>OY804589.1:69826235-70548735 GCA_963680875.1 Bathymodiolus brooksi
TTCGTTCTCAAAAGGCGAAAAGTAGTACGATAAGCTGTTTAATGTGAAATATTTACCGTTATTTCATCATTTTAAAGCTATTTACCAATTTCTAAAACATATAATTTTTTTGGTCAAAATCGTAGCTAATGCCTCTTTAACACTCACTTCGACAAAAACAAGATGGTTGTATTATTTTTATCATCAAATTTACACGTGACAGACGAGTACACATAATTACGTTTAGCATGGGGACACTAGAGTACTGATAGAAAAAGCACGGGGTGTTGTGAGTTCGAATCCCGCACAGGCGAGGTGTACTTGATACAACATTATGTGAACAAGTTTGTCAGTTACTTGCGACAGGTCGGTGGTTTTCTCTGGGCACTCCGGTTTCCTCCATCAATAAAACTGACCGCCACGATATAACTGAAATACTGTTGAACGTGGCGCTAAACACCATAACCCTAACCGAATTTTCTTCAAACGTATTTAAAGCCAGTTTGTGTTTAAATTTGGTTCATCGTTTGTATTTGTGTTGTTGTGAAATACACAGAAGGGACTGCCTTTTTATTATAATAATTCACGTTATCACAAATATAATAAAAAAACAAAAAAAACTTAGATAATTTATGTTAAACTATTGTCTTTATTTTTGTCCTTAACCGCAGCGGTGGCGTAATGGTTAGCATGCTCGCATGGAGTGCGGTAGATCGTGGGTTCGAGCCCCGGTCGGGTCATACCAAAGACTATAAACTTCATATTTGTTGCTTCTCCGCTAAGCACACAGCATTATGGAGAAAGAACAAAGACTGGTTGGCTCGGAATCAGAATAATGTGTCCGAGTGGAGCGATATGTCATCGCGCGGACTGTTGTTTCAATGAGCTAGCACTATAAATATCCAACTCAGCGTGTTGGTCTAGGACAAAGCGGACGTCATCATCATCTCATTGAAAGTTAACTTGTTCTCGCCAGCTGAAAAATTGCTGAATTGGCGTTACAATCCACCTGTTATTTAAATCTATTGTCAAAACTCGCCATTATTTTTAAGGAATGGAGAATTATTGTTCTCTTTGTACTTTAGATACCATACACAGACTTTTTTTTTTACAAGATTAATAATTAATAAACTTAATAAGTACAATGGGTGGATTTTAAGTTGGAGAATGTCCTCGTATCTCTCCATTCCTTAAATACATTGGGGCCTCTGCTCCATTATTTTTAAGGAATGGAGAGTTACTCGGACATTCCCCTATACTTAAACATCAATCACTCACTCACTCATTTTTGTTTACGTGAATTTCGTGCTCACTCTCGTCAATTCTAATTACCAGTATTGGTATACATACTCCTTGTTTTTTAATTAAGGTATGGGGTTCGCTACAATACGTCACGTTAATTACCACCTGACGAATAAATAATGAATTATTTTCCCCAACAAAAACATGTAAATTGAACTGTAAGGTTTTCTTTTTTGTATTGAAGTGTATAGAATCTATTGTGTGTCTGTATTGATGTGATAATAAAGCACATTGTGTACAGAAGTTTAGCGAGTCACGCGTCCTATTCATATTGTTTTTTTTTATTCTTAATAGATTTATTGTGTTTAACGCCACTTTTTGCAATATTTCAGCTATATCAGCTCCCGCGGATGAATGATCACCAAATCATTTACCGAGTTCTACACATCCCATTATTTTTTTCATCCGCGGCAGCTTATTCCCGATAATCTTGTACCATGCATAAAAACACATTCATATCTTCGAAACAGTACAATTTTATCCAACAACATGCTAGTATAAAATCAAGAATAGACTGTGAGTTCTGACTGGGTGTGTATTATAGACTTTTAATCAGCCGTTCCGCTGTTTTATGAGCTTGTTTCAGCAATTTTCGTGGAAAACGCAAATTTACGATGAAAAATTGTCAATTTAAAGTATTCTGTTTAAAGTAGTTTATACACAACTTGTATGTAGAGAAAGCCCAAGAAAAACTGCAAAAGATGGTACTCCTATTTTGTTGAAAACGTGCTGTTTTAACGACATAGAAAAAAAAATATTAGTCTTACCTGAAGCCTGTCGTTGCAGGACTACACCGCGTAATGCTGATTCATCCGCAGGTTACTTATCGCTGTAAAGGGTGTGTAAGTGTTCTAATAATTTTTTTTTTATAAATTACAAATCTGTCATATTCTACCTCCTCCCATCCTTCCTCATGCCCATCTGTGTGAGTAATTAATATCAATTATCGCTCTTTTATATCTGTCACGTGTCAATTAAAAGTGAGTGATTGTTGTTTAATGCCAAATGAGCATTTTTTGTCCTGCTATATCAATCATGGCGAGAACAAGTTACATCCGATAAGGTGGTAATGATGTCCGCTTTGAACTACTAGACCATCACGTTCAGTTAGATTTATATAGCTCTAGCTCACTGAAACAACAGACCGCGGGTGGACATGTCGCTCCACTCGCAAATAGTATTATCATTCCGAGCCAACCAGTCTTTGCTCCTTCTCCTTAATGCTGTGTGCTTAGCGGAGAAATAAAAGATATCAATGTTATGGTCTTTGGTTTGTCACGAGTGGGACTCTGATCCGCGATCTACCACACTCGAGGCAAGAATGCTAACAATTACACCACCCATGCAGAGAATGTGATTGAATTGGATGTTCTGTGAATGGAGATTTGCAGATTAAGATATGCATACCATACTATGTAGTACAATACAAATCCCTGGTTTGTGTGTGGGGGGGGGGGGGGGGGGGGGGGGTTAGAGTATGAGGAAACCAAACATCAATTTGCTCAAAAATGTATTAGCAGGCCCCAATCTAATTAAAATTAGATCTGCGCGTGGAAAAAATATCCCATTATTTTTAAATTTTAATAAAAAATAAATTATTTATATGGTATTGTCCGACAATTCCAAGGGTTCAACGTTAACGCATAGACTGTTACCCATCACATTCCCATTGTGAACTTTCCGTTTATATGTAGCAACACTCCAGCAGCATCTGCATATGGAGTATGATCCAATATATCAGAACTTGTGGTATCGAGTACACCTTGCCATGAGCGGAATTCGAACTCAAAACTTTAGTGGTGATAGGCACTGATTGCACATATATTTGTAAATCCAAATACCATACAATCACGACCACAACGGTCTCTACATGAAGGGATAACAGAAGATGTTCATATTCTACAAACATGTGTAGTATGCGTGCACATCTTCCTACCATACGGTGCATCTCTGCTCTCATGCCAACACCGCCGTGAAGTCAAAAATCCAAAGATGCGATTTACACGTTTATGTTGAAAATTGTCTACAATTATTCCGTTAGATTCGAAATTCTCTACGCCGATCATAACATGTCTGGACTATTTACTTAATTTTAGTTTCTTGAAAGTTTGGTGAAGAAATCTTTCCAGAGATTATACTGAATCAAACACATATAGTATAGGTGGCAATTATAACGTTTAAGGAAAAAAAAGTTATATATACTTATTTTTTTCATTTTCAGGGGGGTGAATGTACGTCATTTTACTCACAGGCATTTGACCGATGGACCTTAATTTCCCCGTGTTCGCCACAGGGGTACGTATTTTCAGGGCTAGTAACGACGTAGGGCCTCTATTTGTGGGTCCTGGGTCCACACAAATACTAGAAAAAAACACAAGGTAAGAAACAAAATGGCGGCGTACTGCTAAATTTCTTATTGTTGTCGATTTCCCAGATTTCTGAAAAATAAACGGATGGAATGCACTAACCTTGTGCTCCCCCCCCCCCCCCCCCCCCATCAGCTGTTGTGCCACTGGTTTACTGTCGTATTCGTACTATTTTGCATATATACCCCCGACGATCTATTCCCAAGACCGATTGTCCATCAAAGCGGAGGTCTATTTTGGATTCTCTCGGACTCCAGCGTGTCTGTAGAAGAACAAATCTGGCTTACCGAATGCATTTATTTGGCGGACTATTTCAAACTTAGAAAAAACAGAATGAAACGTCTTTTTTAATCACATGGTAGGTATAAAAACAACAGGTGAACAAATATCAATCCTTTGCCACAATGGAACCATATTTGACAAACCCCGGGAAAAAAACTGGACTGGCCATCAAAAGACACGTTGGAGTCCGAGAGAATCCAAAATAGACCTCCGCTTTGGTTGACAATCGGTCTTGGGAACAGATCGTCGGGGGTATATATGCAAAATAGTACGAATACCACAGTAAACCTGATGGGGGCCACAAGGTTAGTGCATTCCATCCGTTTATTTTTCAGAAATCAGGGAAATCGACAATAATAAGAAATTTAGCAGTACGCCGCTATTTTGTTTCTTACCTTGTGTTTTTTTCTAGTATTCGTGTGGACCCAGGACCCACACATAGAGGCCCTACGTCGTTACTAGCCTTGAAAATACGTACCCCCGTGGCAAACACGGGGAAATTAAGGTCCATCGGTCAAATGCCTGTGGTTTTACTCCGGGTACTCCGGTTTTCTCCACCAATAAAACTGGCGTTAAATACCTACCCGCTACACACTCCCATCCCTAACCCCTAAAAAAAGATAGAAATAGTTACCGAATGTAATGAGTTGGACATCTGAAAATTCAGTTCTTACTAGAAATATCCAGTATTTAGTTTACAAATTGCATAAATTAACTGCCTGACAATACGATGCTACTTCCAGAAAATTGTCGTAATTAAGAGGTTGTGGACCAATCAGCGCATTGATACAAAGTTAATGACCAACCAGGTGTGCAGTAAGCTTATTAGATTCATTCATATATCATTAGTTAAATGAGAAAACAAATATATTTTCCTACGCTTTTTTACGTCATTGCGCTGATAGGATTGGTTTTCTTTTCAGCTGAAAGCGTTAAGAAACATACTAACGCCGATTTATCCGAAATTATTCCTCTTGAACATTTACACTGCAGATGCGCTTTTGGAATAAAATTAAATACCGAAAACTAAACTGATTGTGGTCACAAATATGATGTTAGCAAAAATATATTTCGTTGGGTGGAATTTGAAATCAATGCGCTACATGATCGATCTAAACCCACGCAAAATAGTTCCGACTTTCAACTAACGCGACAATGGCATAATCTTCTACTTGTTTAAGGCGGTCAGTATTTGGTAGAATTAGAAGAAGATGGAGATTAGGACACAATATTAAAGCAATATGTCTTCAATATTCATACCAATCGTATGAAGAAAAAAATCAAATTATGTAAAAAATTATGTTCATGGTAGAAATCGACAGGAGTTATTAGGTTGGTACATTAATAAAAAATAAAATAGCCGGAAATTAAACGAGTGATGACAAAAAAAGCCTCAAACTCCCCCAAGAAGTCTGCGATAAAAAGAAGCGTAAATTTGCATAAGACTGCGTTTTTATTCACAACTGAAAGAAAACAGAAACAATAAAAACGTTAAAGATAATGACTGGAGAGTTACAAGACTAGTTTTACTTGCTTAGCGGAAAAGCAGCAACTATGTATACTAGTATATGGCTTGGCTTGTACATGCAGGAATGGAACCCACAATCTATATATAACGCACTCGTGGCGAAGACACTAACCATTTCAACACCGAGGTGGTTTCACAGAAGACGGCAATTTAACCTCTCCCGACACCCCTCCCCCCCAAAAAAGGGGATCTTTAATCATAACACAAAAATATTATTAACAAAAGATATTTTCATCAGACTGAATGAGAGAACACAATACATCCATAACAGGATACCAAAGATCAAAGATAAATCAAAGTTACGTAATTGGATTGAAATTTGAAATCAAAATCTAAGTTGCGTAACTGTTTCAAGATAAAAAAAACCAAAGCACTTACTGCTGAAAAAGGCATTGGTACAACAGATATAAGTTACGTAACGGGACTGAATCAAAATCTAAGTTACGTAACTGTATATAAAAAACAACTTACTTCTGGAAAAGGCATTGGTACTACAGATATAAGTTACGTAACTGGATTGAAATCAAAATATAAGTTACGTAACTGTATATAAAAAACAACTTACTTCTGGAAAAGGCATTGGTACTACAGATATAAGTTACGTAACTGGATTGAAATCAAAATATAAGTTACGTAACTGTATATAAAAAAAAACTTACTGCTGGAAAAGGCATTGGTACTACAGATATAAGTTACGTAACTGAATTGAAATCAAAATCTAAGTTACGTAACTGTATATAAAAAACAACTTACTTCTGGAAAAGGCATTGGTACTACAGATATAAGTTACGTAACTGGATTGAAATCAAAATCTAAGTTACGTAACTGTATATAAAAAACAACTTACTTCTGGAAAAGGCATTGGTACTACAGATATAAGTTACGTAACTGGATTGAAATCAAAATATAAGTTACGTAACTGTATATAAAAAAAAACTTACTGCTGGAAAAGGCATTGGTACTACAGATATAAGTTACGTAACTGGATTGAAATCAAAATCTAAGTTACGTAACTGTATGTAAAAAAAACTTACTGCTGGAAAAGGCATTGGTACTACAGATATAAGTTACGTAATTGGATTGAAATCAAAATCTAAGTTACGTAACTGTATATAAAAAAACCTTACTGCTGGAAAAGGCATTGGTACTACAGATATAAGTTACGTAACTGGATTGAAATCAAAATATAAGTTACGTAACTGTATGTAAAGAAATCTTACTGCTGGAAAAGGCATTGGTACTACAGATATAAGTTACGTAACTGGATTGAAATCAAAATCTAAGTTACGTAACTGTATATAAAAAAAAACTTACTGCTGGAAAAGGCATTGGTACTACAGATATAAGTTACGTAACTGGATTGAAATCAAAATCTATGTAAGTAACTTGGCTGAAATCAAAGTCTAAAGTACGAAATAAAAATCTAAGTTACGTAATTATAACTGTATAGAAAAAACTTACTGATGTAAAAGGCATAGGTACAACAGATATAAGTTACGTAACTGTATCAAAATAAAACAAATACTTACGGCTGGAAAAGGCATAGGTACAACAGATATAAGTTACGTAACTGTATCAAAATAAAAAAAATACTTACGGCTGGAAAAGGCATTGGTACAACAGTAATCACTTTGTAAGCCTGTCAACATTTCAAACCATTCTGGATTTTCTTCCAACATGTACGGGGGACCTATTAACAAAGAAAAAACCAAATACATCCCTAATTATACAAAATGTGCTAATATTGATGACTAAAATAACGATAATCATAGCCTAAATACCATCTAAAATATATAATTAACCAGAGGCTCACAGAGGTTTGTAGTATAGTTCAAATTGGCGTTATGAATGAATGATTTCTGAGTAGGAAGAAGAGATTGAAGATACCAAAGAGGTAATCAGAATCCGTAAATCGAAGAAGGTCAGACAACAAAATGGCCAAAAGAAAAAGGACAAAATGATAAACAACGATCTACAAAACATACATATAAAGCTAAAGATCGAGTAACACGAACCCCACTAAAAACTGGGGGTGAAGGGTAGGTAGTTCCTGCTCGACTAGAATATGTGAAAGTTATATAACAATGGTAATAAAACACAACATACATCTTATTTTAATTAGTTTGTCTCAAATTAATTCCAATTAGATGTTTGTTTTATTTTCTTCAAATTTTTGATAATATACTAACATCTAACAATATGTCAGTGCACATACTTTCCGACCAATCAGCGATGAGCTTACCAAGTACACGTCAAGTGTTGATGTACGATTGGTCGCTATATTTAACTGTCTTGAATACAAGATGAATGAAAGGTTACCTTTCATTGACTTTCCCCCTTTTTTTTCGTTATCCCTTTTTTGCTCATTGCTTGTTATCATAGTATATGTAGATATCCTCATTAGCACCCCTCATAGTACAATTTACATTTAGAGATCAATCGGAAACCATAAGAGATAGAGGATATCCATCGACAATTTCCCTGAATTTTTCATTACAATCGATACCAAGAAAAAAAACCGCATCAACATTGGACGATAAATAAATATTCTATATCATGTGAAATTTGAGAATTTGGATCCCCCCCCCCTTTAGACCCCCTTTCGGACAAGTACACGCCAGGATTATATTTTCAAATCAGAAACGAGGGTAGAATTGTCTCATCTAATGTAATTAATCATCGTTTATTATCATATTATTCCGAAAATTATCAGATATTTATGTCCAACTTGAGAATGGCCGCAATTGAAAAAAAAAAACCTTTCCATGATTTATTGATTTTGAACACATGTAGCCCTTTTCACATAAATTCTTACGATAAAAAATTGTCGTAAGTGTAAAACTAAGATTAAAAAGAGTTTCACAAAAATACTTACGATAATCTTAAGTGTAAAAATAGTCCTAACTTTACGTGTAAAACTACCCTGTCCTAAGTGTAAAATGTTGATCGTAAGAGAAATTTTGGTCTTATCTTTTATCGTAAGTGAACAAAATAGAAAAAAAGATGGACGATGTAATGGCGCTTCGACTTGAAAATAAGAGAGCAATTCATCATTAGCGCATTTTCTCTGACCGTATGACAAACCTATTTACACATATTGATAAATGTTTATTGAAATGAATATGGTTTAATACAAACAGACGCTACAAATGGCATTGTTGTTTACTCCTTTTTGGCGTGACTAATAACAGAGTCTGTCTATAACGATGCATTCCGTACATTTACCTCTTCAATGCAGCAGGGTATCGTTTACATGACCAAAAAATCAGGATAATTCTCATTAATTTTAGATTTCAAATTGGGAACGATCGACAATCGAAAAGACTACATGTACTTGCAAACTTGGGGAGAATTTTTTTTTTTCATTTTTTTTTTGGATAAAAACAGGAATACGGGATTTTCTTCTAGACATCTACTTCGCTTACAAAAGTTTTGTATGAACAGCCGCTTTAGGCCGCTGGAATTTTCTGGATCCAATGATATCGTTTTGATTTTGCCTTTATATTAGTAATATAATTTATTAATTTCTGGCAACTTAGATGATCATCGAACACTCTGGCAATACATAAACTTGTGTACATTCTTCTGTTATATTAATATTAATATATAACAGGGAAATTTATTCGTCTTCATGATTGATAGATGATAAACACATCTTTATTTGGGTCGTTATCTCAGAAAAATCGGGATACATTTTCATCAGTAAAAGAACAAGCGTTTGATTTTATGTGGGATGGGATTAATTTGAAAAAAGGGGTAAATATTTTGCTGACAAATAACCGATAAAATGAATTATATGAATAGGGTTTTTTTCACACTCCAGATGCACTCCCTTAAAAAATACTTCTACCAAAAGTAACCACGCGTGGATGATGACGCACAACTCCGAGTAATGATAATTATTATAGATCATTTTAATTTACATGCATTAGAAATGTTCCTCTATACGAAAATCATACCCGTTCATATTTTGTGCAGTTATTGGTGACCGATTCATATACATTTTTTTGTATTAGATAAAAATTCAATATAAACATACAAACACATCATAGCATAAAAATTGCTTATAAATTAGTGCCGGGGATATTTTTTAGAATAATTTTATTTAAAAAAAAATGCTTTGTTGTGCTATGGAAATGAAACTAGGTTGCTAAGGAAGATGGTTTATGGTGTTTAACGCCCCTTTCAACAATATATCGGTCAGTTTTATTGGTGGAGAAAACTGGAGTACTCGGAGAAAACCATTGACCTGTCGCAAATCACTGACAAACTTTATCACATAATATTGTATCGAGTACACCTAAGGAAGAATGTTTTATCGTAAGTGTAATTTTAGTCGTAAGATTAAAATTTGTCGTAAGATAATCTTTGTGAAAAGGACTTAGGAATTGTCGTAAGATAA
This sequence comes from Bathymodiolus brooksi, assembly GCA_963680875.1. NCBI lineage: Eukaryota > Metazoa > Mollusca > Bivalvia > Mytilida > Modiolidae > Bathymodiolus > Bathymodiolus brooksi. The sequence continues at coordinate 69,836,095 of OY804589.1, forward strand.
TCTTAAGTGAAAAAGTTAGGACTATAGTTACGAATTTTTGTGAAAAGGGCTACAGGTATTTAAGTTATAGTTGTAGTACTGTATATCTAGTACAACAGCCTGATGTACGGTACAGTTCGAGTCGGCCAATGGCCGACGAGAACACAGTACCGTACATCAGGGTGTTGCACTGGATATACAGTAGTACAACGGGTTTGTATTCTGATTGGTCAGTTTGCTGCTGTCAAAATTTTTGATGGACATGTCAAAATTTCGCGGTGTTAAAGTCACGTGATCAAAACGCTAATCGCGGTAAATCAGTGGTCTGGCCATGGGCGTCCAAAATGAGCGGTTGGGATATACCCGACTTTTTGTTTGCGGCAGACGAAATAGACGATTTAACATTATCACAGGCATGTGAAACAATAGAAAATGAGAATTACGTGGTGTAAAACGTATAAAGGAGGAATGGCCCAAAGAGAGCTGAATAATAAGACCATTCGCCATTATTGTCAACCTGGTAAGTTGATTTATTATATATTTAACTTCCAGAGAGGGAGCCCGGAGGGATACTCACAAACATTTCCTGTACCCAGGCTCGTGGTATTTTTTTGGGGTCCAAATTTTCGTATTTACTGTTTCTTGGGTGTACAAAAATTTTTTTTTTGGGTACTCGAAATATTGGTACTTTTAATGGGGTAACTTTGATAAAAATGTATATTTTGACATATTTTTTGCTTATCTAAAACCAAAATTTGGCACCAGAAATTGTATGCGGAGTTATTTTTTGGGGTTCATTTTTTCAACAGGCATTTTTTTGGGTGCGTTTGAAAATTTTGTTATTTTTTGGGGGTGAAATTTATTTTCTGTGACGAGCCTAAGTACAGAAAATTTTGGTGAGTATCCCCCTAGGATTTAACTGTCGTATCAAAAAATCCGGTAAATGCACAGTGGGAGAAAAATGATGACACGTTTTACTTTTGTCAGCCCGAGCTGAAATAACAATACAGAAAAAAATGTAATAACAATATACCGAACTCCAGGACATATTTAAAAAAGGATATCCATTAAAAATTTCATATTTTTTTGTGTGTGTTTGGTTTTTTTGTATCTTTCAGTAAACAAGCAGTGTAAATTCAGAAATTAATGCGATATCTTTATTAAAGCGAATAATTTTACTCTTGGATTTATTTTTCTTAGTGGGATTTCTGATGGTTTGGTGTCTTATTAGTGTTACTTCGAGACGTTTAAATGTGCGAAATTTTCACTGTGTACTTTTTTGTTGGTATCTTGTTATTTTAGAAATAATTAGGAAGTTGTTGTAGATTTTGACCGTGCTACAACATCTCAGTCTGGAAGTTGTAGTACAGTTAAGCCCCGCCTCTGTGTGGGTATCAGGAGTTATTGTACACCTAACATCAAAGGGAATTCACACACACCATAATACAACAAAAATAAAATGCCAAAAAAAAAAAACGTTTTAAAAACCATAACCTCAAAAAATTTCACCAAGAAAGCCCCATGTGATTGGCTAAAAGGTTAACATGTGACCTCGAAAGTGAAACTTCATCAGTTAATGGTCGACGTGCACAACTATTTCAGCACGCCCAACAGGGACCTTTTCTTGAGTGTCATGAAACATAATATAAATAACTACAAACATAACAATAGTTGAAAATGTGGAACATTAAAACAAATAATTATAAATTAAATTTCATCTAATAATGTAAAAATGTTATTATAATTTTATATTGAATGCAGTTTTTGCAGTTTTATCCGGTTGTAAATATAAAAACGTTGACAAGAAGCATATTTTATTATTTTATTTGAATGGGTCGTCGTGGTCTTGATCGCATAGTAGTTGGATTTACAATTATCTATGCAATCAGTGCCTATCACGACTAACGTTGTGAATTCGAATCCCACTCATGGCGAGGTGTACTCGATACAATATTATGTGATATAAAGTTTGTCAGTGACTTGTTGTAGTACGGTGGTTTTCTCCTGGTACTCCAGTTTCATCCACCAATAAAACTGACCACAACGATATTGCCGAAATATTGTTGAAAGTGGCGTTAAACACCAAACTGTAGTCATAATCCTTACGACGGGCAAAATGGTTCACGGTTTAACATGTACAAGAGCAATGATTGGCCAATGAAATAGAGAATCATTTCCACATAATTTGTAGATATTTGCTCTCTTTTTCTAATAATGAAATTAAACCAGAGGCTCTCAAGAGCCTGTATCGTTCACCTGGTAATAAAAAAAAACAATTGGTCCTATGTAAAAACTATGTCCTGCAGTGGTAGTCATCTTGGAAATACGATCAACATAAAAAACACAAAGTTTGTAAAGGACCTTCCAATGATTGATGCACTGTTTAGGTTCATTCAGTGCAATAGCTTCAGAGAAGAATATATTTCTGTATTTTCCCCATATGGTTCTGTGTTAATACTATGACCTGTGGTGGCAGCCATCTTGGATTTCCGATCGGCATAAAAAACACACACCTTGTAGAGGACCTTCCAATGATCATTCCTGGGCAGTTTGGTTTCAACTGTCCAAGTGGTTTCAGAGAAGAAGCATTTTGAAACATTTTTCCCATAGGGTCCAATGTTAAACTAAGTCCTGCCGTAGCCGCCATTTTGAATTTCATATCAGAATAAAAAACGTATATTTTGTAGAGGACCATTCAATGAACATTCATGTACAGTTTGGCTTTAATCATATTTGTAGTTTCTGAGAAGAAGGCATTTGAACATTTTCCCATAGGGTCCAATGTTAATCTATGTCCTGCGGTGGTGGCCATCTTGGATTTCCGATCGGCATAAAAAACACACACCTTGTAGAGGACCTTCCAATGATCATTCCTGGGCAGTTTGGTTACAATTATCCAAGTGGTTTCAGAGAAGAAGCGTTTTGAAACATTTTTCCCATAGGGTCCAATGTTAAACTAAGTCCTGCAGTAGCCGCCATTTTGAATTTCATATCGGAACAAAAAACGTAAAGTTTGTAGAGGACCATCCAATGTACACACATATGGACAGTTTGGCTTTAATCATATTTGTAGTTTCTGAGAAGAAGGCATTTGAACATTTTCCCATAGGGTCCAATGTTAATCTATGTCCTGCGGTGGTGGCCAACTTGAATTTTCGATCGGCATAAAAAAACAGAAACTTTGTAGAGGACCTTCCAATGATCATTCCTGGGCAGTTTGGATTCAATTGTCCAAGTGGTTTCAGAGAAGAAGCGTTTTGAAACATTTTCCCCATAGGGTCCAATGTTAAACTAAGTCCTGCCGTAGCCGCCATTTTGAATTTCATATCAGAACAAAAAACCTAACGTTTGTAGAGGACCATCCAATGAACATTCATGTACAGTTTGGCTTTAATAATATTTGTAGTTTCTGAGAAGAAGGCATTTGAACATTTTCCCATAGGGTCCAATGTTAATCTATGTATTGCGGTGGCGGCCATCTTGGATTTCCGATTGGCATAAAAAACATAAAATTTGTAGAGGACCTTCCAATGATCATTCCTGGGCAGTTTGGTTTCAACTGTTCTAGTGGTTTCAGAGAAGAAGCGTTTTGAAACATTTCCCCCATAGGGTCCAATGTTAAACTAAGTCCTGCCGTAGCCGCCATTTTGAATTTCATATCGGAACATAAAACGTAAGGTTTGTAGAGGACCATCCAATGAACATTCATGTACAGTTTGGCTTTAATCATATTTAGTTTCTGAGAAGAAGGCATTTGAACATTTTCCCATAGGGTCCAATGTTAATCTATGTCCTGCGGTGGTGGCCTTCTTGGATTTCCGATCGGCATAAAAAACATAAAATTTGTAGAGGACCTTCCAATGATCATTCCTAGGCAGTTTGGTTTCAATTATCCAAGTGGTTTCAGAGAAGAAGCGTTTTGAAACATTTTTCCCATAGGGTCCAATGTTAAACTAAGTCCTGCCGTAGCCGCCATTTTGAATTTCATATCGGAACAAAAAACGTATAGTTTGTAGAGGACCATCCAATGAACATTCATGTACAGTTTGGCTTTAATCATATTTGTAGTTTCTGAGAAGAAGGCATTTGAACATTTTCCCATAGGGTCCAATGTTAATCTATGTCCTGCGGTGGCGGTCATCTTGAATTTCCGATCGGCATAAAAAAACAGAAACTTTGTAGAGGACCTTCCAATGATCATTCCTGGGCAGTTTGGTTTCAATTATCCAAGTGGTTTCAGAGAAGAAGCGTTTTGAAACATTTTTCCCATAGGGTCCAATGTTAAACTAAGTCCTGCCGTAGCCGCCATTTTGAATTTCTTATCGGAACAAAAAACGTAAAGTTTGTAGAGGACCATCCAATGAACATTCATGTACAGTTTGGCTTTAATAATATTTGTAGTTTCTGAGAAGAAGGCATTTGAACATTTTCCCATAGCGTCCAATGTTAATCTATGTATTGCGGTGGCGGCCATCTTGGATTTCCGATCGGCATAAAAAACATATAATTTGTAGAGGACCTTTCAATGATCATTCCTAGGCAGTTTGGTTTCAATTATCCAAGTGGTTTCAGAGAAGAAGCGTTTTGAAACATTTTTCCCATAGGGTCCAATGTTAAACTAAGTCCTGCCGTAGCCGCCATTTTGAATTTCATACCAGAACAAAAAACGTAAAGTTTGTAGAGGACCATCTAATGAACATTCATGTACAGTTTGGCTTTAATCATATTTGTAGTTTCTGAGTAGAAGGCATTTGAATATTTTCCCATAGGGTCCAATGTTAATCTATGTCTTGCGGTGGCAGCCATCTTGGATTTCCGACCGGCATAAAAAACAGAAAATTTGTAGAGGACCTTCCAATGATCATTCCTGGGCAGTTTGGTTTCAACTGTCCAAGTGGTTTCAGAGAAAAAGCATTTTGAAACATTTTCCCCATAGGGTCCAATGTTAAACTAAGTCCTGCCGTAGCCGCCATTTTGAATTTCATATCAGAATAAAAAACGTATATTTTGTAGAGGACCATTCAATGAACATTCATGTACAGTTTGGCTTTAATAATATTTGTAGTTTCTGAGAAGAAGGCATTTGAACATTTTCCCATAGGGTCCAATGTTAATCTATGTATTGCGGTAGCGGCCATCTTGGATTTCCGATCGGCATAAAAAAACATAAAATTTGTAGAGGACCTTCCAATGATCATTCCTAGGCAGTTTGGTTTCAATTATCCAAGTGGTTTCAGAGAAGAAGCGTTTTGAAACATTTTTCCCATAGGGTCCAATGTTAAACTAAGTCCTGCCGTAGCCGCCATTTTGAATTTCATACCAGAACAAAAAACGTAAAGTTTGTAGAGGACCATCTAATGAACATTCATGTACAGTTTGGCTTTAATCATATTTGTAGTTTCTGAGTAGAAGGCATTTGAATATTTTCCCATAGGGTCCAATGTTAATCTATGTCCTGCGGTGGCGGCCATCTTGGATTTCCGACCGGCATAAAAAAATAAAATTTGTAGAGGACCTTCCAATGATCATTCCTGGGCAGTTTGGTTTCAACTGTCCAAGTGGTTTCAGAGAAGAAGCATTTTGAAACATTTTCCCCATAGGGTCCAATGTTAAACTAAGTCCTGCCGTAGCCGCCATTTTGAATTTCATATCGGAACAAAAAACGTAAAGTTTGTAGAGGACCATCTAATGAACATTCATGTACAGTTTGGCTTTAATCATATTTGTAGTTTCTGAGTAGAAGGCATTTGAATATTTTCCCATAGGGTCCAATGTTAATCTATGTCCTGCGGTGGCGGCCATCTTGGATTTCCGACCGGCATAAAAAACATAAAATTTGTAGAGGACCTTCCAATGATCATTCCTGGGCAGTTTGGTTTCAACTGTCCAAGTGGTTTCAGAGAAGAAGCATTTTGAAACATTTTTCCCATAGGGTCCAATGTTAAACTAAGTCCTGCCGTAGCCGCCATTTTGAATTTCATATCGGAACAAAAAACCTTAAGATTGTAGAGGACCATCCAATGAACATTCATGTACAGTTTGGCTTTAATCATATTTGTAGTTTCTGAGAAGAAGGCATTTGAACATTTTCCCATAGGGTCCAATGTTAATCTATGTCCTGCGATGGTGGCCATCTTGGATTTCCGATCGGCATAAAAAATAGTAACTTGGTAAAGGACATTCCAATGATCATTCCTTTACAGTTTGGGTTCAGTCAGTTCATTAGTTTCAGAGAAGAAGATCTTTGAAATTTCAGCCAATCAGAGCATATTATTGGCCCTGGCAGCCATATTGAATATCCGACTGGAACGAAAAACAGTAACTTTGTAGAGGACCATCCAAGGAACATTCCTGCTAAGTTCGGTTCCAATCGGTCAAGTGGTTTCGGAGAAGAAGCTTGAAATGTGAAAAGTTTACAGACGACAGACTACAGACGACAGACGACGGACGCCAAGTGATGGCAATAGTTCACATGGACCTTTGGTCCAGGTGAACTAAAAAGGTAGATTTCTAATAATGATATATTTTTACCTCAACCTACCGGTAAAAAGGCGGTAATTAAATACTAAAATGGTTTTTTCACACGAGACCATTTCAGTTCTCTGATATTAAAATATGGAATTATTTAACATATACTATAAACAGAATTGTCACAATATAGATATGTTTAATAAACAGAACCGCTCCTTTACAAACATAGTATAAACATGTATATAGAACCATATTTCCTTTAATAGATATGAAATTTATTTAAATCAGGCCTTTTAATAAGAGGCTGTACCGGTACTTTTACCCAACTAAAATGGTCTTTAGTACCTCCTGATTTTAAAAAGCATTGTATAACATATTCATGAAATTTTTTCAGATTTGAATAAAAAGCACCGCCTGTAAATAGTGAAGTACTGATAGACTTGAAAAATATTGAAAGCCCTGTATTGTATATACTGTTTATTATTTATCATATATTTATAAAATTATATGTGTGTAATTGATAATTGACTTGAGGGTTAGGGTTATGGTGCTTAACGCCAATTTCAACAATATTTCAGTTGTATTCAGGGGCGGATCCTGGATTTCAAGTTAGGGGGGGGGGGGGGCACTTAAAAAAAATTGCGTCGAGCGGAGCGAAATTATTTGGGGGTATTTCGTGTGAAAAATCACGATTTTACGCCAAAAAATCTTATTTTTCCCAATTTTAGAGGGGGGGCGCGCCGGGTGTGCCCCCCTGGATCCACCCCTGGTATTATCATTGCGGTCAGTTTTATTGGTAGAGGAAACCAGAGTACTAGAAAACCACCACGACCTGTTGCAAGTCACTGAACAACTTTATCACATAATGTTGTATTGAGTACACCTAGACATTGATTGACTTAAGGTCCCCTTTCGAGTACAAATGTTTATTTCATTAATAAGTTTGTATGTAAATCCTGTAACTTATACATGGTTATCACTAAAGGACAGTTTTTTAACCTCCTCCTATCCTAACCAACAGCTACAGGGGAATAATACGATATATTGATGCAATGGAATATACAGAAAAGTGGGGGGCACGTCTTAGGAGTGGGTCTGAAAAGGGAGGGGGCAAGTTTTAGAAGTGAACCGGGCAGTAAGGGGGGAAGTGGTGCGGGGAGTTTTCAAAAGTGACAAACAAAAAAGGGGCACTTTGATTCAAAACATACCCTTGTTTTACTGGACAATATTTTTTTTGCTTTCATGTTAAAATTCAGCTTTTTTTTTTTAATTTTGCAAAAAAAGAGTGGGAAGAGGAGGCGGATCAAAAACATAGTTTTGCCCTCCCCCCCATTTTTGCCCCATGACTCCTACACCCGTGACATTCAGAGGTTTGGGGTCATTTTCGAATGCCATTAGTTATGGGATTTTGCTTACATTGATTTATGTCAAAATACTACAGATTGGGAAAAAATAGTTTCATAAACACTTTGTTGATCATAGTCAGCACAAAAAATTATGGGCTCTGGTGAAGGACACAGCATTGTAGAATATCAAATATATTGGAGCAAATTCATGGCTGTAGTTTTGTTTATTATTGAAAATCTAATTAAACCCCACATATTTACATTGGGCCAATTAAGTGTACTTGTATTATAGCTATAGGGACTATTACAAATTTATTTTGTATATGTTACTGTAGTAGCCATGTTTGTTAATGAATTAAAACGAAATGAGCAATCTCTATAGAGAACCTTCCATAGATGCTTCTTACCAAGTTTCATTTCATTTGGACAAGCGGTTTCAGAGGAAAAGCTGTTTTAGAAATCGACCAATAAGAAACAGGAATTTCCTATGACGGCCATATTTGTTAACGGATCAAAATGGAATGAGCAATTCCCATAGAGGACCTTCCACAGATGCTTCCTACCACGTTTCGGTCCATTTAGCCAAGCTTTTTCAGAGTAGAAGATTTTTAGAAATCGACCAATCAGAAACAAGAATTGCCTGTGGTGGCCAGGTTTGTTAATGGATCGGGACTAAATGAGCAATCTTTATAGAGAACCTTCCATAGATGCTTCCTACCAAGTTTCGGTTCATTTGGCAAAGCGGTTTCAGAGGAGAAGGTTTTTTTATAAATCAACCAATCAGAAACAAGAATTGTCTGTGGCGGCCATGTTTGTTATTGGATCGGGACGCAATGATCAATCATAACAGAGGACTTTCCATAGATGCTTCCTACCAAGTTTCGGTTCATTTGGTCAAATGGTTTCAGAGGAGAAGAATCTAAAAAATCAGCCAATCAGAAACAAGAATTGTCTGTGGCGGCCATGTTTGTTAATGGATCGGGACGGATTGAGCAAACTTTATAGAGGACCTTCCATAGATGCTTCCTACCAAGTTTCGGATCATTTGGCCAAGTGGTTTCAGAGGAGAAGATTTTTAGAAATCAACCAATCAGAAACAAGAATTGCCTGTGGCAGCCATGTTTGTTAATGGATCTTGACTAAATGAGCAATCTTTATAGAGAACCTTCCATAGATGCTTCCTACCACGTTTCGGTCCATTTAGCCAAGCTGTTTCAGAGTAGAAGATTTTTAGAAATCAACCAATCAGAAACAAGAATTGCCTGTGGCAGCCATGTTTGTTAATGGATCTTGACTAAATGAGCAATCTTTATAGAGAACCTTCCATAGATGCTTCCTACCAAGTTTCGGTTCATTTGGCAACGCGGTTTCAGAGGAGAAGATTTTTTAGAAATCAACCAATCAGAAACAATAATTGTCTGTGGCAGCCATGTTTGTTAATTGATCGGGACGAAATGAGCAATCGTAACAGAGGACTTTCCACAGATGCTTCCTACCAAGTTTCAGTTCATTTGGCCAAATGGTTTCATAGGAGAAGAATCTAAACTAGAGGCTCAGTGGGCTGAGCCTGTGTCGCTCACCTTTCATTCTGCTTTGAGGAAACTTAATACAGAACCTTCCATAGGTGCTTCCCACCAAATTCTGTTCATTTTGGCATAGCAGTTTCAGAGAAGAAGATTTTTAGAAATTGACCAATCTAAAACAAGAATTGCCTGTGGCAGCCATGCTTGTTAATGATCGGGACAAAATGAGCAATCTTTATAGAGAACCTTCCATAGATGCTTCCTACCAAGTTTCTGTTCATTTGGCAAATTAAAGCGGTTTCAGAGGAGAAGATTTTTAGAAATCGACCAATTAGAAACAAGAATTGCCTGTGGCAGCCATATTTGTTAATGGATCGGGACGAAATGAGCATTCTTTATAGAGGACCTCCCATAGATGCATCCTACCAAGTTTCGGTTCATTTGGCAAAGCGGTTTCAGAGGAGAAGATTTTTTAGAAATCATCCAATCAGAAACAAGAATTGTCTATGGTGGCCATATTTGTTAACGGATCGGGACGAAATGAACAATCACAACAGAGGACTTTCCATAGATGCTTCCTACCAAGTTTCGGTTCATTTCGCTAAACGGTTTCAGAGGAGAAGAATCTAATTTTTTCAATAGTTTTCTATTTTTCACTGATTTTCAAGTTTGAGAAGCGGCAACGACCATGTTTGATGGCAGTCGGGGTCATCATTCATGGTCTGAAAGAGAATTATATATGCATTGTTCCTTTATAGTGTGGTAGCAACATTGGCTCTTTACAATATTAAAAGAATTAAAAAAAAAAAAAAATTAAAATCTATTTTAAGTAATGATAGCAGCCATTTTTCATAAGCGACCAGGGTTAGCAACCATAAGTCTGAAAGTGGATCATATATGCATCATTTCCATAAAGTTTGGTGGCAACTGGCTTTTTACCGGATTTTAAAATATGTTTTTTGACAATAATTTTCTATTTGTTGTAATGGTGACGGCCACGTTGGATGACAGCTGGAGGTCTTCAATCAAAATTTTGAAAGAAGACCACATATGCATTCTTTCCATATGGTTTGATTGCATTTGACTCTTTACAGGATTTTAAAATAATTTTTTAATGAATTTTTTAACTAGTTTTCTATTTACAGTAACGATGGTTGACATGTTTGATGGGGGATGGGGTCCTCAACCATAATTCTGAAAGAATATTACATATATGTATCAAATTTAATTGCAATATAATCAAGGATTTTTCTGGATTTTAAAAATTTAATGAAAAAAGGGCAAAAACTCCAAGATAGGTTAATCAGATTTACTTCAAAATTGCAAGGTAGGTAGATTTTGCTGTGCTGATCATTTTTAATATATGTCAGATTTCTGTTTTTATTAACGGTTTTTGAGTTATTACCAAAAAACCTGCAATTTTACCATATGTTCTATTTATAGACATGGCAGCCATGATGGTTGGTAAATGGTCGGCAGGGTCATCGGACATAACTTTTAAAGGGAACCCCCTAAGGATGATTCAGGCCAAGTTTGGTTTAAATTGGCCCAGTGATTTCAGAGGAGAAAAATTTTGAAAAAGTTTACAGACGGACGATGGACGCCAAGTATCAGCCAATCAGAAACAAGAATCGCCTGTGGCGGCCATGTTTGTAACGGATCGGGACGGATTGAGGAATCTTTATAGAGGACCTTCAAGATGCTTCCTACCAAGTTTCAGATCATTTGGCTAAGCGGTTTCAGAGGAAAAGATTTTTAGAAATCGACCAATCAGAAACAAGAATTGCCTGTGGCGGCTATATTTGTAAACAGATCGGGACGAAATTAGCACTATTTATACAGAACCGCCTATAGATGCTACCTACCAAGCTTCGGTTCATTTGGCCAAGCGGTTTCAGAGGAGAAGAATTTTAAAAATCAGCCAATCAGAAACAAGAGTCGTCTGTGGTGGCCATGTTTGTTAACGGATCAGAACTAAATGAGCAATCTTTATAAAGGACCTTCCATAGATGCTTCCTACCAAGTTTCAGTTCATTTGGCTGAGGAGTTTCAGAGGAGAAGATTAAAATGTGAAAAGTTAACGGACGACGGATGCCAAGTGATGGCAAAAGCTCACATTGCCTTTGGCAAGGTGAGCTAATAATCGTAAACAAGTAATATATAATACAAGATGGTACTCACTACGTTATAGTTACTGCAATATTGTTGAAAGTGGCGTTAAACATAAGAAATCAAATCATTACCGTTACTGCTATATAGTCTTTTCCATATGCAGCGTAATTTAATGTATAAAATATTAAAGAACCCTTTTCAGTTTTATGAATTTTCAAATCATCACGAATTTAAATACACACGAACTTTAATATTTACCAAAACCATGAAATTAAATACACACAGAATTAGGTACAAAGTAAAATTTCACATGAAAAAAGAGTTGCTTGAAAATTCCCCCTTTTATTAAATGGAAGATACTAAATAGTCAAATATTATATGTATATACCATTTGTTGACATTGGTCAAATTGTTGACCATGATCAATGTTTAAACTTTCTTTTCATAAGTTGCTTTAAGGCAAAAAGCATGTAACTCTTTTAAAAATAATTTTGAATGTTGGAACTACATGAAAAACAACACTTACCATAAATTAATCAGATATACATGTTTACAAACAAATTTGTTTATCAGTACTTTAAATATAAACACAAGATAACCTGGGAGGCTAAGAGAAGGCTTTCACAGAAATCTATTCATAACATAATCCCTTAGGATCTTATAACATCATGCAGTATGATAAAGAAATAATACTTTAAGATATAATTTATTTCAAATAAAAGGTCTAAGGGAGCAATCATCTATCTTAGGGGGGGGGGGGTCCTAAGCCAAATTATTTTTCCACACTACACAAAAAAAAAAGAAGCTTTTTTACATGAAAAAAAATCAGAAATTCTTTCTTTAAATTTGACCAAAATTATTTTATTTTATTGTAAGACATTTTTTTCCATACAATCTGGGAACAGATAATTTAAAGAAAATACATACATGTACCCCACTAAAATTAAAATGGTTGTTCCCCTCATGATTTGCAGTCAGACTGTTTGTATCTGGATTTTTTTAGTTAATACATTTTTGTTTTTATCTTCCTTTTGAATTTCAATATGAAACTACAGGTACCTGCCAGCTTACGGTACATACATTTTGTAAGCCTGTTGGCTGTTATTCATACCATACATTGTTTGAGTTCAATCAAATCTTGATTTTAAGAAAATATATTGTATTCATTTTTACATAGGGTCCAATGTTAACCTTTAACCCATTAAAACACGACATAAAATAAAAATTGATTTCTTTTGGTTTTCTCATATCTAGAGAAGAAAATAAAACTACAGAAAAATCAGACTTATATAAAAATTCTAAATTTAGGAATTTTGGCCCCATTTTGACCCCCTTATACATATGCATCATAGAAACAGTAAGGGTCTTGCACAATCAGTTGTGATATTACTTAATGAGAGAAAAAAACATTAAAAATTGTGGAAAATGAACAGTATAAATACAAAAACATCTTTCTCAATGGATGAAAACATAACTTTGTAGTGGACCATCTATTAAACATTCCTACCACGTTTGGTTCCCAGCAATATTAGAGAAGAAGATTGAAATGTAAACATCTATTGACATTACAAATGACCGATGCACAGTGCTGGCAAAGCTCACTTTTAACCCTTCTAATTAGGTGAGCTAAATTAGAACTATAAAAAAAAATCAACCATTTACTTGTATCTACTAAAAAATAAGTCAAAAATACTTCTCTCTGGTCGCTCCGGGAGAGACATACTCCTAGGAATTGAAAATGTAGAATACTTGTATATAAATTCAATTCTGCTAATTACAAAATACTATATTTATTCCTGTAAATTCAAAAAAGTAGTTCTTCTTTCTCAGAAGTAATATCTTTACTCAGGTACAAATATAAAATAGAAATTTTTTCTGCATCAATCAATGCTACCTCCTGCAAAGCGACAGAGAGTTCGGGATAGATGGCATGAAATATTACTTTTCATGGGAGAGGATTAAGGAGCAGCATGGGGGGTGTGTGTGTGTGTGAGGGAGTAAAATTTAAAAAAAAACCCACCAATACTTCAATTACTGTATATCATAGATTTCTGAGGTGGACCCATGGGCATAGAAATAGGACCTAATTTCTCTACTGAGGGGTACATCCCCTCTACAAGTGGCATCCGCTAGTTGTGAAGCACAACTCACCTTTACGATGGGACACAAATAAGTGCCTCATGTATGGGGAATGCTATATCACATAATGTTGTAGCGAGTACACCTCGCCAAGAGCGGGATTATAACTCACAACTTTAGTGGGGATAGGCACTGATTGCATAGGTAGTTGTAAATCCAACTACCATAATTATGATCAGATTGTACAGTGATAATACATTGTACATGGTTATTTTTCAGTCAGGTAGAGATTGTCTCCCCTTTATACTTTATACATAGGAAGTGTTTCTATTTTCTTTAAAAAATGACAAACTACATTGGTGAACTTATTTTTACAAAACTTCAATGTTTCTTTTTCTTACAGTACAAATTGTTAATATTCCAGAGGCTCTCAAGAGCCTGTATCGTTCACCTGGTTATAAAAAAAACCAATTGGTCTGCAGTGGTAGTCATCTTGGAATTACGATCAACATAAAAAACACAACGTTTGTAAAAGACCTTCCAATGATTGATGCACAGTTTAGGTTCAATCAGTGCAATAGCTTCAGAGAAGAATATATTTCTGTATTTTCCCCATATGGTCCTGTGTTAATACTATAACCTGTGGTGGCAGCCATCTTGGATTTCCGATCGGCATAAAAAACAGAGGACCTTCCAATGATCATTCCTGGGCAGTTTGGTTTCAATTGTCTAAGTGGTTTCAGAGAAGAAGCGTTTTGAAACATTTTTCCCATAGGGTCCAATGTTAAACTAAGTCCTGCCGTAGCCGCCATTTTGAATTTCATATCAGAACAAAAAACGTGAAGTTTGTAGAGGACCATCCAATGAACATTCATGTACAGTTTGGCTTTAATCATATTTGTAGTTTCTGAGAAGAAGGCATTTGAACATTTTCCCATAGGGGTCCAATGTTAATCTATGTCCTGCGGTGGTGGCCATCTTGGATTTCCGATCGGCATAAAAAACATAAAATGTGTAGAGGACCTTCCAATGATCATTCCTGGGTAGTTTGGTTTCAATTATCCAAGTGGTTTCAGAGAAGAAGCGTTTTGAAACATTTTCCCCATAGGATCCAATGTTAAACTAAGTCCTGCCGTAGCCACCATTTTGAATTTCATATCGGAACAAAAAACGTGAAGTTTGTAGAGGACCATCCAATGAACATTCATGTACAGTTTGGCTTTAATAATATTTGTAGTTTCTGAGAAGAAGGCATTTGAACATTTTCCCATAGGATCCAATGTTAATCTATGTATTGCGGTGGCGGCCATCTTGGATTTCCGATCGTCATAAAAAACATAAAATGTGTAGAGGACCTTCCAATGATCATTCCTGGGCAGTTTGGTTTCAACTGTCTAAGTGGTTTCAGAGAAGAAGCGTTTTGAAACATTTTTCCCATAGGGTCCAATGTTAAACTAAGTCCTGCCGTAGCCGCCATTTTGAATTTCATATCAGAACAAAAAACGTAAAGTTTGTAAAGGACCATCCAATGAACATTCATGTACAGTTTGGCTTTAATCATATTTGTAGTTTCTGAGAAGAAGGCATTTGAACATTTTCCCATAGGGGTCCAATGTTAATCTATGTCCTGCGGTGGTGGCCATCTTGGATTTCCGATCGGCATAAAAAACACACACCTTATAGAGGACCTTCCAATGATCATTCCTGGGCAGTTTGGTTTCAATTATCCAAGTGGTTTCAGAGAAGAAGCGTTTTGAAACATTTTCCCCATAGGATCCAATGTTAAACTAAGTCCTGCCGTAGCCGCCATTTTGAATTTCATATCGGAACAAAAAACATAAAGTTTGTAGAGGACCATCCAATGAACATTCATGTACAGTTTGGCTTTAATCGTATTTGTAGTTTCTGAGAAGAATGCATTTGAACATTTTCCCATAGGGACCAATGTTAATTTATGTCTTTCGATGGCGGCCATCTTGAATTTTCGATCTGCATAAAAAAACAGAAACTTTGTAGAGGACCTTCCAATGATCATTCCTGGGCAGTTTGGTTTCAATTGTCCAAGTGGTTTCAGAGAAGAAGCGTTTTGAAACATTTTCCCCATAGGGTCCAATGTTAAACTAAGTCCTGCCGTAGCCGCCAGTTTGAATTTCATATCGGAACAAAAAACGTGAAGTTTGTAGAGGACCATCCAATGAACATTCATGTACAGTTTGGCTTTAATAATATTTGTAGTTTCTGAGAAGAAGGCATTTGAACATTTTCCCATAGGATCCAATGTTAATCTATGTATTGCGGTGGCGGCCATCTTGGATTTCCGATCGGCATAAAAAACATAAAATGTGTAGAGGACCTTCCAATGATCATTCCTGTGCAGTTTGGTTTCAACTGTCTAAGTGGTTTCAGAGAAGAAGCGTTTTGAAACATTTTTCCCATAGGGTCCAATGTTAAACTAAGTCCTGCCGTAGCCGCCATTTTGAATTTCATATCAGAACAAAAAACGTAGAGTTTGTAGAGGACCATCCAATGAACATTCATGTACAGTTTGGCTTTAATCATATTTGTAGTTTCTGAGAAGAAGGCATTTGAACATTTTCCCATAGGGTCCAATGTTAATCTATGTCCTGCGGCGGTGGCCATCTTGGATTTCCGATCGGCATAAAAAACACACACCTTATAGAGGACCTTCCAATGATCATTCCTGAACAGTTTGGTTTCAACTGTCTAAGTGGTTTCAGAGAAGAAGCGTTTTGAGACATTTTCCCCATAGGGTCCAATGTTAAACTAAGTCCTGCCGTAGCCGCCATTTTGAATTTCATATCGGAACAAAAAACGTAAAGTTTGTAGAGGACCATCCAATGAACATTCATGTACAGTTTAGCTTTAATCATATTTGTAGTTTCTGAGAAGAAGGCATTTGAACATTTTCCCATAGGGTCCAATGTTAATCTATGTCCTGCGGTGGTGGCCATCTTGGATTTCGGATCGGCATAAAAAACACACACCTTGTAGAGGACCTTCCAATGATCATTCCTGGGCAGTTTGGTTTCAATTGTCGAAGTGGTTTCAGAGAAGAAGCGTTTTGAAACATTTTCCCCATAGGGTCCAATGTTAAACTAAGTTCTGCCGTAGCCGCCATTTTGAATTTCATATCGGAACAAAAAACGTAAAGTTTGTAGAGGACCATCCAATGAACATTCATGTACAGTTTGGCTTTAATAATATTTGTAGTTTCTGAGAAGAAGGCATTTGAACATTTTCCCATAGGGTTCAATGTTAATCTATGTATTGCGGTGGCGGCCATCTTGGATTTCCGATCGGCATATAAAACATAAATTCTGTAGAGGACCTTCCAATGATCATTCCTGAGCAGTTTGGTTTCAATTGTCGAAGTGGTTTCAGAGAAGAAGCGTTTTGAAACATTTTTCCCATAGGGTCCAATGTTAAACTAAGTTCTGCCGTAGCCGCCATTTTGAATTTCATATCGGAACAAAAAACGTAAAGTTTGTAGAGGACCATCCAATGAACATTCATGTACAGTTTGGCTTTAATAATATTTGTAGTTTCTGAGAAGAAGGCATTTGAACATTTTCCCATAGGATCCAATGTTAATCTATGTATTGCGGTGGCGGCCATCTTGGATTTCCGATCGGTATAAAAAACATAAAATGTGTAGAGGACCTTCCAATGATCATTCCTGGGCAGTTTGGTTTCAACTGTCTAAGTGGTTTCAGAGAAGAAGCGTTTTGAAACATTTTTCCCATAGGGTCCAATGTTAAACTAAGTCCTGCCGTAGCCGCCATTTTGAATTTCATATCAGAACAAAAAACGTAGAGTTTGTAGAGGACCATCCAATGAACATTCATGTACAGTTTGGTTTTAATCATATTTGTAGTTTCTGAGAAGAAGGCATTTGAACATTTTCCCATAGGGTCCAATGTTAATCTATGTCCTGCGGCGGTGGCCATCTTGGATTTCCGATCGGCATAAAAAACACACACCTTATAGAGGACCTTCCAATGATCATTCCTGAACAGTTTGGTTTCAACTGTCCTAGTGGTTTCAGAGAAGAAGCGTTTTGAAACATTTTCCCCATAGGGTCCAATGTTAAACTAAGTCCTGCCGTAGCCGCCATTTTGAATTTCATATCGGAACAAAAAACGTAAAGTTTGTAGAGGACCATCCAATGAACATTCATGTACAGTTTAGCTTTAATAATATTTGTAGTTTCTGAGAAGAAGGCATTTGAACATTTTCCCATAGGGTCCAATGTTAATCTATGTCCTGCGGTGGTGGCCATCTTGGATTTCCGATCGGCATAAAAAACACACACCTTGTAGAGGAACTTCCAATGATCATTCCTGGGCAGTTTGGTTTCAATTATCCAAGTGGTTTCAGAGAAGAAGCGTTTTGAAACATTTTCCCCATAGGATCCAATGTTAAACTAAGTCCTGCCGTAGCCGCCATTTTGAATTTCATATCGGAACAAAAAACATAAAGTTTGTAGAGGACCATCCAATGAACATTCATGTACAGTTTGGCTTTAATCGTATTTGTAGTTTCTGAGAAGAATGCATTTGAACATTTTCCCATAGGGACCAATGTTAATTTATGTCTTGCGATGGTGGCCATCTTGAATTTTCGATCTGCATAAAAAAACAGAAACTTTGTAGAGGACCTTCCAATGATCATTCCTGGGCAGTTTGGTTTCAATTGTCCAAGTGGTTTCAGAGAAGAAGCGTTTTGAAACATTTTTCCCATAGGGTCCAATGTTAAACTAAGTCCTGCCGTAGCCGCCAGTTTGAATTTCATATCGGAACAAAAAACGTGAAGTTTGTAGAGGACCATCCAATGAACATTCATGTACAGTTTGGCTTTAATAATATTTGTAGTTTCTGAGAAGACGGCATTTGAACATTTTCCCATAGGATCCAATGTTAATCTATGTATTGCGGTGGCGGCCATCTTGGATTTCCGATCGGCATAAAAAACATAAAATGTGTAGAGGACCTTCCAATGATCATTCCTGGGCAGTTTGGTTTCAACTGTCTAAGTGGTTTCAGAGAAGAAGCGTTTTGAAACATTTTTCCCATAGGGTCCAATGTTAAACTAAGTCCTGCCGTAGCCGCCATTTTGAATTTCATATCAGAACAAAAAACGTAGAGTTTGTAGAGGACCATCCAATGAACATTCATGTACAGTTTGGCTTTAATCATATTTGTAGTTTCTGAGAAGAAGGCATTTGAACATTTTCCCATAGGGTCCAATGTTAATCTATGTCCTGCGGCGGTGGCCATCTTGGATTTCCGATCGGCATAAAAAACACACACCTTATAGAGGACCTTCCAATGATCATTCCTGAACAGTTTGGTTTCAACTGTCCCAGTGGTTTCAGAGAAGAAGCGTTTTGAAACATTTTCCCCATAGGGTCCAATGTTAAACTAAGTCCTGCCGTAGCCGCCATTTTGAATTTCATATCGGAACAAAAAACGTAAAGTTTGTAGAGGACCATCCAATGAACATTCATGTACAGTTTAGCTTTAATCATATTTGTAGTTTCTGAGAAGAAGGCATTTGAACATTTTCCCATAGGGTTCAATGTTAATCTATGTATTGCGGTGGCGGCCATCTTGGATTTCCGATCGGCATATAAAACAAACATTCTGTAGAGGACCTTCCAATGATCATTCCTGAGCAGTTTGGTTTCAATTGTCGAAGTGGTTTCAGAGAAGAAGCGTTTTGAAACATTTTTCCCATAGGGTCCAATGTTAAACTAAGTTCTGCCGTAGCCGCCATTTTGAATTTCATATCGGAACAAAAAACGTGAAGTTTGTAGAGGACCATCCAATGAACATTCATGTACAGTTTGGCTTTAATAATATTTGTAGTTTCTGAGAAGAAGGCATTTGAACATTTTCCCATAGGGTCCAATGTTAATCTATGTCCTGCGATGGTGGCCATCTTGGATTTCCGATCGGCATAAAAAACAGAAACTTGGTAAAGGACATTCCAATGATCATTCCTTTACAGTTTGGGTTCAGTCAGTTCATTAGTTTCAGAGAAGAAGATCTTTGAAATTTCAGCCAATCAGAGCATATTATTGGCCCTGGCAGCCATATTGTATATCCGACTGGAACGAAAAACAGTAACTTTGTAGAGGACCATCCAAGGAACATTCCTGCTAAGTTTGGTTCCAATCGGCCCAGTGGTTTCGGAGAAGAAGCTTGAAATGTGAAAAGTTTACAGACGACAGACAACTGACGCCAAGTGATGGCAATAGTTCACCTGGACCTTTGGTCCAGGTGAACTAATAATGTATGTAATTTTAGATTGGATCTTACACTGTTATTTCAATAAAATGCTGATTTGTGTGACCATGAGAAATGAAATAAATGCTTTTAAAATAAAAAATTCAAAAAAAAAAACTGCCATATACTCATGACCACAACAGCCCTTCCTAAACAGATTCAAACTCAATTTATATATGAGTTACACATGAACATATCTATACAGGAAGTGTATAAAGAAGACTTCTTTTTCATTTTGTCAGATTCTGTGTCTTCCTTTATAATACAATGACGTAATAATAACCCCATCCAACACTTTTGTTAACAATTTTCCGGAAATGGAGTGTAACTTTTCAATATTTTCTAAGTATACAGGTAATTTAAGTCACATACACTGTTTCTTTGCAGACGTACTTAGAAATTGGGTTCATTTTTTAGTAATTATTTCATACAAGATTGTATAAAAAATATAACAAACTTCAAGATAATGTATACAGGTAACCGTAATATGAAGTGTTGTTCACACTAAGTGTTTGGAAGCAATAAAACAAAAGGGCTTAAACATGATAGCCAATATCTGCTAAAGTTGCCTACACCTGAGGGAGGAGAACCTTAGTTTTAATGATAATTACTTGATTAAGGAAATGTAAATTTTGATAAAAATATATATCTAATAAACCATGTCAGTGCTGATATATTTGATGTAACTTCAATATTATTGAAGTCTAATGTCATGAAAGTAGCTTCTACTCAAAATTCCTGAAATTATATGACATTTTGATGCGGTGATTCAAATTTTTTAAAAAAACTTTACAATCATGTTAATTGTTTACAGGACTGGACCAACTTGACTGGGGTATTATACTCTATATTTAATGAGTGATTTTTTGCAACAGGCTTTTTTAATTCCCATATCAAAATGTAGTTGTTTTGTGGAGCATAAATTATTATTATATATAAATAAACAGAATCACCTTGAAATAGGCAAAATCATTTTTATAAGTGAGAAAATGATCACTTATATATAGATAGGTGATTTAATCTGTGAAACAACGAAAGATAAACCGTACTTTTAATATTATTATCAAAAATTACTTCTTCTACTTTATACAAAATGTAGTTCGGTAGTCGATCAATGTACTGATGATAACGTGCCGGACAATGATGAGATAAATTCAGAATTTTTTTTTTTTTTAATTTTTTTTATATACTATACATTGTTACGATTGTAGGTTAAAACTATAGAATAGAATAGAATAGAATAGAATAGAATAGGTTTTATTAAATCAATCAAGAAGCCTGTGAGAGCACAGAATTACAGACATTTACATTTTACACTAACAATGATTTTGATGATTAGTAACATACATTGTATATGACATATATAAAAAAGAATAAAAACAAGCACAGATGATCGACACTGCAGGGGGGAAACCACCCATAGGCAGAACAAACTATGGCAGTTAATAGCTAATATTATGATATACATAAAAATATATATTATACAAATATAATATGATGCAGATATAACATGGTGTTCATATCACGAAATACTATTTTATCTTTAAGTAAGGTTAAATTTGCAATGTATGGATCTTCTGTATTTCAAAACTTTTGTTTAGGAAGACAGCAAGTTTATTTGATAACAGAGTGTCTTCATTACTAAGAAGCCAAATCAACTTATTGTTTGGACTCAGATGTTCAAAATTTTTACAATTATCTGGAAATGTATGTCAGTAATGTAGCCCTTTCAGTTTCATATATTGGGCATTTGAATAACATATGACTTTCGTCTTCAACCTCATTTAATGTACAATGAAGGCATATTCTTTCCCCTCTATCTAACATACCTAAATTTCCTTGGCAGTTTCAGATACGTTCATAACGTCCCGTTTCTATTCTTAACCGATCAGCACTTACATTGTATTCTAAATTTTGTTACAATAGATCCATTTACAATATTTTGCAGTTCTTATCCAAATAAACAGAATCACCTTGAAATAGGCAAAATTATTTTTATAAGTGAGAAAATTATCACTTATATAGGTGATCTAATCTGTGAAACAACAAAAGATAAACCGTACTTTTAATATTATTATCAAAAATTACTTCTTCTACTTTATAGTTCGGTAGTCAATCAACGTACTGATGATAACGTGCCGGACAATGATGAGATAAATTCAGAAATTATTTCCTTTTTTTTTTAGAATAGTTTTTATTAAATCAATCAAGAAGCCTGTGAGAGTATTTTTCTGTGGTAAATCTGGTTTTAAATTGGAAGTAAGTGAATAATTTACCAGATTCTCCCCGATTTTGTTTAATATTATTCCAATAGGATAAAAATTTATTTTTCAAAGTCTTTTTTAGTTCATTTTTAAACTTATTCCTGCCAAAAGTTTTTGATAAATTCATATCAATGTTTAGTGTTTTACAAAAGAAGTTCACTGTTGAATACCACGTGTCAGTATATCCTGATCTGTATAATGATTTATATTCTTCATAGGCAAGATTTTAATAGGTTGCTTGGTTCATTTTCAAGCATATGCCAATAGCTAGGAACTTGGGTTATTAATTTCAAATATATAGGATATCTACCCAATTCTGACAGAACTACTATATTAGTACTTTTTTTATTTACTCCCAGTAAATATTTGCAAAATCTAATATTTAGCTTCTCAAAGTCCCAATCTTTGAATGCTTCAAATAAACTAAGGTTGTTATTGTTAATTTTATATGCTGATAATGTGCCCCAGTTTTCACATCCATATACCAGATAGGGCATATTGTATGGTCAAAAAGATGCAACACAGTGTTGACATTTGGGCTTAGAGAATTTACCTCTTTGTACAGTTTATAAGAAGCCTTCATTGCCTTATTAAATAAGACCTTTTGTGCCTCTTGAAATTTTCCTGAGGCAGTAAGCATTATGCCAAGATATTTATAGGTTTTAACACATGCAATACTCTGGTTGTTTATATTAAAGTTTCTAGTGATCAATCTACCAGATTTATTAAAGATTATTACCTTAGTTTTGTTAAATGTTAATTTTAATGCACCAGTCTTTGCGGGGTCCGACCTATAATCCGACAGTCCGATGGTCCGATAGTCCGATGGTCCGATAGTCCGATAGTCCGACAAATGCTTTATTTCTTTGAAAGTTAACACTATAACATGTGTAATATGGGGCCAGAAACCGAACCGTTTACTCACCAAAGAAAGGTCCAGAACATCGGAAACACGATATCATAGACGGACAAACAATTGGCAGGGCCACACAAGAACTAAAAAAACACATATATGAATAACTTGGACTCCATAAAAACCTGGATCCAGTCGTGATGAACCGGTAGTGTAAGTATGCCGTATATTTTTTAGTAGCGACTACTTCAGGCTTTTTTCAAGTAGCGTGTAGCAGAGTCCAGCCAAGAAAAGTCACTATTGAAAAGAAAGATGAAATAAATGAATACAAAAAAATAAGAAATACAAAATAAAAAAGGAAAAGACAAAAAGAAGAGCGTATCAGTGTTCCCCGCCCTTTATCATGGAATATTTATGTTAAAAAGCAATGTCGACACATCAATAGAGCTGGATACAATAAAGTGTGCGAATTGATTGATTGATTGATTGATTGATTGCTTAAGGTCCAGCAAGCAATATTTCAGTCATATTCAGGATGAGAAAAGTTTGTAAGCAAAAAATCAGAAAGAGGGGACTCTGGGATGGGTCAACATGGGCAACGACTTAACACGGGAACTTGTTTTTCTGTCTCTTCCAACGACAAG
Source organism: Bathymodiolus brooksi (assembly GCA_963680875.1). Lineage (NCBI taxonomy): Eukaryota > Metazoa > Mollusca > Bivalvia > Mytilida > Modiolidae > Bathymodiolus > Bathymodiolus brooksi. The sequence goes on from OY804589.1 coordinate 69,859,674, forward strand.
TTGGTCCTATTTATATTCCCCGGGATTCCAACGGGTGACCCTGCTATAGTCGCCTTCTACGACAAGCGCATATATATAAAAAGTTACGATTGAAGGAACTTTCCCTAAGTGACCCCTTATATCACGGAAAGAAACAGCATCGGATTATGACAAAATAAACAACTGTGCCATGATACGCCCCCCCCCCCCCCCCCCTTATGACAATTGAAGGTCAGTTGCTCAGCGTGAGAACAGTAATTAATATGCTGGCATTTTTTAAACCAATTAATTGTATATACCATATGAAAACTGGCGTTTTCCAAACTGACTAAAATCACACCTCTCACTTGCTCCCCCTTTTATCAATACAATGTATGTCACGACGTGACCTATCAGTAAAAGAGGTAACAAGTGAGAGATGTCATCGTACGAGGCGTGGGCGGACGGACGAACAGCGGTATGCCATAATAAGCCCGTATTTTGACGGGCGTATAAAAATGAATGGCCCATATCCTGAAATTATACGAATATATCATTTTTGGCCAAATTATTTTTCAAAACTTTCATCAGTTTAAAGCATTTGTCGGACTATCGGACTGTCGGACTATCGGACCGTCAGACTATCGGACTGTCGGACTATCGGACTGTCGGATTATAGCTACGGCCCCGTCTTTGCAATATTTGCACAAGATATTTAATCTATCTTGAAGGCCCTGTTCAGAGTCTGATATCAGAATTAAATCGTCTGCATAGAGCAGACAGGAAATTATCTTGTCTTGTAAGTATACAGAGTCGTTAGAGTTTTCAATTATATCTGAGAAGTCATTCAGAAAGAGCTTAAAAATGTTTGGACTTAGAACATCCCCTTGACGGACTCCTAAACTTGAGGAGAAGGGTTCAGTTACTAAGTAGTTTGTCCTCGATCTTGATGGACACTGTACATGTTGCATATTATCTTATAGAATAATCCATTGATACCATTTCTAATGAGTTTATATCTAATGCCGGGATGAATAACAGTATCAAATGCTTTATGGAAGTCCACAAAGCACACAAATAACTTTTTGTATCTGTTTTTAGATACTTTTCTATAATACATTTTAATACAAAAATGTGGTCAGAAGTTCTGGACTTTTTTGGAAATCCTATTTGGTTTTCATGAATAATATTATTTTCAATTAAAAATTTATCTAGTCTATTATTTAAAATCGAATTGAATACCTTTCCAATGCTATTACATATAATAATTCCTCTGTAATTTTGAGGAAGCTTAGGATTTTCTGACTTAAATATTGGAGTAATGTACCCCTCAGACCAGATCTGAGGATAAATGCCAGATGTAAAAACTGCATTGAATAGTTTAACCAGACATGGATTTAAATAAGTTTGTGCAGTTTTTAACAATTCATTTCCAATCATATCCAACCCTGGGCTCTTCCCATTTTTTAAATTGCAAATAGCCTTAGGGAACGACCATTTAACTTGAAGGGGGGGGGGGGGGTTTTGGTTTTTTTCTAAAAAAATATTCTGATTCCCAATGTTGCTGAAAAAAATATTCTGATTTTGGTGGAGGAAAAAAAAATAATCTGATTCAGAGTTTTTGTCATATAATCTAATGTTAAATTATGGAAAAAAATAAATATTCTAACTCTCGTGTTGTCCAAAAAAAAAATTCTGAACGAAACAAAAAACCATAACCCCCCCCCTTCAAGTTAACTGGTCGGTCCCTTACTAAGCTCGGAGGCTGATATATGCGAAAATCGGGACAGAAAAATGATTTAAGTTCTGGTTTTTGTTCTAATTCCTTTACTTTTTTGTTTAGCGCCTCAATTTTTTTTGTCAAATTTAGGAGGAACTGTAGATAACTCTGAAAAATATGTTAACCATATTTCATCATCAATACTTTTTTCTGGGTTGTCTCTCTTAGATTCACGAAAAGAGTTTACTAAGTTCCAATATTTTTTGGGATTATTCGATTGAAAAGTATCTAGTTTGTCTATTATTTGTTGCCTAAATTGTTTCTTTTTGACTATATACAAGTGTAATGTTTAGATGTTGAAGTGTTGTTCGAGAACAGATATTTGGATCTCTGGTGTAGTGCATTGTACTGCAGCTACAGGTAGGAGGCTCCATTGTGCTATTGTTCTTGGAAAAAAGAATACTTGTAAAAATCTATAGCTGTTTGTTCCAATTACTTACAGCAATTTGAAAATGTCCCTTAGACACTACAGAAAAAAAAATTAATTCTAACTTTTTGAAAGTATTTAAAGGTTACTTAGTAATAAGAATTAAAGGGAGGGAACAAGGGATATCAAGCTTTGGCAACCCAAATGCTCTAGATTTACAAAATATAAATTTGAAGTTATACCACAGGGACTTGTTACGAATTATTTTTATCCCTCGACGGTTCAACTGAACTTGGCGACCACAATACTTTTTAGGGGTTGGGGTTAGGGTTAGGGGTTAGGGTCAGGGTTATTGTGGTCGCCACTGACCACTCTAAAAAAACCATGTGGATTTTTAGAGCCGTCAGTCAAGGGATAACAATAATTTGAAAAAACAATCCCCTGTGGTTATACCATGTTAATATAAATCAATTTTGAAAATATAATTTCCATTTTGCATAACATTTTGGACTACGTTTTTGTCTGACTTTGGTTAAAATTCTAAAATCAAACGAAAAATATAAAACATCAATTTTTTTTTAACGAAACGCGAGGAAGATAGTGGGGGTGTAAATTAGTGATTCTCAGAGATTGTGTCAGACGTGACAGGCCTGGGGAACTTGTTTGTCAAAGTTCAGAAAAGATGAAAGGGTCAGCTGACTAAAAGTAAAAAAATGTGTGTGTGTTCATGTGTAGTGTGTGGTTATGCCACAGTCACTTGAAGTTTCAAAAATAGGGGGGGATATAACAATTTTTTTTCGCAATTTTTCTTATTATTCCCCCTTATTTTTGAAACTTCCAAGTGACTGGCCATGTGGTTATGCCAACATATGGCGAATGGGAGATAACTCCATTTATTTTTTCTACAAAAATTCTAAAGTTGGAGAGATCTGTTGGTTTTATATTGATTATTTGTCATCGCATCAATACTAAATATAGTCAATATTTACATAGAATGTATACAAAGATAATGCATCTAAACTATATGATATATATTAACACGTTTAACTGCTAATCTGTAAATCTCTTTTCTGTCTTTAGTTGTTGTCTATTTTTTCGGTATTCATTCAGACCACATATCTACGATAGTCGTATTCAAAAGAATTATAAATTAAATTAGATATGAGCAAAAGAAGAATATTTTCCTTTTTTTTATATTTATTTCTGTTAAATAGAAGTACTGAAATATATATCAATGACACATCAGTCAAGTCGTAATCGACCATTTCCGGTTGAATGGGAATTTAGCGCCAAATTTTGTAAATAAAGAAAATGCCAGTAGAAGAAAATACACACGATTACGATGCAGCTTCACTGCCGGATTTGCTTCCTATCTACTATAAAAGATTATTTCCATATGGACCATATTTCAAATGGCTTAATTACGGTGGTGGTGCGTTTTGAATGTATCGTAAGATAATAACAGGCACCTGATGAAATGTCGGACCCCCCCCCCCCCCCCCCCCCCATTTTTGTATTTTATTGCCACAACTTTTTGAATTTTTGTTCATTTGCTGGACATTCGGTCCATCACTTTTTGGTGGACCTGCTGAATTTCTCCTTATATTGATTTGTCGACGCTTGTTAAGTTAATAACAAACAACACAATTTTTTCAAGTAATTTAATGTTTTCACTTTCACTGATTACGGCTTGACTGGTTTGTCATTGATATATATTTGGTACCGGGTCGATTCGCTCCACTTAATCGCTATTATATAATAATAGATGAAGTCTTTTTCGAAAAAATTTTGGTAATTATTTATAGTGGTGCACCGATCATCGGAAACATCGACTAATCAATCGGACATCATCATCCGATCCAATGATCGATTCTTAAACCCTGTGGTCGATTCTGATTCTATAGTGTCTAAAATATATATGCTTAACTTTGTTCTTTGGTTGTTTTTTTGGTCTCCATACTGACAAAAATGTTGCAGTTTTATCCCAGCGGGGGTTTTTTTGCCCTCATACCATACCTGTTTACCCCCCCCTTTGTGTGGGAGTCTCCTGCATGGGAGACATTAATCTCCCACACACACCTTTTCCTCCCGCACGATCTCCCCCCCAACAAAAAATCAAGTACAATAAAATCTTGACCTACATTTTGCGTTCAATATTTCTGGAAATTCCCCATTTGGAACCCCCGCGCTGATGAAAAATGCCGAGAGATACGAATGGTAAAGGTGTTTAAATGATATCCGGTTATTGATCTGTCTGACACCTTTACAGGTAAATTGGGTCATGGAGATTAATTAAGGTGTTGATGATTATGCAACAATTATCCACTGATTGACAGTTAATTGGGGATAAGGAAGTGGGTTTCTGGCACATGCTTAGATGATTAGAAGTGTGATAGCAGCAATTAAAAATATTTATAAACCGTTGTGCAAACAGGAGTCGGACAACCTTTGATGCCGAGGAAAACTTCTTATTTCGATCAAACGTGCAGTGAATTCATCTCGGATTGAGTTGTTATGGCTTGTTTGGGACCAAAGCCGATCAAAGTATTATTTAAGGACTAAGTTCCAGGATGGAATTGATAAACCACAAAAATGCCGAAACGTATGCTATCACCCAACGCACCAGCAGCAAAGTGACTTTAATTTTAGTGCTCTATGACTTTATTGTTCAGAACATTTTGTCTTCATTGTTATTGCTTTGTTATAACCTTATGATTATGAATAAATTATAATTACAGTTTTTATCCTTCATTCATCATATGAAACACTACTAATAAGACAGAAATGTAAACAATATATATTGAAATGGGATGCAGTTTGTTCAATACTGAAACAAACAAAAGGAAAACATCAATAAACAATAAAAACATGCATCAAATACGTCGATAAAAAATCTCCAGGTATAAGATCATCAATCTTGAAAATGTTACCGATTCCCATCACTAATTATTTATTTATTAGTTGTATACTAAAAAAATAATAACAAAAATAAAATAAAAATAATAAAAATATACAGTACACACCAAGTGTATCAATGCTCATACTCTCAGGTCGGACATATCCCTCCCAAAATGTCCGACTCACTCCAGAGAAATGTCTGATAAATTTGAGTCAACACCCTCTAACTCCGAGTATTTGGTCGGACATCGTGGGTGCACTCCCGAGTATTTGGTCGGACGTGAGAGTGGATATTTAAAGATTTTTTTTTACATTTCTTGAGGTGAACATGTCAAACTTTTTGTGATCGATGTGTATTTGTAAGCGTACTTTCTTTCCAGTGTGTAGAATGTCCAGGTACGTAAATACCCTAGTGTATTTCTACCTTGCACCATATTTGTGCCAGGAAAGGTAGCTCAAAGGTCAATATTTGTCAAGCTCGGTCACAACAGACGTTCGATGCATAGGAGCACCTCATAATCAAAGAATTGTACAACAATTTCGAGTTACACCGTTTGTGTTTCTTTAATCTGATTAATTTTAATAGATCTATCTACATTTGTATATATAGCTAGTACATTTAAATTTTACGATTACATGGAAATAACAGGGGTTGCTCTGGCTCCAAAAATATTGGAGCCAAAAAAATCGCCAATCTTAATTTTTTCTCGCCAATTCTCCAATATTGAAGCCAAATTATGGTTTCACTTTTTATCGAGTCGATTTCTTAGTCATTTTTGCAAGTATACATCGGACTAGGTGACCCAAAATGAGCATAAAATGAACTATCGTACGAGACGAACTATGTCAAACATTGGAACAAATAAAAATAATTGTCATTTAAGCAATATACAATTTGCATATATATATAACAAAAAATCGTCATCTTCCATGTATAAACAAGCAAAACCAACTAAGAGTACCCTGTTCTTTTAATGAAAAACAAAAATAGGATCGCTAGTTTGCCGGTTTTGGTAATATTTGTAAAGTTGAGATCACGAATAGGTACATTTGTATACACGATGCCCGAAAAATTCTAACTGTCAAAAATCAAATAAAAATTAGATCAATAAAACATACAATGTAATATATTCGTCAATCTTCTAAAACGATCGGGTTATTTGCAGTCAAAGAAAGTTAAAAATAGGTACATTTCTGGGAAACTACTGTGACCCAATTTCCGAGAACTGACCAGCGGATTTGCATAATTTGCATCTAACGTTAAACATAGGGGCTTAAAAGCGTCGTGTTCATAATAAAAGCAATACTCATCTAAAATGATAATTATTGTTTTCAAATGTTTTATTATAATTTGATGTCAATTTGATGGTAAATGTTCTACTATACAAAAATCTTATTTTTTTACTTCTATTTTTTCAGTACCAAAGAATTACTTTGCAAATAGAGAATTTTCGTTTACGTTGAAAGATGATATATACATACGTTACCAGTCATTTAGTGATCAACAAGAACTGGAGAAAGAAATACAGAAAAGATGTCCATACAAGATTGATATTGGTGCTGTTTTTTCACACAAGGTACAAAAATGTACTTTTTTATTTGTATATACAGTACAGACAGAGACAGAGCGTGATAAATCACTATGATAGATGTATCACTCATCTTAGTGATTTGGATATATCTTTTGTTCTATTAAATATGTCTTCAAAATTTCATTTACATTTAGAGTGTTACATAATATCACCCAAAAGGCATATAAAAATAAGTAAATAGGTGAAACAGACCAAAAGATATATCAGTATCACTAAGAAGAGTGATACGTCTATCACAGTGATTTATCACACTATGTCCAGTGTTTTCACTACACATTTTGATAGGGGGAGATTTTAGAATTATAGACGGAGAGAAAATTCGGGCGAGAGTCGGAAGGCCCCCAGTGGGTTCAGTGTAAAGCTCTGGTAGGGGGTGGAGGTGGAAGTACCCAAGCCGATTTTTGATTTGGTGAATTTTGACTTGCTTTTGAGGGGGTTTCCTAGCTTTAAAATTGTTTCTTTTTGCTTCATTTTACACTGACTAACTTTAAGAAAAAGAAAAACGTAACAAACCTTTTTTCAGACAGGCATACAGGATTTTCAGGATCTTCTTGACCATTGAACAATTTTTCATTGAGAATGATTTCTCAAGATTAACAACCATCAGTCATTTTCCATTGTTATTTCTGAGAAAGATGTCACATGGTTCTGCCATTTTTCAGGTCAAAGATAAATGTATAAGTTTGGTAGGCAGTTAGTAGAAATAAACTTGATCATTCAGAAAAGAAATATGGACTTCCCCTATGCTTATGTATCATTGAAAATAAAGATTTGATTATATTGGTGTTTGTTTCATTTCCTTGACATAGTATGAAGTTATATCAACATTCAGATTCTTAGCAGTTTTTGAATAATTAAAATAGCATCATAGCTTATATTAATTTTCTAGCCTTTTACTGTAATTTCTCTCTTAAGATTTTGAAATAAAGTATGCATTTAACTTTTTTTAATAACAGGAAAGAACTTTCAAAGGTAAGTAATATTCAAGAATCTGATTGTTAATTATGTAATCAATACAAAATGAAGAATAAAAGTTGTCAAAGACTCGTACATTTCAATAAACTTTTATTTTGTTGAAAATATACAATCACAAATGTCCAAACATTTGTAACATTATAAAATATTTTAAGGGAGAACTCTAGCATGTGCTTCAGAAGGGGATCGACAGTTCCTTATATTCATAGTCATAAAACATCTGCATATAGTCTAATGTTTGGCAGACTAGATACTTTTTCATGTTAATGCATATACATGAATATCCCATGTCCTCAAACAGAAAATCAAAATAATTTCAGACGGGACTCTTGAAAATGACTAGGAACATCGAATATTTGCAATATCATTCGCGAAATTTGAGTCAGAACTTTAAAAGAAACGTGGCATCTTACACCCCAACTGGCACAGTCACCAAAATGAACATTTGAATTTACTAGTCTGAATCAAATTCCTGTGATTTATTATATATAGTTATAAATAAAAACTGAAAATATTTAGTGGTCTGAACAATTAAACTAAGTTTTACTGGTCTTGAGCAGGAGAACCGGTGTTCATCGTATTCAGTAGTATACCCATCCCCCCCTTTTCTCCATACAGATACAACTTTATAAGATCAGAAAAACAAAAGTGGGTTATATTCCCTTCACTTTTTCAAATTATTTTAATCATCTTTTTCCTTTTTTGGACAAAAGTCCAAAATTGACTTCTACCGCTTCGTCGATGTTATCAATGTCATTCGGACCAAAGCTAGTCGGCCTCAAATCTTCCGTTGGAATGATTAAATTTTTATTTATTATTCCTTCTGTGAATCGTAATGTTTTAACATAAAGAAATAATTAATTCTTCAGCCTTCGGTCATTGCATATTTATCCTCTGAAGTAAACGAAATTAGATAAAAACCGGAAGTACATGTAATTGAAATATTATAAATGGGATGAGAATTTGAGGCTGAAAGAAAAAAATTGGCCATCGACTCGTTTCTTTGTCACAGCAGTGCTTTTTCATACACGAAATTAAGGTCAAATCGTAAGAAAGCTCTAACACTAAGTTTTGTTTTCAATCCCCGAATTATCATGATTATATAATCCCATGTTCACTCCGAGAGTACATGCCGGCAAATGACAAACTTACAGAATTAAAATAGAAAAGACAACTCGATTTATTTTTGAGCATTTAACCCATGCTTGGAAAATTCATAGCTGGGAATTTTATAGCAATAGCCGGTGAAATGCGCCGGTTCCCGGCTTCAAATGAAAACACTATGTCTCTGACTGTACTGTACAGAGCTAGCAAGGTGTTTCTCTTAGAAATTCTGATCTGACATGAGTAGATCACAGTGGAACACTGTGATTGCTGGTGTTTTTCAGATAGTACACTTACATTTATGACCCTTTCAGTATATTTCTATACAATATACAGCTGTGTTAGTGCTAAAGGTCGCTACACTCGCCATGGGCGATTAAATTTCAGATGTGGTACTCAAAAAAATCTTTGTTAAATTTCAAACCAGTAATGTGTATTTGAACAAATGTTCAGCTGACAAGATGTAAATAAAAGTAATATTCAAAACCGAACATAAAGACAGGTCTTTTTAGTCATTTCCGGAATATTATTTACGTTAAAAACATTTCAGTTCTGGATACAAAAATCTGTTTCCAAAAACGATTTTCGTTTTACTTTTAATGTTTACCACATGGCCGACAAGGACGAATCTGACCTTGTTATGGTCTCGAATGAATCAGAGACCAGAGCTCCAGATAAGCTGCGTTTTTACGCTATGAAAACGAGTAAAAACGCATATATTATCAGATCAGAGTGTACACATTATGCAAACATTTTGCTGTGTAAGCAAACTTTCCAAATTCGGAGCGTACTTGTACAGTCGTGTACATAACAATACATTTTTGTCTTTGAGAAATTCCCTGTAATTACTTCCCTTTATACTTTTCGAAGGAGAGAGCGTATACATCCGAGGGGTACCGAATGTTTGCCTTTCTAAGCATTGATGTCAAAAGAGATCTGATTGGATGTTTATGATAAATCATCCAATCGCGGTCAATATTACAAATAAATGCGGTTTACGTAATAAGTAAGAACTAAAACGAAAGTAAATTTGGGAACACGTTGTTCGTTGAAAATGAGGGATTACCGAAAATGAGCAAGAACATGAATAAGCGTGCTACGGAAAATTCTATGCTTAAGTTCCTGACAGTTTCATCTGTGTCTAGTGACAGTATAGTTAAAGTCGGCGAGCAAAAAACAAAATATTTACAACATTTTATTAATAAACATGACACAATCGTGTCAAATTAAATAGAGATATACATTTCACTTGCATCCTGCGTTTATTGAATAACACTTGTGTCAAACATAATTTTAAAAGTGTATATGTAAGCAATCTTTTCTGAAGTAGAGAGTACAACAGTGCAAAGGAAATATGCAAATACCCATCATTTTCAAAAGTAGGGGGTAATTACCCTTTGGACTTGAAAATTATCTGGATCTCTTGAGACAGATTCTAATCCTAGAAAACGGCAAGGGACACTTTTGTAATTTTTTACAAATCTCATAGTTAAGAAAAGAAAAGCTGATACCAAAGTTAAAAACCTTATGACAGTTGAATAAAGTGTTACATAATTTCAAATGAGTGTTTGTTCATTTGTGTCGATTTCATATGTGTCACTAATCACATGCAAATGTGACTAGGAAAAAAAAATGGTGATTAGCCACATTGGCGATTGACATTTTTTGTCTACCATTAACACAGTACAGGATGCATTTTGCCGGTTGTTAGTACTGTATTTAAGCATATAAACGGGTTCCATCCCTGGTTGGGTCAAACTAAAGACTATAAAATTGGTACTTGATGCTTCTCCACTAAACAGGCAGAATAAAGGAGTAACAACAAAGACTGGTTGGTTCAGAATACGGATGTGTGTCTTAATTGAAGGATATGTCTACCAGTGAATTGTTGTTTCAGTGAGCTAGCGCTGTAAGCAATTCAACTTGGCGTGTTGGTCTAGTACAATTTAAAGCAGACGTTCATTATCATCTCATTGAAATTTATCTTGTTCTTACCATGATATAGAAGTAAATTTGTTAACTTGACGTTAAGCAGCAATCACGCACTCATCTCAAACGTTTTGGAAACAGAAACCAAAGTAACAACAGAAAGCAATGAGCGGGAATCTAAAGTTAGAAATTTAGGTGGTACAAATGTCTGCTCTCGTTATTTTGATATTTGTATACTACTGTTGAATGTGTAAATTAATTTATGTTTTTGACAGCCTAAAGACCACAAAACTGTTAAAGCAGCAGCTTTTCAAGCTCAAGAGAAAGAACTTGTTTTTGATATTGACATGACAGATTATGATGACGTGCGTTATTGTTGTACGTAAGTAATTTTATCCTAGGAAAAACCAAACTACATCAATGGTGTAATGGTGAATATGCTCACCTCGAATGTGGTAGATCATGGGTTCGAGTCCTGGTTGAGTCAAACCAAAGACTATAGAATTAGTATTTGTTATACCCCCGCTCCACTGGAGGGGGGGGTATACTGTTTTACCTCTGTCCTTCCGTTCGTCCAAGATATTTTTCGTCACATTTTTCTCAGCAACTATTGATGGCAGAAATCTGATATTTGGTCACAAGCTTCATATAGGTATACCATATTGTGAGAAGCGTTTTTGGACCCGTCAGATTCCTACTTCCTCTTTGCCGACTTAATTGGTTTTTATACACATTGAACATATATGCGGGGGTATCATAAGTGAGCATTAGCTCACAGTTCATCTTGTTTCTACTTCACTGAGCATGCAGCATTAAGGAGAAAGAGCAAAGACTGGTTGGCTCGGAATTAGGATAATGTATACGAGTGGAGCGACATATCTACCCATGGACTGTTGATTGTTGTTTTAGTGAGCTAGCACTATAAAAATCCAACTAAGCGTATTAGTCTAGTACAAAGAGGCCATTATTATCATCTCATTGAATACAGAATGTATCTTGTTCTTGTTATGATATATCTAAGAAATTTTTCATTTTGCATTAAGCAACAATCACTCATTCGCTCTAAAGCTAAATTTAGTTTAAACTGGATAATTAAAACAAACTTGGCCTAAAATACCTATTGATACAATCAGTACCTTTACTTTCTCAGAGACAATGCAGCATTTATTGGCAGAAGTAAAGAGTACTACTCAACTACAGGCTAGGGGCCCACTAAACTATAGGCTAGGGACCCACTAAACTATAGGCTAGGGGGCCACTAAACTATAGGCTAGGGGGCCACTAAACTATAGGCTAGGGGGCCACTAAACTATAGGCTAGGGGCCCACTAAACTATAGGCTAGGGGGCCACTAAACTATAGGCTAGGGGCCCACTAAACTATAGACTAGGGGCCCACTAAACTATAGACTAGGGCCCACTAAACTATAGGCTTGGGGCCCACTAAACTATAGGCTTGGGGCCCACTAAACTATAGGCTAGGGGCCCACCAAACTATAGGCTAGGGGCCCACTAAACTATAGGCTAGGGGGCCACTAAACTATAGGCTAGGGGCCCACTAAACTATAGGCTAGGGGGCCACTAAACTATAGGCTAGGGGCCCACTAAACTATAGGCTAGGGGCCCACTAAACTATAGACTAGGGGCCCACTAAACTATAGACTAGGGGCCCACTAAACTATAGGCTAGGGGGCCACTAAACTATAGACTAGGGGGCCACTAAACTATAGGCTAGGGGCCCACTAAACTATAGGCTAGGGGCCCACTAAACTATAGGTTAGGGGCCCACTAAACTATAGGCTAGGAGCCCACTAAACTATAGACTAGGGGCCCACTAAACTATAGGCTTGGGGCCTATTCACACTCATTTTAGGGTGTGAGTTATGCTCATTATTGAAAACTTGCACCTTAATTACTAGTAATTGAAATATGGTCTTTCTTGTGCTTTTTGTGCTCCAACTTTAGTAGTTATCCTTGACCAGCTGAAAATTTGTTTGCTGCACCAGGGATAGCTTTTAGTTTAATATTAGCTTATAGTGCTACCAGGGATAGCTTTTAGTTTGATATTAACTTATAGTGGCATCTTCATTCTTCTTTAATTTTTTTGTATGAATTTAAAACCATTGGTTTATTTTTACAACAGGGGTGCAGATATATGCTGTAAATGCTGGCCGTTGATGCAGATTGCTATAAAAATTGTAGACCGAGCCTTACGAGGTGAGATTTAATAGGCCAGAGTTTTCTTTAAAAGAGTGATTGGAGGCATGGCCTCACTTTGCAACAGGCCTTTCAATAAGGGGCAGTACCAGGTACTTTTACCCACCTAAGCTGATCTATGGTACCTCCTGATTTTAAAGAGTGTTAAATAAGATTCATGAAAATTGTTTGATAAAAAGTATCGCCTTTAAATAGCGAAGAACTGGTAGACTTTAAAAATATTGAAAGCCCTGCTGAAATAATAATTTGAATTAAAATCCTGCATTCAAGACATATTACAATTCAACAAAAGACAGAAATTGGTTTTTTTTATCAAGAGCAACATTTCTTTTCCACAACCATTCCAAATGGATATTTTCAAATTGTTAAAGAATATTCAATATTATAGTCTTTGTCCTAATTTTTTTCACCTACTTGTCCTAAGGCCAAATTAAGAAATATTTTCTATTTATTCAAACAAATTCTTTCATAATTTTCACTTGTTTGAATCCAGTTTTAATTGTCCAGGGCTTTGGGCAAGTGGGTTAGTGCGAAGACTGCAATAAAGATGATATATAACTTAAAGCATTTACCAATGTGAAGATTGTGGTACTATTTCCAATTCACTTTCATTTCTTAAAAGGATCGGAATACATTTGGTTGTTTAGTTTCAATATGATACTTAGATGAATTCCGCATGTAAAAATTAGTTTCATGATTTTGGATGCATGCACATTAAGAAGCATCTGGTGTTGTAAACACATTGAAATCTGTATTGATAAAATTTATTAAAACAATTTAATTGGAAATATTTAATTAACGGTACATGACTATAATATGGTGGACCAAATTTATTGATCAACAAACTATAAAATACATTTAATAAATACAGAATATGATGCTTGCACTCTATTTAGGTTTCAGAATGGACAAAGTGATCTTGCTGAGAACACACTGCTTTGGATCGCATAAAATTTCAGCAGGATGTGGGCCTGCAGTGCAGCGTATTTTTCAAACACTGGTCATGTATATATTCATCACTTGTTCTTTTATAAAATTGACATTTATAAAATTTTGAATTTTAATTAATGCAATTATATTGCAGAGGATTTTGGATTTCAACATTTGTTTTGGGTATATTCTGGTCGTCGTGGCATCCATTGTTGGGTTTGTGATGAAACAGCTCGTAAATTATCTCAGACAGGAAGATCTGCCATTGCTGAATATCTCAGTGTTGTCAAGGTAACAGTACAATAAAAATGAAGAACATCACCCATTTATTTGAATAGTAGGAAGGCTATTGCTTTCTGCCAGTTTCACAGTTCTACTCGGAGCTGTTTACTTTTTTCGTTTTTTGGCCAAAGAATTGGATTCTACATTTTGGAAAATCACATCTTTGGAGTAATGGTTAGCATGTTCACATCCAGTTCGGAGAAAGACCCTACTGCGACTGAAATGTAGAATAGTAATTAAGAAAAAAACAATCGTTTATTTTAATTTGTTTGTAAGTGTAAAAAGGGTCCGTCGTGGCCGTAATCGTATGGTAGTTGGATTTAGAACTACCTATGCAATCAGTCCCTACCACAACTAACGTTGTGAGTTCGAACCCCGCTCAGGCGAGGTATGTTCGATACAACATTATGTGATAAAGTTTTTCAGGTTGGTGGTTTTCTCCGGTTTCCTCCACCAATAAAACAGACGTCCATGATATAACTGAAATATTTTTGAAAGTGGTGTTAAACACCATAAAACCAAACCATGTAAGTGTAAAATTGGATAGTTTCCCACGTTCATTTACCTGGCCATATCCTTTCTTAATAATTAGTAATGACTTCACAGTACTACATATATATTGTAGCATTTAATTTAGAAACTTTTTAAAATATGTCTAATAGAATTAATGTTAAATTTCAGGGTGGAGAAAACCAGAATAAAAAGGTTGTATTGGAAAGTCCTGTTCACCCTTCGATTAAGTAAGCACTTGTACTAATTAGCCAATGAAAAAAACGTATTTGATCATAACAGTATAATCTGACTCATCACTTCAGGAAAATAACTACCAGTCCTCATGACGAGCACCTGTCCTCCGGCCCAACACCAGTAAAACTATGTTTGGATCAGTAAATTTTGCAGTTTTTAGTTCACCTGGACCAAAGGTCCAGGTGAACTATTGCCATCACTTGGCGTCCGTCGTCTGTCGTCTGTAAACTTTTCACATTTCAAGCTTCTTCTCCGAAACCACTTGGCCGATTGGAACCGAACTTAGCAGGAATGTTCCTTGGATGGTCCTCTACAAAGTTACTGTTTTTCGTTCCAGTCGGATATTCAATATGGCTGCCAGGGCCAATAATATGCTCTGATTGGCTGAAATTTCAAAGATCTTCTTCTCTGAAACTAATGAACTGACTGAACCCAAACTGTAAAGGAATGATCATTGGAATGTCCTTTACCAAGTTTCTGTTTTTTATGCCGATCGGAAATCCAAGATGGCCGCCATCGCAGGACATAGATTAACATTGGACCCTATGGGAAAATGTTCAAATGCCTTCTTCTCAGAAACTACAAATATGATTAAAGCCAAACGGTACATGAATGTTCATTGGATGATCCTCTACAAATAATACGTTTTTTGTTATGATATGAAATTCAAATGGCGGCTACGGCAGGACTAGTTTAACATTGGACCCTATGGGAAAAATGTTTCAAAACGCTTCTTCTCTGAAACCACTAGAACAGTTGAAACCAAACTGCCCAGGAATGATCATTGGAAGGTCCTCTACAAATTTTATGTTTTTTATGCCGATCGGAAATCCAAGATGGCCGCCACCGCAATACATAGATTAACATTGGACCCTATGGGAAAATGTTCAAATGCCTTCTTCTCAGAAACTACAAATATTATTAAAGCCAAACTGTACATGAATGTTCATTGGATGGTCCTCTACAAACGTTAGGTTTTTTGTTCCGATATGAAATTCAAAATGGCGGCTAAGGCAGGACTTAGTTTAACATTGGACCCTATGGGAAAAATGTTTCAAAACGCTTCTTCTCTGAAACCACTTGGATAATTGAAACCAAACTGCCCAGGAATGATCATTGAAAGGTCCTCTACAAGGTGTGTGTTTTTTATGCCGATCGGAAATCCAAGATGGCCACCACCGCAGGACATAGATTAACATTGGACCCTATGGGAAAATGTTCAAATGCCTTCTTCTCAGAAACTACAAATATGATTAAAGCCAAACTGTACACGAATGTTCATTGAATGGTCCTCTACAAAATATACATTTTTTATTCTGATATGAAATTCAAAATGGCGGCTACGGCAGGACTTAGTTTAACATTGGACCCTATGGGAAAAATGTTTCAAAATGCTTCTTCTCTGAAACGACTTGGACAGTTGAAACCAAACTGCCCAGGAATGATCATTGGAAGGTCCTCTGTTTTTTATGCCGATCGGAAATCCAAGATGGCTGCCACCACAGGTCATAGTATTAACACAGAACCATATGGGGAAAATACAGAAATATATTCTTCTCTGAAGCTATTGCACTGATTGAACCTAAACTGTGCATCAATCATTGGAAGGTCCTTTACAAACTTTGTGTTTTTTATGTTGATCGTAATTCCAAGATGACGCAGGACATAGTTTTTACATAGGACCAATTGGTTTTTTTTATTACCAGGTGAACGATACAGGCTCTTGAGAGCCTCTGGTTATTTAGAACTATACATATTAAAATAAATTCAAGAATTTGATTCGGACCATTAAATTCAAATTTTCATTTCGAGGACTGAAGTACAATTCACTCCACTTGTCAAATTGGATTTATTTTTTATTTTTTTATTTTTTCTACATTAGAACTACATCGATGCTGTAATGGTTAGCGTACTAGGCAGTAGATCGTGGGTTCGAACCGCAGTCGAGTCAAACCTAAGACTATAAAATTGGTATTTGTTGCTTCTTCTCTAAGCACAGAGCATTAAGGAGAAAGAACAAAGACTGGTTGGCTCAGAATCAGGATAATGTGTCAGAGTGAAAAGACATATCTACCTGCAGACTTTGTGTTTCAGAGACCTAGCACTATTGAGATCCAATTAAGCGTGTTGGTCTAATACAAAGCGGACATCATCATTTCTTTGAATGTATTTGTTCTCTCCATGATATACCGGTAGCTGAAAACATGTTCATTTAGCGTCAAAATAACACTCACTCACTCATACTCCAAGTACTGCAGACTTCGCCCACCAATTAATTTAACCTCCACGATATACTTGAAATATTGTGCGGGGCCGTCATTGCCGTGATCGTATGGTAGTTGGATTTAGAACTACCTATGCAATCAGTACCTATCACCACTAACGTTTTGAGTTCGAACTGAGTTCATGGCCAGGTGTACTCGATACAACATTATGTGATAAAGTTTGTCAGTGACTTGCGACAGGTTGGTGTTTTTTTTCCGGATACTCAGGTTTCCTCCACCAATAAAACTGACATCCACGATATAACTGAAATATTGTTGAAAGGAGCGTTAAACACCATAAACCAAACCAAGAAAAAAAAACCATCCTAAAAATAGCTAACTAGCTAACTCTCTTGTTTGTTTACAGGAAGGCTATTGATATAATTGATGAGAGATTTGTGAGTTATGCTGTAGGCAAGCAAGACTTTCTAGGTGATGAAGATAAACAGAAAAAAGTGATGGGATTTGTTACTGACGAAAATATCCTTGTACATATCAAGAGTATCTTCCCTCATTCGAGTTATTGGGTCAAATGTCCTTGTACATATAAAGAGAATTTTTGTGTATCACATCTTGTTAGAATTATTGGGTCATTCTATATTTAGTATCCCGTCAATTTTGGATGCCCACAGAAATGCGGTTGAGTGTGTTCCTTTCTATTTACAAAATAGGATGCATTCCGTCTTTTTACAGGAGAATGAATTAGCCCTTTTAAGGCATTAGCCAATAGGGCCCCTCCCTATAAGTTGAAAAATCTGGTAACCAAAGATTTAATCAAGGGGCCTAATTTCTGTGTCATTTGAGAACATCAAGCCATTAACCAATAGGGCTCATGTAAGTTGAAAAATCTGGTAACCAAAGATTTAATCAAGGGGCCTAATTTCTGTGTCATTTGAGAACATCAAGCCATTAACCAATAGGGCTTATGTAAGTTGAAAATTCTGGTAACCAAAGATTTAATCAAGGGGCCTAATTTCTGTGTCATTTGAGAACATCAAGCCATTAACCAATAGGGCTCATGTAAGTTGAAAAATCTGGTAACCAAAGATTTAATCAAGGGGCCTAATTTCTGTGTCATTTGAGAACATCAAGCCATTAACCAATAGGGCTAATGTAAGTTGAAAATTCTGGTAACCAAAGATTTAATCAAGGGGCCTAATTTCTGTGTCATTTGAGAACATCAAGCCATTAACCAATAGGGCTCATGTAAGTTGAAAAATCTGGTAACCAAAGATTTAATCAAGGGGCCTAATTTCTGTGTCATTTGAGAACATCAAGCCATTAACCAATAGGGCTTATGTAAGTTGAAAATTCTGGTAACCAAAGATTTAATCAAGGGGCCTAATTTCTGTGTCATTTGAGAACATCAAGCCATTAACCAATAGGGCTCATGTAAGTTGAAAAATCTGGTAACCAAAGATTTAATCAAGGGACCTAATTTCTGTGTCATTTGAGAACATCAAGCCATTAACCAATAGGGCTCATGTAAGTTGAAAAATCTGGTAACCAAAGATTTAATCAAGGGGCCTAATTTCTGTGTCATTTGAGAACATCAAGCCATTAACCAATAGGGCTCATGTAAGTTGAAAAATCTGGTAACCCTGATGCACTGAGATATCAAAGTACGACTAAATTGTCCCCTTTAAGAGACTCTCTCATAAGACTACTTTCTCATTGGAGAGGTCATGGGCTCATAAGAGGACTGCTGTTGAACCAATTTTTCATTAATAAATGGACTTGGACTACTCAATAACTGCATGCTGTGAATGCATTCAAATTCATGGATGCTAATTTCTGTATTTTGAGGAAAACTTGTATTTCCATGGATACATTAATTTGTGGATTCCCTGCTATTTTCAGTTCATGTGTATATGGTGAAAAATATTTGTTGAGTTTTTAATTTCGTGGTTTTAACAGTAGATTAAAGGGACATTATCTGCCAAAATCGTAAATTTTTGTTACCCATAAAAACTATCAGATATGATTGATGCCTTAATAAAACATGTTTCTGTAACTTATAAATGTTATGAAATGTACGCGCATCGGGGGGAAAAGGTGCAACTGCACGTGTTTTGAGATCGATCAAGAAATGGACGCCATCTTATTCATTATCGGCATTGTTTACGGGGTTTGCCGAATCGTCATTAAATCAGTACAACAATGCACTTATTTCTTATTTTCTGTGCATCTGCTTTTAGTCGGCGTTAATTACGGACAAAGAACCATGCAAGTTTGCAGTTAATAAGAGACAAAATACAAATTATTCGTTTTTACCTGTCACTAAGTAAGGTCAGTTGCATACGGAGAAAGTGAGGTCAAATTATTTGCTTGCAAGGAAATAATAAATCAATGGTAATTTTCGTTCTCAAAAGGCGAAAATTGGTATGATAAGCTGTTTAATGTGAAATATTTACCTTTATTTCATCATTTTAAAGCTATTTACCAATTTCCAAAACATAATTTTTTTGGTCAAAATCGTAGCTAATGCCTCTTTAACTGCTAATGCCTCTTTAACTGATTTCAGCTATTTTCCTCCAAAATTTGTTTTCCGAAAGTTGCTGAATACGGTCAAAACAGATCGAAAATGACCAGTTTGAAAGGGGATGTTGAGGATTTCAGTTATTTTTCATTGATTTCAATTATTTTATTTTCTAACCACGATCATCCCTGGTAATAGACGACTATTGGTTATTTTTGTTTTTTCCTTAATATGCTACATCTGAAAGACCAATGGGAAAAGAAAGATGTCTTCAGTAGGTTTGAGACATCAAAAGAAAGATGGGAAGCATTGTACAAAAAGGTATATAGTTTACATTCATTTATAAGAAGAAAGTTTAAACAGTGATGAAGGGTTGATCTTGTTTGTATGATATAAACATGATTAAACAAATTTTAATATATAAATTCATGAGTTGTGACATTACCAGACTTGCCTACCCTTACGATTTTGCCATAAGGCTCACGATTTTTTGGGCTATCTTATGCCCTTACGATTGTTGTCAATTTCCTTACGATTCGGCAAATTTGCGGTATTTCCGGATAGTTTTCGGTTCCGGTCCGTCATTTCATTGCGTATATTATAGATCGTATCGACATTTCTGGTTATTAAAACGATGTCAAAACGTCAAAATTTTGATAATAAACCCAAAATCGATTTAAAATGTTAACATTATGTGGTTATATCATGTGCCATTCACAATATGTGTAGTTTCTGTGCTTAAAATTGCATTTTGTGATAAAAAAGAAAAGAGCCTTACTATTTTTTATCTCAACTTACTATTTTTTTTTCAAGCATCTTATGATTTTTAACAAAAAGGGGTAGGCAAGTCTGCATTACACACAAAACATTGCTAGATTATTAACAATTTACAAAGGCATAAAAAACATTTTATTAAATTTTTTAAATGGCAAAACTATCTGTTAATATTTGACGATTTCTTCTTAGATTAAAATACACTTCATTGAAAAATAAAAAAAAATTGAATAAAAATCAAAGACATCAATTCTGTATTTTCAGATATTTTTGTTTAATTTTAAATTTTACTTAAAAAAATTGACCTTTGTGGAAAAATGAGGCAGGGCCAGGAAAATGTCTAGAATGCAGAATTTTGCACCATTTTTCGTCAGGGCTGAAAATATTTCGATCCACTGCGCTCTCGGCAGTAGCCACATATTTCTAAATGTTACACTTACTGTAAAATGTCTTGTAGGTGGTTTTTTTTAAAGTTGACCATAGCCATGAAAGCCCATTGAATATACTTTTCAGACAGAAGAATCTCAGAAATTTTTCAAGGAAGAAGTTATGTTGCAGTATTGTTATCCACGATTAGATGTTAACGTCAGCAAAGGAGTCAACCATTTACTGAAAAGTCCATTTTGTGTTCATCCTAAAACAGGTTTGTATTTGTGTATCTCCCGCATAGCATCCAACACATAAAAATAACTATCTGCCTCGTTCGCATTGTCGTCACTCTTTCCTTCATCCTCAACTCTTCCACCCCGTGGCCGGGATCGTATGGTAGTTGGATTTACAGCTACCTATGCAATAGGTGCCTATCGCCACTAATGTTGTTGGTTCGAATAACCTTCAGGGCGAGGTGTGCAACATTATGTGATAAAGTTTGTCAGTGACTTGCGACAGGTCGGTGTTTTTCTCCTGGTACTCCGGTTTTCCTCCACCAATAAAACTGACCACCACAAAATAAACTGACATATTTTTGCAAGTGGCATTAAACATCAGAACCCAAATCAGTTTCTCTTGTTGGGTGCTGGTAAAAGTTCCCAGGACTCAAACCCGCAGAGCTGTTCAGTGCGTACCCAGATGGTGGTTAGAAGGTACCCTCATGATGGGGGAGATTGTCAGATTATAATAATGAAAGCCTGACAGTGGACCATAATTTGGAGAGGGCGACACTTCCTGCATGTTAAAGACCTTTTTGTAAGATTTCGTAAAAGAGTAGGCACATTGTAGTTGCTATAAAGACTACATTTTTTTCGTCCCTACCCAACTCGCCATACTTTTACAATGACTCAAATTCTATATAGTTATTATATATTGTTGCACTTGTTATTGTCCTGAATAAAGCAGAAATACTACTTGCTGGACATTAAGCAATAATAAGTTGCTTTTATTTCTCTTGAATTACATCTGTTATTGTTGATTTCAGGACGTATATGTGTACCCATAGACCCTGACAATATTGACAGTTTTGATCCTTTCACAGTGCCAACGATTAGGTGAGAGTTATAATGTATAGGTTATATGATGTCAATAGGTGTGTTACAGATCATTTTTATTTATTTACGAAGTGATATCAGTAATTTTTAATGTAAATTATGTCTTTTTTTTTAGCTCACCTGACCCAAAGGGTCATGTGAGGTATTGCCATCACTTGGCGTCTGTCGTCCGTCCATTAACTTTTTCATATTTTAATCTTCTCCTCTGAAACAACTTGGCCAAATGGAACCAAACTTGGCAGTAAGCATCTATATAAGGTCCTCTATAAAGTTTCTCCATTTCATTCCATTCCACCAACAAATATGGCCACCAAGGGAAATTCTTGTTTCTGATTGGCTACTGTTTAAAAAAAAATTCTCCTCTGAAACTGCTTGGCAAAATGGAGCCAAACTTGGCAGGAAGCATCTATGTAAGATCCTCTATAAAGCTTCTTCATTTGGTTCCATTCGTCCAACAAACATGGCCACTAAGATTAATTCTTTTTTCTGATTGGCTAATGTTTAAAAAATCTTCTCTGAAACAGCTTGGCCAAATGGAGCCAAACTTGGCAGGAAGCATCTATGTAAGGTGTCCAAACCTGGCATAGATGGTCCCTGGGTGTGTCCCTTTCAAAATTGTGTCCGACAGCCCCACCCTCCATTCAAGATGGCTGCTGTTTTTTAAGGTAATGATTATCTCCCTTTGAAATTTGCTTCAGTATCATTCTATTGTCAGGTGAGCGATACAGGCTCAGTGGGCTGAGCCTATGGTTTTATGTCAAATATACTTTGTTCCTTAATTTGGATATGAAATAGTCAAATATTTGTATGTTGTAAATTCCTGACTATTGAAAAATAAAGAATATAAATGCAGTATGCAGAAATATATGCTGGCGTTTTGAACATACCAGTCAGTGCGATTTGAAGTGAGTCAAAGTTTCGTTTCTCTG
Organism: Bathymodiolus brooksi; assembly: GCA_963680875.1. Lineage (NCBI taxonomy): Eukaryota > Metazoa > Mollusca > Bivalvia > Mytilida > Modiolidae > Bathymodiolus > Bathymodiolus brooksi. The sequence goes on from OY804589.1 coordinate 69,882,381, forward strand.
TGACAGAGAGTTGTAAGAGTGATGTTTAATGGACAAATGTACAACAAGATTTACTCAATTAAACAAGTGTAAATTAATTTCAGGTACATTTAAAGTAATTTTTAAATGTCAATTAAGTTTTAATTTAATTAATGTTTGTGCAAATCCAGTCTAGGAACGTGTTAATTAAGATTTGCCAAAAACCAATCCTGGAATGTGTCACCTGGCCTTGACATTAATGAATGACCCAGTGAGGACTGGTCCTCAGACCAAAGACCATTAAAAAAAATTCAGATTGTATTTACAACTATATGAAGATAAATTCAAGAATATGATTCTGACCTGTAAATTCATATTTTCATTTAAGAGGACTGGTCAATATCAAAACAAATTTCTAAATTCAAAATTTGACAAATTAATGGAAAAAACATATGTTTATTATTGATATAATTTATGTAAACATCTATGCATAATAATAACAGGTGTTTGTAATTATAAGTGTCAACACATACAAATAAAAAGATATTTTAACTTACCTGTAATATGAATTAAAGTATTTTATTTAAATATATGATAATTTGTACCACTATGTACAGCTTTTGCTATTAATGAGTATTTAACATTATGCACCCATATTTGTATACAAAGGTTAAAAAACAAATGCATTTTTATCCAACTTAATTGCATAAAATACACAGGTACACAGCAAATCTGGACCTCTACCTCGTATCTACCTTTGATTTTAAGGTAGAGCTGAAGAATTTTCTTTGCTTAAGAATTTGTTCATGCCATGATATTATAACTGAAATAATGCTAAAGTTGGTGTTAAACACCAATTAATCAATCAATCAATCATTGTTTAAGAATGTTCATGCATACTACTTAAGTATAATGAGAGGAGCTACGTCGAGGCGTGAGAAATCTGAGGAAACATGGTAACCGGTCACATGTACCAGCCAATGAAAATGGTGATTGCAAAAATATGAAAATGTTATTGAACTGCTTTGGTTGAAACACGTATTTATCATATCATTATATATTCATGACATTAAGGTCACTCGCATGTGACCTGATCTCATGCTGCAAGATATCAGTAAAGGGGACCAAGTCAGAGATGTGATTTTAGTCAGATTCAGACCTGATTTTCGTCCGCTTTTTTTATTCCGGATTTTACCGTTACAATTCCTTTTTTATAGTATATTCAATACTTCCGATTGTCGATTTCCACTTTTTTGTTGTCCTCGTAAAATCAGGTCTGCAGATTGTATAAATAATGGAGTAAATAAATTATTCTGTAAAGCTTATCTTGAACATTATATGTCAGTACAATAAAACATTTACTTACGTGTCTTTGCAAAGCAAACCACAAGTGATTCATAGACAAACTTCTTCTCTTTATAGTACAATCATAGAAGAATTGAATACAACAGAATCTAAAGATGAAGACAGTAAAAAGATCAAAGGTTTGTTACTCTCATTTGAAATTACTATTACAGGCCCCTTTGAGCCTCTTATTTCGATAGAGGAAAGCGAAGAAAACCACTGATCTACTACAAAATACTGACAAACATTTGGGTTAGAGGTTATGGTGTTTAATGCCACTTTCAACAATCTTTCAGATATATCGTGGCGGCCAGTTTTATTGGTGGAGGAAATTGGAGTACCCTGCGAAAACCACCGACCTGCCGTAAGTCACTGACAAACTTTATCACATAATGTTGTATTGAGTAAACCTCGCCATGAGCAGGATTCAAACTCATAACTCACTTTAGTGGCGATAGCTACTGATTGCACAGGTAGTTGTAAATCCAACTACCATATGATCACGACCACAATGGTCCCATAAAAGAAGATGGGATACTAATGTTTAGCTTTAAGGATGTGAGATTTTTCTGTATTTGTCTAATTTCAGATTATAAAAAGACTTCTTTGAACACCAGTATGGTAATTTTTGAAAAATTTCTGAAATCTCTTGAAAATACATGGAAAGGAAAGAAAATAGAAGAAAGTGGTAAGTTTTAAATAAATGACAAAAATAATTTTCTTCTAAATTTAGATTATTCTTTAATAAGAAATGAATCTGCATCATAGGTGTTATAGTAAGCATGCTCAGCTAGATCCTGGTTCGAGCGATGGTCAGGTCAAACAAAAGCATGCAGCACTAAAGAGTAAGAACAAAGACTGGTTGGCTCGGAATCATAATAATGTGGATCAACATGTCTACAGGCAGGCTATTGCTTCAGTGAGCTAGCACTAGACAAATCCAACAAAGCGAACATCGCTATCATCTCATAGAAATGCAACTTGTTCTCACCCTAAATAGATATAGCTGAAAAATTACTCATTTGGCGTTAAACAGCAATCACTCACTCACATGAAGATGTGCATTTTTGAGAATTATATTGCTTTCTTATTTTACTCAGGTTTTAAAAATAAAGCAGTAATGATTGACAATATAACTAACCACAAAAATACAAATGATGGAAGCTGATTGATCCTAGTTAGGAACAGGCATCTACATGTGGCAGGATTAAATCACGAACATCACTTAGATACTATTAAGTTCATCATTATGTTGAAATTTTTTTTTATTATTTATTTCAGATAAAAAAATGGAATTCTAAAAATAAAGATAGAAGTTAAAAGATCACAGAGACCAGACATACGAACTTTAATTTTTGCATTGCAATTAATAAATTATTCAATAAGTAATGCGGTTGTATGTCTGAACTACAAACTATGATAATAAAATAGGGTTAGGGATTAGGGTAATGGTGTTCAATGCCACTTTCAACAATATTTCAGTTTTATTGGTGGAGGAAACCGGAGTACTCCGAGAAAATCACTGACCTGCCGCAAGTCACTGACAAAGTTTATCACATAATGTTATGTTGTATAGAGTATACCTCGCCATGAACAGGGTTCAAACTCACAACTTTAGTGGTGATAGGCAATGATTGCATAGGTACTTGTAAATCCAACTACCAAACGACAACGACATCCCCTGATAATAAAATGAACAAAAAGTACCATAACAGCCATGAAATTCGAGAACCATCAATCTACCAACATTGTCGGAAAATCAGTGAGGAACAATTCGAAGTGCTTTAATCAAGGATGATTATTTTCAGTTATTTAACTAATTTCAGCTATTTTCCTCTGAAAAATAAATTCCTAATGTTGCAGGACATGGTCAGAACAAGTCAAAAATGGAGGTTTTGATGAGGGGGTGTAGATGGTTTCAGCTATTATTCTTTGATTTTCGGTTATTTAATTTTCTTATCAGAATTGTCCCTGTTTAGTAAACCACCTATCAAAATCCAGCTATACTCTTTTTTTTTGTAAAACACTGATTGATTGAAATTTTCCAGAAGTCACTTTAGTGGGTGGAACAAGCATTGAGAACGTCAAATTTGCTCTCATACAGCGTCAATAAGTCGACGGTGCTCTCCCTATTTTACAAAAGCTAGTACTGGTATCTACAATGTACTCGTGCAAATACAGTAGAGTTTGATTATAGCGAACAGGCTTGTAACGAAATCGGGCGTATAGCAAAGTAAAGATAAATCCCCGTTCCCATCACTATTTAAACAATGTATTTGTGAAGGCCTATTACAAATTTTTTATAACGAAATCAGGCTTATAACAAAGAGAATTTTAAACCCAAACAACGTTTTTATTACTCAAAATTGACATGATATAACAAAGAAAATTGCTGAACAAACAAATCGTTTACCTGTCTTCCGTTACGCAGGGACGATCACATATTAGAATGGTCAAGTGCACTTGACACTTCCGTTGTTGATAATTGAAAAATCAATAATACCACCTTTGATGTTGTTAATGATGTCAATCAAGACTTTTCTTTAAAATATTCAAACAATAAAATGGATATTAATGATGTGATTAACAAGTTGTCAATTAATAACACACGCTAATTTATTGCATTAAAAATTAATAATGTGTAATCTAAATTATAATGAATGGATGCACAAGCTAAAGAAATTAAAAACAAACTCATGTGTGAGATTAATTCATTCGCTATTGTTTATTTTTTCTTTGATGATAGACTCTTTAATTAAACAACAAACTGCGTGGTCTCAAGGTTCATCTAAATACCAAAAACAAAGGAAATGTACTCGTTCTGAAATTTCGATTAAACTGAGTTTTTATGTGTATATAATACCAAAAAGAAACAATTATTCTTCAAATTCAAATAAAACAAAAGGAAAAGGGCTATAATCTTAAAATTGGCCATTAAAAATATATATTCGAATTATCAGCATTATACCGATATTGATACAAGTGTTAATACCCGACCTCATATTTCCTGTTTATAAAATAGATCGTGAACAAAGTTGAAAAAATGTTTCTAAGGAACATTAGAAGATACCAAAGAGGTATTCAGAAGCTGTAGTCTTTGAGAACTGTCTAAAGGATTAAATATTTTTTTTACGATAAAGGCCCACTTTACTGTGCATCAGTTATCATAGCGTAATGAAACTGGCCCGGGTCAGAACCAGATTTTTTTCTCTCTAAAATTACGCGACCTCGGTGGCTCGAACTACCGATAGCTAGAACAGATTTTGACAGTCCCTTCGAGTTCGAGTCAGCGAAGTTCTACTGTACGATTTTCAAAAGGGGAGGTAATTCTACATTGTTTCTCTTATAATGAATGATGCCTATAACGAACTAAGATCGAGAGTCCCCTGGACTTCGTTATAAACGAACTCTACTGTACTATGCTGTCAGAACATTGTTTAAATCTAGTCATGGATAAAGAAGCAGAGATTGATACACCTAGCACATCTATATATGACCACTCGTTCTTCTGTCTTGGTACAGGTACTGAAATATAATGTGGCAAGAAATATGATTCTTTATGAGATGTCTGTACATATCACATACTGTACTTGAATTGGCATAACACACACAAACCTTCCTAGGGCCCAGGTGGCTCAGTGAGTAAGGTAGTTGGATAACCTAACAACTCGTACAAGCCTATCACCAATACGGCGTGAGTTCGTGCCCAGCTTTGTAAATTACAAAAAAGGGTGCATTCGACTCGCAGCCGCAAGTGATAAAGTTTACCAGTTGCTTGCCCATGGTCGGTGGTTCTCTCCGGGTACTCCGGCTTCTTCCACCACTAAAACTGGAATCCATGTTATTGCTGAAAGTGGTGTTAAATGTCAAAAATCAATCAATCACAAACCTTCCTCATTCATGATATAGCATGAGTAACATGACATGTCAGTATTTAAGCAGGAACTGCTTGTCCTTCCTGAAAAACCAGTTCTCCCACCAGGAGGTTTGTGTTGCTGGGAAATACAATAGCTAAAGCTAAAAGAAAATTAGGGAGAGAAACAATGAGCGACACAAAATCCACACATGACTAAATATTGAGTAACAGGAACCCCATTTAAAACGGAGCGAACTCTGGTGCTCCGGAAGGGTAGGCAGTTTTTCAGCTCCACAAGTAACACCCATTGTGATACTGTTGAATGAGGCGAATATCATCGTGTTGGAAGCCAGCATATGTAAGTAAATATTCATGACAAGACTAAAGGATGAACCAACTACAAAACTAAACACAAACCGAACATCTTTTCATGCAGAAATTCTAGTCCACTTCACAATAGTAACTTAAATTTTATTAATAAAACTAAAGGTCTCATTTGGGCTTAACATTCTTTGCAACTATCCTTTTTGAATATCAAAGAAGGGGACATAACTTGTACAATATGGCCAAGTATACAAGGGTAAATCCACATAGTGATACAAAAAAAACGGGGACAATTAAATGGAAGGGTCAACTGACGAAACCTTTTAACAAAAAACGGAGGGACACAAGCTGAATAAAAATGTGGTTGTTTTAGCGTGGAGAGTATTAATAGAAACGGACTACAGTAAATCAAGAAATCGGATATAAATTAAATACATTTTTGTACATCAAGCTTAAGTCACTCCACTTGTCATGAAAATTGGGTTTTTTTTTGTTTCATAGTGCGTACATTAGAACATGTACAGCTTCCGTGGTAGAGTGGTTAACGTGCTCGTCTTGACAGAGGTAGAACGTGGATTCGAGCCGGTCAAGCAAAGACCATTAAGATGGTATGTGTTGCTTCTTCGCTAAGCATGCAATTATAAGGAGTAAGATCAAAGACTGGTTGTCTCGGAATCAGGAGAATCTGTCCGAGTGGAGCGACATGTCTACCTGCGAACTAGCACTATACAAATACAATTTTGCGTGTTGGTCTAATACAAATCATTATCTCATTGAAAAGTAACTTGTTCTTGTCATGATATGGCTGAAAAATTGCTTACTCGGCGCTGAACAACGATCACAATCACATATAATATTAGAAATAAAAACGTATATATCAAATTTATTGCACACTGCGCGTTTCAGGAATAACCAAGAAGACAAGCAAAGCTAATGTTGCTATACAAGATCAGCAACAACCTAGTTAAAACAGACCGAACAAGCAAGCTTATACCACCCAAGCGCTTATCTAGGAACATGCATGATAGATCTTTCCAAATTCCAGCAAGCTCAACAACCTTGAGGAGAGAATCTTTTTATCCGAGGACTATACGAGAATGGAATTCACTACCAGCCAACGTTACCGGCACTGCATGGAGCCTTGAAACCTTCAAGGTCCTCATCAGCCAGCTGGAATAAGTGATAAAATGTGTTTTTACTTGCACCTGTAAATATTATAGCACTTCAAAAATTTCAATTTTTTTATTTATCTTTGTCCTGCGCACATCCTGCGCGAACTTTATTCAAGAATTTAACATTAGGTTATATGACAAAAACTCTGAATCAGATTATTTTTTTTTCCTCCAGCAAAATCAGAATATTTTTTTCAACATTGGGAATCATAATATTTTTTTTAGAAAAAAACCCATAACCCCCCCCCCCCCCCCTCAAGCCTCAAGTTAAATGGTCGTTCCCTAAGTTCTACTTTGAGTCACCTGACGCAGAAGGTTAATTCATAAGCGTTTCATGTGCACTAAATTTGATATCTATTTCTTAGAATCCGATTGTTGTCCGTAGTTTAAAACATGCAACTCCACTCGCTATTCAGATTTCAATGGTAAAATCCTATTTTTATTGAGTGATGCGTGCTGATAAAGTAAATGTTGTTTAATTTTATGTTTGTTTAAATCATTTACTATTATTTAATCTAGATTTATTCGTTGATGTTCAATAATATTTTTTTGTATTTTTTTTTACAAATTTGGAAACCCAACAGTTAGAAATATGGATTTCACACGAGCTATGTTTATCGTCCAATTACTGTACGTAATAACAAAAATCGCAACTATCGAATGTAACGATTAATTAGCCAATCAAAATAATAAAAACAATCTTCAATGTAGTCCTACCAATGCGGGTATGAATTATTACGGTAGTATATATATAACTATTATACATGTACAAAGGGTTTGGATCAAGAATGTAAAATAATAAAAGCAATCTTCAATGTATTCCTACCAATGCGGGTATGGTATTATTATTATTAAGGTAGTACATCGTCTATACATGTAACTATTATACATGTACAAAGGGTTTGGATCACGAATGTAAGTCATTTCATAACCAATTTGTCGTAAATAAAACATAAATATGCTAAAATCGTGTCTTTCTTTTAACATACATGCAGATAATTTAATTAGGTGCAAAGGCATTTGTCCAATACAAGACGATCTTATACAACATTTCAATGCAATACATATAATAAATGCCATCACCGTTATTTGTATTATGTTATTATTCTATCACATCTCAGTATATATGAGGTAAAAGTATTCAGCGTTATCCCATCAATCGATCACCACAAGTTAACGATGAAAAACAAGTAAATAACAGATGACAGATATTATAACCCTGTCTTAACGCTTTGTCTATCGTAAATGGACGTTAACTGGTGTGGCTAATGGGACTTACGTCACTCCTCTTTTGACCATTAGGATACGAACTTGACATTCATATAGTCTCGCCTATGCGATATAGTTAGGATGTACTATGCATGAAGGTAAGCATATTTAACTTCTGTACAAAGTTTTATAAAATGTATGTTTCATTAGGATATATCTATATATTATTATGAGCAGTGAAAATACTAGTAAAAGAATGAATTGTCCGTTGGACTTCAATTAACTTTTTTTTATATTTATCATTATATACATTTTATATATAGATATCTATAAAACTACTATTTAATCCGTGACCCGATAATAAAATACAAGAAAAACACAGAGTGTTTAATTCAAAAGAAATTTTGTAAACTAATATTCATTATATTCAAATTTATATATACATTGCATAAATAATCTTCATAAATAAACTATTCAAAACCACTACATAAACTACGTTTTTTATCGTTTCCCAAAGATCAGTGCATTACAATGACAAAATTAAAGTATCAATTTGAAGGAACAGTTTTAAAAATCACATAAGACAGATAAAAGTTATAGCAAAAAATCGTGCAATTAACATATTTCATCACAATGTTTCAAATGAATACATTATCACGGATGAATATATTTCATAAACCGTATTGTATAAATTGTCATTTGTTAATATTTTATGATTTGTTATTATTCAAATATATAATAATTTTGATGAATTATTGTTTAATTAAACAAACAAACAAACAAACAAACAAACAAACAAACAGGCATAATCTATTTAATATAATATAAAATATTCTTAATTATTCCTGTTAGTCTATTAATAGAATGACTGATCGATTTGTGTCCAATGTCAGTATTTAGCAGTATTTCAAAAGTTGGCGTTGAACACCAATCAAGCAATCTATTAAACAGACTACCAAAAATAGGTATTAAAAACTTATTGAGATACCATATTTATATATTACCAGTGTTGTCTATTAACATGTACATACTTGTGTGGGGGTCGTCGTGGTCGTGATCGTATGCTAGTGGGGTTTGTAAGGGACCGACCATTTAGCTTGAAGGGGGGGTTATGATTTTTTGTTTCGTTCAGAATTTTTTTTTCGGACAACACAAGAGTTAGAATATTTATTTTTTTTGTCGCGCAAAGCGCGAATTTTTTTTCCAGAATTTAACATTAGGTTATATGACAAAAATTCTGAATCAGATTATTTATTTTTTTCTCCACCAAAATCAGAATATTTTTTTCAGCAACATTGGGAATCAGAATATTTTTTTAGAAAAAAACCATACCCCCCCCCCCCCCCCCCCCCTTCAAGTTAAAATGGTCGTTCCCTAACTAACTATATGCAATCAGTGCCTATCACTACTAACGTTGTGAGATCGAATCCAGCCTATGGCGAGACATACTCTATACAACACTATGGGAAAACGTTTGACAGTGACTTGAGGCAGAGCGATGGTTTTCTCCGGGTACTCCGGTTTCCTCCGATAATAAAACTGACCGCCACGATACATGTATAACTGAAATATTGTTGAAAGTGGCGCTACACATCATTACCCTAACCCTGTATATAACTGAGTGAAATATTGTACATATATCTCTGTTAACGAGGTTGATATATGTGGGAACAAAAACAAGTGTAAAAGATTGGCAAGGATTTATGATATAACAATGTGTTTTATGCGTCAAGGCCAGGATGTCAGTAATTTATGTAGAAATTATATAATACTACATGTAACTTGTGTTATCTCGTTGAAAAGTGCATTTGAAAGACATTAATTGTGTGATATGATACATTAAAGGATGACTTTATTATTAACATACATGTATCTTTAGATAATAAATCATAAGGGACCGACCATTTAACTTGAAGGGGGGGGGGGGGGGGGGGGTTATGGTTTTTTGTTTCGTTCAGAATTTTTTTTTCGGACAACACAAGAGTTAGAATAATTTTTTTTGTCGCGCGGAGCGCAAATTTTTTTTCCAGAATTTAACATTAGGTTATATGACAAAAACTCAGATTATTTTTTTTTCCTCCATCAAAATCAGAATATTTTTTTCAGCAACATTGGGAGTCAGAATATTTTTTTTAGAAAAAAAAATAACCCCCCCCCCCCCCCCCCCTTCAAGTTAAATGGTCGTTCCCTAATACATGTGTATGTACATATATATTAATATAATTAACAGAACACATAAATCACAACTGGTTCTGTTAAAAAATAAATAGATAGCCATTGCTAATATAAGAAGAGTTTGAAGATACCAAAGGAGTAATCAGAATCCGTAAATCGAAGGACAAACAACACAATGGCCATTAATTTAGGAATTATCTTATTATGTTAAATTTTAAGTTTTTTTTAATTAAAATGTTAACTATATCTTGATCATTAGTAATGGGGATTTATTTGATATTAAATTATTCGATTTGTAATTATTTTTTTCATTAATAATTTGTCTTGTTTGTCTTCTTCTTGTGTACCATATGTTGCCAGTTTCTCTGGATTGTCCATTTTTGATTGCCCCTTAGCCTGGCCTCATGTATTCTCTAATGTTTATTTCAGTTATTTGTTTACAAATGCCGACAAATCGTGATATTAGTAGTGACGGCGGGTTCTCTATACGATATTTACGGGAACAGGACAAAAGCCTCCATGACAATCCCCCCTCACGGACAAAAGCTGATCTAGGGCCCAAGAAAAAAAAAAGAAAAAAAAGCCTGACAAAAAGCCCCCCCCCCCCCCCCTCCCCAATTATAATGAAAGGTAAAAGTTAATTGTTTTTATTTACTTATCTTAGATTATCCGAAGTTTTATCAAGTTTTTGAATTTAATATAATTGTGGTAAAACGAATAAAAGTCGTCCCAAATTCTTTAGCCGATAATATAAGTGTAACCCCGTCACTTTTTTAAATTTAATTGCCTGTACCAAACTAGAAAAGTGGGCGGTCATGTTCTTGTGTGTTAGGAGTATCGATTTTGTCTCTTTCTACGATTTTGCTTCTGCGTGGTGGAACTGTTCCGAGTGTGGTAACAACATTATGTGATAAAGTTTGTCAGTGATTGCGACACATCGATGGTTTACTCCGGATACCCCGGTTTCCTCCGCCAATAAAACTGACCACCACGATATAACTGAAATATTACTGCACCCCCCCCCCCCTCCCCGAGTGTGGTATTTTTCTTTTTCTTTTTACTGCTGGAATGTCGTGACCGTACGCAATCATATAGTAGTCTTGCAAACAAAGTCATGCTTCGAGTAATATTCTTTTTTTTATATGCTTGTAATTATCTATTAATTAGAGAAAACAATCTTGAATGCTGCTCCCATCATGAAAATGACTGCATTTATTCATATCTTTATGAGAGGTAGTTTCTTTTTGCTTCACGAGCCTTCACGTCGACGTTTTTTTTCAAACACACAATGCTTTTCAATATAGTATATTTGATTTAATCAATCTATGGTTGTTCCTATAATGCGTAAATTGTCATTATATAATAGTTTCTTATTTTGATGGCTCATGGTGCTTAACGCCACTTTCAACAATATTTCAGTTATATCGAGACAGTCAGTTTTATTGGTGGAGGAAACTGGAGTACGTTGCTTATTTTGAGGGCATTATCAAGATTTATTGACTGGTCAATAGGCCAGGATACTGAATGAACTTTTGATATGAACCGAGCTGAACCGCTTTTTAATATCATATTTTCCGTACGATACGGTATATATGCTTGTATATCATAGTATATATGTTTTCAACCAATCAAAACACCTAATTTAATAGAAAAATACAACTAAGTACAAAGCGGACCTCTTCATCATCTCATTGAGGTGCCACCGTGGCCGTGATCGTATGGTAGTTGGATTTACAACTACCTATGCATTCAGTGTCTACCACCACTGATGTTGTGAGTTCGAATCTCGATCAGGGAGAGGTGCACAACATTATGTGATAAAGTTTGTCAGTGACTTGCGACAAGTCGGTGGTTTTCTCCGGGTCCTCCGGTTTCCTCCACCAATAAAACTGAAATATTGTTGAAAGTGGCGCTAAACACCATCAAGCAAACATATATAATAGTTACCTATCTTGAGGGAAATATTAAAAAATAATATTGAATGCCCAATAGTGAGGATACTGAATGAAATTTTGATATGGGCTTAAAGAGCCAAACCGCTTTTTATATCATATTTTCGTAAAACGCGATAAATATGCCTGCATATCATAACATATATGTTTTCAGCCAATCAAAACACCTAATTTAATATAAAAAGAATCCAACTAAGCATGTTGGTCTAATACAAAGCGGACCTCTTCATCATCTGATTGAAAATTAACTTGTTCTCGCGATGATATAGATGAAAAATTGCTGAGTTGACCTTAAACAACAATCAATAACTCACTTTTAATTTATTATTCGGAACACCAAAACTACGTCTCTGTAATATACTGCAAACCTAAAAATAAAATCAATCAGACAAAACTGACAGTAACATTAGATATAATAACGTGTTGTCTTCCCCACGTTATTAATAGACAATACTAAGGTCAGAGTGGACAATGTCACGATGTCATCCCTAACAAATGAGTTAATGATCATTGTTGAACGTCAACTGAGCATATTGTCAGATACATGTATACAGTGGCAAAAAAACAAGCTCATTTTATGGTTTGTTTGTTTGTTTGTATGATGGTGCTTAACGCCACTTTCAACAATATTTCAGTTATATGTCGTTTGTCTGGTCTTTTATTAGGCCTCGCATTGCTTGAGATTTTAAACCGAATCGGTTGTGTAATGGTAAACGTGCTTGCCTCGAGTGTAGCAGATCGTGGGTTCGAGTCATGATCGCATCAAATAAAAGACTCACTCGTCGCAATTTCGGCTGATTCCGTACCTTCATCAAACCTCGTCCGTATTACGATAGCTCCCATTGGAACTACTTTCGGAAATCTTCAATGAAGGAGGTATTAAAATAATTTCACTTTCGAATATTCGTCCAATAATAATATATTTTCATTCGTCGCAATGTCGGCTGATTCCGTACCTTCATCAAAGACCAATATTTTTCAAAGCAAACTCTATACACTCATCTATTGTCGCCATTTTAGAACTTATTCGCGGTGCGCAATGTTTGATTGGAGTGATACGGTCTTCCGGCGAAGAAATGTGACGCGTAGACGCATATCAAATACCGTATTACAGCCGAGGTATTGAGGAAGCGAAGTGGACTCACCCGAGGTTTGCCGATTGAGCCGAGGTATTGAGGAAGCGAAGCGGACTCACCCGAGGTTTGCCGATTGATAAAAGACTATGATATTGGTAGTTGTTGCTTCTCCGCTTAGCACGCAGCATTAAGGAGAAAAACCAAAGACTGGTTGGATTGGAATCAGGAAAATGTGTCCGAGTGGAGTGACATGTCTGCCCGCAGAATATTGTTTCATTGAGATAGAACTATGAACAATCCAACTAAGCATGTTGGTCAAGTACAAAGCGGACATGATTATCATCTCATCTAATGTAGCGTGTTCTCGCCATGATATGGCTGTAAAATTTCTCATCTGGTGCTAAACAATAATCACACATTCACTCACTTGACATATTGCAACACTGATTGGTTTGTTCGTCCTATTGTTATTATATAATTTATTTTTCCACCATCTTTGATTTGAAATGCCAACATGAGTAAACGACATATCATAATGGAATTTAACGTGGCATGTGGATCAGTCATGATCTTTCTGTCGTTGACACATGTAGTCGTATTTTTATTTGGTAACACACATGTTATGGTTTGGTTTGGTTTATGGTGCTTTACGCCAATTTCAAAAATATTTCAGGTATATCATGGTGGAGAAAACTTCGAGAAAACCACCGACTTAGCGCAAGTCACTGATAAACTCTATCATATAATATTGTATAGAGTACACCTCGCTATGAACGGGGGTTCGAACTCACAACTTTAGTGATGATAGGCACTGATTGCACAGGCAGTTGTAAATCCAACTACCACATAATCACGGCCACGACGTCCCCTCACAAGTGTTATGACAAGAGTTGTCCGAATTGTAAATTACGAAGATCAATTTCGTATAAAGCTTTATTTTATTGATAATTTCTATAGTTTTCTTGCCTCTATCACAGACAAGACTTTAATCGGACTTGATTATCTGAGGAACACGGCGAATGTCTTATAAGCAACAGGAAGTGCTTACCATCGGCAGGCACCTGGGCTCTCCTCCGTTTTTTTGTGGATTCCGTGTTGCACATCTTTTTAGATTTCTGTGTACTGTTATGCTTCTTCGTTCGTTATAGTGTGCTCCTTGTGCCATCTCATTGAAAATTAACTTGTTATCGCCATGATATAGCTGAACAATTGCTGAGTTGGCGCTAAACAATAATCACTCACTCAATCATTCAATGTTGCCAGTGTCTCTGGATTGTATATTCATTATTGCTCACCTTCCGTTTTCTCTAAAATTTATCTAATACCTTAATAATTATGTGTTTCAGCCTCTTGAAGAGTAAGGAAATTCTTACTATTAAGATGGCGGTATCCATTTTGAAACATAGCTCAACTTCATCGACCTCCTCATCTAAGGTGCAATCGATTGCAGCTGCTAATAACATTACTCCTAATGAAATTAACACTGCGGATTCGCATGGACGTACAGTTTTGTTCTACGCAGCAAAATTCGGAAAGGTTAATGCTGTAAAGAACTTGCTAAAAGCTGGAGGTGATCCGAATGTAACGGATGTAGATGGCAGTTCTCCATTACATGAAGCAGTAGAAAGATGTCATCATAATATTGTTAAATTATTACTAAGGCAAAGTAAGTTTATATTCTTTATACGCCAGCTAGGTACAACATGTAAGAAAGTTTGACGATATTTAAAGGGGTAATCAGAAGCTGTTATCATCAGTTACGCTTAAGGGGGTAGGCCTGGCGTATGGGAGATAACTCTATTTTCAGTGTCTTCTCAAATATATGATCATCTGTGCGTTTGAAAATTCCCCCTCAATTACAAGCTTCTTGGTGACAAAGATTGTTTACATTGGATATGGCTAGTGAAAAAAATGACTCCTTTTCCTTTTACCTTTCCATAGCTGTGCTCCTTGCAGGGCTCACCAAACAAGGCGAAGTGGGCGAAATTCTCGCTCTATACCGACTGAAGTCGTTCTCCCTCGACTACAAAGCGAAATTAAAGTCAGGAATACCAAAGAGAGGAGAACCTTTATTTTAATAATAATTACATTATTGAGAAACTATAAATTTCAATAATAAATACATGTAATAGTGTACCAGCAGAGGTATCGAGCCAGTTGTAGTAATACAAAACGTAGATATCCAATTTTGTGTGCACGATGTGTTTCTGGAATAACCTTCACCAGGTACGCTCAAATTCAAAATATTATTTCACTGTGTGGTTGAAGGTAAAATCTCGAGACATAGGTCAACAGCAATACTTTCTAAAAATAAAGAGAGAATGAAGCTTGGACAAAGACTGAGCATGCTCTTAAATACAATCTGTCATGATTCCTTTGTGGTAGAAAGGACCAACAATTTTCATTCATAATAACAAAGTAATCAAGTTATCCTTGATAATCTAAACTGTAATCTACTTCGAAATGTTTGTTACGAACTAACCGTGTATGCGACTTATCCGAGTTTGTGAGTGAGCGCGTTATTGTAGTTTAACACCAAGTGAGCTATTTTTCATCTATATCAGATCAAGATACATTCGTTGAGACGATGGTAATGTCATCTTTGTACTAGGCAAACACGCTTAATTGGATTTGTAAAGTGGTAGATCATTGAAACCTCGGGTAGATATATCGCACCACATGGAGACATTTAGTGTGTTTAGCTGAGAATCAGCTAACAACAATGTTATAATCTTTGTTGTTTGATCCGACCGCGGCTTGAACTAACAATTACACCAACGAGACGGTATCGAGATAACGATGCTGTTCAGTTATATTACCAAATTATTGTTATAATTAATAAGAATTATTGTTTCCAGTTCACATTCAACACAATTTGAGAGGTCTGCAATTTAAAAACCATGTTGTTATACTGAGGAGACATAACTTTATATCCCCGCTGAAAACGTTGACGCACAAACTTTAACGAAGGCATAAACCTAATACGCATTGTGTAGTGCATTTTTATCTTTTCTGTACAATATCATAATTCTGTCTTATGTTCAACCCACTTTACCATTTTCCTCACTAGGACAGATCCAGGAGAGGATAGGGAAGTGTGTGTATTTGTGAGTGTGTGTGTGTGTGTGGGGGAGGGGGGATTTGGGGGGTTGCCGCCCGGTTCCTACGCCTTTGTGTCATATAAATTAACTTTACAGTTGTTTGATATAAAAGGTATAAATTAGGAATTACATTTTCATACCATTTTAGGTCATATAGAGGTGGATACAAAGAATAAACATGGACAAACACCTTTAATGAAAGCTGTAATATTTGATGATGTGGAAGTAGTCAAACTACTTCACAAGTCTGGTAAGATCTATTTTTAGAGCGTACACGATTTCTGTATCAGAGGAAGTTGTCATTTATAAGTAACACAACAGGTGCCCCTTGTGAAGCATCTTAGTTCACCTCGTTATTTTGTGGGGTTTGTGTTGCTCAATCTTTAGTTCTCTGTGTTTTGTTTGAAGAAAGAGACAAAATCGATACTCCTAACACACAAATACACGACCTCTCACTTTCATGGCTTAGTACAGACACTTCAATAAAAAGTGGCGGAATTAGACTAGTTTTATGGGCCCAAACCTCAAAAGATTTAGAGCATTTAGCTTATTGACTATTTTTCCAACCGACATATCCAATGTTTTGTATCACTTTTTCACTTATATTGTTATTGGTTCCGCAGTATTATTAAATATACAATCATATCACCACTTAAGTTTGTGAGTTTGAATCCCGGTCATGGCGAGGTGCACTCGATACAACATTATGTGATAAAGTTTGTAAGTGACTTGCGACAGGTCGGTGGGTTTCTCCTGGTACTTCGGTTTCCTCCTCTAATAAAACTGACTGCCACGATATAGCTGAAATATTGTTGAAAGTGGCGTTAAGCACCATAACCTAACACGGAAAATTAGAATTCACTGGTAGGACATTTAGAAACAGGAAATGGAGCATCAAAATAAATTTCATTTCTACCGACAATGTATGCACATTGTGTTTATCATGCAATGGGAAAAAATCTAAATCAACTCTCAAATACTACTGAAAAGAACAGAAGCAGTCGTAATTTAAGGGTGTCCTCTATCACGTTTGTTGTTATTCAAGGGTGTTCTCTATCACGTTTGTTGTTATTCAAGGGTGTCCTCTATCACGTTTGCTGTTATTCAAGGGTGTTCTCTATCACGTTTGTTGTTATTCAAGGGTGTCCTCTATCACGTTTGTTGTTATTCAAGGGTGTTCTCTATCACGTTTGTTGTTATTCAAGGGTGTCCTCTATCACGTTTGTTGTTATACTGTTATTGTTTGTTAACCTTCGCACCATATGAATCAGGTACCAGAAAGGCTTGATTAGGTTGATGACTAAATAAATCCGAAGTTTATTTGACCCCTTTATTAGTACTCACACTATTGCAGGATATACTTTTTTTCAACATTCTGCAATGCAATACCACAATTTAAATTGAAAAAAATGCGGATATTGTTTAACATTCTCAATAAATACAATAAAAGATATATTTTATTTTCTAATTTTGGACATTTCTATCGAAAATATATTTGTGGTGTGGGAGAAGTATGGAGAATCTACTGAAAATAGGTCGGACACAACCGCTTATCGCTTTCTATTTTCAACTCTTTCTTGACGAACTTCACAAAAAGACTTGGCAAAAATGCGGAAAAGACAATCTTATGACCTTTGACCTTAGACGATTTTGGATATCCTGTCTAGGTCATTTGGTTTTTATTGCGTCCACTTTTAAATTAATTGGCTTTCCAATACTTCGATATTGAGGGTACCTGATGAAGGTTATTCCCATAAATGCGCCGTGCGTACTAAATTTGATATCTCCGTTTTCATTTTTAATATTGCGATTTGTTATGGTTTTGTTATGGTTTTTTGTTTCCTTCAGAATTTTTTTCCCGGACAACACGAGAGTTAGAATTTTTTTTTGTCGCGCAAAGCGCGAATTTTTTTCCTCCAAATTTCAACATTAGGTTATATGACAAACACTCTGAATCAGATTATTTTTTTCAGCGACTTTGGGAATCAGAATATTTTTTTAGAAAAAAACCATACCCCCCCCCCCCCCCCCTTCAAGTTAAATGGTCGTTCCCTTATTGGTTATTGGTATGACGAATCTTGAACTAATGTTAATATATGCATAGCGTAACTTTACCCAGTACATAAGCTATTATTTTCTTATACGCAAGCTAGTACTATCTAATACATAAAACAAATATTTTCTTAATAATGTTATACCAAAGACAATAAGTGAAAGTCATGTTTACGATATAAAAAAGACATGTTGTAAACAAGTCCATTATACAGACGAGGCTTTGGCAGGTGTCCCTGGCGAATACCCTAATAATAATGGTCTATTTATTGGTGACAAGCGTGATTGATACACAATTATTTGAAGGCTTTTTTGGACATTATATTCGAAAATTGACTTATCGATCTGATTTACAAATAATAGTCAGTAACAGGCCCTATCGGATGGGGTTCAGCCGATACATCGGTCCGGGGTCCATAGCCATAGACGTTAAATTTTTATTTTTATTTTTTCCGTGGTATTTTCAGCTATTTTTAGTTTATTTAGAAAAATAATTATGTAAAATTCACTTAGACTTCTGAATTATTATTGTCACTATTTGTATAAAGTATATATTATCTGAACATTCTGCTGCACAGGAAAACAAGGATTTATATGAAAGTTTATCAGTGGTTCTATTGGACGTCAACTCCTCAATTGTTAGAGAAGTCTCCGGGGCCCCAAAGTAATCTTGTTAAAAAGGAAAGCAATTTCAATAACATATTTTTCAATATATTACATTTTTAAAGAAAAATGTTTTTAAAAAACTATTTGCATTAACTTTAAAAGGAATGAATATAATATTTATTTTTATAAATATTCACAAATTTAAATTTTGCAAAGTTTTTTGTTTTTATTAAATTCAATAAGTAAAAATGTGGTGATTTTTTTTTCTTTAAGACATATAAATTAAAATAATTTCTTTTTTTTGGTGTTTTTGGCTCAAGATTCATCCAATGAATTTATCACGAAAACTTTATACCATATTATAATTTTATCAACATTAGGTCGTCTATAGAAAATTCAAAAATACTTGACAACGATTTGTTCGAATCTTTATCCATCTTCAAACATCTTTGTATGAGGAGCATATTATATAAAAAAAAAAAAAAAATTAATTTGAGTTGTTTGCAAATAAAGTTATTACAGTTTTATTATCGTTGGATTACTGAGAACCGAAACCCAAAATCATGACATAAAGAGACAGTACCCTTACAGTACAATAACATTGAAATGTGGGCGATCCGTGGGCGATCCGTGGGCGCGATCGTATTGTAGATATATTTACATCTACTTATGTATAAGTGTTTATTACCATTGAAGTTTGTGAGTTCGACGGCCGCTCGAGCTTAGATACAACATTATGTCATAAAGTTTGACACTGACTAATAGAAAGTCGTTCCTTTTCTTCAGATTGTGTCGGGTTTTCTCCACCAATAAAACTGACCGTCACGATGTAGCTGGAATAATGTAGGCAATAATTGTGTAAAAAAAACAATAATACAATACATTGTCTTTCTTTCTTTATATTTTTCTTTAAAAGTCAGGAATTTACAATAAAAATATGAAATGATAATAATCAGATACAAACAAGAACGGTAACTCCTAGCATTATTAAAAAAAAAACCATTATGATTTATTATTTCTTCATTATAACGACCGATTCGTCATTCTCGGATAAATAACACGTGTTTTTTGTCTTCCGTAATGGACGATAATTATAGTCAATAAATATGTCTGTTTATTCTGATGACCAGTCAAAAAATAACAGCAAACATATGTATTGTGTTTTGATGTCCACAATTAGTAGCAGGTCGTGATCTTTGTGTAATCATGACAACAACGCCCAAATAGAGCGACATAATAAAATGTTGTTTCAATGTCTAGATATGCTTAATGAATATCTTAATTATAAGGAAAAACATTTAAAGAATACACCAATGTGAAAAAAAAACATTTTGTTAATATGACTGATAAGATTGTTGAACTAAATGGTTTAGTTTGGTTTTATTGTGTTTTAACGCCACTTTCAACAATATTTCAGTTATTTCATGGCGGTCAGTTTTATTGGTGGAGGAAACCGGAGTACCCGGAGAAAACCACCGATCTGTCGCAAGTCACTGACAAACTTGATCACATAATGTTGTACACCTTGCCCTGATCGAGATTCGAACTCATAACATCAGTGGTGATAGGCACCGATTGCATAAGTAATTGTAAATCCAACTACCATTGATCACGGCCACAATGGCCCTTGAACTAAATGGAATTTACGTTATGAATACGTTTTGAAACATAAAAAAAGTATTATTTTGAGAAATGTAATATATGATTTCCATATTGAAGAAAATGCCATTTTATTGATACTTTTCGATAGTGTATTTAAAGTATGAAAAGAAAAAAAAAGAGAAAGAACTGACATCAGTTGAAAATCCTTACAAATGACTGTGTCACGAAGATTGAATATACATTTTATTTTGTATTAAGTATACATTTCAAGATTCGAGCGTTCCTTATCAAAATACTGCTCACCGAGTTATATGTGAGGATTGAACTGCTCAGCGAGTTATATGTGAGGATTGGCCTGCTCACCGAATTATATGTGAGGATTGGTCTGCTCACCGAGTTATAGATGAGGATTGGCCCGCTCACCGAGTTATATGTGAGGATTGGCCTACTTACTGAGTTATATGTGAGGATTGGCCTGCTCACCGAGTTATATGTGAGGATTGGCATTTTGCTCACATGTGGAAGACACTTATATCACAGCATCATTTGCTGCAGATTCTGCAGATTTGGGCTCATAAAACTAGCTTAACCCCGCCACTTTTTTCATTGTACCGCTTGACAAGAAAGTGAGTTGTTATGAATGTGTATATTTGTTATTAGCTATGCGTTCAAAAACAATAGTGTGCCATCAAACATATACGATGACATCATCAAATGAAATATTTGAATAACTATCACATCTTTCATCGCCGCTCAATGACATATCCGTACAGGAACTATATTAAATCTAGCAAGGAAAAACACAAAAATTAAATATTACCCAAGTACAGAACTAAAAGGATGGATATATATTATACACTGTCAAAATAGTGAAGATATTTTTATTACAAATTGATATACGTCATTTGTAAAAATAAACTTGATAAATGATCTATTATAAGGTCATAGAAGAAAAGATAATCATTTATGTGACCAAATATCTCATTGTGACGTCTATTAAAAGCGGAAGTGACATTATATATACACGTGACAAGTGCTATAGCATATTCAAGATCAAAATATGAATTATATATATTAAAACAAATGTTACATGTTTTGCTTGGCTTAATATAGTTGGCACAAACTGTAGTATCTTTTTTCCCCCACAGAATTTGAACTCAGCCAATAAAACTGATCGCCACGATATCACTGATATATTGTTGTAAGTTGCGCTAAACACCATAGACCAACCAAACCAACCAGAATTTGCATCTTTGGTCAGTTAATTAAATCATTGTACTGCTGTTAGGGACCGACCATTTAACTTGCAGGGGGGAGGGGGGCTATGGTTTTTTTTTTCGTTCAGAATTTTTTTTTCGGACAACACGAGAGTTAGAATGTTTATTTTTTTTGTCGCGCTAACCATGAATTTTTTTTCCAGAATTTAACATCAGGTTATATGACATAAACTCTGAATCAGATTTTTTTTACCACCACCAAAATCAGAATATTTTTTCAGCAGCATTGGGAATCAGAATATTTTTTTAGAAAAAACCCATAACCCCCCCCTGGAAGTTAAATGGTCCGTCCCTTAATATCAGACGCGTCTTCATACAGCGTGGATTGGGTTCATGATACTTTGGCGACAATTTAAACTGGTTCTATGATCCGCAACCCCAGCATTATCAGTTATTTAGCTGACAGGTAACCAGTCTCTCGTGTCGAGAATTGACTCGTTATCTTTAAACTATCAATGAAAAACAAAGCTCGTGGCTTGTTTTGTAATTTTTCTTTCTAATCTATTAAATAAATGGATAGATGAATGTGGGAATATAATAATACTTTACTATCTAGTGTAAATCAATTGTTCTATTGATGTCTAACGGAATCATAGCTGCTTCTGTAAATACATTAATCTGGACTTGATACATTTTTCCTTTTTTATTTTTACTTTTAAATTTTTTTCTTATTAAAAATATCCTTTTTAAAGCTAAAAGAATATTTTTTTTCAATTTAATATTTACATGTATTTCATTTATTTAAGAAAAACCCCAACATCACTGTCCTTTGGCTGTTTACAGACTCATAATTATGTAAGGGGTTAGGTAAAAAAGATGAAGTCATCACTGCGAACGTTTTACGGTCGCCATTATGACTTGTTTACCGCTACGGTGAATCGGTGACCCTGGTAACCACGAATAAGTTTCCTTTTTTTCGTAGTCACAACAATTCCTTCCGTTCCTTGTCCATGACTTGTGACAGGGATTTAGATATGAGTAACAGGACTGTTTCCAAAACTGAAACAGAAACTGATTAGTCTTAGAGTGGTTCGTTGACCATTGTTTGTCATCTTGTTCTATTTCTTCACTTTATGGCTTCTGATTCCCTTTCGGTATATCCAAACAGTTCTTAAAACATTTTTGAATTGAAAATTATTTTTTTGTTTAAACTGCAATTTGTTTTGATGAGGTAATACTTTAGGATAGTTCACAAGTTCAATTCTCTGAAATCACATTAATAAATTACCCTTTTTTTAATCTAGGTGCTGATTTGGACGCTGAAGATTCCACAGGTAAAACAGCTTTTTTAATCGGAATGAGTGAGGGAAGAGAAAAAACAACAGAATATCTGATGAAAGTTGGATGTGACATAAATAAAATAGACCGCCTAGGACAGACAGCACTTTACCTTGGGGTGATATCACCGAATAGTGCGAGACGAAATTCGGAAATTATAAAGAAAATGTTAAAATCAGGTATTATTCATATAATAGTGTAACTATGGCTTTATGTCCCACGACTTCACATAAAAATCTTGTTATTGTCAAACAAACCAAGGTTGAAACAAATGAAGTTTATTACTCTTCGACCACAAATCGATTTTTGGTTCCTTAATTGTCCAGTGACAAATATATTATGCATATTCATGAGTCTAGACGACAATAGGTTCAAGATTATGAAAGACGTATTCAGAAATGAGAGAAGGATTTGAAAAGTAGGTCAACGACATTTGACTCCCACTGGTAAAGTATGGAGAGTTAGTTTGGGACAAAACCAATTTATCCCCATCAGCGGCTACAATGCGCCAGCTCTTTTTCGAATCTTCAAAAACGGTCTTTAACGGGCAGTGAACGTGACAGCCACTATGATCCACTGTTAGGATTTGCATTCTAACCTTACAACCATCCATCGAGGTGGGCATCCCCTATCCGCAAGCTGGGGACATGCTGGATAGCTCTGTTGTTTGAAAAATGCAAACAGTCATTTTCATCGCCATTTTCATCCTTCTGATATGACATAAGGCATTATTATATCAACTTTTTACTTTATATTGATTTTATTGTCAATATCTGTACAATTGGACTGGGAACAAGTTTTTACAACTTACTGGTCCCTCTCCATATAAATACATTAATAACATAAATCAACGAGTCGAGCATGACAATTCCACACCCCTGATTATGATTGGGTATATTGATTTACTTATTTTCAGGATATACTCTGGACAAGGATAGATATTGGTTAGAAAAAGCAGGAGTGGACGTCGAATCATTTCATCAGATGAATTTCTTTCAAAAGCTGGCATCGAGGTTCATGAGGACGACTCAACGACGCCGATTTAGTGAAGGTATTGCTGAACGTCATAGGTCTGCTACAGTTGTCCAGAAAGAGGAGCATGACAAAAGATTCGGTACCAGGAGTAAATCATTAAATCTGTGACTTTGAAATTTCCATTATATATTTACATGTTTTTAATATGAAAAGTTCTTTGTAAAGTATAATACGTAAATATGTCGCAAACATGTAAATTTAACAACAACAAACAAAAAGAGAACAAAAACAAACAAAAAAACAAAATGAATGAGATATATGACAGATTATATGTAATGTATAATAAGTAAATGTATCGTAAACAACAACACAACAACAATAACAACAACAACAACAAGACAAAACACACAATTCCAAAGAAGATTAAATGATATTGATGTTCACAATATGGGTTACAGTTATATAAAAGTACTAGCAGTGTCTTAATCTTGTTTTGACCCTTTGGTTTTCTTGTCATCAAAGTCTTTAAAATGTCTTTTGACTATGGTCGTACCAGATGAAGAATGTTCCAGAAGCGTGTCGGAGGCAATAAACTAGATATATACGTTTTTCAAGTTTATCTGGCATTTGCTCTATAAATTAACCTTCAAATTAACAGGTAATCACTTTTGCCAGAAACACTTTGTTTTGAATTTTTGGCAAACATCTTTAATATGGTGTAAAAATTACGAATTAAATACGTATCCTTAACATTTTTCCACTTTTGTCTCAGAAATAAAGGTTTTTGCCAGTTTTATTGGTCTTTTATACAATATTTTGTTGCGATAAAGAGGCTACCATTCGTATGACGTCACAAGTTTCAAATACTAATTAGCATATACACTGTTATCGTCTTTTTTATATCTTTTTTGAAAATAGCAAGTTAGTTACATGTATCAGTAGATCATGTTAAAAAATTCACTATTTCATGTATATATCACATAATGTATATCCAGCGTGACGTTTTAATCACATGTTCCTATCTTTAGCTTAGCCCATGCATGTTTGTTCCATAAACTAAAAGGTATATTTAATATCAAAAGCCCAACGCAAAACACACAAAAACATGAACAAAAGGAACAACAAAATTGGTCCGTGCTCGAACCCACGGTTTACCACACTTGAAGCAAACACGCTAACCGTTACACCACAGATACTGTTTCAAAGAGTAGACATACCACTCCACTCATATATATTATTTTCATTCCAACATTTCCTTGATTTCCCCCCTTAGTACTCAGGTTAAAGGTTAGCGAAGAGGTAGCAAACACCAAGTGTAGAGTTGTTAGTCTGACTCGACCTGAGGTCATACGATACATACGACCTTCGTCACTACTATGCAGCATGTTCTAAGATCTAATATACAATTTGCACATTTCCGGCTTGATTCTAAAATTATACGTTTTTACATGAGTTATTTCCCTTTAGTGTGGACAGAAATGGTCTAATTCATTGCATGCAAATTTCAACGAAAATAACATATATTTTTCCCGTAATCTGCACGTAATTTTAAGGATGAAACAACTTGTGAATTTTCTATTAGTTATTAAATTATCCTCTGATATTTTACAAGGTTCAAATATCTAAAAATCATTAGAAAATTATACTCAAATTATTTGTCATTTTCTTGCAAGACCGAATACCATTTTGCCCGTCGCAAGGGAAATAACCCATATAAAAAACCGAGTAGAGCATATCATCAAAATATCAAATCGGGAATGTACAAAATGCCTATTGGTTGAATGGGTGGTTTGTTAATACTTCATGACATAATTGTATGAAAACTATCATTGTACATTTTTAATTCAATTTAGTATTTACATGATATATTTTATTTATATAATAGATGAAATCCCAAACTGTATGTTTTGAAATAAAAATTGTTATTACATAATGATTTTATTTAAACAATTTTATTGGCAATCATGCTGTCACCTGACATTCCGTAAAATTTGATATTGTTTGATTTTTTAAAACTTGTATTGACTTGGCTTCACTTTCGTTTTCCATTGCATTATGTATGACGTCATAATGAAGTGATTAATTTCATATTGACTTGGTTTCTCTTTCACTTTTCATTTTAATGTAATTAAACAATTACAGTCTTGTGTATCGGTCAATACGAGTTTTTATGGACCTTAGAAATCAATATTCACCTCAGCCTAAAGGCTTCGGTGAATATCGTTTTCAAGGTCCATAAAAACTCGTATTGACCTCAACAAAAGACTATAATTGTATATTATAATTGTGTATTGTTCTTTTTATTCGATGTTCCGTACAATTTGTTGCAAGCTTAAGAGAGCACATGTACACCAGTAAATATTCCACCATTGACTTACATTGAAAAAAAAAAATCATAAAAAATCCAAATGAATTTTCTGGATAACAAGACAACTATTTCCTATTATTTTGGTCCAAGGTCCACATTCTGATCCACTTTGAAAGAAACATTGTATGTCAAATAAGAAAATAATCAGCTGTTTTCAATATCCGGTCAAAACAACAGTATTAACCGTATCCAGGAAATCCTTCCACACAGGTGTAGTAATTTGACATCCATGTTTTATATGTGGTTATATCTCAACAAATGACGTATTTTTTACAGTTCAAACCTCACCAAATATGATAGGATTAACTGTAAAAAATATCATAATCAAGAAACAACTGATTTTATTTTTTAAAAGTTCCTGGTGTTCAAAATAGTACTACCTTCTACGCATATTCTAGAGCTTGTGGATTCATATATTGATTTCCTTGATACATGCATCAATCACACACCGGTATCTCACGTTGTGACGTAAAAATTCCATGTGACGTGAGATGAATCTCACATCACATGATCATTTGACGTCACAATGTGAAAACATCGCAAGAATAAACCACTTGTCGAAATTCTTTCATAAACTTTAAAACATGTGATCACTGCAATCTCTAAATTACTGTATTAATATTATATAAAATAAAAACAAAACGCATTCCGTAATCTCGATTTTTTTCATTTAACCGCGTAGCTTAGAAGACAACAATTCCAATGGCGGCCACCTGATTCAGTCTGAATAGTGTGAGAAAAATAATCAGTGACTGTCAACATTATTAGATGAGACAATTTGAACCTCGGTTTCAAATTTTTCTTTCATCAGATTCTCGGCAAGTCTCGTTTCTGACTGTAAAATGTGAAAAAAGGCTCCTGTAGACTTGTATCATCTCACATTTAAGACCATGACTGATTATTATATTGGTAAACTCTAGGTTCAGGCAATTCATCCCCTAATGATACATATATAACAGAATGACAAAATAACCCATTGAATTAAAATGAAAAGTCAATAACAAAATGCTGTCTTTATCTCTCTGCTCAAAAGATCTGCACTTACAGATTTAATATGTTGAGTGCAAAATGTCACAGATCTGGAATCAATTTTGTTTTTAAGAGCCATTTGGGATGATATTCAATGATAAAGAACATAATGGATTTGCAATGATAAAGTGGAAATCAGACTGAAAATTAATGGATACACTTTAATAAGATTTCCGCCATATTGGTTTCGTTGTTGCGGGTATACTACATCCATGAGTGAAATTCATATCTATACCACAACTGGTCTATTCTTGGAGATATACTGACTGGTCTGAAGATTAATATTTTACCAACAGTGAGAAATAATATTCCCTTCCTATATCATGGCTATCTTTCTCTTGTGCTTTTTCGCGTGTTCTATTTTACGCGTAAGTAATGTGTGCAATGCGGCTGTCTTCAGTGATGCCGTAAATCTTGAAAACAGTCTGAAAAATATTTCCTGGACAATTAAGCCACGATTAAACCAGGCTGATCAAGTGAATGTGACTATTTTAATAGCGCTTAATTCTATACAAGATTATGACGAAGTTTCCGGAACATTACGTCTTGTTGTTTCATACGTCATGAACTGGTCAGACGAAATTAGAATATGGGATCCCGTGAATCATGGTAATTTGACTTCTATAAAGATTCCCATTCTTGACACATGGATTCCTAAAGTTTTAATTAGAAATATGATAAGCAGAGCTACGATTCTATCTTTTGACAATGACGTGGACATCAAAACATCTTTCGTAAGATATTTATACACAGGAGAAGCCATGATGATCATGGCCAGTTTACAAGATTTTTCGTGCAATTCTGATGTAACATATTTCCCGTTTGATAATCACGCATGCGCAATTCAATTGTTGACAATGGAGTATGATTCTGACGTCATCCTCCTTGCAACTCCTGTCGGAGTATTTATGGAATATATGCTACCAAATACAGAATGGGAAATCAGCTATGATTTAGTTGAGGCATATCCTTTAGAACAAAATATGCAACTTATTTTCCATTTTACATTGAGAAGAAATCCATATTTCTTGTTCCTCAACCTCGTTTTGCCGATCATTTTTTTAAGTTTTGTAAATCTTTTAGTATTTTGCATACCTGTAAATTCAGGAGAACGTGCTTCGTTAGCTTTCACAGTTCTCCTCACGTTTGTTGTTTTCATAACCATGGTAACGGCTATCCTTCCGGCTAGTAACAACATATCTTTCTATAATATTTTTCTACTCATTCAACTTTTGTGCAGTGTTTTGATCACATTTTTAGCAGTATGGAGTATCTCTCTTTTTCACAGATGTGAGGAAAATGACATAGACGACTTGTGGCCAAATCTATTAGTAAATATTTTGAAAAACAAAAGGAAACTATGCTTCACAGTGGACAAAGATTGCCGACGACGAAACATCACGAATATTACAGAAAATGGCACCAACGTGATAGAAGGATTGACGAAGCGTGAAAACAAAGATGCCAAACAATTAAATACTGGACCGGAAGTAGATGACAGCAAACTATCTAAAAAAGATAACTTCCGGTATAGTTTAAAACGTTTAGATAACATCTGCTTTAAATTTTTTTTAATTTTTCTACTATTTCAACTGATAATATATGGCATTATCACTAATTATAGGCGACTTCCGTGATTTATGATAAGCTAAGCGTTATTAGATGCACATTTTGTATCTTTAATGCACATATTTTCAGCTAACGTGTAAAAATAAAGATTTTTTTATATTAATAATGCGTGCTTAACCTTACTTTCATCAATATTGTTGTTTTGTGATTTTTTATTTGTTTTATTTTCGTGGGGAAAATTACAGTATCCAGTAAAAACAGCAGAATTGATTATATAAGACTGTATCGAGTATTAACTGCATCGGTGATGTAATGGTTAGTACGTTCGCCTCGAGTTCGGTAGATAGTAGTTTCGAGCCCGGTCAAGTCAAACAATACATTATAAAATTGGTAACACATTATTAAGGTGAAAGAGCAAATAACGGTTAGCTCGGTATCAGGATAATCTATCCGAGTGGGGCGACATATCTATCCACTGGCTGTTGTTTCAGTGAGCTAGGACTATAAAAATGTAACTAAGAGTATTGGTCTAGTATACCGGGAAACTCATCATCATCATCATCATCATCATCATCACCATCGCGTCTCTGAAATGTAATAAAAATGTAGATATCTAATTAGTTTGTTCTAGACATGAAATAGCTGTAAGATTGCCCTCCCTCTCACTTACTGTATCGAGTACACCTAA
The DNA here is from genome assembly GCA_963680875.1 of Bathymodiolus brooksi. NCBI lineage: Eukaryota > Metazoa > Mollusca > Bivalvia > Mytilida > Modiolidae > Bathymodiolus > Bathymodiolus brooksi. Next base: position 69,911,992 of record OY804589.1, read on the forward strand.
ACACAGACAGCAAACTAGTATTATATATATAGCTACTAATCAAAACAACAGAATATATCTGCCAAGTCACGTGGGGGATTACGAAAAGTTTGAAGATACCAAAGGGGTATTCAGCAGCCGCAAATCGAAGAAGGGTAGACAATACAATGGCCAACAGACAAAAGGACAAACAATAATCTGCAAAACACTACGCAGAAAACTACAGATCAAGCAAAGCGAATTCCACTATAAACCAGGGGTGACCTGAGGTGCTCTGGAAGGATTACCAGTTCCTGCTCCACTAATAATACCCATTACTATTTTACAATAAAAATAACTTTCGAAATTGGACGCTGAAAAAATAAAATAGTGGACAACTTTTTTTTATTGCATTCAGAAAAACAGAAACGCAACGATCTCCTAAATGGCAAGGTAATCCACAGGAAATGAAGTATAATGAACGGGTGGGTGTAAGGTTAAAGCATGTTTTCTTGCCTGGATAATAGATTTAATCAGTCATACTGTGCTATTCTGGTATTGGTGTTCCCATATTATTAAACGGTATCCACACCATTGTTCCCAGACTTCAAAAGTCCAGGTCGTATTGCAGTTCCGGTATTGGTGTTTCCATGTTAAAACGGTGTCCATGCCATTTTCTCCACACAACAAAAGTCCATGTCGTATTTTCTTTCTATTTTTGTTATCCTGTCCTTCTATTAATTTTCTCACATCTTCGTGCGATTCAGGATCTGCTAAACGCGTATCACTAACTTTCGTTGTAGACAAGACTCATTTGGAGCTTCTCCTGCATATGGTGTTTACATCTCGCAATTGATTCGCTATGCAAGGGCCAGTAGCAATTATTCTGATTTCCTGAAACGTCATCTTCATCTGAGAAACAGGCTACTGGACCAGGGCTATGAAAAGATTCGCCTTATTTGATCTCTTAAAAAGTTTATATTCCGATACCAAGATCTTGTCGAAATATATTCCGTCTCTGCAGAAACGATTTTAAGCGATGCATTTTCATATAGTGAAAATGTATAAAGATAAAGAAGTCAAGAAAAATGTCAAGGATATTTTTTTATCAATGTGTGACGTAAAAATATTTTTGACATTTACGTCACCGAATATGGTACTGCTTTGACAACTATTTTACCTATTTTCTTCCTGTATTTAAATACTGTTATAGTGACAGCCGGAACCTTTGAACCGTAATGAGAGCGGGAGGTTTGGCGCCTTAAAATCTGATTCAACCCACCATTTCTTTAGAAATGCCTGTACCAAGTCAGGGTCACTACGGTTTTCACAGTTTTCCGGTTGTTGACTGATTTTGTCTGTTTATATAATTATGAGTTTTGACTTTCCCTTTGTAAGATTGTTCGGAGTTCGGTAATTTTGTTATTACCCTTATTTGGAACTATTACTTCTGGTGTCATTTTGGAACACGTTTCCATTTCGAGATCCTCGACGCAATCCCGAATAGTTTCTACAAGGGCAAGTTCATAATCTAGTTCATGCATCATTTTCCATTGTCTCACAGAATTGAAAGAGACTGAAATCATCTATGTTAGAAGTCAAAATAGCAAAAATAATTACTTTATTTTTCCCCATGGTGTTAATTGTAGTTGTGATTTTGCTTTGCCTTGTTTTGTATTCGTGTCGTCCATATGCTCGGAAATATTGTAGTACTTGGGATACATCGTGAGGCTCCGTGATACTTCGTGTAAGGGATCGTATAGGAAATTGATTCTTGTCTTCCTGTGCATTCAGTATATACCATACACAAAGTTTATAAATTTGAATTTCGCCAATGGTCAGTTGTACTCAATAGAAACTGTTTCAGTTATTTGTGGCGATGTATCAACCCGAATTCCTTCACCAATAAAAGGGGTGATAACCACATGTTGCACAATGTCTGTTCTACAACGAATGTACCTCGTGGTGTAATAGTTACTGTGCTCGGCTCGAGTGCTATAAATCGTGGGTTCGAGCCCTGGTAGCATCAAACCAACGACTATAAAATTGGTATTTGTTGCGACTCCGCATATCACACAGCCTTGTCTGGTTGGCTTGGAATCAGAATAATGTGTCCGAATAGAACCACATGTCTACCCGCGTACTTGTTGTAGTGGGATAACACTATAAAATTCCTACTAATTATATGCGTACCGGTACGTGTTGGTCTAGTACAACACGGATATACTAATAGTACCATCGAATGTAACTTGTTCTTGCCATTGTATTACTGAAATATTGCGTTAAAGAACAAGTACTGTTTCACTCACTCTACAACGAATGGCTTCCTATTTTTTTTAAATATTAAAGCAAAGCGAATAGATCTTGTTTAAATCCATTTATATACTAGTAATCAATATTAGATAAAATGTCTAATTATTTACTGACAACGTGTGATCTTCATTCTATTTAGTTTATTGTCTGGTTAAAGTGGTTAAAAGCAATTAATCTCTTAAGTCGTACAGACAGCATAACCAATTTAAAACATATAAAAACTATAAATAACGCACCAGTCATGGTTAAAAGTTAAATATGTTTTGATTAAAACAACGGAAGTCACGCAATCCATCCTTACTTTGGAGCGACTGTTCAAACACATCTAATGTAAATTCATGTCTGATATGCTATATAGCTGCATTTTGTAATAAATTCTAAACATCAAACTCAATATTGAAAAGCAAATAAAAGATTCTAATGATAATAGAACAGTAATAACAATACCGTGGTGACATAATTATTCGTTTTCTACCTATTTTCGTGAGTCGTATGAAATCACGAAATTAAGAAATCAGCAAATATTTGTCATTACTCTAGCTGGAGAGCCACAAATTTGGGAACAAAGCATAAAGATGTTCTAATGTGATGTACTTTCTGAAAGCAAAACAAAACATGCTAAAATACATAGAAAAATGTGATGATACCAAAGTGGTCGTGATCGTATGGTGGTTGGATTTACGACTACCTGTGCAATCAGTGCATATAACCACCATCGTTGTGAGTTTGAATATCGCTCATGCCGATGTGTACTCGATACAATATTATGTGATAATATTTGTCAGTGATTTGTGGTAGGGCGGTGGCTTTCTCTGTGTACTCCGGTTTCCTCCCGCAATAAAACTGACGGTCACATTTTAATTGAAATATTGTTGAAGGTGGCATTAACCACAATAACCCTAACTATAATCCCTTCAAATGGCAATGAAAAACCACAATAGCCCTAACTATAATCCCTTCAAATGGTAATCAAAGACCACAATAGCCCTAACTATAATCCCTTCAAATGGTAATCAAAAACCACAATAACTCTAACTATAATCTTTCAAATGGTAATCAAAAACCACAATAACCCTAACTATAATCCCTTCAAATGGTAATGAAAAACCACAATAGCCCTAACTATAATCCCTTCAAATGGTAATCAAAGACCACAATAACTCTAACTATAATCCCTTCAAATGGTAATCAAAAACCACAATAACCCTAACTATAATCCTTCAAATGGTAATCAAAAACCACAATAACCCTAACTATAATCCCTTCAAATGGTAATCAAAAACCACAATAACTCTAACTATAATCCCTTCAAATGGTAATCAAAAACCACAATAACTCTAACTATAATCCTTCAAATGGTAATCAAAAACCACAATAACCCTAACTATAATCCCTTCAAATGGTAATGAAAAACCACAATAACCCTAACTATAATCCCTTCAAATGGTAATCAAAAACCACAATAACCCTAACTGTAATCCCTTCAAATGGTAATCAAAAACCACAATAACTCTCACTATAATCCCTTCAAATGGTAATAAAAAACCACAATAACCCTAACTATAATCCCTTCAAATGGTAATCAAAAACCACAATAACCCTAACTATAATCCCTTCAAATGGTAATCAAAAACCACAATAACCCTAACTATAATCCCTTCAAATGGTAATCAAAAACCACAATAACCCTAACTATAATCCCTTCAAATGGTAATCAAAAACCACAATAACCCTAACTGTAACCCTTCAAATGGTAATCAAAGACCACAATAACCCTAACTATAATCCCTTCAAATGGTAATCAAAAACCACAATAACCCTAACTATAATCCCTTCAAATGGTAATCAAAAACCACAATAACCCTAACTATAATCCCTTCAAATGGTAATCAAAAACCACAATAACTCTAACTATAATCCTTCAAATGGTAATCAAAAACCACAATAACCCTAACTGTAATCCCTTCAAATGGTAATCAAAAACCACAATAACTCTCACTATAATCCCTTCAAATGGTAATAAAAAACCACAATAACCCTAACTATAATCCCTTCAAATGGTAATCAAAGACCACAATAACCCTAACTATAATCCCTTCAAATGGTAATCAAAAACCACAATAACTCTAACTATAATCCCTTCAAATGGTAATCAAAAACCACAATAACCCTAACTATAATCCCTTCAAATGGTAATCAAAGACCACAATAACTCTAACTATAATCCCTTCAAATGGTAATCAAAAACCACAATAACCCTAACTATAATCCTTCAAATGGTAATCAAAAACCACAATAACCCTAACTATAATCCCTTCAAATGGTAATCAAAAACCACAATAACTCTAACTATAATCCCTTCAAATGGTAATCAAAAACCACAATAACTCTAACTATAATCCTTCAAATGGTAATCAAAAACCACAATAACCCTAACTATAATCCCTTCAAATGGTAATGAAAAACCACAATAACCCTAACTATAATCCCTTCAAATGGTAATCAAAAACCACAATAACCCTAACTGTAATCCCTTCAAATGGTAATCAAAAACCACAATAACTCTCACTATAATCCCTTCAAATGGTAATCAAAGACCACAATAACCCTAACTATAATCCCTTCAAATGGTAATAAAAAACCACAATAGCCCTAACTATAATCCCTTCAAATGGTAATCAAAGACCACAATAACCCTAACTATAATCCCTTCAAATGGTAATCAAAGACCACAATAACCCTAACTATAATCCCTTCAAATGGTAATCAAAGACCACAATAACCCTAACTATAATCCCTTCAAATGGTAATCAAAAACCACAATAACCCTAACTATAATCCCTTCAAATGGTAATCAAAAACCACAATAACCCTAACTGTAATCCCTTCAAATGGTAATCAAAAACCACAATAACCCTAACTGTAATCCCTTCAAATGGTATTCAAAAACCACAATAACTCTCACTATAATCCCTTCAAATGGTAATCAAAAACCACAATAACCCTAACTACAATCCCTTCAAATGGTAATCAAAAACCACAATAACCCTAACTATAATCCCTTCAAATGGTAATCAAAAACCACAATAACCCTAACTATAATCCCTTAAAATGGTAATGAAAAACCACAATAACCCTAACTATAATCCCTTCAAATGGTAATCAAAAACCACAATAACCCTAACTGTAATCCTTCAAATGGTAATCAAAAACCACAATAACCCTAACTATAATCCCTTCAAATGGTAATAAAAAACCACAATAACCCTAACTATAATCCCTTCAAATGGTAATCAAAAACCACAATAACCCTAACTATAATCCCTTCAAATGGTAATCAAAAACCACAATAACCCTAACTATAATCCCTTCAAATGGTAATCAAAAACCACAATAACCCTAACTATAATCCCTTCAAATGGTAATAAAAAACCACAATAACCCTAACTGTAATCCCTTCAAATGGTAATCAAAAACCACAATAACCCTAACTATAATCCCTTCAAATGGTAATCAAAAACCACAATAACTCTCACTATAATCCCTTCAAATGGTAATCAAAAACCACAATAGCCCTAACTATAATCCCTTCAAATGGTAATCAAAAACCACAATAACCCTAACTGTAATCCCTTCAAATGGTAATCAAAGACCACAATAACTCTAACTATAATCCCTTCAAATGGTAATCAAAAACCACAATAACCCTAACTATAATCCTTCAAATGGTAATCAAAAACCACAATAACCCTAACTATAATCCCTTCAAATGGTAATCAAAAACCACAATAACTCTAACTATAATCCCTTCAAATGGTAATCAAAAACCACAATAACTCTAACTATAATCCTTCAAATGGTAATCAAAAACCACAATAACCCTAACTATAATCCCTTCAAATGGTAATGAAAAACCACAATAACCCTAACTATAATCCCTTCAAATGGTAATCAAAAACCACAATAACCCTAACTGTAATCCCTTCAAATGGTAATCAAAAACCACAATAACTCTCACTATAATCCCTTCAAATGGTAATCAAAGACCACAATAACCCTAACTATAATCCCTTCAAATGGTAATAAAAAACCACAATAGCCCTAACTATAATCCCTTCAAATGGTAATCAAAGACCACAATAACCCTAACTATAATCCCTTCAAATGGTAATCAAAGACCACAATAACCCTAACTATAATCCCTTCAAATGGTAATCAAAGACCACAATAACCCTAACTATAATCCCTTCAAATGGTAATCAAAAACCACAATAACCCTAACTATAATCCCTTCAAATGGTAATCAAAAACCACAATAACCCTAACTATAATCCCTTCAAATGGTAATCAAAAACCACAATAACCCTAACTGTAATCCCTTCAAATGGTAATCAAAAACCACAATAACCCTAACTGTAATCCCTTCAAATGGTAATCAAAAACCACAATAACCCTAACTGTAATCCCTTCAAATGGTATTCAAAAACCACAATAACTCTCACTATAATCCCTTCAAATGGTAATCAAAAACCACAATAACCCTAACTACAATCCCTTCAAATGGTAATCAAAAACCACAATAACCCTAACTATAATCCCTTCAAATGGTAATCAAAAACCACAATAACCCTAACTATAATCCCTTAAAATGGTAATGAAAAACCACAATAACCCTAACTATAATCCCTTCAAATGGTAATCAAAAACCACAATAACCCTAACTGTAATCCTTCAAATGGTAATCAAAAACCACAATAACCCTAACTATAATCCCTTCAAATGGTAATAAAAAACCACAATAACCCTAACTATAATCCCTTCAAATGGTAATCAAAAACCACAATAACCCTAACTATAATCCCTTCAAATGGTAATCAAAAACCACAATAACCCTAACTATAATCCCTTCAAATGGTAATCAAAAACCACAATAACCCTAACTATAATCCCTTCAAATGGTAATAAAAAACCACAATAACCCTAACTGTAATCCCTTCAAATGGTAATCAAAAACCACAATAACCCTAACTATAATCCCTTCAAATGGTAATCAAAAACCACAATAACTCTCACTATAATCCCTTCAAATGGTAATCAAAAACCACAATAGCCCTAACTATAATCCCTTCAAATGGTAATCAAAAACCACAATAACCCTAACTGTAATCCCTTCAAATGGTAATCAAAAACCACAATAACTCTCACTATAATCCCTTCAAATGGTAATCAAAAACCACAATAACCCTAACTACAATCCCTTCAAATGGTAATCAAAAACCACAATAACCCTAACTATAATCCCTTCAAATGGTAATCAAAAACCACAATAACCCTAACTATAATCCCTTAAAATGGTAATGAAAAACCACAATAACCCTAACTATAATCCCTTCAAATGGTAATAAAAAACCACAATAACCCTAACTATAATCCCTTCAAATGGTAATCAAAAACCACAATAACCCTAACTATAATACCTTCAAATGGTAATCAAAAACCACAATAACCCTAACTATAATCCTTCAAATGGTAATCAAAAACCACAATAACCCTAACTACAATCCCTTCAAATGGTAATAAAAAACCACAATAACCCTAACTATAATCCCTTCAAATGGTAATGAAAAACCACAATAACCCTAACTATAATCCCTTCAAATGGTAATCAAAAACCACAATAACCCTAACTATAATCCCTTCAAATGGTAATCAAAAACCACAATAACCCTAACTATAATCCCTTCAAATGGTAATCAAAAACCACAATAACCCTAACTATAATCCCTTCAAATGGTAATCAAAAACCACAATAACCCTAACTATAATCCCTTCAAATGGTAATCAAAAACCACAATAACCCTAACTATAATCCCTTCAAATGGTAATCAAAAACCACAATAACCCTAACTATAATCCCTTCAAATGGTAATCAAAAACCACAATAACCCTAACTATAATCCCTTCAAATGGTAATCAAAAACCACAATAACCCTAACTATAATCCCTTCAAATGGTAATCAAAAACCACAATAACCCTAACTATAATCCCTTCAAATGGTAATCAAAAACCACAATAACCCTAACTACAATCCCTTCAAATGGTAATCAAAAACCACAATAACCCTAACTGTAATCCCTTCAAATGGTAATCAAAAACCACAATAACCCTAACTATAATCCCTTCAAATGGTAATCAAAAACCACAATAACCCTAACTGTAATCCCTTCAAATGGTAATCAAAAACCACAATAACTCTAACTATAATCCCTTCAAATGGTAATCAAAAACCACAATAACCCTAACTATAATCCCTTCAAATGGTAATCAAAAACCACAATAACCCTAACTACAATCCCTTCAAATGGTAATCAAAAACCACAATAACCCTAACTATAATCCCTTAAAATGGTAATGAAAAACCACAATAACCCTAACTATAATCCCTTCAAATGGTAATCAAAGACCACAATAACCCTAACTATAATCCCTTCAAATGGTAATGAAAAACCACTATAACCCTAACTATAATCCCTTCAAATGGTAATCAAAAACCACAATAACCCTAACTATAATACCTTCAAATGGTAATCAAAGACCACAATAACCCTAACTATAATCCCTTCAAATGGTAATCAAAAACCACAATAACCCTAACTATAATCCCTTCAAATGGTAATGAAAAACCACAATAACCCTAACTATAATCCCTTCAAATGGTAATCAAAAACCACAATAACTCTAACTATAATCCCTTCAAATGGTAATCAAAAACCACAATAACCCTAACTATAATCCCTTCAAATGGTAATCAAAAACCACAATAACCCTAACTATAATCCCTTCAAATGGTAATCAAAAACCACAATAACCCTAACTGTAATCCCTTCAAATGGTAATCAAAAACCACAATAACTCTAACTATAATCCCTTCAAATGGTAATCAAAAACCACAATAACCCTAACTGTAATCCCTTCAAATGGTAATCAAAAACCACAATAACCCTAACTATAATCCCTTCAAATGGTAATCAAAAACCACAATAACCCTAACTATAATCCCTTCAAATGGTAATGAAAAACCACAATAACTCTAACTATAATCCCTTCAAATGGTAATCAAAAACCACAATAACCCTAACTGTAATCCCTTCAAATGGTAATCAAAAACCACAATAACCCTAACTATAATCCCTTCAAATGGTAATCAAAAACCACAATAACCCTAACTATAATCCCTTCAAATGGTAATCAAAAACCACAATAACCCTAACTATAATCCCGTCAAATGGTAATCAAAAACCACAATAACCCTAACTATAATCCCTTCAAATGGTAATCAAAAACCACAATAACCCTAACTATAATCCCTTCAAATGGTAATCAAAAACCACAATAACCCTAACTGTAATCCCTTCAAATGGTAATCAAAAACCACAATAACCCTAACTATAATCCCTTCAAATGGTAATCAAAAACCACAAGTCGCAAGACAGAAAATACAATGCGCAAAACAACAAGACGAACGATAGTCGACAAATCTCTATAAAATAATCTACAGATTGAGCAACACGAATCATATTAAAATCCCAGGGCGAAATCAGGGAGGAAAGTAGAACGGGATCAGACACAAAACAGTCAACTACGTAGATCTTAGTCTTGAAAATGAAACTATTTTGATTTTAGCTTAGAAATGACGATGCATGCATATTGTTTGTCTATGTGCTAATAAGATGATATTTTTTATATTTGCATAGAGACATTGCTTAGGCTCGAACACTGTTATGTTGTCAATGTGTTCTTAAGAAATTAAGCTGAGCCTTTAATGTATTTTTACAATTTTTTATTTAAAAAAATATGACCAATTAGATCTCAGCATTAATAACATAAATTCGATAACTTAAAGGCCTTACTCCGATCAGTATAATGGCCAGGCGTGCTGAAATTATAAGAATAATAGTAAATAGCTGCCTCTTTTAATTATAAATTATAAATGCGAAATAAGTTATCAACTGCAAAGACAACACAAAAAAGAAAATCTAGAAGCAGAGAAGAATCTAAAAGTTTCCATTGAAAGCTTTGAGATAGTCTGTATTTCAAAAATTTCTCTCAGGTCTTGATTCTCTGAATTGTTATCGTCAGACATTCTATGTTCGTTCGTTTTAGTTGTATTGTTCTCCTTTTTCTTTCTGGTATTTGTACATGCACACGTCATTTTGTATTTTGTGTAAATGTTTACAAGCAACCGAATAGACCAACCTTTCTCATTCCCATCAGCATGGTTGTTAAAAAGTGAAATACTCCATATTGCCCAGAATAAAATGAGCTCGCTGCATGACAATTGAGTCAAGAGAAACATGTTAAAAATAGATATGACGTCATTTGCAGGCAGCATGGTCGCTACCATTGTCATGAAAACTACGAATGTCAATAAAATAGTGAAGGCCAATGATGCGCGTTCTCCAGACGTAACTGGAATGCAAAACACCAGTAAATTCACAAAGCTTAAGAGTATAATTGGCACTACAAGATTAAGAAATATGAACTTTGAATGTCTTTTCAAAGTAAGTATATAATTCAATTGTTCTAATCCTGGTCGATTAGTAAATATCTCAGCAGATGTCGCAATAATCGACCACTCTGAATTAGTCTCTGCGTACTGTAGATCGACACCGTCACTCAATGTTTGAAATGTCACGTGACTGTCGAAATTTTCTGCCATTAACTGAACTTTACATTCTTGGGAGTCAAACGGAAACAATAGAATGTCCGCACTGCACGACATCGTAATGACGGTAGTTACAATTAATCTGGCACCTCCGGTGTTATAATATTTAACATACGTTGTCTTTATATCTATATCATTATCATAATAGTAAAATGTTTTTTCAATCACCATATTCCTTATTATAATTTTTGGAATCCACGTATTTTGTATCGGAAGTTGTATCGAATCGAGGCCATTATATTCCGTGGTATTCCAGTTTCGTATTTCGTCACTCCAATATAAAATAAAAGAGGCGGACATTTTTAATATTCCGGAGACCTCATCATAATCCTGCATAGAATTTAAAACCATATGAATTCCTATCTCAATTTTTTCAGTTTGATTCTGTTTAGGTTTAATATCACCGGGAATATTTTTAAGCACACTGGAAAGTTTTCGTACATTTTCAAACAATTCAGTTGAACAAAAAGGCACCACAATAAAATACATAGTCAACAGACACAAGTATTTAACGTTTAACAACATTATTATTAAGTTTTCCTCTTTTTAGTCTGTAAAGCAATTAATTCTAATATCTCAATAATTTACAGCAGAACTTGTTGGTTTGTTGTAGAATACACCTGTTTGCTCATTTATCGTGCATTATTACGCCAGCAAATAGTTCATGATGAAATTCATCTTTTGATTTTTCTTCATATCCATTGGGAACATTTATTCTTTGATTAAAACAATAGTTTTATACATTTTTTATATTTATAATCAAGGATCCTTTTTTCATATTGAATTTTCATTTCGTATTATTTTGACTATTTGAATATAATGCATTACCACAAAACCATTAACAATGGAATCAGGTCCATTGCGGGATCTACTGGATACTACATTATGAGATACAGTTTTGTCAGTGACTTGCGGCAGTTCGGTGGGGTTTCCGGTTACTGCGATTTCCTCCACCAATAAAAGTGACGGCCAAAATATTATTGAAATATTGCTAAAAGTGGTGTCAAAAACCATAAGTCTAACCCTACCATCTCCCCAACATGGTAATCGAAAACCGCTAGTCGTAAGACACAATATACAATGGACAAAACAATGACAAACCATAGTTGACAAATCACTACACAGTAAACTAACGATTAAGCAACACGAATCATATTAAAATCTCTTCGTTAAATCAGGTTTTCCGGAAGGGTAACGTAGTTCCTGTTCTATTAGTTACATTCGTCGTACAACTCTTGTTTAAACTCCAGTACTAAATCCTGAAAGAGGAGACGATGACGGGATCAGACAAAAAACATTCAGCTACGTAGCACGTAGTCGTGAAAATGAAACTATTATAATTTTGATTTAGAAATGACGGTGCCTACATATTGTTTGTCTATGTTGTAATAAGGAGATATTACAATATGTTTTAATCTGTACATCGCTCTGCTTAAGATCGATCACTGTTATGTTGTTAATGTGTTTTAAGAAATTAATATTAGCATTTAATGTATTTTTACAATTTTTCTTTTTCTTTAAATACAAATGTATGACCAATTAGATCTCTACCTTTTTAACTGATATCACTAAGCAGTGTTATTACTATTAATAACATAAATTCGATAACCAAAAGGCCTTACTCCGATCAGTATGATGGCCTTGCGTGCTGAGATTATCAAAATAATAGTATATAGCTGCCTCTTTTAACTATAAATTAGTATTGCGAAATAAGTTATCAACTGCAAAGACAACACAAAAAAGAAAATGTAGAAGCAGACAGAATCTAAAAATTCCATTGAAAGATTTGAGATAGTCTGTGTTTCAAAACTTTCTCTCGGGTCTTGATTCTCTGAATTGTTATCGTCAGACATTCTATGTTCGTTCGTTTTAGTTGTATTGTTCTCCTTTTGCTTTCTGGTATTTGTACATGCACATGTCATTTTGTATTTTGTGTAAATGTTTACAAGCAACCGAACAGACCAACCTTTCTCATTCCCATCAGCATGGTTGTTAAAAAGTGAAATACTCCATATTGCACAGAATAAAATGAGCCCGCTGCATGATAATTGAGTCAAGAGGAAAATGTTAAAAATAGATATGACGTCATTTGCAGGCAGCATGGTCGCTACCATTGTCATGAAAACTACGAATGTCAATAAAATAGTGAAGGCCAATGATGCGCGTTCTCCAGACGTAACTGGAATGCAAAACACCAGTAAATTCACAAAGCTTAAGAGTATAATTGGCACTACAAGATTAAGAAATATGAACTTTGAATGTCTTTTCAAAGTAAGTATATAATTCAATTGTTCTAATCCTGGTCGATTAGTAAATATCTCAGCAGATGTCGCAATAATCGACCACTCTGAATTAGTCTCTGCGTACTGTAGATCGACACCGTCACTCAATGTTTGAAATGTCACGTGACTGTCGAAATCTTCTGCCATTAACTGAACTTTACATTCTTGGGAGTCAAACGGAAACAATAGAATGTCCGCACTGCACGACATCGTAATGACGGAAGTTACAATTAATCTGGCATTTCCGGTGTTATAATATTTAACATACGTTGTCTTTATATCTATATCATTATCATAATAGTAAAATGTTTTTTCAATCACCATATTCCTTATTATAATTTTTGGAATCCACGTATTTTGTATCGGAAGTTGTATCGAATCGAGGCCATTATATTCCGTGGTATTCCAGTTTCGTATTTCGTCAACCCAATATAGAATAAAAGAGGCGGACATTTTTAATATTCCGGAGACCTCATCATAATCCTGCATAGAATTTAAAGCCATATAAATTCCTATCTCAACTTTTTCAGTTTGATTCTGTCTAGGTTTAATATCACCTGGAATATTTTTAAGCACACTGGAAAGTTTTCGTACATTTTCAAACATTTCAGCTAAACAAAAAGACACCACAATAAAATTTATAGTCAACAGATACAAATATTTAACTTTCAACAACATAGTTATTATTAAAATTTCCTCTTTTTAATGTGTACAACTATCAATTCTAATATGTCAATAATTTACAGCAGAACTTGTTTGTTTTTATAGAACACGTCTGTTTACTCATTTATCGTGTATTATCACGCCAGCAAATAGTTCATAATAAATTAATTTTCATCTATTGATTTTTCTCCATATCCATAGGGAACATTTATTCTTTGCTTAAATAAATAGTTTTATACATTTTTTAAATTAATAATCAAGTATCCTTTTTTACATATTGACTTTTCGCTTAACGTTTTATTTGACTTTTTGAACAGAATGCATTACCACAAAAGCATAAAAACGAACCCCGTTGATGCCGCGGTGTACTCGATACTACATTATGTGATATGTTAATTATTAGTATTTTTATTCGCAAGACAATGATTATCAGGTCCATATCAGATGAGCTCGAAAAACGAATCTGATATGGAGCTGATAATCCTTGTCTTGCGAAAAATAAATACTAATAATTTTTTTATCGGTCATTTCACAATTTTAACACCGCTTTGTGATTTTTTTGTTGTGTTTTGAACTTTTTTTTGAATGAAAGGTTTAGTGACGTCACGTTAGACTGCGCATGACAAATGACAAACAGCTGATAATTTCTAGTATCACGAGTCGGTGGTCAACTGAACGTTGTTACTAAATTTAACGGGTAGTAAAGATCAAAGGAAACTGTAACAAATTACCGATAAGAAGTTTTATCAGTGACTTGAGGCAGTTCGATGGTTTTCTCCGTTTTCCTCCATCAATAAAACTGGTCGCTACAATATAGTTGAAATATTATTAAAAGTAGGGTTAAGCACCATAATCCTAACCCAACAACCCCCCAAATAGTAATCAAAAACAACAAGTCGCAAGACAGACAATACAATGGACAAAACAACAAGACAAACCATAGTCGACTAATCACTATACAGCAAACTAAAGATTGAGCAACACAAATCATATTAAAATCCCAAAATGAAATAAGGTTTTCCGGAAGGGTCACCCAGTTCCTGTTTTATTAGTTGCACCCGTCGTACAACTCTTGTTTAAACTCCAGCGCTAAGTCATGACAGAGGAAAGGAGGACGGGATCAGACAAAAAACATTCAACTACGTAAATCGTAGTCGTGAAAATAAGAATTATTTTAATTTTGAATTAGAAAGACATATTGTTTGTAAATGTTGTAATAGGAGCTAATGATTTAATTTGCATATCGATCTTGCCTAGGATATAAAACTGCTAACTTTATGTTGTTAATGTGTTCTATGAAATTAATATTAGCATTTAATGTGTTTCTAAAATCTTTATTTTAAAACAACATGAACCATTTCAATCTCTATATTTTTAACTGGCATCACTTAACAGTGTTATAACTATTGATAGCATAAATTCGACAAATAAAAGGCTTTACTCCGATCAGTATAACGGCCAGGCCTGCTTGAGAGGCTTTACTCCGATCAGTATAATGGCCAGGCCTGCTGAAATTATAAGAATAACACAACTTAGTTGCCTCTTTAAGCTATAAATTGTTCCTATAATGTATTATTGCGCAATATGTTATTAGCTGCAAAAACAACACAACTAAGAAAAAGTAGTAGCAGACAGAATCTAAAAATTCCATTGAAAGCTTTGAAATAGTCTGTGTTTCAGTATGGTCACCCATTTTTCGATACGATTCATTTGTATCATCAATCATATGTTCGTCGGTTTTATGCTTGTTTTCGCTTTGCAACTGACTGACTTGATTTCTGGTATTTGTACATGTACAGGTCATTTTGTATGTTGTGTAAATGTTTACAAGCAACCGAATGGACCAACCGTTCTCATTCCCATCAACATGCTTGTGATAAAGAGAAATACTCCATATTGCACAGAATAAAATGAGCGCGCTGCATGACAATTGAGTCAACAGAAAAATGTTAAAAATAGATATGACGTCATTTGCAGGCAACATGGTTGCCACCAATGTCATAAAAACTACGAAGGTTAATAAAATAGTGAAGGCCAATGAGGCGCGTTCTCCAGACGTGACTGGAATGCAAAACACCAGTAAATTCACAAAGCTTAAGAGTATAATTGGCAATACAAGATTAAGAAATATGAAATTTGAATGTCTTTTCAAAGTAAGTTTATAATTCAATTGTTCTATTCCTGGTCCATTAGTAAATATCTCAGCAGATGTCGCAATAATCGACCACTGCGAATTAGTCGCTGTGAACTGTAGATCGACACCGTCACTCAATGATTGAAATGTCACGTGACTGTCGAAATCCTCTGCCATTAACTGAAATTCACATTCTTGGGAGTCAAAAGGAAACAATAGAATGTCCGCACTGCACGACATCGTAATGACGGAAGCTGCAATTAATCTGGCACTTCCGTTGTTATAATATTTAACATACGTTGTTTTCATATCTATATCATTATCATAATAGAAAAATGTTTTTTGTATAACCATATTCCTTATTATAATTTTTGGAATCCACGTGTTTTGTACCGGAAGCTGTATCAAATCGAGGCCATTATAATCCGTGGTATTCCATATTCGTATTTCGTCATTCCAATATAGCATTATATATGCAGATATTTTTAATATTCCGGTAACTTCATCGTAATCCTGTAAAGAATTCAAAGCCATATAAATTCGTATCTCAACCTTTTCAGTTTGGTTTTGTCTAGGTGTAATATCACCTGGAATATTTTTAAGTTCACTGGAAAGTTTTCTCACATTTTCAAACATTTCAGCTGAACAAAAAGGCACGGCAATAAAATTTATAGTGAACAGACACAAGCATTCAACTTTCAACAACATAGTTATTGTTAAGTTTCCCTCTTTTTAAGCTATGTTGTTAGTAATTCTGATATCTCAATAATATATAGCAGAACGTTTTTATTTGTTGTAGAACGCATCTAATTACTTTATTATCGTGCATTATTGCGCCAGCAAATAGTTCATAATGAAATTCATACATTGATTTTTTCATAACCATAGGCACCATTTGTTCTTTGCTTAAATAAACAGTTTTATTAATGTTTTTTATATTAACAATCAAGGATCCTTTTTTACATATTGACTTTTCATTTAACGTTTCTGGAACATTTGAATAGAATGCATTACCACAGAACTAGACTGAGTGATTGATACAGAAATTACTAATTATTACTATTAAGTGCAATCTTTCGTTGCTCAAACAAAGTGTTTACTGTATTAATGGATGGTCTGTCAACTCTAAATTCTATCCTGCTGATGGATAATTAAAGGTAATAACAAAATTACCGAACTCCGAACAATCTTATAAAGGGAAAGTCAAAACTCATAATTATATAAACAGACAAAATCAGTCAACAACCGGAAAACTGTGAAAACCGTAATGACCCTGACTTGGTACAGGCATTTCTAAAGAAATGGTGGGTTGAATCAGATTTTAAGGCGCCAAACCTCCCGCTCTCATTACGGTTCAAAGGTTCCGGCTGTCACTGTAACAGTATTTAAATACAGGAACAAAATAGGTAAAATAGTTGTCAAAGCAGTACCATATTCGGTGACTATACTCCATTTGACTATACTCCATTTTATTTGTCACAAATTACACCTCATTTAGGGCTTCGGTTTGCTTTTCCACAACGGTTCCTGATCCTTTTTTATTTGAGAGTATAGGATTCTTATTTATTTACTATTGTAGTGTCAGGAGATGTTTTCACCTTACATTTATTGTCATAATTATCTTTGCTTTGTTTCTGATTGGTTGAATTATTTTTCACGTGAGCAGTATCTAGCTATGAAGCTATGTTAAGAAAGCATAACGCTCACATTAGCTTGGCTGGTCGAGTGGTTAAGATTGTTTCACATTAGCTTAGCTTGTGGAGTGGTTAAGATTGTTTCACGGGAGTTTGGCTGACCGAGTGGTTAAGATTGTTTCACGGGAGGTTGGCTCACCGAGTGGTTAAGATTGTTTCACAGTAGCTTGGCTGGTGGAGTGGTAAAGATTGATTCACGGGAGTTTGGCTGACTGAGTGATTAAGATTGTTACACAGTAGCTTAACAGGTGGGGTGGTTAAGATCATCTCACGGGTAGTTGGCCGGCCGAGTGGCTAAGATTGTTTCACGGGAGCTTGGCTGGGCGAGTGGCTAAGATCGAATAACGGGAGCTTGGCTGGTCGAGTGGTTAAGATCGAATAACGGGAGCTTGGCTGGTCGAGTGGTTCAGATCTTCTCACGAGAGGTTGGCAGGCCGAGTAGTTATGTTTTGAGGGAGCTTGAATTGCCGAGTGGCTACGATCGTTTCACGGGAGCTTGGTTTGCCGAGTTGCTCAGATCGTTTCAAGGTAACTTGGCTGGCCGAGTGGTTAAGATCACTTCACGTGAGCCTAGCTGATCGAGTGGTTAAGATAATTTCATGGGAGCTGTGCTGGTCGAGTGGTTAAGATCGTCTCACTGTTGGTTGGCTTGTCGCGTGGTTAAGATTGTTTCACTGTGGGTTGGTTTGTCGCCTGGTTAAGATTGTTTCACTGTAGCTTGACCGGTCGAGTAGTAAGGATCAGGACTCTTTCGAACATTCCCGTCTCATTCTTTCTGTATAGGATAGTTCGTCTTGTATTAAATTTTGTGACGAGGTGTAATCGAAACAATGTTATGATATAAAGTTAGCCAGTTGCGTGCAGCATGATTTGGAGACATAACACGTGCGAGTACGACTTTATAAAGTACCCATACTCGACAAATATCCGATGAGAACGTCCTATCTAGCCATATGATATAAACTAAATGGAGGATTACAATTTTCATATGCCGTCGGTATGGGTGAATGGAATGTGATTCGATCACATCTTTAATAGAGTAACACGGCGAGTGCCACTAGTGGCGCAGGAATAACCTACTCTTCCGTAGTAACACCAGCGTTCAACCCCAGCTTAAATGGGGTTTGTTTTGCTCAATCTTCGGTTTTCTGTATGGTATTATGCAGATCAATGTTTGTCTTTTTGGCCTTTTCTTATTGCCATTCTGTTGACTGACTTTGCGTAGTTTACGGCTTAATTCGAGTTGCCTCTTTGATATTTTAAAACTTTTCTTATCAGGAGAGTTTGAAAATATCAAAGAGGTAACCAAAATCCGTAAATCGAAAAAGGACAGAAAACACAATGGCCAAAAGAAAAAGGACAAAAGGACACATAAAAATAAAGATAAAGCAACACGATCCCCATTAAAAACCGGGAGTGAACTCAGGTGCTCCGGAAGGGGAAGCAGTTATTTAAGTTTATCGTCACTTTCAGTATCATGACAGTTATATCGTGGATAACAAGTTTTTTTGGGAGAGGAAATCATGTACAGGTATAATGAACTGATCAGTGAAATACCAAGCCTTGGGTATGTGTTTGAACAACCTAACAGTTGAGGTAGGTATCGGGAGGTAAATATCCCGGACAGGTATAACGAACAGACAAGTGACATTACTATATTTAGTAGGGATTTTTGGGCTTATGGTATTTAACGCCGCTTTCAACAATATTTCAGTTTTGCCGTGGTGGTCACCTTTATTGGTGGAGGAAACCGGAGTACCCAGAGAAAACCACCGACCTCTCGCAAGTCACTGAAAAACTTTATCACATATTGTTGTATCGAGCATACTTTGCCATGAACGGGGTTTGTACTCACAACTTTAGCTTTGATAGGCACTGATTGTTCAGGTAGTTGTAAATCCAACAACCATACAATCACGACCACAACGGCCCCAGATTTCGCTAAGTGTATGGCAACCTTGACATTTGAGATAAGTATCGGGGAGTATCATAATAATAAAGTGTTTTTTCAATCGCCATATTCCTTATTATAATTTTTGGAATCCACGTATTTTGTATCGGAAGTTGTATCATGTTATTCCAGTTTCGTATTTCGTCACTCCAATATAAAATAAAAGAGGCGGACATTTTTAATATTCCGGAGACCTCATCATAATCCTGCATAGAATTTAAAACCATATAAATTCCTATCTCAACTTTTTCAGTTTGATTCTGTCTAGGTTTAATATCACCGGGAATATTTTTAAGCACACTGGAAAGTTTCCGTACATTTTCAAACATTTCAGTTGAACAAAAAGGCACCACAATAAAATACATAGTCAACAGACACAAGTATTTAACGCTTAACAACATTATTATTAAGTTTTCCTCTTTTTAGTCTGTAAAGCAATTAATTCTAATATCTCAATAATTTATAGCACAACTTGTCTGTTTGTTGTAGAATACACCTGTTTACTCATTTATCGTGCATTATTACGCCAGCAAATAGTTCATGATGAAATTCATCTATTGATTTTTCTTCATATCCATAGGGAACATTTATTCTTTGCTTAAAACAATAGTTTTATACATTTTTTATATTTATTATCAAGGATCCTTTTTTTCATATTGACTTTTCATTTCGTATTATTTGACTATTTGAATAGAATGCATTACCACAAAACCATTAAAAATAGAATCAGGTCCATTGCGGGATGTATACCCGATACTACATTATGAGATAAAGCTTTGTCAGTGACTTGCGCAGTTCAGTGGGTTTTCTTTTATTGCGGTTTCCTCCACCAATAAAAGTGACCGCCAAAATATAATTGAAATATGGTGTCAAAAATCATAAGCCTGACCCTACCATCTCTCCAACATGGTAATCGAAAACCGCCAGTCGTAAGACACACAATACAATGGACAAAACAATGACAAACCATAGATGACAAATCACTACACAGTAAACTAACGATTAAGCAACACGAATCATATTAAAATCTCTTCGTTAAATCAGGTTTTCCGGAAGGGTAACGTAGTTCCTGTTCTATTAGTTACATCCGTAGTACAACTCTTGTTTAAACTCCAGTACTAAATCATGAAAGAGGAGAGGATGATGGGATCAGACAAAAAACTTTCAGCTACGTAGCTCGTAGTTGTGAAAATGAAACTATTATAATTTTGATTTAGAAATGACGGTGCCTACATATTGTTTGTCTATGTTGTAATAAGGAGATATTACAATGTATTTTAATCTGTACATCGCTCTGCTTAAGATCGAACACTGCTATGTTGTTAATGTGTTTTAAAAAATTAATATCAGCATTTAATATATTTTTACAATTTTTAATTTTATTTAAAGAGGCATTATCAACGACTTTGACCAAAAAAAATATATGTTTTAAAAATTGGTAAATAGCTTTAAAATGTTGAAATACAGGTAAATATTTCACATTAAACAGCTTATCGTACCATGATTCTTTGTCCGTAATTAACGCCGACTAAAAGCAGATTCACAGAAAATAAGAAATAAGTGCATTGTTGTATTGATTTAATGACGACTCGGCAAACACCGTAAACAATGCCGATAATTAATAAGATGGCGTCCATTTCTTGATCGATCTCAAAACACGAGCAGTTGCACCTTTTTCCCCCGATGCGCGTACATTTCATAACATTTATAAATTACAGAAACACGTTTTATTAAGGCTTCAATCATATCTGATAGTTTTTATGGGTAACACAAATTTACGATTTTGGCAGAAAATGCCCCTTTAAATACAAATGTATGACCAATTATATCTCTACCTTTTTAATTGATATCACTAAACAGTGTTATTACTATTAATAACATAAATTCGATAACCAAAAGGCCTTACTCCGATCAGTATGATGGCCTTGCGTGCTGAAATTATCAGAATAATAGTATATAGCTACCTCTTTTAACTATAAATTATTATTTCGAAATAAGTTATCAACTGCAAAGACAACACAAAAAAGAAAATGTAGAAGCAGACAGAATCTAAAAATTCCATTGAAAGCTTTGAGATAGTCTGTGTTTCAAACCTTTCTCTCAGGTCTTGATTCTCTGAATTGTTATCGTCAGACATTCTATGTTCGTTCATTTTAGTTGTATTGTTCTCCTTTTGCTTTCTGGTATTTCTACATGCACATGTCATTTTGTATTTTGTGTAAATGTTTACAAGCAACCGAATAGACCAACCTTTCTCATTCCCATCAGCATGGTTGTTAAAAAGTGAAATACTCCATATTGCACAAAATAAAATGAGCACGCTGCATGACAATTGAGTCAACAGAAAAATGCTAGAAATATATATGACGTCATTGGGAGGCAGCATGGTCGCTACCATTGTCATGAAAACTACGAATGTCAATAAAATAGTGAAGGCCAATGATGCGCGTTCTCCAGACGTAACTGGAATGCAAAACACCAGTAAATTCACAAAGCTTAAGAGTATAATTGGCACTACAAGATTAAGAAATATGAACTTTGAATGCCTTTTCAAAGTAAGTTTATAATTCAATTGTTCTAATCCTGGTCGATTAGTAAATATCTCAGCAGATGTCGCAATAATCTCCCACTCCGAATTAGTCTCTGCGAACGTAGATCGACACCGTCACTCAATGTTTGAAATGTCACGTGACCGTCGAAATCTTCTGCCATTAACTGAACTTCACATTCTTGGGAGTCAAACGGAAACAATAGAATGTCCGCACTGCACGACATCGAAATAACGGTAGTTACAATTAATCTGGCACTTCCGATGTTATGATATTTAACATACGTTGTTTTTATATCTATATCATTATCATAATAGTAAAGTGTTTTTTCAATCACCATATTCCTTATTATAATTTTTGGAATCCACGTATTTTGTATCGGAAGTTGTATCGAATCGAGGCCATTATATTCCGTGGTATTCCAGTTTCGTATTTCGTCACTCCAATATAAAGTAAAAGAGGCGGACATTTTTAATATTCCGAAGACCTCATCATAATCCTGCATAGAATTTCAAGCCATATAAATTCCTATCTCAACTTTTTCAGTTTGATTCTGTCTAGGTTTAATATCACCGGGAATATTTTTAAGCACACTGGAAAGTTTTTGTACATTTTCAAACATTTCAGTTGAACAAAAAGGCACCACAATAAAATACATAGTCAACAGACACAAGTATTTAACGTTTAACAACATTATTATTAAGTTTTCCTCTTTTTTGTCTGTAAAGGAATTAATTCTAATATCTCAATAATTTACAGCAGAACTTGTCTGTTTGTTGTAGAATACATCTGTTTACTCATTTATCGTGCATTATTACGCCAACAAATCGTTCAAGATGAAATTCATCTTTTGAATTTGCTTCATATCCATAGGGAACATTTATTCTTTGTTTAAAAAAATAGTTTTATACATTTTTCATATTTATAATCAAGGATACATTTTTTCATACTGACTTTTCATTTCGTATTATTTGATTATTTGAATAGAATGCATTACCACAAAACCATTAAAAATGGAATCATGTCCATTGCGGGATGTACTCGATACTACATTATGAGATAAAGCTTTGTCAGTGACTTGCGGCGGGTCAGTGGGTTTTCCGGTTATTGCGGTTTCCTCCACCAATAAAAGTGACCGCCAAAATATAATTGAAATATGGTGTCAAAAACCATAAGGCTGACCCTACCATCTCTCCAACATGGTAATCGAAAACGCTAGTCGTAAGACACACAATACAATGGACAAAACAATGACAAACCATAGTTGACAAATCACTACACAGTAAACTTACGATTAAGCAACACGAATCATATTAAAATCTCTTCGTTAAATCAGGTTTTCCGGAAGGGTAACTTAGTTCCTGTTCTACTAGTTACATCCGTCGTACAACTCTTGTTTAAACTCCAGTACTAAATCATGAAAGAGGAGACGATGACGGGATCAGACAAAAAACGTAGTCGTGAAAATGAAACTATTATAATTTTGATTTACAAATGACGGTGCCTACATATTGTTTGTCTATGTTGTGATAAGGAGAAAGGAGATATAACAAAGAGTTTTAATCTGTACATCGCTCTGCTTAAGATCGAACACTGTTATGTTGTTAATGTGTTTTAAGAAATTAATATTAGCATTTAATGAATTTTTGCAATTTTTATTTTTCCTTAAATACAAATGTATGACCAATTAGATCTCTACCATTTTAAATGACACCACTAAACAGTGTTATTACTATTAATAACATAAATTCGATAACCTAAAGGCCTTACTCCGATCAGTATAATGGCCAGGCGTGCTGAAATTATAAGAATAATAGTATATAGCTGCCTCTTTTAACTATAAATCATAATTACGAAATAAGTTATCAACTGCAAAGACAACACAAAAAAGAAAATGTAGAAGCAGACAGAATCTAAAAATTCCATTGAAAGCTTTGAGATAGTCTGTGTTTCAAAAATTTCTCTCGGGTCTTGATTCTCTGAATTGTTATCGTCAGACATTCTATGTTCGTTCGTTTTAATTGTATTGTTCTCCTTTTGCTTTCTGGTATTTCTACATGCACACGTCATTTTGTATTTTGTGTAAATGTTTACAAGCAACCGAATAGACCAACCTTTCTCATTCCCATCAGCATGGTTGTTAAAAAGTGAAATACTCCATATTGCACAGAATAAAATGAGCACGCTGCATGATAATTGAGTCAACAGAAAAATGCTAAAAATAGATATGACGTCATCTGCAGGTAGCATGGTCGCTACCATTGTCATGAAAACTACGAATGTCAATAAAATAGTGAAGGCCAATGATGCGCGTTCTCCAGACGTAACTGGAATGCAAAACACCAGTAAATTCACAAAGCTTAAGAGTATAATTGGCACTACAAGATTAAGAAATATGAACTTTGAATGTCTTTTCAAAGCAAGTTTATAATTCAATTGTTCTAATCCTGGTCGATTAGTAAATATCTCAGCAGATGTCGCAATAATCGACCACTCTGAATTAGTCTCTGCGTACTGTAGATCGACACCGTCACTCAATGTTTGAAATGTCACGTGACTGTCGAAATCTTCTGCCATTAACTGAACTTCACATTCTTGGGAGTCAAAAGGAAACAATAGAATGTCAGCACTGCACGACATCGAAATGACGGTAGTTGCAATTAATCTGGCACTTCCGGTGTTATTATATTTAACATACGTTGTCTTTATATCTATATCATTATCATAATAGTAAAGTGTTTTTTCATTCACCATATTCCTTATTATAATTTTTGGAATCCACGTATTTTGTATCGGAAGTTGTATCGAATCGAGGCCATTATATTCCGTGGTATTCCAGTTTCGTATTTCGTCACTCCAATATAAAATAAAAGAGGCGGACATTTTTAATATTCCGGAGACCTCATCATAATCCTGCATAGAATTTAAAACCATATAAATTCCTATCTCAACTTTTTCAGTTTGATTCTGTCTAGGTTTAATATCACCGGGAATATTTTTAAGCACACTGGAAAGTTTCCGTACATTTTCAAACATTTCAGTTGAACAAAAAGGCACCACAATAAAATACATAGTCAACAGATACAAGTATTTAACGCTTAACAACATTATTATTAAGTTTTCCTCTTTTTAGTCTGTAAAGCAATTAATTCTAATATCTCAATAATTTTTAGCACAACTTGTCTGTTTGTTGTAGAATACACCTGTTTACTCATTTATCGTGCATTATTACGCCAGCAAATAGTTCATGATGAAATTCATCTATTGATTTTTCTTCATATCCATAGGGTACATTTATTCTTTGCTTAAAACAATAGTTTTATACATTTTTTATATTTATTATCAAGGATCCTTTTTTTCATATTGACTTTTCATTTCGTATTATTTGACTATTTGAATAGAATGCATTACCACAAAACCATTAAATATAGAATCAGGTCCATTGCGGGATGTACTCGATACTACATTATGAGATAAAGCTTTGTCAGTGACTTGCGGTAGTTCAGTGGGTTTTCTTTTATTGCGGTTTCCTCCACCAATAAAAGTGACAGCCAAAATATAATTGAAATATGGTGTCAAAAACCATAAGCCTGACCCTACCATCTCTCCAACATGGTAATCGAAAACCGCCAGTCGTAAGACATACAATACAATGGACAAAACAATGACAAACCATAGATGACAAATCACTACACAGTAAACTAACGATTAAGCAACACGAATCATATTAAAATCTCTTCCTTAAATCAGGTTTTCCAGAAGGGTAACGTAGTTCCTGTTCTATTAGTTACATCCGTAGTACAACTCTTGTTTAAACTCCAGTACTAAATCATGAAAGAGGAGAGGATGATGGGATCAGACAAAAAACATTCAGCTACGTAGCTCGTAGTTGTGAAAATGAAACTATTATAATTTTGATTTAGAAATGACGGTGCCTACATATTGTTTGTCTATGTTGTAATAAGGAGATATTACAATGTATTTTAATCTGTACATCGCTCTGCTTAAGATCGAACACTGCTATGTTGTTAATGTGTTTTAAAAAATTAATATCAGCATTTAATATATTTTTACAATTTTTAATTTTATTTAAAGAGGCATTATCAACGACTTTGACCAAAAAAAATATATGTTTTAAAAATTGGTAAATAGCTTTAAAATGTTGAAATACAGGTAAATATTTCACATTAAACAGCTTATCGTACCATGATTCTTTGTCCGTAATTAACGCCGACTAAAAGCAGATTCACAGAAAATAAGAAATAAGTGCATTGTTGTATTGATTTAATGACGACTCGGCAAACACCGTAAACAATGCCGATAATTAATAAGATGGCGTCCATTTCTTGATCGATCTCAAAACACGAGCAGTTGCACCTTTTTCCCCCGATGCGCGTACATTTCATAACATTTATAAATTACAAAAACACGTTTTATTAAGGCTTCAATCATATCTGATAGTTTTTATGGGTAACACAAATTTACGATTTTGGCAGAAAATGCCCCTTTAAATACAAATGTATGACCAATTATATCTCTACCTTTTTAATTGATATCACTAAACAGTGTTATTACTATTAATAACATAAATTCGATAACTAAAAGGCCTTACTCCGATCAGTATGATGGCCTTGCGTGCTGAAATTATCAGAATAATAGTATATAGCTGCCTCTTTTAACTATAAATTATTATTTCGAAATAAGTTATCAACTGCAAAGACAACACAGAAAAGAAAATGTAGAAGCAGACAGAATCTAAAAATTCCATTGAAAGCTTTGAGATAGTCTGTGTTTCAAAACTTTCTCTCAGGTCTTGATTCTCTGAATTGTTATCGTCAGACATTCTATGTTCGTTCGTTTTAGTTGTATTGTTCTCCTTTTGCTTTCTGGTATCTGTACATGCACACGTCATTTTGTATTTTGTGTAAATGTTTACAAGCAACCGAATAGACCAACCTTTCTCATTCCCATCAGCATGGTTGTTAAACAGTGAAATACTCCATATTGCACGGAATAAAATGAGCACGCTGCATGACAATTGAGTCAACAGAAAAATGCTAGAAATATATATGACGTCATTGGGAGGCAGCATGGTCGCTACCATTGTCATGAAAACTACGAATGTCAATAAAATAGTGAAGGCCAATGATGCGCGTTCTCCAGACGTAACTGGAATGCAAAACACCAGTAAATTCACAAAGCTTAAGAGTATAATTGGCACTACAAGATTAAGAAATATGAACTTTGAATGCCTTTTCAAAGTAAGTTTATAATTCAATTGTTCTAATCCTGGTCGATTAGTAAATATCTCAGCAGATGTCGCAATAATCTCCCACTCCGAATTAGTCTCTGCGAACGTAGATCGACACCGTCACTCAATGTTTGAAATGTCACGTGACCGTCGAAATCTTCTGCCATTAACTGAACTTCACATTCTTGGGAGTCAAACGGAAACAATAGAATGTCCGCACTGCACGACATCGAAATAACGGTAGTTGCAATTAATCTGGCACTTCCGATGTTATGATATTTAACATACGTTGTTTTTATATCTATATCATTATCATAATAGTAAAGTGTTTTTTCAATCACCATATTCCTTATTATAATTTTTGGAATCCACGTATTTTGTATCGGAAGTTGTATCGAATCGAGGCCATTATATTCCGTGGTATTCCAGTTTCGTATTTCGTCACTCCAATATAAAGTAAAAGAGGCGGACATTTTTAATATTCCGGAGACCTCATCATAATCCTGCATAGAATTTCAAGCCATATAAATTCCTATCTCAACTTTTTCAGTTTGATTCTGTCTAGGTTTAATATCACCGGGAATATTTTTAAGCACACTGGAAAGTTTTTGTACATTTTCAAACATTTCAGTTGAACAAAAAGGCACCACAATAAAATACATAGTCAACAGACACAAGTATTTAACGTTTAACAACATTATTATTAAGTTTTCCTCTTTTTTGTCTGTAAAGCAATTAATTCTAATATCTCAATAATTTACAGCAGAACTTGTCTGTTTGTTGTAGAATACAACTGTTTACTCATTTATCGTGCATTATTACGCCAGCAAATAGTTCAAGATGAAATTCATCTTTTGAATTTGCTTCATATCCATAGGGAACATTTATTCTTTGTTTAAAAAAATAGTTTTATACATTTTTCATATTTATAATCAAGGATACTTTTTTTCATACTGACTTTTCATTTCGTATTATTTGACTATTTGAATAGAATGCATTACCACAAAACCATTAAAAATGGAATCAGGTCCATTGCGGGATGTACTCGATACTACATTATGAGATAAAGCTTTGTCAGTGACTTGCGGCGGGTCAGTGGGTTTTCCGGTTATTGCGGTTTCCTCCACCAATAAAAGTGACAGCCAAAATATAATTGAAATATGGTGTCAAAAACCATAAGCCTGACCCTACCATCTCTCCAACATGGTAATCGAAAACGCTAGTCGTAAGACACACAATACAATGGACAAAACAATGACAAACCATAGTTGACAAATCATTACACAGTAAACTAACGATTAAGCAACACGAATCATATTAAATCTCTCGACAAAGATGAAATCCTAGCTAACCACAGATCATTCATGACCTCTTTAAACATTCCCTCTGGTAAAGAGTCTGAGGATTTACCCTATTTATATTGGATACCTAAACTCCATAAGACACCATACAAAGAAAGGTACATAGCGGGATCATCAACTTGTTCGACGAAAGAATTGTCTATTCACCTGACAAAGATTCTGTCTACAGTAAAAGAGGGACAACAGAAATATTGTGAAACTGTTTACTCGCGTAGTGGCATAAATCACATGTGGATTTTGAAAAACTCTAAAGATCTTTTGGATAACCTGAAATCAAGATCTTTCTCTCAGGTATCCTCCATCAAAACTTTTGATTTTTCAACTCTATATACCACCCTACCGCATGACAAATTAAAAACCCGCTTAAAAGAAACAATTCATAAAGCTTTTAGTCATAGAAACTATGGCTCAAAATTTGTTGTGTTAGGCTACAATTCCACATATTTTTCAAACAAAATTCATAAAGGTAAAACATGCTACTCCGAGGAACAAGTGATCAGTATGCTGGAGTTCCTCATCGATAACATATTTGTCTCCTTTGGAGGGACAATGTTTCAGCAGGTCGTCGGCATACCAATGGGTACGAATTGTGCCCCTCTTCTAGCCGATTTATTTTTATACTCATACGAGTCGGAGTTTCTTCAAAAGCTTGTAAAAGATAAGAAGATTCATGAGGCTAGAGCCTTTAATTTCACATACAGGTATATTGATGACGTTTTATCTATCAATAATTCTAGATTTGCAGAATTTCTTCCATTGATATATCCTCCAGAACTGGAAGTTAAAGAGACCACCGATACAGCTTCGTCCGCATCATTTTTGGACTTATACCTCGAATTTGACGACAGTGGTCAACTCAGTACTAAAATTTATGATAAGCGGGACGACTTCAATTTTAAAATCATAAATTTTCCAAACATGTGCAGCAATATACCAGCTTCTCCTGCATATGGTGTTTACATCTCGCAATTGATTCGCTATGCCAGGGCCAGTAGCAATTATTCTGATTTCCTGAAACGTCATCTTCATCTGAGAAACAGGCTACTGGACCAGGGCTATAAAAAGATTCGCCTTATTCGATCTCTTAAAAAGTTTATATTCCGATACCAATATCTTGTCGAAATATATTCCGTCTCTGCAGAAATAATTATAAGCGATGCATTTTCATATAGTGAAAATGTATAAAGATAAAGAAGTCCAAAATGTCAAGAATTTTTTTGTCAATGTGTGACGTAAAAATATTTTTGACATTTACGTCACCGAATATGGTACTGCTTTGACAACTATTTTACCTATTTTGTTCCTGTATTTAAATACTGTTACAGTGACAGCCGGAACCTTTGAACCGTAATGAGAGCGGGAGGTTTGGCGCCTTAAAATCTGATTCAACCCACCATTTCTTTAGAAATGCCTGTACCAAGTCAGGGTCATTACGGTTTTCACAGTTTTCCGGTTGTTGACTGATTTTGTCTGTTTATATAAATATGAGTTTTGACTTTCCCTTTATAAGATTGTTCGGAGTTCGGTAATTTTGTTATTACCTTTATTCGTTAAATCAGGTTTTCCGGAAGGGTAACTTAGTTCCTGTTCTATTAGTTACATCCGTCGTACAACTCTTGATTAAACTCCAGTACTAAATCATGAAAGAGGAGACGATGACGGGATCAGACAAAAAACATTCAGCTACGTAGCTCGTAGTCGTGAAAATGAAACTATTATAATTTTGATTTACAAATGACGGTGCCTACATATTGTTTGTCTATGTTGTGATAAGGAGAAAGGAGATATAACAATGTGTTTTAATCTGTACATCGCTCTGCTTTAGATCGAACACTGTTATGATGTTAATGTGTTTTAAGAAATTAATATTAGCATTTAATGAATTTTGCAATTTTTATTTTTCCTTAAATACAAATGTATGACCAATTAGATCTCTACCATTTTAAATGACACCACTAAACAGTGTTATTACTATTAATAACATAAATTCGATAACCTAAAGGCCTTACTCCGATCAGTATAATGGCCAGGCGTGCTGAAATTATAAGAATAATAGTATATAGCTGCCTCTTTTAACTATAAATTATAATTACGAAATAAGTTATCAACTGCAAAGACAACACAAAAAAGAAAATGTAGAAGCAGACAGAATCTAAAAATTCCATTGAAAGCTTTGAGATAGTCTGTGTTACAAAACTTTCTCTCGGGTCTTGATTCTCTGAATTGTTATCGTCAGACATTCTATGTTCGTTCGTTTTAATTGTATTGTTCTCCTTTTGCTTTCTGGTATTTCTACATGCACACGTCATTTTGTATTTTGTGTAAATGTTTACAAGCAACCGAATAGACCAACCTTTCTCATTCCCATCAGCATGGTTGTTAAAAAGTGAAATACTCCATATTGCCCAGAATGAAATGAGCACGCTGCATGATAATTGAGTCTACAGAAAAATGCTAAAAATAGATATGACGTCATCTGCAGGTAGCATGGTCGCTACCATTATCATGAAAACTACGAATGTCAATAAAATAGTGAAGGCCAATGATGCGCGTTCTCCAGACGTAACTGAAATGCAAAACACCAGTAAATTCACAAAGCTTAAGAGTATAATTGGCACTACAAGATTAAGAAATATGAACTTTGAATGTCTTTTCAAAGTAAGTTTATAATTCAATTGTTCTAATCCTGGTCGATTAATAAATATCTCAGCAGATGTCGCAATAATCGACCACTCTGAATTAGTCTCTGCGTACTGTAGATCGACACCGTCACTCAATGTTTGAAATGTCACGTGACTGTCGAAATCTTCTGCCATTAACTGAACTTCACATTCTTGGGAGTCAAAAGGAAACAATAGAATGTCAGCACTGCACGACATCGAAATGACGGTAGTTGCAATTAATCTGGCACTTCCGGTGTTATAATATTTAACATACCTTGTCTTTATATCTATATCATTATCATAATAGTAAAGTGTTTTTTCAATCACCATATTCCTTATTATAATTTTTGGAATCCACGTATTTTGTATCGGAAGTTGTATCGAATCGAGGCCATTATATTCCGTGGTATTCCAGTTTCGTATTCCCAATATAAAATAAAAGAGGCGGACATTTTTAATATTCCGGAGACCTCATCATAATCCTGCACAGAATTTCAAGCCATATAAATTCCTATCTCAACTTTTTCAGTTTGATTCTGTATAGGTTTGATATCACCGGGAATATTTTTAAGCACACTGGAAAGTTTTTGTACATTTTCAAACATTTCAGTTGAACAAAAAGGCACCACAATAAAATACATAGTCAACAGACACAAGTATTTAACGCTTAACAACATTATTATTAAGTTTCCCTCTTTTTAGTCTGTAAAGGAATTAATTCTAATATCTCAATAATTTACAGCAGAACTGGTCTGTTTGTTGTAGAATACACCCGTTTCCTCATTTATCGTGCATTATTACGCCAGCAAATAGTTCATGATGAAATTCATCTATTGATTTTTCTTCATATCCATAGGGAACATTTATTCTTTGCTTAAAACGATAGTTTTATACATTTCTTATATTTATAATCAAGGATCCTTTTTTTCATATTGACTTTTCATTTCGTATTATTTGACTATTTGAATAGAATGATTACCACAAAACCAATAAAAATGGAATCAGGTCCATTGCGGGATGTACTCGATACTACATTATGAGATAAAGCTTTGTCATTGACTTCCGGCAGTTCAGTGGGTTTTCCGGTTATTGCGGTTTCCTCCACCAATAAAAGTGACCGCCAAAATATAATTGAAATATGGTGTCAAAAACCATAAGCCTGACCCTACCATCTCTCCAACATGGTAATCGAAAACCGCTAGTCGTAAGACACACAATACAATGGACAAAACAATGACAAACCATAGTTGACAAATCACTACACAGTAAACTAACGATTAAGCAACACGAATCATATTAAAATCTCTTCGTTAAATCAGGTTTTCCGGAAGGGTAACTTAGTTCCTGTTCTATTAGTTACATCCGTCGTACAACTCTTGTTTAAACTCCAGTACTAAATCATGAAAGAGGAGACGAGGACGGGATCAGACAAAAAACATTCAGCTACGTAGCTCATAGTCGTGAAAATGAAACTATTATAATTTTGATTTACAAATGACGGTGCCTACATGTTGTTTGTCTATGTTGTAATAAGGAGAAAGGAGATATAACAATGTGTTTTAATTTATACATCGCTCTGCTTAAGATCGAACACTGTTATGATGTTAATGTGTTTTAAGAAATTAATATTAGCATTTAATGTATTTTTGCAATTTTTATTTTTCCTTAAATACAAATGTATGACCAATTATATCTCTACCATTTTAAATGACATCACTAAACAGTGTTATTACTATTAATAGCATAAATTCGATAACTGAAAGGCCTTATTCCGATCAGTATAATGGCCAGGCGTGCTGAAATTATAAGAATAATAGTATATAGCTGCCTCTTTTAACTATAAATTATAATTACGAAATAAGTTATCAACTGCAAAGACAACACAAAAAAGAAAATGTAGAAGCAGACAGAATCTAAAAGTTTCCATTGAAAGCTTTGAGATAGTCTGTGTTTCAAAACTTTCTCTCAGGTCTTGATTCTCTGAATTGTTATCGTCAGACATTCTATGTTCGTTCGTTTTAGTTGTATTGTTCTCCTTTTTCTTTCTGGTATTTGTACATGCACACGTCATTTTGTATTTTGAGTAAATGTTTACAAGCAACCGAATAGACCAACCTTTCTCATTCCCATCAGCATGGTTGTTAAAAAGTGAAATACTCCATATTGCACAGAATAAAATGAGCCCGCTGCATGACAATTGAGTCAAGAGAAACATGTTAAAAATAGATATGACGTCATTTGGAGGCAGCATGGTCGCTACCATTGTCATGAAAACTACGAATGTCAATAAAATAGTGAAGGCCAATGATGCGCGTTCTCCAGACGTAACTGAAATGCAAAACACCAGTAAATTCACAAAGCTTAAGAGTATAATTGGCACTACAAGATTAAGAAATATGAACTTTGAATGTCTTTTCAAAGTAAGTTTATAATTCAATTGTTCTAATCCTGGTCGATTAGTAAATATCTCAGCAGATGTCGCAATAATCGACCACTCTGAATTAGTCTCTGCGAACCGTAGATCGACACCGTCACTCAATGTTTGAAATGTCAC
The DNA here is from genome assembly GCA_963680875.1 of Bathymodiolus brooksi. Lineage (NCBI taxonomy): Eukaryota > Metazoa > Mollusca > Bivalvia > Mytilida > Modiolidae > Bathymodiolus > Bathymodiolus brooksi. The sequence goes on from OY804589.1 coordinate 69,946,091, forward strand.
GTGACTGTCGAAATCTTCTGCCATTAACTGAACTTTACATTCTTGGGAGTCAAACGGAAACAATAGAATGTCCGCACTGCACGACATCGTAATGACGGAAGTTACAATTAATCTGGCACTTCCGGTGTTATGATATTTAACATACGTTGTCTTTATATCTATATCATTATCATAATAATAAAGTGTTTTTTCAATCACCATATTCCTTATTATAATTTTTGGAATACACGTATTTTTTATTGGAAGTTGTATCGAATCGAGGCCATTATATTCCGTGGTATTCCAGTTTCGTATTTCGTCACTCCAATATAAAATAAAAGAGGCGAACACTTTTAATATTCCGGAGACCTCATCATAATCCTGCATAGAATTTAAAGCCATCTAAATTCCTATCTCAACTTTTTCAGTTTGATTCTGTCTAGGTTTAATATCACCTGGAATATTTTTAGGCACACTGGAAAGTTTTCGTACATTTTCAAACATTTCAGCTAAACAAAAAGACACCACAATAAAATTTATAGTCAACAGATACAAATATTTAACTTTCAACAACATAGTTATTATTAAAATTTCCTCTTTTTAATGTGTACAACTATTAATTCTAATATGTCAATAATTTACAGCAGAACTAGTAGGTTTTTGTAGAACACGCCTGTTTACTCATTTATCGTGTATTATCACGCCAGCAAATAGTTCATAATAAATTAATTTTCATTTATTGATTTTTCTCCATATCCATCGGGAACATTTATTCTTTGCTTAAATAAATAGTTTTATACATTTTTTAAATTAATTATCAAGTATCCTTTTTTACATATTGACTTTTCGCTTAACGTTTTATTTGACTTTCATTACCACAAAAGCATAAAAATTGAACCCCGTTGATGCCGCGGTGTACTCGATACTACATTATGTGATATGTTAATTATTAGTATTTTTATTCGCAAGACAAGGATTATCAGGTCCATATCAGATGAGCTCGAAAAACGAATCTGATATGGACCTGATAATCCTTGTCTAGCGAAAAAAAAATACTAATAATTTTTTTATCGGTAATTTCACAATTTTAACACAGCTTTGTGATTTTTTTGTTGTGTTTTGACCTTTTTTTTTAATGAAAGGTTTAGTGACGTCACGTTAGACTGCGCATGACAAATGACCAACAGTTGATAATTTCTAGTATCACGAGTCGGTGGTCAACTGAACATTTTTACTAAATTTATCGGGTAGTAAAGATCAAAGCAACTTTTAACAAATTACCGATAAGAAGTTTTATCAGAGACTTGCGGCAGTTCGATGGTTTTCTCCGATTTCCTCCACCAATAAAACTGATCGCCACAACATAGCTGAAATATTGTTAAAAGTAGGGTTAAACACCATTACCCTAACCCGACCACCCCCCAAATAGTAATCAAAAACCACAAGTCGTAAGACAGACAATACAATGGACAAAACAACAAGACAAACCATAGTCGACTAATCACTATACAGCAAACTAAAGATTGAGCAACACAAATGATATTAAAATCCCAAAATGAAATAAGGTTTTCCGGAAGGGTAACCCAGTTCCTGTTTTATTAGTTGCACCCGTCGTACAACTCTTGTTTAAGCTCCAGCGCTAAGTCATGACAGAGGAAAGGAGGACGGGATCAGACAAAAAACATTCAACTACGTAAATCGTAGTCGTGAAAATAAAAATTATTTTAATTTTGAGTTAGAAAGACGTTGCATACATATTGTTTGTAAATGTTGTAATAGGAGCTAATGATTTAATTTGTATATCGATCTTGCTTAGGATATAAAACTGCTAACTTTATGTTGTTAATGTGTTTTAAGAAATTAATATTAGCATTTAATGTATTTCTAAAATCTTTATTTTAAAACAACATGAACCATTTCAATCTCTATATTTTTAACTGGCATCACTTAACAGTGTTATAACTATTGATAGCATAAATTCGACAAATAAAAGGCTTTACTCCGATCAGTATAGCGGCCAGGCTTGCTTGAGAGGCTTTACTCCGATCAGTATAATGGCCAGGCCTGCTGAAATTATAAGAATAACACAACTTAGTTGCCTCTTTAAGGTAGTAGGCCTGGGGTATGGGAGATAACTCTATTTTCAGTGTCTTCTCAAATATATGATCATCTGTGCGTTTGAAAATTCCCCCTCAATTCCAAGCTTCTTGGTGACAAAGATTGTTTACATTGGATATGGCCAGTTAAAAAAATGACTCCTTTTCCTTTTACCTTTCCATAGATGTGCTACTTGCAGGGCTCACCAAACCAGGCGAAGTGGGCGAAATTCTCGCCCTATATAGTCTGAAGTCGCTCTCCCTCGACTACAAAGCGAAATTAAAGTCGCCTTGTTTCTTTTTGCAGGTCACTCTTTTCTTGCAAATAATCTTCGTTTTATGGTAAAGCTGATTGTTTAAAACAATTGTAATCAATGGGAAGATACATAACAATAAGAGGAAAGGGTTTTATTCAAGCAATAAAGAAGGTTTAATTTGTTGATACGAAAGTATCACGACAAACTTCTGCAAATTTGTACTGTCGAAATTCCAGGTGAATATTAAATCCCAAATCTTAAAATATACAAACAGACGCTTCCTTTACCAAATTGGCCATTGAATTGTGTTATATTCTAATTATTTTCACAAAACTTGAGTTATTTGTAGCTTTTTAAAAACTAAGCAATCAACATGTCTAAATTTTAAACACGGCGATCATGGGGACGTAGGAAATAGGGGGGCGGAAACGAACATTTAGATGTCATTGACAGATTTCAAGGCAAAAATGAATAAATCTAAAATCAATAAATATAAGATCAATAATAATAATAAAACAAATACAAAACATGAATTTAATGTTAAATATGAAAGATATAAACAAGATATTAGCAAAGATAGAAAGCTATGTTTGGGAAAAAAATTGTAATATCTGATTTCTTATACCGCCGCCCCCCTTCTTCTAAGACAACTAAAGAATAACCAGAATCAAACAAATACAACTGGAGCACAAAATTTTAAGGAATTTAACAATACAGCTGGGTGGCTGTCTGTGTTTTTTTTTGTAATGAATTAATCAAGTAGAGTCACTCTCAAACCACCCCTCCCCCTCCCCAGCCGACTTGAAAATAAAAAAGACAAATGCAGTCATTTGGTAATTTGGACATTCACTTTGTCTATTGGTAGCTAGTTATTTTTTATCTCATAAAGAAAGAAACTAGTAAAGGATGGGTGTGTGATAACTTTCCTCGACAATTTCATTTTTTTCGGGGTACCTTCCATGAAAAACATAAATTTAAATATTTTAAAAATCTGACGGTAAAAGTTTGTAAAATTTGGTGCAATGATGTCTATATGTCTATTCTTCAGTGTGACAATTTTTGGTGGAAATTAATTGACAGGAATTTTTTTAATCCGATTTTTAATACCAAGGTGGTTCTCAGGGCATCCCCCCTTTTTTGCAGTTTCCACTGTTTTGCACGTGATTATCTCTAAACAGGATATTCAGATATGCTAGATATTTCATATTTATTCAACAACAACACTCTCAAGTGTATTAAAGCCAAAATATTCCCTTTCAATCAGAAATAAATGTGCATATCTATTAGAATCTTCCGTAACTAGTATTACCATCTGGCGTCAAGAATACCCCCAACATTGCTATATTTAGGATGTGCTATGGAGAAAACGGCAATGTGAAATTTTTTGAAACTTTGGCAGATAATGTATTTAGACATAACTATTCAATGAAGCAAATTTAAAAAAAATTGAATGATGGGAAAATTTTAGGGTAACCCAGGTCTACCACCTTAAGCTATAAATTGTTCCTATAATGTATTATTGCGCAATATGTTGTTAGCTGCAAAGACAACACAACTAAGAAAAAGTAGTAGCAGACAGAATCTAAAAATTCCATTGAAAGCTTTGAAATAGTCTGTGTTTCAGTATTGTCACCCATTTTTCGATACGATTTATTTGTATCGTCAATCATATGTTCGTCGGTTTTATGCTTGTTTTCGCTTTGCAACTGACTGACTTGATTTCTGGTATTTGTACATGCACAGGCCATTTTGTATTTTGTGTAAATGTTTACAAGCAACCAAATGGACCAACCTTTCTCATTCCCATCAGCATGCTTGTGATAAAGAGAAATACTCCATATTGCACAGAATAAAATGAGCACGCTGCATGACAATTGAGTCAACAGAAAAATGTTAAAAATAGATATGACGTCATTTGCAGGCAACATGGTTGCCACCAATGTCATAAAAACTACGAAGGTTAATAAAATAGTGAAGGCCAATGAGGCGCGTTCTCCAGACGTAACTGGAATGCAAAACACCAGTAAATTCACAAAGCTTAAGAGTATAATTGGCAATACAAGATTAAGAAATATGAACTTTGAATGTCTTTTCAAAGTAAGTTTATAATTCAATTGTTCTAATCCTGGTCCATTAGTAAATATCTCGGAAGATGTCGCAATAATCGACCACTGCGAATTAGTCGCTGTGAACTGTAGATCGACACCGTCACTCAATGATTGAAATGTCACGTGACTGTCGAAATCCTCTGCCATTAACTGAAATTCACATTCTTGGGAGTCAAAAGGAAACAATAGAATGTCCGCACTGCACGACATCGTAATGACGGAAGCTGCAATTAATCTGGCACTTCCGTTGTTAGAGTATTTAACATACGTTGTTTTCATATCTATATCATTATCATAATAGAAAAATGTTTTTTGTATAACCATATTCCTTATTATAATTTTTGGAATCCACGTGTTTTGTACCGGAAGCTGTATCAAATCGAGGCCATTATAATCCGTGGTATTCCATATTCGTATTTCGTCATTCCAATATAGTATTATATATGCAGATATTTTTAATATTCCGGTAACTTCATCGTAATCCTGTAAAGAATTCAAAGCCATATAAATTCCTATCTCAATCTTTTCAGTTTGGTTTTGTCTAGGTGTAATATCACCTGGAATATTTTTAAGTTCACTGGAAAGTTTTCTCACATTTTCAAACATTTCAGCTGAACAAAAAGGCACGGCAATAAAATTTATAGTGAACAGACACAAGCATTCAACTTTCAACAACATAGTTATTGTTAAGTTTCCCTCTTTTTAAGCTATGTTGTTAGTAATTCTGATATCTCAATAATATATAGCAGAACGTTTTTTATTTGTTGTAGAACGCATCTAATTACTTTATTATCGTGCATTATTGCGCCAGCAAATAGTTCATAATGAAATTCATACATTGATTTTTTCATAACCATAGGCACCATTTGTTCTTTGCTTAAATAAACAGTTTTATTAATGTTTTTTATATTAACAATCAATGATCCTTTTTTACATATTGACTTTTCATTTAACGTTTTTGGAACATTTGAATAGAATGCATTACCACAGAACTAGACTGAGTGATTGATACAGAGATTATTAATTATTACTATTAAGTGCAATCTTTCGTTGCTCAAACAAAATGTTTATTGTATTAATGGATGGTCTGTCAACTCTAAATTCTATCCTGCTGATGGAGATGACTATACTCCATTTTATATGTCACAAATTATACCTCATTTAGGGCTTCGGTTTGCTTTTCCACAACGGTTCCTGATCCTTTTTTATTATGAGAATATAGGATTCTTATTTATTTACTATTGTAGTGTCAGGAGATGTTTTTACCTTACATTTATTGTCATAATTATCTTTGCTTTGTTTCTGATTGGTTGAATTATTTTTCACGTGAGCAGTATCTAGCTATGAAGCTATGTTGAGAAAGCATAACGCTCACATTAGCTTGGCTGGTCGAGTGGTTAAGATTGTTTCACATTAGCTTAGCTTGTGGAGTGGTTAAGATTGTTTCACGGGAGTTTGGTTGACCTAGTGGTTAAGATTGTTTCACGGGAGGTTGGCTCACCGAGTGGTTAAGATTGTTTCACAGTAGCTTGGCTGGTGGAGTGGTAAAGATTGATTCACGGGAGTTTGGCTGACTGAGTGATTAAGATTGTTACACAGGAGCTTGACTGGTGGGGTGGTTAAGATCACCTCACGGGTAGTTGGCCGGCCGAGTGGCTAAGATTGTTTCACGGGAGCTTGGCTGGGCGAGTGGTTAAGATCGAATAACGGGAGCTTGGCTGGTCGAGTGGTTAAGATCGAATAACGGGAGCTTGGCTGTTCGAAGTGTTCAGATCGTCTCATGAGAGGTTGGCAGGCCGAGTAGCTATGTTTTGAGGGAGCTTGAATGGCCGAGTGGCTACGATCGTTTCACGGGAGCTTGGTTTGCCGAGTTGCTCAGATCGTTTCAAGGTAACTTGGCTGGCCGAGTGGTTAAGATCACTTCACGTGAGCTTAGCTGATCGAGTGGTTAAGATAATTTCATGGGAGCTGTGCTGGTCGAGTGGTTAAGATGGTCTCACTGTTGGTTGGCTTGTCGCGTGGTTAAGATTGTTTCACTGTGGGTTGGTTTGTCGCCTGGGTAAGATTGTTTCACTGTAGCTTGACCGGTCGAGTAGTAAGGATCAGGACTCTTTCGAACATTCTCGTCTCATTCTTTCTGTATAGGATAGTTCGTCTTGTATTAAATTTTGTAACGAGGTGTAATCGAAACAATGCTATGATATAAAGTTAGCCAGTTGCGTGCAGCATGATTTGGAGACATAACACGTGCGAGTACGACTTTATAAAGTACCCATACTCGACAAATATCCGATGAGAACGTCCTACCTAGCCATATGATATCAACTAAATGGAGGATTACAATTTTCATATGCCGTCGGTATGGGTGAATGGAATGTGATTCGATCACATCTTTAATAGAGTAACACGGCGAGTGCCACTAGTGGCGCAGGAATAACTTACTCTTCCGTAGTAGCACCAGCATTCAACCCCAGCTTAAATGGGGTTTGCTTTGCTCAATCTTCGGTTTTCTGTATGGTATTATGTAAATCAATGTTTGTCTTTTTGGCCTTTTCTTATTGCCATTCTGTTGACTCACTTTCCGTAGTTTACGGCTTAATTCGAGTTGCCTCTTTGGTATTTAAAAACTTTTCTTATAAGGAGAGTTTGAAGATATCAAAGAGGTAACCAAAATCCGTAAATCGAAAAAGGACAGAAAACACAATGGCCAAAAGAAAAAGGACAAAAGGACACATAAAAATAAAGATAAAGTAACACGATCTCCATTAAAAACCGGGAGTGAACTCAGGTGCTCCGGAAGGGGAAGCAGTTATTGAAGTTTATCGTCACTTTCAGTATAATGACAGTCATATCGTGGATAACAAGTTTTTTGGGAGAGGAAATCATGTACAGGTATAATGAACTGATCAGTGAAATACCAAGCCTTGGGTATGTGTTTGAACAACCTAACAGTTGAGGTAGGTATCGGGAGGTGAATATCCCGGACAGGTATAACGAACTGACAAGTGACATTACTATATTTAGTAGGGATTTTTGGGCTTATGGTATTTAACGCCGCTTTCAACAATATTTCAGTTTTGCCGTGGTGGTCACTTTTATTGGTGGAGGAAACCGGGGTACCCAGAGAAATCCACCGACCTCTCGCAAGTCAGTGAAAAACTTTATCACATATTGTTGTATCGAGCATACTTTGCCATGAACGGGGTTTGAACTCACAACTTTAGCTTTAATAGGCACTGATTGTTCAGGTAGTTGTAAATTCAACAACCATACGATCACGACCACGACGGCCCCAGATTTTGGTAAGTGTATGGCAACCTTGACATTTGAGATAAGTATCGGGGAGTATCATAATAATAAAGTGTTTTTTCAATCACCATATTCCTTATTATAATTTTTGGAATCCACGAATTTTGTATCGGAAGTTGTATCATGGTATTCCAGTTTCGTATTTCGTCAATTCAATATAGAATAAAAGAGGCGGACATTTTTAATATTCCGGAGACCTCATCATAATCCTGCATAGAATTTAAAGCCATATAAATTCCTATCTCAACTTTTTCAGTTTGATTCTGTCTAGGTTTAATATCACCTGGAATATTTTTAAGCACAATGGAAAGTTTTCGTACATTTTCAAACATTTCAGTTGAACAAAAAGGCACCACAATAAAATACATAGTCAACAGACACAAGTATTTAACGCTTTATAACATTATTATTAAGTTTTCCTCTTTTAAGTCTGTAAAGCAATTAATTCTAATATCTCAATAATTTACAGCAGAACTTGTTTGTTTGTTGTAGAATACATCTGTTTACTCATTTATCGTGCATTATTAAGCCAGCAAATAGTTCATGATGAAATTCATCTATTGATTTTTCTTCATATCCATAGGGAACATTTATTCTTTGCTTAATAAAATAGTTTTATACATTTTCTATATTTATAATCAAGGATCCTTTTCTACATATTGGCTTTTCATTTCGTATTATTTGACTATTTGAATAGAATGCATTGCCACAAAACCATTAAAATTGGAATCAGATCCATTGCGGGGTCTACTCGATACTACATTGTAAGATAACGTTTTGTTAGTGACTTGCGACAGTTCGGTGGGTTTTCCGGTTACTGCGGTTTCCTCCACCAATAAAAGTGACCGCCAAAATATAATTGAAATATTGTTATAAGTGGTGTCAAAAACCATAAGCCTAACCCTAACATCTCCCCAAAATGGTAATCGAAAACCGCTAGTCGTAAGACACAATATACAATGGACAAAACAATGACAAACCATAGTTGACAAATCACTACACAGTAAACTAACGATTAAGCAACACGATTCATATTAAAATCTCTTCGTTAAATCAGGTTTTCCGGAAGGGTAACTTAGTTACTGTTCTATTAGTTACATCCGTCGTACAACTCTTGTTTAAACTCCAGTACTAAATCATGAAAGAGAAGAGGATGACGGGATCAGACAAAGAACATTCAGCTACGTAGCTCGTAGTTGTGAAAATGAAACTATTATAATTTTGATTTAGAAATGACGGTGCCTACATATTGTTTGTCTATGTTGTGATAAGGAGAAAGGAGATATAACAATGTGTTTTAATCTGTACATCGCTCCGCTTTAGATCGAACACTGTTATGATGTTAATGTGTTTTAAGAAATTAATATTAGCATTTAATGAATTTTTGCAATTTTTATTTTTCCTTAAATACAAATGTATGACCAATTAGATCTCTACCATTTTAAATGACACCACTAAACAGTGTTATTACTATTAATAACATAAATTCGATAACCTAAAGGCCTTACTCCGATCAGTATAATGGCCAGGCGTGCTGAAATTATAAGAATAATAGTATATAGCTGCCTCTTTTAACTATAAATTATAATTACGAAATAAGTTATCAACTGCAAAGACAACACAAAAAAGAAAATGTAGAAGCAGACAGAATCTAAAAATTCCATTGAAAGCTTTGAGATAGTCTGTGTTACAAAAATTTCTCTCCGGTCTTGATTCTCTGAATTGTTATCGTCAGACATTCTATGTTCGTTCGTTTTAATTGTATTGTTCTCCTTTTGCTTTCTGGTATTTCTACATGCACACGTCATTTTGTATTTTGTGTAAATGTTTACAAGCAACCGAATAGACCAACCTTTCTCATTGCCATCAGCATGGTTGTTAAAAAGTGAAATACTCCATATTGCACAGAATGAAATGAGCACGCTGCATGACAATTGAGTCAACAGAAAAATGTTAAAAATAGATATGACGTCATTTGGAGGTAGCATGGTCGCTACCATTGTCATGAAAACTACGAATGTCAATAAAATAGTGAAGGCCAATGATGCGCGTTCTCCAGACGTAACTGAAATGCAAAACACCAGTAAATTCACAAAGCTTAAGAGTATAATTGGCACTACAAGATTAAGAAATATGAACTTTGAATGTCTTTTCAAAGTAAGTTTATAATTCAATTGTTCTAATCCTGGTCGATTAATAAATATCTCAGCAGATGTCGCAATAATCGACCACTCTGAATTAGTCTCTGCGTACTGTAGATCGACACCGTCACTCAATGTTTGAAATGTCACGTGACTGTCGAAATCTTCTGCCATTAACTGAACTTCACATTCTTGGGAGTCAAAAGGAAACAATAGAATGTCAGCACTGCACGACATCGAAATGACGGTAGTTGCAATTAATCTGGCACTTCCGGTGTTATAATATTTAACATACGTTGTCTTTATATCTATATCATTATCATAATAGTAAAGTGTTTTTTCAATCACCATATTCTTTATTATAATTTTTGGAATCCACGTATTTTGTATCGGAAGTTGTATCGAATCGAGGCCATTATATTCCGTGGTATTCCAGTTTCGTATTTCGTCACTCCAATATAAAATAAAAGAGGCGGACATTTTTAATATTCCGGAGACCTCATCATAATCCTGCATAGAATTTAAAACCATATAAATTCCTATCTCAACTTTTTCAGTTTGATTCTGTCTAGGTTTAATATCACCGGGAATATTTTTAAGCACACTGGAAAGTTTCGTACATTTTCAAACATTTCAGTTGAACAAAAAGGCACCACAATAAAATACATAGTCAACAGACACAAGTATTTAACGCTTAACAACATTATTATTAAGTTTTCCTCTTTTTAGTCTGTAAAGCAATTAATTCTAATATCTCAATAATTTATAGCACAACTTGTCTTTTTGTTGTAGAATACACCTGTTTACTCATTTATCGTGCATTATTACGCCAGCAAATAGTTCATGATGAAATTCATCTTTTGATTTTTCTTCATATCCATAGGGAACATTTATTCTTTGTTTAATAAAATAGTTTTATACATTTTTTATATTTATAATCAAGGATCCTTTTTTACATATTGACTTTTCATTTCGTATTATTTGACTATTTGAATAGAATGCATTACCACAAAACCATTAAAAATGGAATCAGGTCCATTGCGGGATGTACTCGATACTACATTTTGAGATAAAGTTTTGTCAGTGACTTGCGGCAGTTCGGTGGGTTTTCCGGTTACTGCGGTTTCCTCCGCCAATAAAAGTGATTGCCAAAATATAATTGAAATATTATTATAAGTGGTGTCAAAAACCATAAGCCTAACCCTACCATCTCCCCAAAATGGTAATCGAAAACCGCTAGTCGTAAGACACACAATACAATGGACAAAACAATGACAAACCATAGTTGACAAATCACTACACAGTAAACTAACGATTAAGCAACACGAATCATATTAAAATCTCTTCGTTAAATCAGGTTTTCCGGAAGGGTAACGTAGTTCCTGTTCTATTAATTACATCCGTCGTACAACTCTTGTTTAAACTCCAGTACTAAATCATGAAAGAGGACAGGATGATGGGATCAGAAAAAAAACATTCAGCTACGTAGCTCGTAGTCGTGAAAGTGAAACTATTATAATTTTGATTTACAAATGACGGTGCCTACATATTGTTTGTCTATGTTGTAATAAGGAGATATTATTTTATTCTGGACATCGCTCTGCTTAAGACCGAACACTGCTATGTTGTTAATGTGTTTTAAGAAATTATTATTAGCATTTAATGTATTTTTACAATTTTTATTTTTCTTTAAATACAAATGTATGACCAATTAGATCTCTACCATTTTAAATGACATCACTAAACAGTGTTATTGCTATTAATAACATAAATTCGATAGCTTAAAGGCCTTACTCCGATCAGTATAATGGCCAGGCGTGCTGAAACTATCAGAATAATAGTATATAGCTGTCTCTTTTAACCATAAATTATTATTGCGAAATAAGTTATCAACTGCAAAGTCAACACAAAAAAGAAAATGTAGAAGCAGACAGAATCTAAAAATTCCATTGAAAGCTTTGAGATAGTCTGTGTTTCAAACCTTTCTCTCAGGTCTTGATTCTCTGAATTGTTATCGTCAGACATTCTATGTTCGTTCATTTTAGTTGTATTGTTCTCCTTTTGCTTTCTGGTATTTCTACATGCACATGTCATTTTGTATTTTGTGTAAATGTTTACAGGCAACCGAATAGACCAACCTTTCTCATTCCCATCAGCATGGTTGTTAAAAAGTGAAATACTCCATATTGCACAGAATAAAATGAGCACGCTGCATGACAATTGAGTCAACAGAAAAATGTTAAAAATAGATATGACGTCATTTGGAGGTAGCATGGTCGCTACCATTGTCATGAAAACTACGAATGTCAATAAAATAGTGAAGGCCAATGATGCGCGTTCTCCAGACGTAACTGAAATGCAAAACACCAGTAAATTCACAAAGCTTAAGAGTATAATTGGCACTACAAGATTAAGAAATATGAACTTTGAATGTCTTTTCAAAGTAAGTTTATAATTCAATTGTTCTAATCCTGGTCGATTAATAAATATCTCAGCAGATGTCGCAATAATCGACCACTCTGAATTAGTCTCTGCGTACTGTAGATCGACACCGTCACTCAATGTTTGAAATGTCACGTGACTGTCGAAATCTTCTGCCATTAACTGAACTTCACATTCTTGGGAGTCAAAAGGAAACAATAGAATGTCAGCACTGCACGACATCGAAATGACGGTAGTTGCAATTAATCTGGCACTTCCGGTGTTATAATATTTAACATACCTTGTCTTTATATCTATATCATTATCATAATAGTAAAGTGTTTTTTCAATCACCATATTCCTTATTATAATTTTTGGAATCCACGTATTTTGTATCGGAAGTTGTATCGAATCGAGGCCATTATATTCCGTGGTATTCCAGTTTCGTATTCCCAATATAAAATAAAAGAGGCGGACATTTTTAATATTCCGGAGACCTCATCATAATCCTGCACAGAATTTCAAGCCATATAAATTCCTATCTCAACTTTTTCAGTTTGATTCTGTATAGGTTTGATATCACCGGGAATATTTTTAAGCACACTGGAAAGTTTTTGTACATTTTCAAACATTTCAGTTGAACAAAAAGGCACCACAATAAAATACATAGTCAACAGACACAAGTATTTAACGCTTAACAACATTATTATTAAGTTTTCCTCTTTTTAGTCTGTAAAGCAATTAATTCTAATATCTCAATAATTTATAGCACAACTTGTCTTTTTGTTGTAGAATACACCTGTTTACTCATTTATCGTGCATTATTACGCCAGCAAATAGTTCATGATGAAATTCATCTTTTGATTTTTCTTCATATCCATAGGGAACATTTATTCTTTGTTTAATAAAATAGTTTTATACATTTTTTATATTTATAATCAAGGATCCTTTTTTACATATTGACTTTTCATTTCGTATTATTTGACTATTTGAATAGAATGCATTACCACAAAACCATTAAAAATGGAATCAGGTCCATTGCGGGATGTACTCGATACTACATTTTGAGATAAAGTTTTGTCAGTGACTTGCGGCAGTTCGGTGGGTTTTCCGGTTACTGCGGTTTCCTCCGCCAATAAAAGTGATTGCCAAAATATAATTGAAATATTATTATAAGTGGTGTCAAAAACCATAAGCCTAACCCTACCATCTCCCCAAAATGGTAATCGAAAACCGCTAGTCGTAAGACACACAATACAATGGACAAAACAATGACAAACCATAGTTGACAAATCACTACACAGTAAACTAACGATTAAGCAACACGAATCATATTAAAATCTCTTCGTTAAATCAGGTTTTCCGGAAGGGTAACGTAGTTCCTGTTCTATTAATTACATCCGTCGTACAACTCTTGTTTAAACTCCAGTACTAAATCATGAAAGAGGACAGGATGATGGGATCAGAAAAAAAACATTCAGCTACGTAGCTCGTAGTCGTGAAAGTGAAACTATTATAATTTTGATTTACAAATGACGGTGCCTACATATTGTTTGTCTATGTTGTAATAAGGAGATATTATTTTATTCTGGACATCGCTCTGCTTAAGACCGAACACTGCTATGTTGTTAATGTGTTTTAAGAAATTATTATTAGCATTTAATGTATTTTTACAATTTTTATTTTTCTTTAAATACAAATGTATGACCAATTAGATCTCTACCATTTTAAATGACATCACTAAACAGTGTTATTGCTATTAATAACATAAATTCGATAGCTTAAAGGCCTTACTCCGATCAGTATAATGGCCAGGCGTGCTGAAACTATCAGAATAATAGTATATAGCTGTCTCTTTTAACCATAAATTATTATTGCGAAATAAGTTATCAACTGCAAAGTCAACACAAAAAAGAAAATGTAGAAGCAGACAGAATCTAAAAATTCCATTGAAAGCTTTGAGATAGTCTGTGTTTCAAACCTTTCTCTCAGGTCTTGATTCTCTGAATTGTTATCGTCAGACATTCTATGTTCGTTCATTTTAGTTGTATTGTTCTCCTTTTGCTTTCTGGTATTTCTACATGCACATGTCATTTTGTATTTTGTGTAAATGTTTACAAGCAACCGAATAGACCAACCTTTCTCATTCCCATCAGCATGGTTGTTAAAAAGTGAAATACTCCATATTGCACAGAATAAAATGAGCACGCTGCATGACAATTGAGTCAACAGAAAAATGTTAAAAATAGATATGACGTCATTTGGAGGTAGCATGGTCGCTACCATTGTCATGAAAACTACGAATGTCAATAAAATAGTGAAGGCCAATGATGCGCGTTCTCCAGACGTAACTGAAATGCAAAACACCAGTAAATTCACAAAGCTTAAGAGTATAATTGGCACTACAAGATTAAGAAATATGAACTTTGAATGTCTTTTCAAAGTAAGTTTATAATTCAATTGTTCTAATCCTGGTCGATTAATAAATATCTCAGCAGATGTCGCAATAATCGACCACTCCGAATTAGTCTCTGCGTACTGTAGATCGACACCGTCACTCAATGTTTGAAATGTCACGTGACTGTCGAAATCTTCTGCCATTAACTGAACTTCACATTCTTGGGAGTCAAAAGGAAACAATAGAATGTCAGCACTGCACGACATCGAAATGACGGTAGTTGCAATTAATCTGGCACTTCCGGTGTTATAATATTTAACATACCTTGTCTTTATATCTATATCATTATCATAATAGTAAAGTGTTTTTTCAATCACCATATTCCTTATTATAATTTTTGGAATCCACGTATTTTGTATCGGAAGTTGTATCGAATCGAGGCCATTATATTCCGTGGTATTCCAGTTTCGTATTCCCAATATAAAATAAAAGAGGCGGACATTTTTAATATTCCGGAGACCTCATCATAATCCTGCACAGAATTTCAAGCCATATAAATTCCTATCTCAACTTTTTCAGTTTGATTCTGTATAGGTTTGATATCACCGGGAATATTTTTAAGCACACTGGAAAGTTTTTGTACATTTTCAAACATTTCAGTTGAACAAAAAGGCACCACAATAAAATACATAGTCAACAGACACAAGTATTTAACGCTTAACAACATTATTATTAAGTTTCCCTCTTTTTAGTCTGTAAAGGAATTAATTCTAATATCTCAATAATTTACAGCAGAACTGGTCTGTTTGTTGTAGAATACACCCGTTTCCTCATTTATCGTGCATTATTACGCCAGCAAATAGTTCATGATGAAATTCATCTATTGATTTTTCTTCATATCCATAGGGAACATTTATTCTTTGCTTAAAACGATAGTTTTATACATTTCTTATATTTATAATCAAGGATCCTTTTTTTCATATTGACTTTTCATTTCGTATTATTTGACTATTTGAATAGAATGATTACCACAAAACCAATAAAAATGGAATCAGGTCCATTGCGGGATGTACTCGATACTACATTATGAGATAAAGCTTTGTCATTGACTTCCGGCAGTTCAGTGGGTTTTCCGGTTATTGCGGTTTCCTCCACCAATAAAAGTGACCGCCAAAATATAATTGAAATATGGTGTCAAAAACCATAAGCCTGACCCTACCATCTCTCCAACATGGTAATCGAAAACCGCTAGTCGTAAGACACACAATACAATGGACAAAACAATGACAAACCATAGTTGACAAATCACTACACAGTAAACTAACGATTAAGCAACACGAATCATATTAAAATCTCTTCGTTAAATCAGGTTTTCCGGAAGGGTAACTTAGTTCCTGTTCTATTAGTTACATCCGTCGTACAACTCTTGTTTAAACTCCAGTACTAAATCATGAAAGAGGAGACGAGGACGGGATCAGACAAAAAACATTCAGCTACGTAGCTCATAGTCGTGAAAATGAAACTATTATAATTTTGATTTACAAATGACGGTGCCTACATGTTGTTTGTCTATGTTGTAATAAGGAGAAAGGAGATATAACAATGTGTTTTAATTTATACATCGCTCTGCTTAAGATCGAACACTGTTATGATGTTAATGTGTTTTAAGAAATTAATATTAGCATTTAATGTATTTTTGCAATTTTTATTTTTCCTTAAATACAAATGTATGACCAATTATATCTCTACCATTTTAAATGACATCACTAAACAGTGTTATTACTATTAATAGCATAAATTCGATAACTGAAAGGCCTTATTCCGATCAGTATAATGGCCAGGCGTGCTGAAATTATAAGAATAATAGTATATAGCTGCCTCTTTTAACTATAAATTATAATTACGAAATAAGTTATCAACTGCAAAGACAACACAAAAAAGAAAATGTAGAAGCAGACAGAATCTAAAAGTTTCCATTGAAAGCTTTGAGATAGTCTGTGTTTCAAAACTTTCTCTCAGGTCTTGATTCTCTGAATTGTTATCGTCAGACATTCTATGTTCGTTCGTTTTAGTTGTATTGTTCTCCTTTTTCTTTCTGGTATTTGTACATGCACACGTCATTTTGTATTTTGAGTAAATGTTTACAAGCAACCGAATAGACCAACCTTTCTCATTCCCATCAGCATGGTTGTTAAAAAGTGAAATACTCCATATTGCCCAGAATAAAATGAGCCCGCTGCATGACAATTGAGTCAAGAGAAACATGTTAAAAATAGATATGACGTCATTTGGAGGCAGCATGGTCGCTACCATTGTCATGAAAACTACGAATGTCAATAAAATAGTGAAGGCCAATGATGCGCGTTCTCCAGACGTAACTGAAATGCAAAACACCAGTAAATTCACAAAGCTTAAGAGTATAATTGGCACTACAAGATTAAGAAATATGAACTTTGAATGTCTTTTCAAAGTAAGTTTATAATTCAATTGTTCTAATCCTGGTCGATTAGTAAATATCTCAGCAGATGTCGCAATAATCGACCACTCTGAATTAGTCTCTGCGAACCGTAGATCGACACCGTCACTCAATGATTGAAATGTCACGTGACTGTCGAAATCTTCTGCCATTAACTGAACTTTACATTCTTGGGAGTCAAACGGAAACAATAGAATGTCCGCACTGCACGATATCGTAATGACGGAAGTTACAATTAATCTGGCACTTCCGGTGTTATGATATTTAACATACGTTGTCTTTATATCTATATCATTATCATAATAATAAAGTGTTTTTTCAATCACCATATTCCTTATTATAATTTTTGGAATACACGTATTTTTTATTGGAAGTTGTATCGAATCGAGGCCATTATATTCCGTGGTATTCCAGTTTCGTATTTCGTCACTCCAATATAAAATAAAAGAGGCGAACACTTTTAATATTCCGGAGACCTCATCATAATCCTGCATAGAATTTAAAGCCATCTAAATTCCTATCTCAACTTTTTCAGTTTGATTCTGTCTAGGTTTAATATCACCGGGAATATTTTTAGGCACACTGGAAAGTTTTCGTACATTTTCAAACATTTCAGCTAAACAAAAAGACACCACAATAAAATTTATAGTCAACAGATACAAATATTTAACTTTCAACAACATAGTTATTATTAAAATTTCCTCTTTTTAATGTGTACAACTATTAATTCTAATATGTCAATAATTTACAGCAGAACTTGTTTGTTTTTGTAGAACACGTCTGTTAACTCATTTATCGTGTATTATCACGCCAGCAAATAGTTCATAATAAATTAATTTTCATCTATTGATTTTTCTCCATATCCATAGGGAACATTTATTCTTTGCTTAAATAAATAGTTTTATACATTTTTTAAATTAATAATCAAGGATCCTTTTTTACATATTGACTTTTCTCTTAACGTTTTATTTGACTTTTTGAATAGAATGCATTACCACAAAACCATAAAAATTGAACCTCGTTGATGCCGCGGTGTACTCGATACTACATTATGTGATATGTTAATTATTAGTATTTTTATTCGCAAGACAAGGATTATCAGGTCCATATCAGATGAGCTCGAAAAACGAATCTGATATGGACCTGATAATCCTTGTCTTGCGAAAAAAAATACTAATAATTTTTTTATCGGTAATTTCACAATTTTAACACAGCTTTGTGATTTTTTTTGTGTTTTGACCTTTTTTTTCTAATACTAATATTTTTTTTATCGGTAATTTCACAATTGTAACACAGCTTTGTGATTTTTTTGTTGTGTTTTGACCTTTTTTTTAATGAAAGGTTTAGTGACGTCACGTTAGAATGCGCATGACAAATGACCAACAGTTGATAATTTCTAGTATCACGAGTCGGTGGTCAACTGAATGTTTTCACTAAATTTATCGGGTAGTAAAGATCAAAGCAACTTGTAACAAATTACCGATAAGAAGTTTTATCAGTAACTTGCGGCAGTTCGATGGTTTTCTCCGGTTTCCTCCATCAATAAAACTGATCGCTACAATATAGCTGAAATATTGTTAAAAGTAGGGTTAAGCACCATTACCCTAACACAGCCACCCCCCAAATAGTAATCAAAAACCACAAGTCGTAAGACAGACAATACAATGGACAAAGCAACAAGACAAACCATAGTCGACTAATCACTATACAGCAAACTAAAGATTGAGCAACACAAATCATATTAAAATCCCAAAATGAAATAAGGTTTTCCGGAAGGGTCACCCAGTTCCTGTTTTATTAGTTGCACCCGTCTTACAACTCTTGTTTAAGCTCCAGCGCTAAGTCATGACAGAGGAAAGGAGGACGGGATCAGACAAAAAACATTCAACTACGTAAATCGTAGTCGTGAAAATAAAAATTATTTTAATTTTGAGTTAGAAAGACTTTGCATACATATTGTTTGTAAATGTTGTAATAGGAGCTAGTGATTTAATTTGTATATCGATCTTGCTTAGGATATAAAACTACTAGCTTTATGTTATTAATGTGTTTTAAGAAATTAATATTAGCATTTAATGTATTTCTAAAATCTTTATTTTAAAACAACATGAACCATTTCAATCTCTATATTTTTAACTGGCATCACTTAACAGTGTTATAATTATTGATAGCATAAATTCGACAAATAAAAGGCTTTACTCCGATCAGTATAACGGCCAGGCCTGCTTGAGAGGCTTTACTCCGATTAGTATAATGTCCAGGCCTGCTGAAATTATAAGAATAACACAACTTAGTTGCCTCTTTAAGCTATAAATTGTTCCTATAATGTATTATTGCGCAATATGTTGTTAGCTGCAAAGACAACACAACTAAGAAAAAGTAGTAGCAGGCAGAATCTAAAAATTCTATTGAAAGCTTTGAAATAATCTGTGTTTCAGTATTGTCACCCATTTATCGATACGATTCATTTGTATCGTCAATCATATGTTCGTCAGATTTATGCTTGTTTTCGCTTTGCAACTGACTGACTTGATTTCTGGTATTTGTACATGTACAGGCCATTTTGTATTTTGTGTAAATGTTTACAAGCAACCGAATGGACCAACCGTTCTCATTCCCATCAACATGCTTGTGATAAAGAGAAATACTCCATATTGCACAGAATAAAATGAGCACGCTGCATGACAATTGAGTCAACAGAAAAATGTTAAAAATAGATATGACGTCATTTGCAGGCAACATGGTTGCCACCAATGTCATAAAAACTACGAAGGTTAATAAAATAGTGAAGGCCAATGAGGCGCGTTCTCCAGACGTGACTGGAATGCAAAACACCAGTAAATTCACAAAGCTTAAGAGTATAATTGGCAATACAAGATTAAGAAATATGAAATTTGAATGTCTTTTCAAAGTAAGTTTATAATTCAATTGTTCTATTCCTGGTCCATTAGTAAATATCTCGGAAGATGTCGCAATAATCGACCACTGCGAATTAGTGGCTGTGAACTGTAGATCGACACCGTCACTCAATGATTGAAATGTCACGTGACTGTCGAAATCCTCTGCCATTAACTGAAATTCACATTCTTGGGAGTCAAAAGGAAACAATAGAATGTCCGCACTGCACGACATCGTAATGACGGAAGCTGCAATTAATCTGGCACTTCCGTTGTTATAATATTTAACATACGTTGTTTTCATATCTATATCATTATCATAATAGAAAAATGTTTTTTGTATAACCATATTCCTTATTATAATTTTTGGAATCCACGTGTTTTGTACCGGAAGCTGTATCAAATCGAGGCCATTATAATCCGTGGTATTCCATATTCGTATTTCGTCATTCCAATATAGCATTATATATGCAGATATTTTTAATATTCCGGTAACTTCATCGTAATCCTGTAAAGAATTCAAAGCCATATAAATTCGTATCTCAACCTTTTCAGTTTGGTTTTGTCTAGGTGTAATATCACCTGGAATATTTTTAAGTTCACTGGAAAGTTTTCTCACATTTTCAAACATTTCAGCTGAACAAAAAGGCACGGCAATAAAATGCATAGTCAACAGACACAAGCATTCAACTTTCAACAACATAGTTATTGTTAAGTTTCCCTCTTTTTAAGCTATGTTGTTAGTAATTCTGATATCTCAATAATATATAGCAGAACGTTTTTATTTGTTGTAGAACGCATCTAATTACTTTATTATCGTGCATTATTGCGCCAGCAAATAGTTCATAATGAAATTCATACATTGATTTTTTCATAACCATAGGCACCATTTGTTCTTTGCTTAAATAAACAGTTTTATTAATGTTTTTTATATTAACAATCAAGGATCCTTTTTTACATATTGACTTTTCATTTTACGTTTCTGGAACATTTGAATAGAATGCATTACCACAGAACTAGACTGAGTGATTGATACAGAAATTACTAATTATTACTATTAAGTGCAATCTTTCGTTGCTCAAACAAAGTGTTTATTGTATTAATGGATGGTCTGTCAACTCTAAATTCTATCCTGCTGATGGATATGACTATACTCCATTTTATTTGTCACAAATTACACCTCATTTAGGGCTTCGGTTTGCTTTTCCACAACGGCCCCTGATCCTTTTTTATTTGAGAGTATAGGATTCTTATTTATTTACTATTGTAGTGTCAGGAGATGTTTTCACCCTACATTTATTGTCATAATTATCTTTGCTTTGTTTCTGATTGGTTGAATTATTTTTCACGTGAGCAGTATCTAGCTATGAAGTTATGTTAAGAAAGCATAACGCTCACATTAGCTTGGCTGGTCGAGTGGTTAAGATTGTTTCACATTAGCTTAGCTTGTGGAGTGGTTAAGATTGTTTCACGGGAGTTTGGTTGACCTAGTGGTTAAGATTGTTTCACGGGAGGTTGGCTCACCGAGTGGTTAAGATTGTTTCACAGTAGCTTGGCTGGTGGAGTGGTAAAGATTGATTCACGGGAGTTTGGCTGACTGAGTGATTAAGATTGTTACACAGGAGCTTGACTGGTGGGGTGGTTAAGATCACCTCACGGGTAGTTGGCCGGCCGAGTGGCTAAGATTGTTTCACGGGAGCTTGGCTGGGCGAGTGGCTAAGATCGAATAACGGGAGCTTGGCTGGTCGAGTGGTTAAGAGCGAATAACGGGAGCTTGGCTGGTCGAGTGGTTCAGATCGTCTCACGAGAGGTTGGCAGGAGGCCGAGTAGCTATGTTTTGAGGGAGCTTGAATTGCCGAGTGGCTACGATCGTTTCACGGGAGCTTGGTTTGCCGAGTTGCTCAGATCGTTTCAAGGTAACTTGGCTGGCCGAGTGGTTAAGATCACTTCACGTGAGCTTAGCTGATCGAGTGGTTAAGATAATTTCATGGGAGCTGTGCTGGTCGAGTGGTTAAGATCGTCTCACTGTTGGTTGGCTTGTCGCGTGGTTAAAATTGTTTCACTGTGGGTTGGTTTGTCGCGTGGTTAAGATTGTTTCACTGTAGCTTGACCGGTCGAGTAGTAAGGATCAGGACTCTTTGGAACATTCCCGTCTCATTCTTTCTGTATAGGATAGTTCGTCTTGTATTAAATTTTGTGACGAGGTGTAATCGAAACAATGTTATGATATAAAGTTAGCCAGTTGCGTGCAGCATGATTTGGAGACATAACACGTGCGAGTACGACTTTATAAAGTACCCATACTCGACAAATATCCGATGAGAACGTCCTATCTAGCCATATGATATCAACTAAATGGAAGATTACAATTTTCATATGCCGTCGGTATGGGTAAATGGAATGTTTAATAGAGTAACACGCCGAGTGCCACTAGTGGCGCAGGAATAACCCACTCTTCCGTAGTAACACCAGCGTTCAACCCCAGCTTAAATGGGGTTTGTTTTGCTCAATCTTCGGTTTTCTGTATGGTATTATGCAGATCAATGTTTTTCTTTTTGGCCTTTTCTTATTGCCATTCTGTTGACTCACTTTCCGTAGTTTACGGCTTAATTCGAGTTGCCTCTTTGGTATTTTAAAACTTTTCTTATCAGGAGAGTTTGAAAATATCAAAGAGGTAACCAAAATCCGTAAATCGAAAAAGGACAGAAAACACAATGGCCAAAAGAAAAAGGACACATAAAAATAAAGATAAAGTAACACGATCCCCATTAAAAACCGGGAGTGAACTCAGGTGCTCCGGAAGGGGAAGCAGTTATTGAAGTTTATCGTCACTTTCAGTATCATGACAGTTATATCGTGGATAACAAGTTTTTTGGAAGAGGAAATCATGTACAGATATAATGAACTGATCAGTGAAATACCAAGCCTTGGGTATGTGTTTGAACAACCTAACAGTTGAGGTAGGTATCGGGAGGTGAATATCCCGGACAGGTATAATGAACTGACAAGTGACATTACTATATTTAGTAGTGATTTTTGGGCTTATGATATTTAACGCCGCTTTCAACAATATTTCAGTTTTGCCGTGGTGGTCACTTTTATTGGTGGAGGAAACCGGAGTACCCAGAGAAATCCACCGACCTCTCGCAAGTCAGTGAAAAACTTTATCACATATTGTTGTATCGAGCATACTTTGCCATGAACGGGGTTTGAACTCACAACTTTAGCTTTGATAGGCACTGATTGTTCAGGTAGTTGTAAATCCAACAACCATACAATCACGACCACAACGGCCCCAGATTTTGTTAAGTGTATGGCAACCTTGACATTTGAGATAAGTATCGGGGAGTATCATAATAATAAAGTGTTTTTTCAATCACCATATTCCTTATTATAATTTTTGGAATCCACGTATTTTGTATCGGAAGTTGTATCATGTTATTCCAGTTTCGTATTTCGTCACTCCAATATAAAATAAAAGAGGCGGACATTTTTAATATTCCGGAGACCTCATCATAATCCTGCATATAATGTAAAAGCCATATAAATTCCTATCTCAACTTTTTCAGTTTGATTCTGTCTAGGTTTAATATCACCGGGAATATTTTTAAGCACACTGGAAAGTTTTCGTACATTTTCAAACATTTCAGTTGAACAAAAAGGCACCACAATAAAATACATAGTCAACAGACACAAGTATTTAACGTTTAACAACATTATTATTAAGTTTTCCTCTTTTTAGTCTGTAAAGCAATTAATTCTAATATCTCAATAATTTATAGCACAACTTGTTTGTTTGTTGTAGAATACATCTGTTTACTCATTTATCGTGCATTATTACGCCAGCAAATAGTTCATGATGAAATTCATTTATTGATTTTTCTTCATATCCATAGGAAACATTTATTCTTTGCTTAATAAAATAGTTTTATACATTTTCTATATTTATAATCAAGGATCCTTTTCTACATATTGGCTTTTCATTTCGTATTATTTGACTGTTTGAATAGAATGCATTGCCACAAAACTATTAAAATTGGAATCAGATCCATTGCGGGGTCTACTCGATACTACATTATAAGATAACGTTTTGTTAGTGACTTGCGACAGTTCGGTGGGTTTCCGGTTACTGCGGTTTCCTCCACCAATAAAAATGACCGCCAAAATATAATTGAAATATTGTTATAAGTGGTGTCAAATACCATAAGCCTAACCCTACCATCTCCCCAAAATGGTAATCGAAAACCGCTAGTCGTAAGACACAATATACAATAGACAAAACAATGACAAACCATAGTTGACAAATCATTACACAGTAAACTAACGATTAAGCAACACGATTCATATTAAAATCCCTTCGTTAAAACAGGTTTTCCGGAAGGGTAACTCAGTTCCTGTTCTATTAGTTACATCCGTCGTACATCTCTTGTTTAAACTCCAGTACTAAATCATGAAAGAGGAAAGGATGACGGGATCAGACAAAAAACATTCAGCTACGTAGCACGTAGTCGTGAAAAAGAAACTATTATAATTTTGATTTAGAAATGACGGTGCCTAAATATTGTTTGTCTATGCTGTAATAAGGAGATATTACAATGTGTTTTAATCTGTACATCGCTCTGCTTAAGATCGAACACTGTTATGTTGTTAATGTGTTTTAAGAAGTTAATATTAGCATTTAATGTATTTTTCCAATTTTCATTTTTCTTTAAATACATATGTATGACCAATTAGATCTCTACCATTTTAAATGACATCACTAAACAGTGTTATTACTATTACTAGCATAAATTCGATAACTGAAAGGCCTTACTCCGATCAGTATAATGGCCAGGCGTGCTGAAATTATAAGAATAATAGTATATAGCTGCCTCTTTTAACTATAAATTATAATTACGAAATAAGTTATCAACTGCAAAGACAACACAAAAAAGAAAATGTAGAAGCAGACAGAATCTAAAAGTTTCCATTGAAAGATTTGAGATAGTCTGTGTTTCAAACTTTCTCTCGGGTCTTGATTCTCTGAATTGTTATCTTCAGACATTCTATCCTCGTTCGTTTTAGTTGTATTGTTCTCCTTTTGCTTTCTGGTATTTGTACATGCACACGTCATTTTGTATTTTGTGTAAATGTTTACAAGCAACCGAACAGACCAACCTTTCTCATTCCCATCAGCATGGTTGTTAAGAAGTGAAATACTCCATATTGCACAGAATAAAATGAGTCCGCTGCATGACAATTGAGTCAAGAGAAACATGTTAAAAATAGATATGACGTCATTTGGAGGCAGCATGGTCGCTACCATTGTCATGAAAACTACGAATGTCAATAAAATAGTGAAGGCCAATGATGCGCGTTCTCCAGACGTAACTGGAATGCAAAACACAAGTAAATTCACAAAGCTTAAGAGTATAATTGGCACTACAAGATTAAGAAATATGAACTTTGAATGTCTTTTCAAAGTAAGTTTATAATTCAATTGTTCTAATCCTGGTCGATTAGTAAATATCTCAGCAGATGTCGCAATAATCGACCACTCTGAATTAGTCTCTGCGAACCGTAGGTCGACACCGTCACTCAATGTTTGAAATGTCACGTGACTGTCGAAATCCTCTGCCATTAACTGAACTTTACATTCTTGGGAGTCAAACGGAAACAATAGAATGTCCGCACTGCACGACATCGTAATGACGGAAGTTACAATTAATCTGGCACTTCCGGTGTTATAATATTTAACATACGTTGTCTTTATATCTATATCATTATCATAATAGTAAAATGTTTTTTCGATCACCATATTCCTTATTATAATTTTTGGAATCCACGTATTTTGTATCGGAAGTTGTATCGAATCGAGGCCATTATATTCCGTGGTATTCCAGTTTCGTATTTCGTCACTCCAATATAAAATAAAAGAGGCGGACATTTTTAATATTCCGGAGACCTCATCATAATCCTGCATAGAATGTAAAGCCATATGAATTCCTATCTCAATTTTTTCAGTTTGATTCTGTTTAGGTTTAATATAACCGGGAATATTTTTAAGCACACTGGAAAGTTTTCGTACATTTTCAAACAATTCAGTTGAACAAAAAGGCACCACAATAAAATACATAGTCAACAGACACAAGTATTTAACGCTTAACAACATTATTATTAAGTATTCCTCTTTTTAGTCTGTAAAGCAATTAATTCTAATATCTCAATAATTTACAGCAGAACTTGTTGGTTTGTTGTAGAATACACCTGTTGGCTCATTTATCGTGCATTATTACGCCAGCAAATAGTTCATGATGAAATTCATCTTTTGATTTTTCTTCATATCCATTGGGAACATTTATTCTTTGATTAAAACAATAGTTTTATACATTTTTTATATTTATAATCAAGGATCCTTTTTTCATATTGAATTTTCATTTCGTATTATTTGACTATTTGAATAGAATGCATTACCACAAAACCATTAACAATGGAATCAGGTCCATTGCGGGATCTACTGGATACTACATTATGAGATACAGTTTTGTCAGTGACTTGCGGCAGTTCGGTGGGTTTTCCGGTTACTACGATTTCCTCCACCAATAAAAGTGACGGCCAAAATATTATTGAAATATTGCTAAAAGTGGTGTCAAAAACCATAAGTCTAACCCTACTATCTCCCCAACATGGTAATCGAAAACCGCTAGTCGTAAGACACAATATACAATGGACAAAACAATGACAAACCATAGTTGACAAATCACTACATAGTAAACTAACGATTAAGCAACACGAATCATATTAAAATCTCTTCGTTAAATCAGGTTTTCCGGAAGGGTAACGTAGTTCCTGTTCTATTAGTTACATTCGTCGTACAACTCTTGTTTAAACTCCAGTACTAAATCATGAAAGAGGAGACGATGACGGGATCAGACAAAAAACATTCAGCTACGTAGCACGTAGTCGTGAAAATGAAACTATTATAATTTTGATTTAGAAATGACGGTGCCTACATATTGTTTGTCTATGTTGTAATAAGGAGATATTACAATGTATTTTAATCTGTACATCGCTCTGCTTAAGATCGATCACTGTTATGTTGTTAATGTGTTTTAAGAAATTAATATTAGCATTTAATGTATTTTTACAATTTTTATTTTTCTTTAAATACAAATGTATGACCAATTAGATCTCTACCTTTTTAACTGATATCACTAAACAGTGTTATTACTATTAATAACATAAATTCGATAACCAAAAGGCCTTACTCCGATCAGTATGATGGCCGTGCGTGCTGAAATTATAAGAATAATAGTAAATAGCTGCCTCTTTTAATTATAAATTATAAATGCGAAATAAGTTATCAACTGCAAAGACAACACAAAAAAGAAAATGTAGAAGCAGAGAAGAATCTAAAAGTTTCCATTGAAAGCTTTGAGTCTGTGTTTCAAAACTTTCTCTCGGGTCTTGATTCTCTGAATTGTTATCGTCAGACATTCTATGTTCGTTCGTTTTAGTTGTATTGTTCTCCTTTTGCTTTCTGGTATTTGTACATGCACACGTCATTTTGTATTTTGTGTAAATGTTTACAAGCAACCGAACAGACCAACCTTTCTCATTCCCATCAGCATGGTTGTTAAAAAGTGAAATACTCCATATTGCACAGAATAAAATGAGCCCGCTGCATGATAATTGAGTCAAGAGGAAAATGTTAAAAATAGATATGACGTCATTTGCAGGCAGCATGGTCGTTACCATTGTCATGAAAACTACGAATGTCAATAACATAGTGAAGGCCAATGATGCGCGTTCTCCAGACGTAACTGGAATGCAAAACACCAGTAAATTCACAAAGCTTAAGAGTATAATTGGCACTACAAGATTAAGAAATATGAACTTTGAATGTCTTTTCAAAGTAAGTTTATAATTTAATTGTTCTAATTCTGGTCGATTAGTAAATATCTCAGCAGATGTCGCAATAATCGACCACTCTGAATTAGTCTCTGCGAACTGTAGATCGACACCGTCACTCAATGTTTGAAATGTCACGTGACTGTCGAAATCTTCTGCCATTAACTGAACTTTACATTCTTGGGAGTCAAACGGAAACAATAGAATGTCCGCACTGCACGACATCGTAATGACGGAAGTTACAATTAATCTGGCACTTCCGGTGTTATAATATTTAACATACGTTGTCTTTATATCTATATCATTATCATAATAGTAAAATGTTTTTTCAATCACCATATTCCTTATTATAATTTTTGGAATCCACGTATTTTGTATCGGAAGTTGTATCGAATCGAGGCCATTATATTCCTTGGTATTCCAGTTTCGTATTTCGTCAACCCAATATAGAATAAAAGAGGCGGACATTTTTAATATTCCGGAGACCTCATCATAATCCTGCATAGAATTTAAAGCCATATAAATTCCTATCTCAACTTTTTCAGTTTGATTCTGTCTAGGTTTAATATCACCTGGAATGTTTTTAAGCACACTGGAAAGTTTTCGTACATTTTCAAACATTTCAGCTAAACAAAAAGACACCACAATAAAATTTATAGTCAACAGATACAAATATTTAACTTTCAACAACATAGTTATTATTAAAATTTCCTCTTTTTAATGTGTACAACTATCAATTCTATTATGTCAATAATTTACAACAGAACTTGTTTGTTTTTGTAGAACACGTCTGTTTACTCATTTATCGTGTATTATCACGCCAGCAAATAGTTCATAATAAATTAATTTTCATCTATTGATTTTTCTCCATATCCATAGGGAACATTTATTCTTTGCTTAAATAAATAGTTTTATACATTTTTTAAATTAATAATCAAGTATCCTTTTTTACATATTGACTTTTCGCTTAACGTTTTATTTGACTTTTTGAACAGAATGCATTACCACAAAAGCATAAAAACGAACCCCGTTGATGCCGCGGTGTACTCGATACTACATTATGTGATATGTTAATTATTAGTATTTTTATTCAGGATTATCAGGTCCATATCAGATGAGCTCGAAAAACGAATCTGATATGGAGCTGATAATCCTTGTCTTGCGAAAAAAAAATACTAATAATTTTTTTATCGGTCATTTCACAATTTTAACACCGCTTTGTGATTTTTTTGTTGTGTTTTGAACTTTTTTTTGAATGAAAGGTTTAGTGACGTCACGTTAGACTGCGCATGTCAAATGACAAACAGCTGATAATTTCTAGTATCACGAGTCGGTGGTCAACTGAACGTTGTTACTAAATTTAACGGGTAGTAAAGATCAAAGGAAACTGTAACAAATTACCGATAAGAAGTTTTATCAGTGACTTGCGGCAGTTCGAAGGTTTTCTCCGTTTTCCTCCACCAATAAAACTGGTCGCTACAATATAGTTGAAATATTATTAAAAGTAGGGTTAAGCATCATAATCCTAACCCAACAACCCCCCAAATAGTAATCAAAAACAACAAGTCGCAAGACAGACAATACAATGGACAAAACAACAAGACAAACCATAGTCGACTAATCACTATACAGCAAACTAAAGATTGAGCAACACAAATCATATTAAAATCCCAAAATGAAATAAGGTTTTCCGGAAGGGTCACCCAGTTCCTGTTTTATTAGTTGCACCCGTCGTACAACTCTTGTTTAAACTCCAGCGCTAAGTCATGACAGAGGAAAGGAGGACGGGATCAGACAAAAAACATTCAACTACGTAAATCGTATTTTAATTTTGAATTAGAAAGACATATTGTTTGTAAATGTTGTAATAGGAGCTAATGATTTAATTTGTATATCGATCTTGCTTAGGATATAAAACTGCTAACTTTATGTTGTTAATGTGTTCTAAGAAATTAATATTAGCATTTAATGTGTTTCTAAAATCTTTATTTTAAAACAACATGAACCATTTCAATCTCTATATTTTTAACTGGCATCACTTAACAGTGTTATAACTATTGATAGCATAAATTCGACAAATAAAAGGCTTTACTCCGATCAGTATAACGGCCAGGCCTGCTTGAGAGGCTTTACTCCGATCAGTATAATGGCCAGGCCTGCTGAAATTATAAGAATAACACAACTTAGTTGCCTCTTTAAGCTATAAATTGTTCCTATAATGTATTATTGCGCAATATGTTATTAGCTGCAAAAACAACACAACTAAGAAAAAGTAGTAGCAGACAGAATCTAAAAATTCCATTGAAAGCTTTGAAATAGTCTGTGTTTCAGTATTGTCACCCATTTTTCGATACGATTCATTTGTATCGTCAATCATATGTTCGTCGGTTTTATGCTTGTTTTCGCTTTGCAACTGACTGACTTGATTTCTGGTATTTGTACATGTACAGGCCATTTTGTATGTTGTGTAAATGTTTACAAGCAACCGAATGGACCAACCGTTCTCATTCCCATCAACATGCTTGTGATAAAGAGAAATACTCCATATTGCACAGAATAAAATGAGCACGCTGCATGACAATTGAGTCAACAGAAAAATATTAAAAATAGATATGACGTCATTTGCAGGCAACATGGTTGCCACCAATGTCATAAAAACTACGAAGGTTAATAAAATAGTGAAGGCCAATGAGGCGCGTTCTCCAGACGTGACTGGAATGCAAAACACCAGTAAATTCACAAAGCTTAAGAGTATAATTGGCACTACAAGATTAAGAAATATGAACTTTGAATGTCTTTTCAAAGTAAGTTTATAATTCAATTGTTCTATTCCTGGTCCATTAGTAAATATCTCGGAAGATGTCGCAATAATCGACCACTGCGAATTAGTCGCTGTGAACTGTAGATCGACACCGTCACTCAATGATTGAAATGTCACGTGACTGTCAAAATCCTCTGCCATTAACTGAAATTCACATTCTTGGGAGTCAAAAGGAAACAATAGAATGTCCGCACTGCACGACATCGTAATGACGGAAGCTCCAATTAATCTGGCACTTCCATTGTTAGAGTATTTAACATACGTTGTTTTCATATCTATATCATTATCATAATAGAAAAATGTTTTTTGTATAACCATATTCCTTATTATAATTTTTGGAATCCACGTGTTTTGTACCGGAAGCTGTATCAAATCGAGGCCATTATAATCCATGGTATTCCATATTCGTATTTCGTCATTCCAATATAGCATTATATATGCAGATATTTTTAATATTCCGGTAACTTCATCGTAATCCTGTAAAGAATTCAAAGCCATATAAATTCCTATCTCAACCTTTTCAGTTTGGTTTTGTCTAGGTGTAATATCACCTGGAATATTTTTAAGTTCACTGGAAAGTTTTCTCACATTTTCAAACATTTCAGCTGAACAAAAAGGCACGGCAATAAAATTTATAGTGAACAGACACAAGCATTCAACTTTCAACAACATAGTTATTGTTAAGTTTCCCTCTTTTTAAGCTATGTTGTTAGTAATTCTGATATCTCAATAATATATAGCAGAACGTTTTTATTTGTTGTAGAACGCATCTAATTACTTTATTATCGTGCATTATTGCGCCAGCAAATAGTTCATAATGAAATTCATACATTGATTTTTTCATAACCATAGGCACCATTTGTTCTTTGCTTAAATAAACAGTTTTATTAATGTTTTTTATATTAACAATCAAGGATCCTTTTTTACATATTGACTTTTCATTTTACGTTTCTGGAACATTTGAATAGAATGCATTACCACAGAACTAGACTGAGTGATTGATACAGAAATTACTAATTATTACTATTAAGTGCAATCTTTCGTTGCTCAAACAAAATGTTTACTGTATTAATGGATGGTCTGTCAACTCTAAATTCTATCCTGCTGATGGATATGACTATACTCCATTTTATTTGTCACAAATTATACCTCATTTAGGGCTTCGGTTTGCTTTTCCACAACGGTTCCTGATCCTTTTTTATTTGAGAGTATAGGATTCTTATTTATTTACTATTGTAGTGTCAGGAGATGTTTTTACCTTACATTTATTGTCATAATTATCTTTGCTTTGTTTCTGATTGGTTGAATTATTTTTCACGTGAGCAGTATCTAGCTATGAAGCTATTTTAAGAAAGCATAACGCTCACATTAGCTTGGCTGGTCGAGTGGTTAAGATTGTTTCACATTAGCTTAGCTTGTGGAGTGGTTAAGATTGTTTCACGGGAGTTTGGCTGACCGAGTGGTTAAGATTGTTTCACGGGAGGTTGGCTCACCGAGTGGTTAAGATTGTTTCACAGTAGCTTGGCTGGTGGAGTGGTAAAGATTGATTCACGGGAGTTTGGCTGACTGAGTGATTAAGATTGTTACACAGAAGCTTAATAGGTGGGGTGGTTAAGATCATCTCACAGGTAGTTGGCCGGGCGAGTGGCTAAGATTGTTTCACGGGAGCTTGGCTGGGCGAGTGGCTAATATCGAATAACGGGAGCTTGGCTGGTCGATTGGTTCAGATCGTCTCACGAGAGGTTGGCAGGCCGAGTAGTTATGTTTTGAGGGAGCTTGAATTGCCGAGTGGCTACGATCGTTTCACGGGAGCTTGGTTTGCCGAGTTGCTCAGATCGTTTCAAGGTAACTTGGCTGGCCGAGTGGTTAAGATCACTTCACGTGAGCTTAGCTGATCGAGTGGTTAAGATAATTTCATGGGAGCTGTGCTGGTCGAGTGGTTAAGATCGTCTCACTGTTGGTTGGCTTGTCGCGTGGTTAAGATTGTTTCACTGTGGGTTGGTTTGTCGCGTGGTTAAGATTGTTTCACTGTAGCTTGACCGGTCGAGTAGTAAGGATCAGGACTCTTTCGAACATTGCCGTCTCATTCTTTCTGTATAGGATAGTTCGTCTTGTATTAAATTTTGTGACGAGGTGTAATCGAAACAATGTTATGATATAAAGTTAGCCAGTTGCGTGCAGCATGATTTGGAGACATAACACGTGCGAGTACGACTTTATAAAGTACCCATACTCGACAAATATCCGATGAGAACGTCCTATCCAGCCATATGATATCAACTAAATGGAGGATTAAAATTATCATATGCCGTCGGTATGGGTGAATGGAATGTGATTCGATCACATCTTTAATAGAGTAACACGGCGAGTGCCACTAGTGGCGCAGGAATAACCTACTCTTCCGTAGTAACACCAGCGTTCAACCCCAGCTTAAATGGGGTTTGTTTTGCTCAATCTTCGGTTTTCTGTATGGTATTATGTAAATCAATGTTTTTCTTTTTGGCCTTTTCTTATTGCCATTCTGTTGACTGACTTTCCGTAGTTTACGGCTTAATTCGAGTTGCCTCTTTGGTATTTTAAAACTTTTCTTATCAGGAGAGTTTGAAAATATCAAAGAGGTAACCAAAATCCGTAAATCGAAAAAGGACAGAAAACACAATGGCCAAAAGAAAAAGGACAAAAGGACACATAAAAATAAAGATAAAGTAACACGATCCCCATTAAAAACCGGGAGTGAACTCAGGTGCTCCGGAAGGGGAAGCAGTTATTTAAGTTTATCGTCACTTTCAGTATCATGACAGTTATATCGTGGATAACAAGTTTTTTTGGGAGAGGAAATCATGTACAGGTATAATGAACTGATCAGTGAAATACCAAGCCTTGGGTATGTGTTTGAACAACTTAACAGTTGAGGTAGGTATCGGGAGGTGAATATCCCGGACAGGTATAACGAACTGACAAGTGACATTACTATATTTAGTAGGTATTTGTGGGCTTATGGTATTTAACGCCGCTTTCAACAATATTTCAGTTTTGCCGTGGTGGTCACTTTTATTGGTGGAGGAAACCGGAGTACCCAGAGAAAACCACCGACCTCTCGCAAGTCACTGAAAAACTTTATCACATATTGTTGTATCGAGCATACTTTGCCATGAACGGGGTTTGAACTCACACCTTTAGTTTTGATAGGCACTGATTGTTCAGGTAGTTGTAAATCCAACTACCATACGATCACGACCACGACGGCCCCAGATTTTGGTAGGTGTATGGCAACCTTGACATTTGAGATAAGTATCGGGGAGTGAAATCATGTTAAACTTGATGTCAGAGGTCTACGATATTAACGATAGCTTACAGTATTTTATAATGATCAACCGATTGTAAAGAGTAGTCGTTGGTGGCCCGATGCAACGCAAACTTCCCCCACGGAATCTACCATGCCTTGTGGAATTTAGTTTAAGC
This sequence comes from Bathymodiolus brooksi, assembly GCA_963680875.1. Taxonomy (NCBI): domain Eukaryota; kingdom Metazoa; phylum Mollusca; class Bivalvia; order Mytilida; family Modiolidae; genus Bathymodiolus; species Bathymodiolus brooksi. The sequence continues at coordinate 69,980,346 of OY804589.1, forward strand.
TATTTTATTTGCAAATGAAATAGACAAAATTGATTAGACACAACTTAAACAAACTTATGAAGTCTTCTTTATTGTACAAGTTAAATACATTACTATTGAAACAAAGAAGCGGTCCGTGTTGGATATACTGTAACGGGTTTCTTTGTCAAAATTCCGACTCGGGTGAAGGCAGAACCTACCCGAAGCAACCATTTCATATCCGATTTATTTGTTTCAATAGTACTGTATATATAACTTAGATTTTCTCACCCCCCCCCTTTTTTTTTTTATCTTTGTTGGCTGTGTCACAAGGGGTCACGTTCAGATGACCTTTTAAAAAATTAGAGCTGACCAATCGAATGGTGCCTTTCTTCAAAAATAAAATGTACATTCCTACATTTTAAAATGTCAGACAGTTTTTATTATTTATAAAATAAGGATTGAAATCGCAAAGTATTATTTATCACTGCCATTACAATCTTGTCACTCATTGAATTGTTGAATATCGAAGAAATAGTTTCGCTGAAGGAGTTACTATCATTCAGTTCCATGCATGGTAAAACTCTAATCATTGAGCGGTAAGTATGTATAAATGAATAAATGAGATGTCTGGATTAGAGTTATGGTGTTTAATGCCACTTTCTACAATATTTCAGTTATATCTTGGCGGTCAGTGTTATTGGTGGAAGAAACCGGAGGACCCGGAGAAAACCACCGACTGTCGCAACTCACTGACAAACTTGATCACATCATGTTGTATCGATTACACTTCACCATGAGCGGGATTCGAACTCACAACTTTAGTGATGATAGGCACTGATTGCACAGGTAGTTTTAAATCCAACTACCGTACGATTACGACCACGACTGGCCCCTCATTATTCGTAGAATATACATTATTTAATTAATTAATGAAAATAATTAAATTTCTACGTGTATTAAGCAAAAAACTAAAAAACAAGGCTTTTTCAATGAATTTTTATGAGACCTCCAAGCTTAACGTCACTGCGATCGCCCTAAAAGTTAATTGGCCTGTCCCTCAGCTTAATTTTATTTGTGCTTATTGAGATTACAATACAACCACCCACTTGTAGGAGAATACACAAACTCCTTTGTTGAAATAACGATAAAATATCAATTGAAGAGATTAGTTCACAAGTCAGAATCCGGATATATCTAGTATTTATACGGACTTACGAACTGAGGTTTAAATATATATATACAATGTAAGTATATTTTGATCAAATATGTAAATAATATAATCTGTTAATCTGTATATCAACGGCAGGTTTATTCAAGTGATTTTTCTATCAATATTTCAAATCGCTTGATACAATGAGGTCCACATACAGGGGTTATATTACACATGGTCAAAAATAAATATTTATGGCGAGCCATCAATCTCATTATGGCTAGCCAGAAACTACAACAGCCAACCAATGGTTGCAATTGTAAGAACTGATCATTGATGATTGATATAGAATAAAGAAAAGTTGAAAAATTCCAAAAGGGGCAATCAAAAGTCTCAAGTCGAAAAACAGAAAATACAATTTCTAAAAGAAAAAAACCAAAAACTACAAAACAATAAACAGAAAGCTAAAAATTGAACCCCACAAAAAAAATCCAGGAGTGAATGAACTTACGTGTTCTGGGAGGGATTAACAGTTCCTGCTCCACTAGTGACACCCGTCGTGTTACTGTTAATCGACACTAACATCATCTGATATGGAAATCGTGTATTCATATACAGGGCCAGATTTAGATGAAGAGGGGCCCTAGGCTATTCCAATTGTGAGGCCCCTCACAATCCCCACCCTTGCGACTAGAGGAAGATAGAAGATTATTTTAAACAATATTCAGTGAAACCGAGGATGATGGCAAATGTTCTAAATTCCGCAGTTAACAATTCCTTCTCTAAAGGACATTTGCCACGACGTCTAAACAAATGTGATGTCTGACAACACCTTGTGTTTTCAACTTATCTGTCCCACTGTTTTCCTAAAAGGACAAAATCAATACAGAAATCAATGCTAATGTCGAGATATTGACTTAAGACAGTATTATTCTAAATGGAGAGCAAGGAAAATTACAGAGGGGCTGTTTAGAGACTACAGTGCGTTATGGCAGAGTGTGTAAGAAAGGTCTATAAGACAATGTCAAAATAGTATACACCTTGGCTGGAAGCTTCAGCCTGCCAAGCCTAAAAAAAGTATAGGTAAATACGGTACTGTTCATATATAATTATGGCTAGCCTCAATTCGAATTATCATGGTTAGTTGTATATATTATTGACCCACATACCGCGCGTCATACACCAAACATTCTAGCAAATGTTCCCAATTAAATGGAGGCAAATGGTATATTCGAATACATTATTTAATTCAAACCAAAAGGCCAAGTAGGGGTGCTTTATTCTCAGCGATCACGTTCCATGTACAAATTGCCTTGGTTTCACAAACACTCTGTTCCATTTGTTTTTTTCAAACATAATAGCATATTTTATATATAATATTTTCAGGAACGAAATATAGAAAAAAAAAAACATTTTATTTCGTCGTGTATGTAAATAAGGAATATACCCAATGAGATATTATATATATATATATATATATACATTAGTTAGAATGGAATATCAGAAACAAAATACAGAACCCAATCACACACTTGATTCCGCACCCACCAGGTTCATACGGGAGGGAGTAGGGGTCGTGGAATTTAAACAGCAATTGCCTTCTGTCTTCCCCCTAAATATTCTATATAAATTTTGAGGAGAAAAAAATATATGTTGACACATAGACGAAACTAAAAATATGTTCCTCTCCCCGATGTGAAAATAGATGGTCCCATAATACTTTCTTAGATCCGTATCTCTGTTAATTAACGTTTAATCATATTTTATAAAAAATTTGCACAGATAATATAGAGGCCTTCGTGACCGTGATCGTATGGTAGTTGGATTTACAACTACCTATGCAATCAGTGCCTATCACCACTGATGTTATGAGTATGAATTTCGATCAGGGCGAGGTGTACAACATTATGTGATAAAGGTTGTCAGTGACTTGCGACAGGTCGGTGGTTTTCTCCGGGTCCTGCGGTTTCCTCCACCAATAAAACTGACCGCCACGATACAACTGAAATATTATTGAAAGTGGCGTTAAACACCATCAAACAAACATTCTTAGATCCGTACATCTCTCTGTTAATTAATGCTTAATCGTATTTTATAACATTTGTGCACAGATAATATCAAATATCCGAAGTTATATCAAACAAACAATCCTTAAAATGTATATTATATTGATAAGATAAATTTATTAGTATTCCAATCTAATCAAAACAGTGTTTGACCTTTGATTTGACCTGTAAATATAGCAAGGTTCAAGTTTATTTCATTATATATCTATATTAAATAAGAACTATTTGTCCTGTCTAAAATGTAACGGTTTTCGGTCCGTAGGTGGCCGAAAACACGGGCCTACCGTTTGTTTTATTTTCCCATTTGTCTTACCATATTTTTCAGGACCAATATACCTTACATGTGAGTATGCTTTTTTTCAAGATAGTATTGGTTGTATGCATGTATCAGTTACTGAATTTCGATGATTATAATTTTAATATATGTTTATACGATTTCGTTTCATTAATTAAGGCGATTTGCGATGTAAAAGGAAGTCTCATTAATATTAACTCTAGTTACCATTTCGTTAAAATTAATATTAAAAAAAAGAAAGAAAAACGCCCTCAAAATCCGTGGTTCCGACACCAAAAACGTAAACCGCGTACAGTTTTAGACCAAAAGGGAACGACCATTTAACTTTTAGGGGGAAAGAGTGGCTATGCATTTTCTTAAAATCAAATTGACCTGAAATATGAAAAAACATATACTAATAATCTTACCCTGCAGTGTCCAAAGATAAAGCTTGGTTGTTACCAATCGCGCCTTTGGTTGTTACAAATCACTAGTTGCTAGCAATCGCTAGTCCGATTCTATATGTCCGAGAAAAAAATCTGATTTTTGATTCGTGTGGAAAATTTCAGTTTCGGTGTTTTCGCATAGCCTCTCCCTTTATAAGTTAAATGGTCGGTCCCTAAGGTCTGGTAAACTTTTAAAAATTACATGAAAAACAAACTTTCTAAATGACTATACGTACAAATAATGACGTGATAAGTATGCTTCGCACAAAGTGAGGAGTATTGTCGGACGAATTGTGGACATATATCAAGAGTGCGAGTGATTGTTGTTTTATGACAAATCAATAATTTTCAGCTCTATCACGGCGAGAACAAGTTACATTAGATGAGATGATAATGATGCCCGCTTTGTACTAGACCAATATGTTGGAATTTTATAGCTTTAGCTCACTGAAACAAAATTCCACCGGAGGAACAGCCGCTTCACTCGGACATATTATCCTGATTCCGAGCCGACCAGTCTTTGCTCTTTCTCCTTAATGTTACGTGGCTAGAGTAGAACCAGCAAATGTTAATACAATTCAATTCAATTTAAATAATTTATTGAATAAATGCATAAATACAATATCCAATGGGATTGCACATCAGACATAGCCTATGTAAGTGCTCTCCCTCAATAACTAAGGACATCAAGTATAATGATAAGAATAATTAATTAATCTACATTGTAATTAGGAGAAATTCAAAATGTTGTAGTAATTCTAAAACTGTCCATTTATTCAAATTGTTAATATTATAATCTTTGGTTTGACCTGACCTGGACTCTAACCCACGGTCTATCCGTATTGGAGGCCGGAACTCTAACCCATTACACCACCGATGCTGTTCTGGACATACCAAACCATAATGATTTCATGTATTGATTGGAGACAGAAACGTGGTTCATATATTCATATAATAAAAACTTAGATATCGAATTCACTGTGCACGACGCGTTTCTGAAATAACATACATCAGGCACTCTCATAGTCTATAAAAGTGCCCCTAAAATGTGTATGTCGTTTCCATACAACAGGACAAGAAGAGGTGACCTTTATATACAAGTAATTGTTTAATAGAGATGACCACATAGGCAGGCTTGACTGTAGTCATTTTATACAAGTAATTGTTTAATAGAGATGACCACATAGGCAGGCTTGACTGTAGTCATTTTCCGGAAAATATACTATGAATTCATCTTTATTCGTTCATTACTAATTTTCGTGGTTTTAGTTAGTTTGTATTCATCGTCACTTGCAGTAGTTATATCGTGACTACTTGATTTATCACCGGAAGAGAGACACGACGTGTGTCACTAGGGGACCAGGAACTGATAACCCACCCGGAGCACCTGAATTCTCCCCAGGTTTTAGTGGGGTTCGTGTTACTCGATCTTTACTTTTATGTGGAATGTTTTGTAGATCATTATTTGTTCCCTTTCTTTTGATCTTTGTATTTGTCTATCCTTCTGTGATTTACGTCTTATTATTATCCCTTTTGGTATCTCCAATTGTTTCTTATAAACGGTGGAAGAATGTTTAGACGGTTATATCAACCTGACCGTTAAAGCCACCGTTGATGGGCATGCGTCCGGACACCATAACACCTGAGGCCCGATCCCGTGTCAGTGTTGTAATACTTGCTATCATAAGTCAATGACCTTAAACCACATGGGAATCGTGGCTCCTTTCATCATTATATAAAAATTTCACGAACGTGATCATTTTATTCATAAATATTTTGGTTTTAAATTTAGGTATGTGGTATCAGTGAGAGGGTGTAGTCAGAGCCTCCATGTTATAATGAGTCTAAAATGACAACAGCATTTTAAAGAAGTAATTGAGTAAGAAGGGGTAAGTTATATTTTTACATTCGTCCACACAAACATATTACCCATTTATTTGCGTCCAAAAAATAACTATTTACGGCTAGCCATAATTATTTTTTTAAGGTACGCATAATTTATTGAGACTCGCCATATATCGAATTATATCTAGCCGTAATTATTTATGATTGGACGTTATGGCAGCCAGTCATCCAATCAAATTTATTGTTCCAGTAGATATGAAAATGACAAGCATATTTTTTTTTAAATAGCAAAAGATGGTATTGATGGTCATGGTGTTTTAACGCCACTTTCAACAATATTTCAGTTATGTCGTGGCGGTCAGTTTTATTGGTGGAGGAAACCGGAGGACCCGGAGAAAACCACCGACCTGTCATAAGTCACTGACAAACTTTATCACATAATGTTGTATCGAGTACACATCGCTTGTGCGGGATTCGAACTTACAACTTTAGTGGTGATAGGCACTGATTGCATAGGTAGTTATAAATCTAACTACCATACGATCATGACCATGTCGGCCCCTAAATTTATTGTAACATGGTGCGTTCCAGTAGATGTGAAAATGACAAAGATATTTTTTTATATAGCAATAGATAGTATTAACAATTAGATTTTGGTTCAAAATTAACTACTGTTTCACTATTGTGTCTTACAGTGGCCTCGTTTACGGCTTAATATTGGCCGAGGCCGTCTTTTCTCTTTAATAGATTTAATATTATACGAATCACGAAGATTCAATATACCGGTATTATGTATAATGGTCAAGATTACAGCGTTCTTTACAATAACGCTGTTCGCTGAGTTAAATGAGAGGGTTGGCATTTTACTTTCAAGTGGAAAGCACTTGTATGACCGCATCATTTCAAACTAGCTTAACTCCGCCACTTTTTATTGAAGTGCTTGTACCAAGCCAGGAAATGTGTTTTTGTATTACAGGAGTATCGATTTTGCCTCTTTCTACGATTTTTTCAGCAATTCAGCATTTTTACAGCTTTATCATGGCGAGAAGAAGTTACATTTCAATGAGATCATGTTCGCTCTGTACTAGACCAACACTCTTAGACGGATTTTTATAGTGGAAGTTCACAACAATCCGTGGGTAGACATGTCGCTCCACTGGGACACATGATCCTGATTAGTTTTTATTCTCTGCTCTTACTACATAATGCTACTTGCTCAAGGCGGAGAAGCAGGAACTATCAATTTTATTATCTTTGTTTTGACCCAACCGGGGCTCGAACCAAAGATCTACCGCACTTGAGGCGAACATGCTAACCATTACACCACCACAATTTTAAATTGATTGTATATGACCATTTAGTTTGTGATTTCCATTACAGACGGGAAGAGATATATTTATGACAGAGAACAAACGGATATTGAAAAACAGCCACTATTGAAGCCTCGAAGCGTGTCTTTATAATTCCACTGAATCCCTTCAACACTTCTTACTTGAATGTCCGGCATACAAAAACAAACAGCCACTATTGAAATGACTGACAGGACGAACTGTACCAAAGGAATGTCGGGATTTATATATATATTGTGGAATAAGCATCGTTTGAACATATATAAACCGATTATCTGAGAAGGGGAGAATGATAAGTTTGCCTCAGATATATGTACAATCGAGTTCTGAGTAGGTCTATTGTGTGTATCAATTACAAAAGTATGTTTGACTCTTGAAGGTTATACATTTTTCGGTCCATTTCGTGTATCAACTACAAAAGTATGTTTGAAGGTCACACAGATGTCAAAGTGTTTTTTTCTCGGTCCATTATGTATATCAATTACAAAAGTATGTTTATAAGGTTATATAGATGTGAAAGATTTTTTTTGGTCCATTACGTGCATCAATTACAAAAGTATGTTTATAAGGTTATAAAGATGTGACAGTTTTTTTTAAATAAGCGAATCGATTTGAGATAACTGTGGAATGTGTGGATTTTGTGTAAATGTTTTTCGTAATATTCGTATGTGTGAATTCTTAAACTTTTAAAGTAGTTTAATGTAAATATATTTAGATATGCATGCAATAGTTGTACGAATGGGCATGTCTGAGGCTACACAAGCATTCCCACGTTCCTCTTTAGGAAGGAGTTGGACTTTCAAATAATGTTCAAGGAAGTTTTTATACTTGTACATACCACTTCAAAAAGATGAACTGGTATTATGAAAAGAAAGTTTAAACAGTGATGGCCAACAATTCCACCAATATCATTATCAACAAAACAAAAACAAACAATCACCTCTCAAGGTCAATTTTCATGGGTATATGGTTTTTAAATACCTATAGACGGATCCAGGGGGAGGGGATCTGGGGATCTGGGGAGCACCCCCCCCCCCCCCCCCATTTTTGAGCTAAGTTATATATTGGTAAAAACGTTGTTTAACAGAATATTTCTAATTTCATCATTTTTCTTTTTACCATGTTTTGTAATATTCGCTTTGAATTACACCTCGGTATCTTATAATATTTCTTAAAGCAAATTGTTTTGAAATCCTATTTGTTTCTTGGAAATTGCACTTTGCCGCAGCCTCAAAGTTATGTGAATGTAGTATGTGAATGTAGTATTGTGCTTAAAAGAATGAAAACTATATATTTGAATGGTTGAAAAGATTAAATGAAATATCATAGTGTATGTATTATACGATATAGTTGTATTGTATTATAGTATGCTTTATCATATAAACATATTGTCGTCTGCTGAACGCAGATATTGTTCTTCTGGTCGGAAAATGTGCAATATTTTAATATATTTATTATTAAGTGTAATATATATGTCCTCCGTTATATGGAGTTATGTCGAAGCTCAATTGTGATAGTAGTAAACTCATGCTTTTGCACCTAATATAAAAAATATAAGGGATCGTTCATTTAACTATTATGGGGGACTATATATCTTACCGGAACCGTTTTTTTCCACACCAAACAAAAATTAGATTGTTTTCTATTTGGGCGTGGAAAAAAATCGATCGATATTTGTATTCGGATATATTGCCAAAATTTCTTGTTAAAGATGCAAGGTTAAATTAAAAAAAAATAGTTTGAATCTTACAAGGCATAAAATTTGACTACAGAAAAAAACGCCCCCCCCCCCCCCTAATCAGTGAGATGGACATTCCCAAATAAATGCACTTGCTTTATGTAGCTAACTAGATATAGAAAGTAGTATTGCCTGTTGGGACTAATACTTTGTGTAGTAGCTATAATATTGACACATTTATTGGTAGTTTGCGCACGCTTTATACAGCATTTTAGATATAGAAAAAAATACATTGGTAGCTTGCACTTGCCTTGTATATCTGTGTAGATCTAGAAAATGCATGGGTTTGGTAATTTGCACTTGCACTGTGTTGCTATTAAGATATATCAAATGCAATAGCTTAATTTTTTTTTTTTTTTTTTTTTTTTTTTTTTTGTGATTGGTAATTTGTACTTGGCCTTATGTAGCTGTTAATGTTTAGAAAGTATATTTAGTTATAAAATGTACATGTACGGACTAAGAATTACAATTTTTTTTTTGAAACAGAAAACAAAATATACCAATGTTCGTACATTTTTGTTTGTTGATATTTTTTTTAACTTTCAGGTTAAAATTGTCTTCGTATAGAAATGTTGGGCACTCCGATTGTCCTTTTCACTCAGGTATTTATATTAAAAATACGTTGCAGATTTTTTTTTAACTTAAGACAACATTAAACAAACTTTGGAAAAAAACAAGTTGTTGTAAACATTAATAATCTGTTGAAAATAATCTATACTTTAAAGATATAACCTTTTTGCACTTGCACTGAGCCAAAATCACATTGCTGTAAATATTCGCCTTTTTTATGTCAGGTCAGTATTTTTCTAGCTAGCATATTTGCTAGTTGAATAAAGCGACTGGAATTCCCTAGTGCCAACACTGTATATATATATTTTATGTTTTAGTATATTTTATATATTCATTGTTTAAGTTATCTCCCTTTCCCCACATCAGTTAAAACGAAGGGACAAAAATGAATGTTAATATGAGACAGGCAACCTGTTTAAAGGACGAAGTCCTAAAATTTCAATAATACGATGATCCGTCGAGAGTTTCGTAGAAAGAGATTTTTTTATTAGAATTTGATTTCAAGTTTATTTCGATTTTGCATAGAGTAAATAATTAAAGAATTGGGAATTTTCCATTGAAATATATTTCTTTTGCATTTCTAAATATCAATTGATCTATTTTTTTTTAAACTTCCGGTGAACAGATATTTGGCTATCAATATAGAAAGGAGGAAAAATCGGACAGCCTACCGTTAAATGGACTTCGTCCTTTATTATCTCCCTTGTTTAACTTGGCAAAAGTGGGGTTAACTTTTTTTTACTGTTGTGTATCATTCATTGTACCAAGTACCTACAATACTCGTCTAAGTCCAAATACAAAATGGTGCCCATTTTCGGTTGCTTGTAAGATAAGAAGAGAAGTTTAGTATGTAGGGATATTTCTAATTGTATTGTATGTTTTGTGCATCACACCAGGAGTTATAAAACATGCGCAAGGTTTTGAACATCTCATGTTAAAGACATTCACCAAAAATATAGAGCATGTTTTATTTGTGGGTGAAACTGGGTTTCTCTGCAAAAACTACCAACCGTCATCTAGATATTAATAAAATTTATTACTTAGGAGAATTGGGAATAGCACACCAATTACACTCCCCTCTTTTCCATGGGTTCTAATGATTAAAAAATCTGGACAGGACATCATTTACGTTTCTGGTGTTCCTTTGCTTTAATTTGTGTCCAAGTGTAAATTTGGATAGTCTCTCATGTTCAATTACACCCATATCCTTTCTTACTATTCCAAATCGGAAAAGCACACCATATTTGTATTTGGCCCATATGTAAATATTTTATTTTTAAAGAATATTGTTTTCTAGGAAAGATTTATGTCCCATGGTCAAACACTGTGTTTTGTAATTGATTTCATTGTTTTTCTCAGATTTGCTTTATTTTGAAATTATGTGAAAATGAACAAAGTGATAACTACCACTTGATTGTGGGTTATCCAATGTGGATGTGATCAGTGACGTCTTAACGCATGAGCACGCTGGACCGTTTCCTGTGGGTGTCACGAGCTTAGTAGGGCCCCATGCTAATTTATGTATGTTGTGTGCAGCATTTCTTTTAATGTTTAAACACTTATTTTGTTAGTACGAATGCAATACATACAAGTTTGATTTTATCTATCATTTACATTGTTATTCCTATCAGTGGTTGTGTATATAGGGGCTCCAGTGCACTGCTTTGTCCGGGGGCCTATAATGCTGTTAAGACGGCCCTGCATGTGATGTTTCATGAACCATATATTACAGCATTGTATTTAAATCATTTTTATGCAGTTAATTATGTAGATTATTCAATTCGTTATTTTGATCGTTGAATATCAATTTTCGTGATTTTCGTTTGGAACTCACCGGTACCATTCGTAACCCCTCGAATAATACTCAACAATAACTTCGGAAGTACTACAATAGAGACCATTAACTTATTTTATATGCGCATTGATAACTATCAATTTTCGTGGTTTTCGTTTGGAACTCACCGATACCATTCGCAACTCTTCGAATGTTTCGGTACTCAACAATAATTTCGGAAGTACTACACCTTCTTTTATATGGGCATCGATAAACGAGTAACCCGTCTTCCTGCGAATTGAAATGTTTCCGTTTGATATATATTCAGAGATCTATCACAGACGATGTGATCATGAAAGAGCAGCGTAATCATCCGAGGTTGCCCGAATGTAATGGTACTGTCACAATAAATCTACTGAAATATTCCCTATGTAAATCGTGTAATGTGAGTGAGTCTAGTCAGATAAATTTGAATACTGTAACTCTAAAATATTAATCTATATAACTAAATATCTAAATTAAAAGAATTATATATATATATATTACTTTTTATGTATGATTGTGGAACTTATTCACTTTATTTTTCAACGTTGTTATTTTTCATGACAATTTTTTTTCTGACGTTATTAGTATTTTGTCTTAAAAACATGAACTACATTTGCTTTCATTCATATTTCTGATGGCTTGATATTTAATTCCAAAATCATTAAATATTATAGTAATATAGAGTTTATTGTTGTTTTTTTCTTTTTAAGTGGATCCTAAGGTTAACATCTCTTTTCTGAACTGAGCTGTTGAATAGAGATGAAACAGGCGTAGATTTGTTGTTGGATTTACATATACTTATGTAATCACTGCCTACCACTATACACGTCGTGAGTTCCGATTCCCAACCCATGGCGAGGTGTACTGGCTACGACTTGAAGAAGCTTGTCAGTGACTTGTTTTAACAGGTTGCTGATTTTCTTCTGAGTATTCTGGTTTTCTGCACCTATCAAACCGAAGAGGCAGTCGTGGTGGTTATCGTATGGTAGTTGGATTTACAATTACCTATGCAATCAGTGCCCATCACCACTGATGTTGTGGGTTCGACCTCCTCGGTAGGTAGTTGTAAATCCAACTACCATACGATCACGGCCACGATGGCCCCGCAAACGGTAATAAACGGTAGGAGTATAAGCGCGGACGTGACAGAAGACAACGTTGAATCGATCAGATCAAGGCCTGTTTCTGCTTTTCCATATAAAATTTGGCAGTTGTTTGGACTTTTTGACATTACAGAATAAACACAACTCGTATACGAATATTGTCGGTAAATATATGATTTATTTGCACTGTTGGGAAAATAGCCAGACAATCTCAGTGTGTTCAACAATATACATATACCATATATTTAATCTTATAATCCCCGCAAAACATGCTGTTCGAAATAGAGCCTTTGTTTTATCGAATTTAGGCTATTCGTGGTTTAGAGAAATAGTATTTGAATATTGATCATATTTATTGGACTTAATAAACACACATTAAAGACCAAAAACATGCCTATTGAAATCAGATTACTAAGAACACAAGAACAACATAAGTCGGTGTTTCGAAATCTGTCTTCAAAGCGGATTTGTACCCCAGGCAAGGATCAATGTTCAAAATACTTACTCACTCACCCATCCACTCTCCCGTGAAACGATCTTAACAACTCGACAAACCAAGCTACCGTGAAAGGATCTTAACAACTCAATCAACCATTTTCCCGTGAAACGATCTTAACCACTCGACCAACCAAGCTCCCGTGAAGCGATTGTAACAACTCGACCAACCAAGCTCCCGTGAAGCGATTGTAACAACTCGACCAACCAAGCTCCCGTGAAGCGATCGTAACAACTCGACCAACCAAGCTCCCGTGAAGCGATCGTAACAACTCGACCAACCAAGCTCCCGTGAAGCGATCGTAACAACTCGACCAACCAAGCTCCCGTGAAGCGATCGTAACAACTCGACCAACCAAGCTCCCGTGAAGCGATTGTAACAACTCGACCAACCAAGCTCCCGTGAAGCGATTGTAACAACTCGACCAACCAAGCTCCCGTGAAGCGATTGTAACAACTCGACCAACCAAGCTCCCGTGAAGCGATCGTAACAACTCGACCAACCAAGCTCCCGTGAAGCGATTGTAACAACTCGACCAACCAAGCTCCCGTGAAGCGATCGTAACAACTCGACCAACCAAACTCCCGTGAAGCGATTGTAACAACTCGACCAACCAAGCTCCCGTGAAGCGATCGTAACAACTCGACCAACCAAGCTCCCGTGAAGCGATTGTAACAACTCGACCAACCAAGCTCCCGTGAAGCGATCGTAACAACTCGACCAACCAAGCTCCCGTGACACGATTGTAACAACTCGACCAACCAAGCTCCCGTGAAGCGATCGTAACAACTCGACCAACCAAGCTCCCGTGAAGCGATCGTAACAACTCGACCAACCAAGCTCCCGTGAAGCGATCGTAACAACTCGACCAACCAAACTCCCGTGAAGCGATCGTAACAACTCGACCAACCACTTTACCGTGAAACGAACTTAACCACTCCACCATCCAAGCTCCCGTGAAACGATATTAACAATTCGACCAACCAGGATACCGTGAAACGATCTTAACTCGACCAACCAAGCTATCGTGAAACGATCTTAACCACTCGACCAACCAAGCTCTCAGGAAACGATCTTAACCAATCGACTATCCAAGCTCCCATATTCATATGTATTGGACTTAGTAAATATAGATTATTTCATGGCATTATTCATATCATACCCTTTATCAGCACTAGGGCATGATATCAAATCTCCATTAGCGGGATAAAATTCAGTTGAGAGATTCATACATTGATAATTAAACATTAAAATTTGTGTATCAATCAATCAGTCTGGTTCTGTGGTAAGGTAGATTGATTGTTGAATTTTCCAGCTATATCATGGCGAGAACAAGTTAATTATCAATGAGATGATGATGAGGTCCGCTTTATACTAGACCAACACGCTGAGTTGGATTTTTATAGTGCTAGTTGAGTGAAACAACAGTCCGCGGGTAGACATGTCGCTCCACCCGGAATCACTATTCTGATTCCGAGCCAACCAGTCTTGGCTCTTTCTCCTTAATGCTGCGTGCTTAGCAGAGAAGCAACAAATACCAATTTTATAGTCTTTGGTTTGACCTGACCTGGGCTCAAACCCGCGATCTACCGCAGGATAGAATTCAGAGTTGAGACATTCATATATTAATAATTAAAATATAAGAATCTGTGTATCAATCAATTAGTCGGGTTCTGTGGTAATGCAATCTATTCAAATAGTCAAATAAAATGTAAAATGAAAAATCAATATGTAAAAAAAGGATCCTTGATTATTAATATAATTTATTTTTTTTATTTTAAAACGTAGATATCAAATTTAGTGCGCACGACTATGTATTTAAACAAAGAATACATGCTTCTCTACAGAAATGAAGAAAAATCAATGCATGAATTTCATTAAGAAGTATTTGCTGCCGTAATAATTCATAATTAATGAGTAAATAGATGTGTTCTGCTATAATGTATTGAGACATTAGAATTAATAGTTGCAGTGATTATAAGAGGAACATTTAATAATAATTATGTTATTGAAAGTTAAATATTTGTATCTGTTGACTATATATTTAGTTAGTGTTCCTTTTTGTCCAGCTAAAATGTTTGAAAATGTGCGGGAACTTTCCAGTGTGCTTAAAAATATTCCAGGCGATATTAAGCCTAGACAGAACCAAACGGAAAAAGTTGAGGTGTACATTTATATGATGTTAAATTATATTCTGGATTATGATGAAGTCTCCGGAATATTAAAAATGTCAGCCACTTTTATTTTATACTGGAATGACGAAATACGAGTATGGAATACTACGGAATATAATGGCCTCGATTCGATAAAACTTCCGATACAAAATACATGGATTCCAAAATTTATAATAAGGAATATGGTGATTGAAAAAACACTTTACTATTTTGATAATGAAATAGATATAAAGACAACGTATGTTAAATACTCTAACACCGGAAGTGGCAAATCTCTACTCCCGTCATTACGATGTCGTGCAGTGCGGACATTCTATTGTTTCCGTTTGACTCCCAAGAATGTGAAGTTCAGTTAATGTCAGAAGATTTCGACGGTCACGTGACATTTCAAACATTGAGTGACGGTGTCGATCTACGGTTCGCAGAGACTAATTCGGAGTGGTCGATTATTGCGACATCTGCCGACAAATTTAATACTCAACCAGAAATAGAACAATTGAATTATACACTTACTTTGAAAAGACATTCAAAGTTCATATTTCTTAATCTTGTAGTGCCAATTATACTCTTAAGCTTTGTGAATTTACTGGTGTTTTGCATTCTAGTAGCATCTGGCGAACGTGGTTCATTGGCCTTCACTATTTATTGACCTTCGTAGTTTTCATGACCATGGTAGCGACCATGCTGCCTGTTAATGACGTCATATCTATTTTCAACGTTTGTCTGTTGACTCAATTGTCATGCAGCATGCTCATTTTATTCTGTGCTATATGGAGTATTTCGCATTATCACAAACAGTCTGATGGGAATGAGAAAGGCTGGTCTACTCGGTTGATTGTAAACATTTACACAAAATACAAAATGGCGTGTTTTGTGTACAAATACCAGAAATCGTGTCAGTCAATTGCAAAATGAAAACAACAAGAGTAAAACCGACGGAGATATGATTGCCGATTCAAATGAATCGATGGGGAAAATGGGAGAAAACATTGAAACACAGGCAACCTCAAAACTTTCAATGGAATTTTTAGATTCCGTCAGTTTCTCCTTTTTCTTAGTTGTGTTATCTTTGCAGGTAATAACATATTTCGCAATAATACAAAGTAGGAATGATTTGTAGTTTAAAGAGGCAGCTATCATAATTTCAGCACACGTGACCATTATACTGATCGGAGTAAAGCCTTTGAGTTGTCTATTTTATGCTATTAATAGGTATGACTCTGTTTAATGATGATCAGTAGAGGTCTAATTGGTCATATTGTTTTTGAATAAAAAATGTAAAAACACATTAAAAGCTGAAATCAATTTCTTAAAAAAAACCCACATTGACCACATAACAGTTTTCTACTCTAAGCAAGATCGATATACAAATTAAAACAATATCTCCTTATTAAAACATAGACAAACAATATGTAGGCACCGTCATTTCTGAATCAAAATTATAATAGTTTCATTTTCACGACTACGAGCTACGTAGCTGAATGTTTTTTGTCTGATCCCGTCATCCTCTCCTCTTTCATGATTTAGTACTGGAGTTTAAGCAAGAGTTGTACGACGGGTGTAACTAATAGAACAGGAACTAAGTTACCCTTCCGGTAAACTTGACTTCATCTTGGGATTTTAATATGATTCGTGTTGGTCAATCATTAGTTTACTGTGTAAAGAAATGTCTGTCGACCATTGTTCGTCATAATCTTGTATAGAATTAAGCGCCATAAAAATAGTCACATTCACTTGATCAGACTGGTTTAATCGTGGCTTAATTGTCCGGGAAATATTCTTCAGACTGTTTTCAAGATTTACGGCATCACTGAAGACAGCCGCATTGCACACATTACTTACGCGTAAAATAGAACACGCGAAAAAGCACAAGCGAAAGATAGCCATGATACAGGAAGGAAATATTATTTCTCACTGTTGGTAAAATATTTATCTTCAGACCAGTCAGTATATCTCCAAGAATAGACCAGTTGTGGTACAGATATGAATTTCACTCATAGATGTTGTATACGCGCAACAATGAAACCGATATGGCGGAAATCCTATTGAAATGTATCCATTAATTTTCAGTCTGATTTCCACTTTATCATTGCAAATCCATTATGTTCTTTATCATTGAATGTGATCCCAAAGTGCTCTATAAAGCAGAATTGTTTACACATCTATTAACATATTAAACCTGTACGTGCAGATCTTTTGAACAAAGAGATAAAAGCAGCATTTTGTTATTGACTTTTCAGTTGTAGCTCAATGGTGTTTTGTTTATTATGTTCATGTATCATTATGGGATAAATTGATTGAATTACTTAGTTTATACCAATATAATGATCAGTCATGGTCTGAATTGTGAGATGATACAAGTCTACCAGAGGCTTAACATCTTACAGTCAGAAACGAGACTTGCCGAGATTCTGATGAAAGGCAATTTGAAACCGAGGTTCACATTCTCTCATCTAACAATGTTGACAGTCACTGATTATTTTTCTCACACTATTTGTAATGAATCAGGTGGTCGTCATTGGATTTGTTTTAAAGCTACGCGGTTTGACAGTTACTTGTAGCAAGTCGATGCTTTTCACCGGATATTCCAGACATTATTTCAGACATACAATGATGAGAACAAGTTACATTCGATTGGATTATTATGATGTCTGCTTTGTACTAGACCATTACGTACGATTATAATTAGTTTGATTTTTTTAGCGTTATCCATCTGGAACAAGTCCCCGGGTATTCGGACACATAATTCCGATTCCAAACTAATCAGGCAAAGCTGCAACAAATACAAATTATATAGTCTTTGGTTTTACCTGACTGAGGTCTCTTTCTAATCCGTGAAACAGTGGAAAGGAATACATAGTGATATATGAAATAGATTATGAACTTACTCTTGTTGAAACTATTCGGGTTTACTTCGAGGATCTCGAACTGGAAACGGGTTCCGAAATGAAACTAGAAGTAATAGTTCCAAATGAGTCTTGTCCAAACGCCAAGTTGCTGAACAAAACGCGTTTATCAGATCCTGAATCGCACGAAGATGTGAGGAAGTTAATAGTAGGGCAGGATAGCAAAAATATAAAGAAAGTACGACATGGACTTTTGGAGTGTGAGGAAAATAGCGTGAACAATGTTTTAGCATGGGAAGACCAATACCGGAATTGTACAGTATGACTGGTTATATTTATTATCCAGGCAGAGAAAACAAACTAAAACTCTAGACACACCCGTTTATTATATAATGTACCTCATTTAGGTATGGTCGCGGTTCTGATTTTCTGAATGCAATAACAATAGGTTTCCACTATTTTATTTTTTCAGCGTCTAAAGAGTACAATATCGAAAGTATTTTTACTGTAAATTTGTGACGAATGTTACCAGTGGAGCAGGAACTGTTAATCCTTCCGGAGTACATGCGATTCATGTTGCGTAATCTTTAGTATCCTGCGTACGGTTGTGTAGATCATTGTTTGTCCTTTTGTCTTTTGGCCATTGTCTACCCTTCTTCGATTTTCGGCTTCTAACTCCCCCTTTGGTATCTTCAATCTTTTCTTTAGTAGTTAAAGCAGAGTAATTTGGTTTTTATTTGCTTCGTATATCCCCCACGTGACTGGGCCAATATATTATTTTGTTCTAATTAGCAGCTTTATATACAATCAGTTGTCACAACCACTATGATATCCTAGTTTGCTGTCCGTGTTTAGGTGTACTCGATACACGGAGTTGGTGGGAGAGCAATTTTACAGCTACAACATGTCGAGAACAAGATAATTAGATATCTACGTTTTTATTACACTTCAATGAAGCGATGACGTTGATGATGATGATGATGACGACGTCGATGATGCTGCTGCTGCTGTTGATGATGATGAGATCCGCTGTGTACTAGACCAACACGATTATTTGGATTTGTATAGTCCAAACACACTGAAACAACAGTCCTAATTCCGAGCCAACCAGTCTTTGCTCTTTCTCCTTTTTGCTGTGTTACCAATTTAATAGTCTTTGGCTTGACTTGACCGAGGCTCGAAGTCACGATCTACCGCACTCGAGGCGAGCGTACTAACCATTACAACACCGATGCGGTGAGTACTCTATACAGACTTATATAATCAGTACTATTGGTTTTACTGGATACTCTAATATTCTCCGCAAAAAGTAAAAAAATTAAAAATAAAAGATTACAAAGCAAATATATTGATACAAACAGCGTTAAGTACGCATTTATAATAAAAATAAAATTATATTTGTACACGTTAATTGAAAATATTTGCATTAAAGATACAAAATGTGGATGTTACCACCCTGAGCTTATCATGTATCATAGGAGTCGCTTATAATGAATTATAATGCCATATATTATCAGTTGAAATAGCAGAACAATAAAGAAAAAATTGAAACAGATGTCATCTAAACGTCTTAAACTATACCGGAAGTTATTTTTCTTAGTAAGTTTGCCTTCATCTACTTCCGGTTCAGTATTTGATTTTTCGGCTTCTTTGCTTTGGTTCGTCAATCCTTCAATTACTTTGGTGCCATTTCCTGCAATATTTATGATATTTCTTTGTCGGCAATCTTTACCAGCAGTGAAGCATAGTTTCTTTTTGTTTTTCAAAATCTTTATTAATAAATTTGGCCAAAAGTCGTCTATATCATTTTCCTCACATCTGTGAAATAGAGAGATACTCCATACTGCTAAAAATGTGATCAAAATACTGCACAGAAGTTGTATGAGTAGAAAAATATTATAGATAGATATACTGTTACTAGCTGGAAGGATAGCCGTTACCATGGTTATGAAAACAACAAACGTAAGGAGAACTGTAAAAGCTAACGAAGCACGTTCCCCTGAATTTACAGGTATACAAAATACTAAAAGATTTACAAAACTTATGAAAATGATCGGCACAACGAGGTTTAGGAACAAGAAATATGGATTTCTTCTCAATGTAAGATGGAAAATAAGTTGTGTATTTTGTTCTAATGGCGATTCCTCAACTAAATCATAACTGATTTTCCATTCTGCATTTGGTAGCATATACTCCATAAATACTCCTGTAGGAGTTGCCAAGAGGATGATATCAGAATAAAGCTCCATTGTCAACAACCGAATTTCGCATGCGTGATTATCAAACGGGAAATATGTTACATCAGAATTGCACGAAAAATCTTGTAACCCGGCCACGATCATCATGGCTCTTCCCGTGTAGAAATATTGGACAACAGATGTTTTGATATCAACGTCATTGTCGAAAGATAGAATTGTCCTTCTACTTATCATATTTCCAATTGAAACTTTAGGAATCCATGTATCAAGAATGGGAATCTTTATAGAAGTCAGATTACCATGATCCACGGGATCCCATATTCTAATTTCGTCTGACCAGTTCATGACGTATGAAACAACAAGACGTAATGTTCCGGAAACTTCGTCATAATCTTGTATAGAATTAAGCACCATAAAAATAGTCACATTCACTTGATCAGACTGGTTTAATCGTGGCTTAATTGTCCGGGAAATATTCTTCAGACTGTTTTGAAGATTTACGGCATCACTGAAGACAGCCGCATTGCACACATTACTTACGCGTAAAATAGAACACGCGAAAAAGCACAAGCGAAAGATAGCCATGATATAGGAAGGGAACATTATTCCTCACTGTTGGTAAAATATTAATCTTCAGACCAGTCAGTATATCTCCAAGAATAGACCAGTTGTGGTATAGATATGAATTTCACTCATAGATGTAATATACGCGCAACAATGAAACCAATATGGCAGAACTCTTATTGAAGTGTATCCATTAATTTTCAGTCTGATTTCCACTTTATCATTGCAAATCCATTATGTTCTTTATCATTGAATGTGATCCCAAAGTGCTATATAAAACAGAATTGTTTACACATCTATAACATATTAAAGCTGTGGGTGCAGATCGTTTGAACAAAGAGATAAAAGCAGCATTTTGTTATTGACTTTTCAGTTGTAGTTCAATGGTGTTTTGTTTATTATGTTCATGTAGCATTAGGAGATAAATTGACTGAATTACTTAGTTTATGCCAATATAATGATGAGTCATGGTCTGGTTTGTGAGATGATACAAGTTTACCAGAGGCTTCACATCTTATAGTCAGAAACGAGACTTGCCGAGATTCTGATACTCCGGATTTCCTCCACCAATAAAACTGACCTCCACAATAAAACTTAAATATTGCTGAAAGTGGCGTTAAGCACTATAAACCAACTCAAAATATATTAAAGGTAATCAAATATATACCCATCAAGTCGACAGTCTTTGTTGTTAATTACTATTATTCAGTGTCGGATTTACCTATAGGCTGGATAGGCTGAAACCTAGGGCTTCAATATATAGGGGCCTCCGGAAAAGGTATATAATATTTTTAACCCTGTTATTGGACGTTCACACTTATGCTGTCATAACGTACTGTACTTTCTAAACAACCCTTCAGTAACTTTCCGTGCACAGTTGCACACCATTTCAGAATATTGAAGAATTTTAAACACCCCACATCATCTTCACCTTTATTGAAATTGAACACACTTCCATCTTCCTCCATTCGTGAAGGTGGAGAATTAGGAGGGGCCTCAGTGGAATAGCCCAGGGCCTCACTTTATCTAAATCCGGCACGGTTATCGTTTATATAATACAGTAATTTATAAAGCATCTGATTACCGCTTTAATATCTTCAAACTTTTCCCAGAAATAATTTCGTTGGAAAGAGTCAAATTGATTGTCATTTAACGTTAAGTTATATTCATGACGAAAACAAGTTTACAAACAAACACATTACACGTGGAAATGTGTCACTGGGACGATCCTGTGGACGGATGTGGATGTTGAGATTGCCACAAGAAAAATGAGAGTTGATGGATGTCGTGAGAAAGGTTCCCATGCAAAGAAACAGTATCGACCAATTGAAACAATCGGTTGACTATTATCAAATAGCGGGAGTTGTCTTGCACGTGCAGTGGTTAATGTCGTCGACTATTGATCACAAGTCTCACGTGATTTCCCGTCTTAGTACTTACCCTGAGCAGCTGTTGATTGCATAATTATCTATTAAAACCAAGGTGTCACTAGTGGAGCAGAAACGGCCTACCCTTCCGGAGCACCTGAATTCATCCCCGGTTTTTAGTGGGTTTCGTGTTTCTCGATCTTTAGTTTTATATGTATGTTTTGTAGATCGTTGTTTGTCCTTTTGTACTTTTTCTTTTGGCCATTGTGTTGTTTATTCCTCTCCGATATACGGATTCTGATTACCCCTTTGGTATCTTCAAACTCTTCTTGTCCTTTTGTAATTTTTCTTTTGGCCATTGTGTTGTTTGTTCTTCTCCGATATACAGATTCTGATTACCTCCCTTTGGTACCTTCAAACTCTTCTTCTCTTCCTTCAGGCATAGGTGACCTTATCTGATTTTGGCTATCCTGTGTAAACCGTTTGGCTTACTTCCTCTCAAAGACCTTTAAATTATTTGGCTTCCAGTCTTTATTTAAAGAGCGTACTGATGAAGTTCAATCCAGAAACGCGTCATGGGCACTAATTTTGATGTCTACGTGTTATTAGGGTTTCTAGACACATACCCAAGGCTTGGCATGTCACTGATCAGTTCGTTTTACCTGTACGGGATTTCCTCCCCCAATAAACTTGGTATTTACGATGCTATAGGTGAAGACAAACGCTAATAGCCTAAACACATCCCATTGCATGAAAACGTCGTTTGCGTTCCTCGATATAAACAAGAGTTGTCTTTCCTGGATCATTAGATCCGGACTCTAGAACCATCTTGTCTCGCTCTTTGTAGATACGATAGTTTTTCTTGTATTATATTGTGTGCCGAGGTGTAATCGATACAACGTAATAAAGCTAGCCATTTACGTGCCTGCCTCAGGGTAATAGCACTTTCGAGTACGAGTTTAATATGTACTCCTGCTCGACAAATATCTGATGAGAATGTCTTGTCTAATGATTACAGCGTTCTGTTTATTGGACAATTTTTGGAGTACAAAACTCCGTTTTTAGTGAGGTTCGTGTTACTCAATCTTTTGTTTTCTGTGTAGTGTTTTGTAGATCGTTGTTTGATCTGTTGACCTTGTTGTTGTTCATGCTTCGATTTACGGCTGTGATATCCCATTTTGCATCGTTAATCTTTTTCAATGACGTGGGGCAAGGTCGATGGTCTTTTTCAGTGACGTGGGGCAAGGTCGATGGTTTTGCTAGAAACTCAGGTTTCCTCGAACAATTAAACTGAGTGCCATGATATAGCTTAAATATTGTTGAAGGTGACGCTAAATACCATTAAACCTAATTAATGCACAATCCCTTCTTCTGTTGTTTCATTACTTTACTCATTAATGTGTATTTCCCTGGTGTGGTTTATCCATCTGTTGATAAAGCTCCCTCCACACATTAAAGTGAAAAATATAAAATTGTCCCCTGCACCTGTTCTATTTCAGCAGTCAAATTGCATTGACTGGACATATTTTTGCTATATACGGTGACTGACCAAAATATAGCTTTTCTGGTACTCCTTTAATGATTTACATAATGAGCTTTGGGGCACTAGTTGTAAATCAGTTTATGATTTCCCTGTTGAGAGAAAATTGGAAAAAGGAGCAACCAAGGGATAATTATATAATTTCATTATTTAATTCAAATATCATCACCTCGACTTTTGTTCCAGTTGTTAAGCCTCATACACATAAACTTTATATTTCTAGACACGCCACAAATATTGCATATTTATGATCATCCAATGAGAAAGGTTCACTAGCGGAATAAAACCATAACTCGAATTATAGCAAATATTTATTTTTCACAAAGCTCTTTGCTTCCATAAACGACATGCCTAGCTACAGATCCAATTGTAGTATTTAAAAACCGTATATCATGAAAATTATGTCTTAATTTATAAAAACGAATATATAAATGTATTGCGTAGTTTTTCGACCAATCAAAATTCATTTTAAATAGTAACGGAAGCTGTGTATAATTAGGTCTCACAAACGTTTTATTTTCAACGTGGATTAAATCTGGGTACATTAGTGACAGCCTATTCGGAACAATTGTAGAATGGTGTGCCCATTGTCCTTTAGTATACGTCTTGTATTCCGATAGCCACAAATCTAAAAATGCAGCATTTCTTTCTGACAATATTAAACCATTACTGAGATTGTTGTCGACCGCATGGCTGAGTGTGAAAGGAAAAATCCTTAAAGGATCCAGAGATCTTAATATAACTTCATCAGTGTCCATATATATACCTCCAAACCCTGAAAAATAGACATACCAAGATTAATAACAGAAATAACATACATTTAACAAGCGTGATAACAACTAGAAGAATAACTTAATTTCGTGGATCTCCATTTTTGTAGATTGCATATAAAAGACATACATGTACATGCATTCGTGGGATCTTAAATCGTGGATTCTGACTTTCTAAAATAAAATTATTATAATACAGGAACCTCTTTTTTTGTTGGTGTACTGTTCCCGTTGTTGAAAGCGGAATATTATAATACATTAGATTCCTAACATCGTGGAGTGGCTGACCCACGAAAATTGGTTCTACACTAATAAAACAATATTTTATTGCATATAGCAAATTAAATGGATGGCAATTAATTGTTCGACCGGACAAATCATGATAATCTGAAAATACGTTAACTACCCAAGACAATGTCAATGATTACAGGATTAAAGGAAGGACTTTATGTAAAGTTTGTGAGTGAGCTGCCGGAGTTTATGCATACATAATTTCTTAAAAACAGTGTTTAATCCTTATAATTCTTATTCTTGGAAATCGTGTTTGTTTTCGACGCTAAATACTAATAATTCTTGGTGGATTATTTTTTCATATTCCTACGCCGTAACGCTACAAAAAAAGTAGTCCGGCAAACGGAAATATTGATTTATAAATTCCTTTCGAATGACGTCGAATAAGTGACGATATCCAATCGGATTACGACTTATTGTTAAATTCTAGTAAGAATAGAATGATATCAAGTTAATTCATTTTTTAAGTTTTCTGTATTGTATTTTTTGCTTTGTTTGTCTCTGTTCTGTGTCTTGTTGCCAGTGTTTCCTGTGTCTGTGGATTGTCCATTCCATATGTTCTACAGTATTTAATGTTCTGTGTCTTGTTGCCAGTGTTGCCTGTGTCTGTGGATTGTCCATTCTATATGTTCTACAGTATTTAATGTTCTGTGTCTTGTTGCCAGTGTTGCCTGTGTCTGTGGATTATCCATTCCATATGTTCTACAGTATTTAAAACGTAGATATCATATTTAGTGCACAAGTTGCGTTTTTGGAATTACCTACTCAATGTCAGAAGATCGGAAAGCCAAATAATTGGTGAGTAAGAAAACCAAAGAGTCTAAGCAGAACAGCAATAGATAGCTAAGGTCACCTATGCCTGAGGTTTCTGGAATAACCCGCTCAATGTCAAATGATTTGAAAGCCTAATAATTTGGAAGTAAGAAACCGAAGGGTCTAAACAGAATAGAAAAAGATGTCTAAGGTCACCCATGCCTGAAGGAAGAGAAGGTTAATAAACAGTTACATAATTTAGGAACAGCAAATTTCAATAATAAATATATCCAATGAAGAATGTCATTATCGAAGCACTGACTACTGTGCTGATGATACCGCCCATCAGCAGACGTATCGACCTAGTGATAGTAATACAAAATGTAATATCTAGCTTGATGCGCACGATGAATTTCTATAATAACCTTCACTTTCTCTAATGGTCAAAGTATTGGAAAGCCAAATAATTGAAATGTCTGGGAATCACGAAATCCTATACCTATACAGGAATCACGAAAACCTATACCTATACAGGAATCACGAAAACCTATACCTATACAGGAATCACGAAAAACTATACCTATACAGGAATCACGAAAAACTATACCTATACAGGAATCACGAAAACCTACATCTATACAGGAATAACGAAAACCTATACCTATACAGGAATCACGAAAACCTATACCTATACAGGAATCACGAAAACCTATACCTATACAGGAATCACGAAAACCTATACCTATACAGGAATCACGAAAACCTATACCTATACAGAAATCACGAAAACCTATACATATACAGGAATCACGAAAACCTATACCTATACAGGAATCACGAAACTCTATACCTATACAGGAATCACGAAAACCAATACCTATACAGGAATAACGAAAACCTATACCTATACGGGAATCACGAAAACCTGTACATATACGGGAATCACGAAAATATATACCTATACAGGAATCAAGAAAACCTATACCTATAGAGGAATCACGAAAACCTATACCTATACGGGAATCACAAAAACCTGTACATATACGGGAATCACGAAAACCTATACATATACAGGAATCACGAAAATATGTACCTATACAGGAATCACGAAAACATATACCTATACATGAATCACGAAAACCTATACATATACAGGAATCACGAAAACCTATACCTATACAGGAATCACGAAAACCTATACCTATACAGGAATCACGAAAACCTATACCTATACAGGAATCATAAAAGCCTATACTTATTCAGGAATCACGAAAACCTATACCTATACAGGAATCACGAAAACCTATACATATACAGGAATCACGAAAACCTATACCTATACAGAAATCACGAAAACCTATACCTATACAGAAATCACGAAAACCTATACCTATACAGGAATCACGCAAATCTATACCTATACAGGAATCACGAAAACCTATACCTATACAGAAATAACGAAAACCTATACCTATACAGAAATCACGAAAACCTATACCTATACAGGAACCACGAAACCCTATACCTATACAGGAATCACGAAAACCTATACATATACAGGAATCACGAAAACATATACCTATACAGGAATCGCGAAACTCTATACCTATACAGGAATCACGAAAACCTATACCTATGCAGGAATCACGAAAACCTATACCTATACAGGAATCATGAAAACCTATACCTATACAGAAATCACGAAAACCTATACCTATACAGGAATCACGAAAACCTATACCTATACAGGAATCACGAAACCTATGCCTATACAGGAATTATGAAACCTATACCTATACAGGAATCACGAAAACCTATACCTATACAGGAATCACGAAAACATATACCTATACAGGAATCACGAAAACCTATACCTATACAGAAATCACGAAAACCTATACATATACAGGAATCACGAGAACCTATACCTATACAGGAATCACGAAAACCTATGCCTATACAGGAATCACGAAAACCTATAACTATACAGGAATCACGAAAACCTATGCCTATACAGGAATTACGAAAACCTATACCTATACAGGAATCAAGAAAACCTATACCTATACAGGAATCACGAAAACATATACCTATACAGGAATCACGAAAAACTATACCTATACAAGAATCACGAAAACCTATATCTATACAGGAATAACGAAAACCTATACCTATACAGGAATCACGAAAACCTATACCTATACAGGAATCACGAAAACCTATACCTATACAGGAATCACGAAAACCTATACCTATACAGGAATCACGAAAACCTATACCTATACAGGAATCACGAAAACCTATACCTATACAGGAATCACGAAAACCTATACCTATACAGGAATCACGAAAACCTATACATATACGGGAATCACGAAAACCTATACCTATGCAGAAATCACGAAAATATATACCAATACAGGAATCACGAAAACCTATACCTATAGAGGAATCACGAAAACCTATACCTATACGGGAATCACAAAAACCTGTACCTATACGGGAATCACGAAAACCTATACATATACAGGAATCACGAAAATATGTACCTATACAGGAATCACGAAAACATATACCTATACATGAATCACGAAAACCTATACATATACAGGAATCACGAAAACCTATACCTATACAGGAATCACGAAAACCTATACCTATACAGGAATCATAAAAGCCTATACTTATTCAGGAATCACGAAAACCTATACCTATACAGGAATCACGAAAACCTATACATATACAGGAATCACGAAAACCTATACCTATACAGAAATCACGAAAACCTATACCTATACAGAAATCACGAAAACCTATACCTATACAGGAATCACGCAAATCTATACCTATACAGGAATCACGAAAACCTATACCTATACAGAAATCACGAAAACCTATACCTATACAGAAATCACGAAAACCTATACCTATACAGGAACCACGAAACCCTATACCTATACAGGAATCACGAAAACCTATACATATACAGGAATCACGAAAACATATACCTATACAGGAATCGCGAAACTCTATACCTATACAGGAATCACGAAAACCTATACCTATGCAGGAATCACGAAAACCTATACCTATACAGGAATCATGAAAACCTATACCTATACAGAAATCACGAAAACCTATACCTATACAGGAATCACGAAAACCTATACCTATACAGGAATCACGAAACCTATGCCTATACAGGAATTATGAAACCTATACCTATACAGGAATCACGAAAACCTATACCTATACAGGAATCACGAAAACATATACCTATACAGGAATCGCGAAACTCTATACCTATACAGGAATCACGAAAACCTATACCTATGCAGGAATCACGAAAACCTATACCTATACAGGAATCATGAAAACCTATACCTATACAGAAATCACGAAAACCTATACCTATACAGAAATCACGAAAACCTATACCTATGCAGGAATCACGAAAACCTATACCTATGCAGAAATTACGAAAACCTATACCTATACAGAAATCACGAAAACCTATACCTATACAGAAACCATGAAACCCTTTACCTATACAGGAATCACGAAAACCTATACATATACAGGAATCACGAAAACCTATACCTATACAGGAATCGCGAAACTCTATACCTATACAGGAATCACGAAAACCTATACCTATACAGGAATCACGAAAACCTATAACTATACAGGAATCACGCAAATCTATGCCTATACAGGAATCACGAAAACCTATACCTATACAGAAATCACGAAAACCTATACCTATACAGGAATCACGCAAATCTATACCTATACATGAATCACGAAAACCTATACCTATACAGAAATCACGAAAACCTATACCTATACAGAAATCACGAAAACCTATCCCTATACAGGAATCACGAAAACCTATACATATACAGGAATCACGAAAACCTATACCTATACAGGAATAACGAAAACCTATACCTATACGGGAATCACGAAAACCTGTACATATACGGGAATCACGAAAATATATACCTATACAGGAATCACGAAAACCTATACCTATAGAGGAATCACGAAAACCTATACCTATACGGGAATCACAAAAACCTGTACATATACGGGAATCACGAAAACCTATACATATACAGGAATCACGAAAATATGTACCTATACAGGAATCACGAAAACATATACCTATACATGAATCACGAAAACCTATACATATACAGGAATCACGAAAACCTATACCTATACAGGAATCACGAAAACCTATACATATACAGGAATCACGAAAACCTATACCTATACAGAAATCACGAAAACCTATACCTATACAGGAATCATAAAAGCCTATACTTATTCAGGAATCACGAAAACCTATGCCTATACAGGAATCACGAAAACCTATACATATACAGGAATCACGAAAACCTATACCTATACAGAAATCACGAAAACCTATACCTATACAGAAATCACGAAAACCTATACCTATACAGGAATCACGCAAATCTATACCTATACAGGAATCACGAAAACCTATACATATACAGAAATCACGAAAACCTATACCTATACAGAAATCACGAAAACCTATACCTATACAGGAACCACGAAACCCTATACCTATACAGGAATCACG
This sequence comes from Bathymodiolus brooksi, assembly GCA_963680875.1. NCBI lineage: Eukaryota > Metazoa > Mollusca > Bivalvia > Mytilida > Modiolidae > Bathymodiolus > Bathymodiolus brooksi. The sequence continues at coordinate 70,010,281 of OY804589.1, forward strand.
AAAACCTATACATATACAGGAATCACGAAAACATATACCTATACAGGAATCGCGAAACTCTATACCTATACAGGAATCACGAAAACCTATACCTATGCAGGAATCACGAAAACCTATACCTATACAGGAATCATGAAAACCTATACCTATACAGAAATCACGAAAACCTATACCTATACAGGAATCACGAAAACCTATACCTATACAGGAATCACGAAACCTATGCCTATACAGGAATTATGAAACCTATACCTATACAGGAATCACGAAAACCTATACCTATACAGGAATCACGAAAACATATACCTATACAGGAATCACGAAAACCTATACCTATACAGAAATCACGAAAACCTATACATATACAGGAATCACGAAAACCTATACCTATACAGGAATCACGAAAACCTATGCCTATACAGGAATCACGAAAACCTATAACTATACAGGAATCACGAAAACCTATGCATATACAGGAATTACGAAAACCTATACCTATACAGGAATCAAGAAAACCTATGCCTATACAGGAATCACGAAAACATATACCTATACAGGAATCACGAAAACCTATACCTATACAGGAATCACGAAAACCTATACCTATACAGGAATCACGAAAAACTATACCTATACAAGAATCACGAAAACCTATATCTATACAGGAATAACGAAAACCTATACCTATACAGGAATCACGAAAACCTATACCTATACAGGAATCACGAAAACCTATACCTATACAGGAATCACGAAAACCTATACCTATACAGGAATCACGAAAACCTATACCTATACAGGAATCACGAAAACCTATACCTATACAGGAATCACGAAAACCTATACCTATACAGGAATCACGAAAACCTATACATATACGGGAATCACGAAAACCTATACCTATACAGGAATCATAAAAACCTATACTTATTCAGGAATCACGAAAACCTATACCTATACAGGAATCACGAAAACCTATACTTATACAGGAATCACGAAAACCAATACCTATACAGGAATCACGAAAACCTATACATATACAGGAATCACGAAAACCTATACCTATACAGAAATCACGAAAACCTATACCTATACAGAAATCACGAAAATCTATACCTATACAGGAATCACGCAAATCTATACCTATACATGAATCACGAAAACCTATACCTATACAGAAATCACGAAAACCTATACCTATACAGAAATCACGAAAACCTATACCTATACAGGAATCACGAAAACCTATACCTATACAGGAATCACGAAACCTATGCCTATACAGGAATTATGAGACCTATACCTATACAGGAATCACGAAAACCTATACCTATACAGGAATCACGAAAACATATACCTATACAGGAATCACGAAAACCTATACCTATACAGAAATCACGAAAACCTATACATATACAGGAATCACGAAAACCTATACCTATGCAGGAATCACGAAAACCTATACCTATACAGGAATCACGAAAACCTATACCTATACAGAAATCACGAAAACCTATACATATACAGGAATCACGAAAACCTATACCTATGCAGGAATCACGAAAACCTATACCTATGCAGAAATCACGAAAACCTATACCTATACAGAAATCACGAAAACCTATACCTATACAGAAACCATGAAACCCTTTACCTATACAGGAATCACGAAAACCTATACATATACAGGAATCACGAAAACCTATACCTATACAGGAATCGCGAAACTCTATACCTATACAGGAATCACGAAAACCTATACCTATACAGGAATCACGAAAACCTATAACTATACAGGAATCACGCAAATCTATGCCTATACAGGAATCACGAAAACCTATACCTATACAGAAATCACGAAAACCTATACCTATACAGGAATCACGCAAATCTATACCTATACATGAATCACGAAAACCTATACCTATACAGAAATCACGAAAACCTATACCTATACAGAAATCACGAAAACCTATACCTATACAGAAACCATGAAACCCTATACCTATACAGGAATCACGAAAACCTATACATATACAGGAATCACGAAAACCTATACCTATACAGGAATCGCGAAACTCTATGCCTATGCAGGAATCACGAAAACCTATACCTATGCAGGAATCACGAAAACCTATACCTATACAGGAATCATGAAAACCTATACCTATACAGAAATCACGAAAACCTATACCTATAAAGGAATCACGAAAACCTATACCTATACAGGAATCACGAAACCTATGCCTATACAGGAATTATGAAACCTATACCTATACAGGAATCACGAAAACCTATACCTATACAGGAATCACGAAAACATATACCTATACAGGAATCACGAAAACCTATACCTATATACAGAAATCACGAAAACCTATACATATACAGGAATCACGAAAACCTATACCTATACAGGAATCACGAAACCCTATACCTATACAGGAATCACGAAAACCTATACATATACAGGAATCACGAAAACCTATACCTATACAGGAATCGCGAAACTCTATGCCTATACAGGAATCACGAAAACCTATACCTATGCAGGAATCACGAACACCTATACCTATACAGGAATCATGAAACCCTATACCTATACAGAAATCACGAAAACTTATACCTATAAAGGAATCACGAAAACCTATACCTATACAGGAATCACGAAACCTATGCCTATACAGGAATTATGAAACCTATACCTATACAGGAATCACGAAAACCTATACCTATACAGGAATCACGAAAACATATACCTATACAGGAATCACGAAAACCTATACCTATACAGAAATCACGAAAACCTATACATATACAGGAATCACGAAAACCTATACCAATACAGGAATCACGAAAACCTATACCTATACAGGAATCACGAAAACCTATAACTATACAGGAATCACGAAAACCTATGCCTATACAGGAACTACGAAAACCTATACCTATACAGAAATCACGAAAACCTATACCTATACAGAAATCACGAAAACCTATACTTATACAGAAACCATGAAACCCTATACCTATACAGGAATCACGAAAACCTATACATATACAGGAATCACGAAAACCTATACCTATACAGGAATCGCGAAACTCTATACCTATACAGGAATCACGAAAACCTATACCTATACAGGAATCACGAAAACCTATAACTATACAGGAATCACGCAAATCTATGCCTATACAGGAATCACGAAAACCTATACCTATACAAAAATCACGAAAACCTATACCTATACAGAAACCACGAAAACCTATACCTATACAGAAACCATGAAACCCTATACCTATACAGGAATCACGAAAACCTATACATATACAGGAATCACGAAAACCTATACCTATACAGGAATCGCGAAACTCTATACCTATACAGGAATCACGAAAACCTATACCTATGCAGGAATCACGAAAACTTATACCTATACAGGAATCATGAAAACCTATACCTATACAGAAATCACGAAAACCTATACCTATACAGGAATTATGAAACCTATACCTATACAGGAATCACGAAAACCTATACCTATATAGGAATCACGAAAACATATACCTATACAGGAATCACGAAAACCTATTCCTATACAGAAATCTCGAAAACCTATACATATACAGGAATCACGAAAACCTATACCTATACAGGAATCACGAAAACCTATACCTATACAGGAATCACGAAAACCTATAACTATACAGGAATCACGAAAACCTATGCCTATACAGGAATTACGAAAACCTATACCTATACAGGAATCAAGAAAACATATACCTATACAGGAATCACGAAAACATATACCTATACAGGAATCACGAAAACCTATACATATACAGAAACCACGAAAACCTATACTTATACAGGAATCACGAAAACCTATACCTATACAGGAATCACGAAAACCTATACCTATACAGGAATCACGAAAACCTATACCTATACAGGAATCACGAAAACCTATGCCTATACAGGAATTACGAAAACCTATACCTATACAGGAATCACGAAAACCTATACCTATTCAGGAATCACGAAAACATATACCTATACAGGAATCACGAAAACATATACCTATACAGGAATCACGAAAACCTATACATATACAGGAATCACGAAAACCTATACATATACAGGAATCACGAAAACATATACCTATACAGGAATCACGAAATCTATGCCTATACAGGAATTATGAAAACCTATACCTATACAGGAATCACGAAAACCTATACCTATACAGGAATCACGAAAACCTATACCAATACAGAAATCACGAAAACCTATACATATACAGGAATCACGAAAACCTATACCTATACAGGAATCACGAAAACCTATACCTATACAGGAATCACGAAAACCTATAACTATACAGGAATCACGAAAACCTATGCCTATACAGGAATTACGAAAACCTATACCTATACAGGAATCACGAAAACCTATACCTATACAGGAATCACGAAAACCTATACCTATACAGAAATCACGAAAACCTATACCTATACAGGAATCACGAAAACCTATACCTATACAGGAATCACGAAAACCTATACCTATACAGGAATCACGAAAACCTATACCTATACAGGAATCACGAAAACCTATACCTATACAGGAATTACGAAAACCTATACCTATACAGGAATCACGAAAACCTATACCTAATCAGGAATCACGAAAACATATACCTATATAGGAATCACGAAAACATATATCTATACAGGAATCACGAAAACATATACATATACAGGAATCACGAAACCTTATACCTATACAGGAATCACGAAAACCTATACCTATACAGGAATCACGGAAACCTTTACCTATACAGGAATCACGAAAACCTATACCTATACAGGAATCACGAAAACCTATACCTATACAGGAATCACGAAAACCTATACCTATACAGGAATCACGAAAACCTATACCTTTACAGGAATCACGAAAACCTATACCTATACAGAAATCACGAAAACCTATGCCTATACAGGAATCACGAAAACCTATAACTATACAGGAATCACGAAAACCTATGCCTATACAGGAATCACGAAAACATATACCTATACAGGAATCACGAAAACCTATACCTATACAGAAATCACGAAAACCTATACATATACAGGAATCACGAAAACCTATACCTATACAGGAATCACGAAAACCTATACATATACAGGAATCACGAAAACCTATACATATACAGGAATCACGAAAACCTATACCTATACAGGAATCACGCAAACCTATACCTATACAGGAATCACGAAAATCTATTCCTATACTGTATAGCCAAAATTGGTTAAGACACCTCTGTCTGAGGAAGGAGAATAATAGTTGTAATATATAATTATTGATGAATTGTAAATTTAATAAATGTATCAAATGTGCCGAAACACTGATTAATTGATTGCTCAGCCTCTAATGGCAAATATGGTATGCATATTCAAGAGGAGAACAAGTTTCTCAGTGTATACAACTCAGAAAAGGGGGGTGGGAATGTGACACCCGGATCACATAGTCTACATGTAATTGCCACTCGAAAAGCAGGATATAGTTTTGGATATATACGTCATATTTAGTCACCTCTCTCTAATTCTTGTTCAATTTTCACCCTTCTCAACCCGTGTGAGAAGAAATCGATAATGAACGTGTGTATCACTTTGTTCTCAGTCGCTGATTGGTCAATTACGCAATTATGTCTCCACCCGTGGGCGAGATAAGAATTTCACGCTACTTTTCCCGTAAAAATGTTACGTTTCGCAAAATGTCATTGTATCAATAAAATCGTTTAATGAACCGTAACTAACCGTAATTAACCATACCGTCATCAAGAACCCCTCATCTGGAATCTTGTCCCTTCTCCATCATTGCTTCAAAAACATTCCTTAACGGGTGTGACGTCAATTGAAGTATACGTCAGTGACTTCATTGGACGCCGATTTGAGAAAGTGAAAAACGGCCATATATTAGAGAGAAAAAGAATCAAATAAATATTTTTTAGTCGTTCATTAGAGAAACAATCTCTAACATTGTTTCCCGTTTATTACGATAATTTCTCAAATCTCGATAGTTAATTTTTCACATTTTAAAGTTCTCGGTAAACCTTCGAACTTTAAAATGTGAAAATTTAACTATCTTAATTTGCGAAATTATCGTAATAAACTGGAAACAATGTTAGAGACTATATGTAGCGGATATAGTGCTCTTCATAGAACATCTTGAGGATACCAAAGGGGTAAGCAGAAGTCGTTAATAGACGAAGGAAGGATGATAACACAATGGCCAAGCGAAAAATGGAAAAAAAGGACAATAACTTTTTTGATATACACAAAAGATGTCGTTAACGTTCAGTGTGTTTGAACTCTACAAACACCTTACCCACTACGATTCGTGGTCATGTTTTATGTATTATAGCCTGACACCCACCCACCCCCATTGCGAGGCCAATCCCACCCCCTCGCCTGGGAACTTGTTGGGCAGCTTTCTTGGTAAAGGTCTGTGAACCATCACCAGCTCACAGTAAGCCAGTTTATACACATCTTGTACGTTGAGGGTAACTAAGATGAGTTTGGTGATACCAAAGGGATAATCATACTCCGTAAATCGAAGGACATACAACACAATGGCCAAAAGAAAAAGGACAAAGGGACAAATAACGATCTACAAAACAATGCACATAAAACTTAATATCGAGCAACACGAACCGGAAGGTGAAATCTGTAGAGTGGGAGTAAACCATGTTAAATCATTCTTGTAGGTTCAAGTAGGTTATTTAGTCCACTTCAGTATTGTCATTGTGACGGACAGACGATACTATGTACATGTTAAAGAGAACCGAAAAGAAAAATCCGAGAGACACAAGTAACATTTGGCATAAGACACAGAACAAAGACAAACAAAACAAAAACACAACATAGAAAACTAAAACGATTATCAACACGAACCTAATGATAAAACTGGGGATGTACCCAGGCGCTCGAGAAGTGTAATAGGTTATAATCAATTAATTTGTTTTTCGCACAGATCATGGACCCTCTGCTCCATTTGTAAAATTGCTTCTGCCCTTGTTCGCCTTTTCCCTATTCTGTTGATAAAATTGACCCATATTTAGGTCTAATACGTGATTGATATATATGTCAATATGTCAATAAAAATATATATATTGGTTTCCAGGTAACCTACATTTTCTTAAGAAAAAATTCTATTTACTGATCCACAAGAAGAAGACAGAAATTTAACAGCTACACGATGAAGACAAAAACAAAAACGTTGTATGACACTTAAAAAAATATATATACAAACTAAAATGGCTGAAAATAGAGAACAAAATTCTATTTTTGTAAACTAGAATGATACACAATTAATCACACAACACCATCGATTTACTACCTACTTTATAAAATATATTTTTATCTACAAAGACGACATTTAAATGACAGTTTTGAGAAGCTTTCGTTCATGTCAGACAATAATCATTACTTCTTTAGGTCGTTTGTTGTTTTCCTATTATAACAAAACGCTGACTATGCTTTATTAAAGTACCAAATAGTGAGGTACTTACACGCTATCATAAATCTAAAAATGCAAAATAACATCAGAACAGTAATACAATGAAAAATAAATCCCACACTGTCGCAACAGTTATACAATCAAATAGTAAGAGAGGCGAAATCGACACCCCTAACACACATATTCATGACCGTTCACTTTTCGGGCTTGTGTTAGTGTTAGGGTTATGGTGCTTAACGCCACTTTCAACGAGAAAACCACCGACCGGCCGCAAGTCACTGACAAACTTTATCATATAATGTTGTATCGAGTACACCTCTCCTAAGCCGGATTCGAAATCACAACGTTCCCGGTTTGATGCAGACACTTCAATAAAAAGTGGCAGGGTTAAGCTAGTTTTATTGGCCCAAAATAATATAGAATGAAAAAAAGGGATTTAGAAACAAAAATAATAATATTAAAATCAAATAGAGTATACATATAAAAGTATATATTTTACTAAAAAAAATAACCAACATATTCTACCTTCTTAGCGAGCAGTAACTGAACTACGATTATCCACTGCACCTGTGATTGCATTGTCCATGTTTATGAATGTAGTTCATTTGTGTGGTAGTGTGTGGTCTTTTAGAGTGGCCGTATTCTGGGGAAGCTTATTTTCATAGTTTATTTATATCTATATCAACATGGACGTTGAAGGTAAGATCATCAACGGGTGATTGGGATTCCATGAGCAAGTTTAACACCGCCACATTTTTGTGCCTCTCCAAAGATATGATATGGATTTCTATCTGCATATGGTGTGGCCCTTTTATGTGTTTAACGATTCTAAGTGAGATGTAGCTGTTATTGTTGAATTGTTGACTATCACTGTTAATAAAAACGTAGATATTGAAGTTAGTGCGTTCGACACATTTCTGGAATAACCTTCATTGGAAAAGATTGCTAAGCCAAATTATTTGAGAGTAGGAAAACCAAAGATCCTAAGCAAGACAACCAAATTCGGATACGGTCACCTTTCTGAAAAGAGTTGAATCGTAGTTTTTATATTAGCTCAACCCGGGTTTTAATCGGTTTCGTGTTGCACAATCTTTAGTTTTTTTGTGTAGTGTTTTGTAGATCGTTGTTTGTTCTTTTAACCTTTTACTTTCTTTTGACCACTCTGTTGTCTATTTTTCTTCAACTTACTGATTCTGATTACCCCCCTTTGGTATCATCAAACTATTCTTTTCAATAATGAATATATGTAATAAGCCATATCAGTGCCGAAGTGGTTGATATCCTCGGGGACTAATATTCCACCAGTAGGAGTATTTACCCAGTGATAATAGCGTATAAATCTAACTAAGTGCGCACGACGCGTTTATAAATAGAATCGCATTGGTTATATGCATGTTGTTATTTGTCATTCTGGTATGACCAATACATCAGCATGTCAAAACTACCTGCTCTTAACGGTTTTTGATCATAGGAACAAAGAAATCCTGGTACGACCTCATGTCAAAACTACCTGCTTTTTACGGCTTTTGATCATAGTGGGAAATGTCTACAATATACTAAATTCCATGTGATTTATTAAATTATTATCGTCTTACATATTTATCCTGTCAAGGTTTAAAGATACATGTCACTATTTTGAAACCAATGTTTAAACAGTGATGGTCAACAATTTCACCTATATCAACAAATTGTAAAGCAAATACGTTCTTGGCTTCCGTGGTAAAAAATTGAGACTTGCAGATGAAAGACGGAGAGAAGAACTTTGATACCAGAAGGCATCACAAAACTATCCATAGAGATGTTTATATATATATATTGCCGAGTATTAAGAGTTTTCTGACCATATCTCCAGAGAGGTTTTGCTGAAGAAATGTTTGCAGATAAAACAAGAAGCCACAAATTGAAGAAAGACACAATACAACATGCACAATGGCCAAATGACAACAGACAATTATACAATGGTCGACAAAACACTACACCATGATTGAACAAAGTGAACCCCACTAACAACTGGGCGTGTTCTAGAAAGATATGCAATTTCTGCTCTATTAGTGGCACCCGTCATGTTATTTGCAAAAGGTCCGATGATAATTCATGAAAGAGGAAAGCAGGGTGCGATAGTGACAACGAGAAACGGAACACATCCGAGGTCATCTGAGGCACAAACATATCCGAAGTCATCTGAAGCACAAACATATCCGAGGTCATCTGAAGCACAAACATATCCGAGGTCATCTGCGACACACACATATCCGAGGTCATCTGAGGCACAAACATATCTGTGGTCATCTGAGGCGCAAACATTTCGTAACTGAAGTATTACTTGCTTAGCATAAAAAATTGGATGTTCAAAATTATATGTAGGTTTTGTATTCAAACATAGAAGATTTGGCGAATTCCCAACAGTTACTTTTTGATCCAATTAAATTGAAATGAAAATTGTGGCTTGATTCCTGTACCGAAAATCTGAATATCATTTGGTTGCTTTTCATGGATATTGTCACACATGGGATTACAATTCTGTACAGTCATGAGAAGGATTCGAACGATAAATCTTCAGTTTAGTTGAGCCCTACAGAATATGTTTGATTCATCTGTTTTGTGATGAGGACTCGTTATCCACAGAGAAGCCGTCATGGCCGTTACTATGGTAGTTGGTTTTATAACTACCTATGTAATCAGTGCCTATCACCGCTAACGTTGTGAGTTCAGAAGCTGTAAATCAAAGGACAGACAACACAATGGCCAGAGCAAAAAAGGACAAACTGACAAAGAATGATCCACAAAATACCACTCAGATAACGAACGATTGAGCAACACGAACTCTACTGAAAACCGGAATGAACGCAGGTGCTGCGAAAGGATAAGCAGCTCCTGCTCCACTAGTGGTACCTAAAATGCTATTTGCTTTATGAGCATCTTTATGTGGAAAAAATGTGAGTGTACTCTCAAATATTCATCCAGGAAATGTAATTAACAAATACCATCTGTTTTAATCCAGAAGTTGCATATTCGAGTTCTGGGTATTTGATGTAATTGTCCTTATTTGTGAAAATACTAGAATTTGAAACCAGTTTCAAAAACCTATTTTTTGTATTTAGTTAAGGCATAGTTGTTATTGCCTTTTAGCGATGTTATTTACATTTTGTCCCCGGTAGCATATGCAGATTGGGAGGTCATTCAATATCACACGTTAGCAGGCGGTGCTGCACAGTTAACTAGTCCAATTGTCCGTAAAGTATACCGTTTAACAAATCTAGCTGTCCGTCAAAGACACCGTTTATCTAGTCTACCTCTCCGTATCAGACACCGTTCAACTAATATCTGTCCGCCAAGGACACCATTTTACTAGTCTTGTTGCCCGTCAAGACACTATTTTACTAGTCTTTAGCATATTGTGTTGTGTTTTTGCTTTGTTTTTCTTCGTCTTGCGTAACCTATAATGCCAGTTTTTCTGGATCGTCCATTTTTTTTATTGCCCCTTCGGTATTCTCTAAAATTTACTTTAAGTAAATCTAGCTGCCCGTCAAAGAAACCGTTTAACTAGTCTAGCTGTTTGTCAAAGACAGCATTAATCAAGTATAGCTGTGTTATATCAGACTTTTCTATATTATAGACTGACATTTTGATATGATTATGCTAATATTATAACAAATATCCTAATTATACGAAAATTAGAATTATATATGCACAGATCGTGTAAGCGGAAGGTCACTGAGAAGACCATTGATTTTCCGTGTCGTATACTGTAAACATTTTATTCGTGAAAAACCCATTTTCGTGGGTTTCGTGGGTCACCCAAACGACGAATTTATCAATCAAATGAATTATATTATTATTTTCAATTACGCAACAATACTAATGATACCAAGATTTTCATCTATATTGATATCATCATTTTATTGGAAATTTGATATCTACGAATTTATAAACCAACGATTATGTCTTTTGTGAGCAAACTACGAAAATTGGGAAGTACGAATTTAAGTTATTTCACAGTATATGATTTATTTATATACAGTGCAAGATTTCCATTTGTAATTGTCTGTTTCATCTGGCTTCTGTAGTGGTGTTCGTATTGCTCAATCTTTTGTTCTGTGTAGTGTTTTGTAAATCATTGGTTTTTGTTGTTTTTTTCTTCTTATTTTGGCTATTGTATTGTCTGGTCCTGTGTTTTACGGCTCTTAATTACCCCTTTGGTATTTTCAGACATTTCTTAATCAGTTATACATATTAAAATTTCGTTACATTTTAAAACAAATCCACCGATATCAGCAAAACAAATAACCACATCTCACCTAAGATCACAGTCGTATACATGTGGTGGGGGTAACACAGTAAGTAGGACACAATCCCCTCGTGGTAAGAGTTCATATAATGGACAATTAGCTTAATCAAATTTAATTCTTGTATGATTTTCATATCTTTTGAAATGTAGGGTTGTGGTGTTTAACGCCACTGTCAACAATATTTCACCTATATAGTGGCGGTCAGTTTTGTTGGCGAAGGAAACCGTAGTACCCGAAGAAAAATAAAGTTCTAGTTATCCAAGATAACTGGAAAATAGTTCTTGACCACAAAATCATCATGAACTTGAGAAAGAAAATCAAGCAGAAGAGAGTTTTCTGTAATTGCAAGATATATCAATGACTATGAACCAACTCCAGTGTGTAAGAACATGTAGGTATTCCGTGCATCGTTAAAGACGCATACACCTGTCTGAGATAACAAGTCTTCAATAGTATTGCCCTACACAGCTACAGTATATATTTATGACTGTGACCGTTAAAGTCTCCCATTATGATGATTTATGGCACAGTTAATTGATATGGTAGACATTAACTATGAGAAAAATCTTGAGGTTGAAACATTCAAACTGGAGGCCGTCGTAGCCGTGATCGTATGGAGGTTGGATTTACAGCTACCTATGTAATCATTGCCTATCATTACTGATGTTTTGGGTTCGACTCACGCTCAGGGAGAGGTGTACAACATTATGTAATAAAGTTTGTCAGTGACTTGCGACAAGTCGGTGGTTTTCTCCGGGTCATCCGGTTTCCTCCATCAATAAAACTGACCGCCACGATATAACTGAAATATTGTTGAAAGTGACGTTAAACACAATAAGACAAAACCAAGCCATTCAAACCTGCTGTCTCTTCTATGAAAAACTAATTTATGAACCCTGTAAATTGTCTTAACCATCATTTTTCATTGTCATGTGGAACCTCCGAGGCAATCTTCATCTTGTTGAAGGCGGTCAGTATTTGGTAAAAGTTAAACAAGTGGAAGATGTAATTTGCTCGGAAATAGAAACGTATACATGTATATCTAATTTAGTACACACGGCGATTTTTCTAGAATAACCTTAATTATGTAGGCTCACAGTCGAAAGATTGCAAAGCTAATTGAATTTAAAAGTCATTGGCAGCAAGACAACCTAAGCGGCTTATCAGAGGATCTAAAAAGGATAATCAAAATCGCCTAATGTTACATATGCCTGAGAAAGCTTGGCCTTAGCTCTAATGAATTACATAATTTAGGAATTTAGGAATTGTGAATTTCAAATATAAATATATACATTTTAGCATGTCATTGACGACGACATGACTACTAGGTGGGTGATTCCGTTAGGGACTAACAGACCACCAGAAGAAATATTATCCCAATGCGCCAGGGTTAGGGTTATGATATATAACGCATTTTCAACAATATTTCAGTTATATCGTGGAGGTCAGTTTTATTGGTGGAGGAAACCGGACTATCCAGATACAACCACCGACATATCGCAAGTCACTGACAAACTTTATCACATAATATTGCGGGATTCGAACTCGTTGCACATGTAGTTGTTAATCCAACTACCATACGATCACGATCACGATCACGACGGTCCTTATTAGGCCAGTGGGAAAAAAACGCAGATAATAATATATGATATTTAGTGCACTCTGTACAAATGTTTATAGTTTCACCTAGAGATGCTCTTACAGTGACTGTTTGCATATATGTTTCCATATGATTACGCATATGTAAAGTCTCCAGAAGGAATCACCACCGAGTAGTCAATATTTCCACACTGACATAATTTATTATTATATTTATTATTGAAATTACATGAGTAACATGACGGTTGCCACTAGTGGAACAGGAAGTGCTAACACCTCCGGTTTATCGTGGGGTTCGTGTTACTCGATATATTGTGTTATGTGTAGTGTCATGTGGATCAATGTTTGTCTTCTTTGTGCTTTTGGTCATTGTACTGGTTGTCCTTCTATTTACGGGTTCTCATTACCCCATTTGTAACCGCATCGGTGGCGTAATGGTTAGCGTGCTCGCCTCGAATGCGATAGATCGTGGGTTCGAGTCCCGGTCGGGTCAAACCAAAGATTATGAAATTGGTATTTGTTGCTTCTCCGCTAAGCACGCAGCATTAAGGAGAAAAAGAAAAGACTGGTTGGCTCGAAATCAGAATAATTCGTCCGAGTGGAGCGACATGTCCACCTGCGGACTGTTGTTCCAGTGAGTTAGCGCTAAAAAATCCAACTCAGCATGTTGGACTAGTGTTCAAAGCGGACCTCATCATCACCTCATTGAAAATTAACTTGCTCTCGCCATGATATAGCTGAAAAATTGTTGAATTGGCGTTAAACAACAATCATGCACTCAATCTTTAAACGTTTAGTACAGTACCCATTTATAACTTTCAATAAACTTTCAGTTAACTTGCATCACCTTTAGCTGTTAATTATATAGGAGGCTCTTTAATTTAATTGACCCCCACCAAAAAAAAAAAAAAAAAGCAACTTTTTCCAATTTGTTTCAATTTGAGCGTACCGGATGAATATAATTCCAGAAACGCATCTGCCATTTTATTGCTATCGTACTACTTATTCTACTTACTTTGCAAGGCCTGTATCCTACCAATATCGGCTTTATGTTCAATATTGGCAAGCGGTACTCCAAAAACAGTTTCTGGTGGATTTCTAAATACGTGAATAATATTTGGCACAATCGTTAATAAATAATTCCAGTACTTTCCGAACGGTTGGTAGTCGCCATGGATTAGAATCAGACATGGTCGTAAATATTTGCTAGCACTAAGGAAACTTAAAAAGTGGTAAAAAGTCATTTTTTGTTTTGAAAACCAGACATAATGAACTAAATTTGGAACGAGCTTTCCATCATAGCATGATTGCAGTACAAAATCTGACAAGCATTCGGAATTTGCCGGAAGAGATTGAACCTCTTTCGGAAGTCCTTTTTGTATAAGTCGTGCACTCGGCTTTGTCTCGTTACAATATAAATAAACTTGAGAATGCCTTGGATTTCGGGCTGTTAAGATTGGTGCGTCTGCGCATGGCACTGTACAATTAAAATTCCAATTATTAACATTATCATTTGGACATTTGCTTATACTGATGTTAATTGAATTCAACGAAGTGACAGCAGACGACACATTTTGTTGTAAATATTTCAGTAATTGCGAATTATTTTTAAGATCTATTTTTGTTTGCATCTCCGTGGTAGCATTGTCATCAGTCACGTTACATGCGTTGCCATAGATACAGCCAATGTCTGACAAATATGAGTTTCCATTGTCGTCTGTCCCTGAAAAAATATTTATAAAAACTATTTTTAATATATGTGGAAGGTTATGGGGACCGTGGTGCTGAATATTTAGTTTTCTGTATAGTGTTTTGTTGGTAATTGTTTGGATTTCTTTACCGTTTCCCTTTTATTCATTGTATGGTCTATCATTATTCGATTTACAATTTCTGATTACCCCATGGGGTATCTTTAAACTCTTCCCACTTACGTTGGTACACATTTTCCTAGCCTTCGCGTAAGGCTGATGCATTGAACACTACATTCGTCAATTATCTAAGCTTAATATTCCTCCATTTGGAAATATATCTTTTTGGTTTTGGGTTTTTAGCGGGGAGTGGTCCGATTGAAGATCATTTAATATGCTAGGCCGTTTGATGATCAATAATTGTTAGTGCAAATGGTACGTGTTATCTGTTTAAAGGGGTTATAATAAGTAATAGGTAATGACACAGTGCTTAAGGCTAAATGTACTAATATTGACATTTACAGCAAAAATATGACTTTTTTTTTAAAGAGATTTCCACTAGAACACATGAGAACAATGAACTTAAGAGACTACACATTTCATGTCGTTTTTTTTTATTTAGCTGCTTGTTGAAGTATTCACTCTCTCCCGTCCATTTTTCGCTCTGAACAAAAGAATTAGTGAATTATCATTGACGTTTTGGGACTTTTAATTATCTCTTTATCCCAATAAAAAAATATTCATGATTTCACCGGACCTTTTCTATGAGAATCATAAACGAGGAAACTATGAAATCATCTTCTCTTCTGTCCATATAATATTTTACTGCTAACCGACCGGTCTACTAACATCCACTTCGCTTTGGTGCATATGATTTTGGGAGTAACCGACCGGTCTATGAACTTCAGCTTCGATTGGTCCATGTAATATTTTGGGGATGACCGGCCGGTCTATTAACCTCAGCTTCGCTTTGGTCAAGGTAATATTTTGATGGTGATCAACCGGTCAGTAACTGCCGAGAATGTACATGCATGACCTTCAGTGATATGAACATGAACTATTTGTTTAATATGTTGAATGAGGCTTTTATGTGACATTAGTTTGACATACGTGTTTAATTAATACGACCATGTTGTAAACTTAACTTCTTTTCATGCTTTTAACATACATGCATCTTTTTCTTTTATCTATTCATGGTTTATATTCCAGAATGTAAGCAACAGCTAAAATCTATGACATAATACACGCAGATATGAGATATTGCACACTTTAAATATGGGCTGTAGTTTTATTACTCTCAGAGAGCCGTGCAATAATCAACAACCTAGATGTGATATTGCATGGCTTCATGTTGGAAATTATTTATACTACGGTTTTCCGAGTTAAACTGTTAAACAATCTCTCGCTTCCCGTTCAATTGCCGTGGTATAAATATTACTTAATTAGAATACAAATATATTCTGTCTAGAGCTCGCGATATTTAAAGCTGTGTGTACGTTCTAAACATACCACCGTACACCCTCGGCTGTAACGTTAAACTTGTTCTCCTTATAGATAATAACTGTAATTCTGACCGCCACATATAACTGAAATATTGTTGAAAGTGATGTTAAGTACCATAATTCTAACATTAACCCTTTAACCTTCGTAACTACTAGTCACTGACTAGGGACATTCACTGACCCTGTGCTAGTGTACTTTCCATGTTTATGCTGTCATTCATCTTTGTGATAGTGTGTGCAGGGGCGATCCAGGTGGGGGTGCACCCGGGGCGCGCCCCCTAAAATTTGAAAAAATATGATTTTTTGGCTTAAAATCGTGATTTTTCACACGAAATACCCCAAAAATTTTCGCGCCTCCTTGCAATTTTTTTACGTGCGCCCCCCCCCCCCCTAACTTGAAATCCTGGCTCCGCCCCTGGTGTGGTCTGTTTGAGTGGGAGCGAATTGTGCATGTTTTTGCATTGCTTGTTCAGATCAGTATAATAGTTTGAAATCCAATTGGCATGAGAGAGAGACACCATTAATCGGTTTAATACTGCTATATTTTATTGCCTTTTTCATGCAATGACCCAGATTTCTAAATTCATAAGTTTTGGTATTATTAGTGTTCAGTAATATATGGTGAAAGGTCATTATTAGTGGAGTTTATATTGATGGAATTGTTGACCCTCACTGTTTAAACTTTCCTTTCATAACAATTCATGCATTATGAAGTTGTTTGTGACCCATTCATATATTTAATTTAAATCCAAAGTAAACACACAAATATAAAATTTATACTTTATTCAGATAATTAGATTATATAGAAACATTTCCTAGCATGCAATCATTGCCTATCATCACAAAAGTTGTGAGTTCGAATCATGTTCATGGCGAGGTGTACTCTATGCAACATAAAATGATCAAGTTTGATAGTGACTTGCGACAGATCAGTGTGTTTTCTCCGGGTACTCCGGGTTTCTCCACCATTAAAACTGACCGCCACGATATAACTGAAATATTGTTGAAAGTGGTATTAAACACCACAATCCCCTGTCCCTAGTAATGTAGAATGTGAATATGTACTTGTAGAAATATGAAAAATTCCCTACCCAATTTACGATCCAATCATATAATGAAAGCTGAAAAAGTTGCCGGACACCAATCTAGCGGCACGTCTGTATAAATCCCTGTAAATAAGAACTGGACACACTTCCTCCCCCCTCGTGAATTCTGGCTACCTGTACTTACCACGACATAATAATCCCAAATTTACTATTGGTGAAACGTATCCACAAATAACATTTTCACGCTGCATGTATGGAATTGTGTTTTTTTTATAACTTTTACTTACCATGGCGTAATAATCCAAAATTCACTATTGGTGAAACCAAATCTCAAATTTTTTTTTCACGTTGAATAAATGGACCCCTCCTCCCCCCTCCCCCTCGTGAATTTTGACGAATTTTACTTACCACGGCGTAATAATGCAAAATTCACTATTGGTGAAACACATCCCAAAATAAAATTTTCACGTTGCATGTATCCAAATATTAAAAACACACACAAAGCTATTGTAATTAACACACTTCTGAGATTTTCGTTCATGTTACCAAGTTTGAAGCGAAATTAAAATCTCTATCTTATTTCACGCTATGTAAATATCTACATTTCTATTATGCAAACCATTGTATTGATATTTCTCGCATTCTCTTCATTTGCCAAGAAAATTAAGAATTATATTTTCTCAATTCTTTCACAATGAACACTTCCGACGATGCTAAAAATATATAATCCATCCATCTATTATCGTTCTCCTTTGTATTTAAATTTAAAAAAAAACGAGGCTGATATTATTTACATTCTCAAAATTAATGTCCAAAAAAAGAAGACAGATATTTTTTCCACTCGAAATTGTCACACAAAGGAATCCAAGACTTGTAACAATGGCTATTATAGATTTACAGTTGTATATCCAGCTTAAGATTAAACAACGCTGATGTTATTTATATTCTCAAAATTAATATCTAATAAAACACCACGTGTCTTCTTTTTTTTCACGGGAAATTGTCACACAACGAAATCCAAGACTTGTAACAATGGCTCTTATCTACAGTACGTATATCCAACTTAAAATTAAGCGACGCTGATTGGTCCGTTTTATGGTGTTTAACGCCACTTTCAACAATATTTCAATTATATCGTGGCGGTTAAGCGAGGCTGAAATTATTTACACCCTTAAATTAATGTCTTAAACAATATTAAGACAGATCTTTTTCTTTCACTCGAAATTGTCACAAAGAAAAAATCCAAGACGTCTAATAATGACCTTTATGTAGAATATATCCAGGTTAAATAAAATTTACATATCATTTTGCTTCACGATAACAATCTGTTTCGTCCCTACACGCTGTCAATCAAATGACAGTACACTGGATATGTATATTTACTTTTCCTCTGTTAATTAAGTACTTATATGTAACATATATGTTGTAACCTTGTAAATGTACATATTCACCCCATAACAACAAATAATCATGTCAGGTCTGTCTTCTACATAGTTGTATAATTTGTAGAGGCAGATTTTATATAGAACGTTCCCCACCCCCTGGGATTAATTATTTGCATACCCGGTAGTCGTTGATGCAACTCATCACTTGAATGAATTCAACGAATGCAATGATACTGATGATGGCAGAATTAAAAGAAAAGTCAATATTTTTCCATTTAATTATTTATATTTCAATAACTCCCGACTGTAGAAATAGGTACGTGCTATATATTGAATACATGTACATCAATAGTCACTGCTGTGAAAACCAATTTAATTAATAGTTCCGAGTCAACACGATTGTCATAGGTCAAATAGTTCTACTTGATTGGTATTGCATGCATCACAATCATTGAAATCAATATATAAACCGCATCGGGGGTGTAATGGTTAGCGTGCTCGGCTCGAGTGCTGTAGATCGTGGGCTCGGGCTCCGACCGGATCAAACCAAAGTCTATAAAGTTGATATCTGTTGCTTCTCCGTTAAGCACAAAGTTTTAAGGAATAAGAGCAACGATTGGCTGGCTCGGTATCAGGATAATGTGTCCGAGTGGACCGACATGTCTACCCGCTGACTGTTGTTTCAATGAGTAATCAGACTACAGATTCAATTAAGAGTGGTGGTCTAGTACAAAGCGGACATCATCAACATTATCATTTCATTGAATGTAACTTGTTCTTGTCGTGATATAGCTGAAAGATTGCTCATTTTGGAATAACGTTCACCAGGTACACTCATAGTCGAAAGATTGGAAAGCCAAATAATTTAAAAGTATTTGGGAACAAATATGTCAAAGAGCTCCAACAAGTTAGCCACATGATAGGATTTGACATTACGTTTAATAAATTGCATTAATTAGCAGATGTCAAGTTAAAAAGTAAATATATCAAATAAACCATGTCAGTATATTCTGTATATATAATGGATAATGGGGGGGGGGGGGGGGTCACATAACCGGACCAAGGGATTCAGTAGACTGACTTGGAATTATAACATCTTATTCATATTGTCGTAAAATTCAATGTCAAACTTTATCAGATAGCACCTCGCCATGAGGTGGATTTGAACTCACAACGTTAGTGGTGAAAGACACTTATTGCATAGGTAGTTGTAGAACAAAATGCCATGGGATCACGACCACGACGGCACCTCTTTTAGCTTTGAATAACACTATCGTGAAAACTGCCTTCTACTTAAATTTGAGCAACACGACGTGTGCCACATGTTAAAGAGAAACGTCTTGTTATGAGTTCTGCTACTGGTTTATAGCTTCATGCTGCTGTTTTTTTGTTTTTTTTTTGGTTGCCTGTGTTTTCTTTGTTATTTTTTTTATATGTGTCTTGTTTTTTGTTCTGGGTCTTGTCTGTTTCTTATTGTTTTTGGTGCCTTGCTGTATCTGTAGATCTTGCTACTACTTCCATTGTCCTTCCATTAATGATGAAAGTAAACGTAAAATGAAACAATTTGTTTTTTATTGGTTGCTTGTATGTTTACATGCTTTAATCCATGTTTTACCTACATGGCGATTATTTATTGAAAACAAAACCAAATTTGTTATTATTATTTTCCGTGTCATGTTTTTGTTCTGGGTCTTGTCTGGTTTTTTTTTTTTTTTTTGGTGCCTTGCTATATCTGTATGTCTTACTACTACTTCGTTCCGGTGTCTTTGCATTAATGATAATTTACTGATATTACACCTTAAATCAGAATGCTGTCTTCTGATTGGTTGATGAAAGGGGTATTTTTTTTTACCAATTCTTAGTTTTTTCCGCTTTTCCACCATTGCCGGGGTATTTGCCTAATAATTACCCTTCACCGAGACGCTTGTAACACAATTTGTAAAACGTTATCAGTTGTGCGTTTTATGTAACATCATTCGGTAGAATTAAACAGATACATCATGTTAGGTCCTGAAAACGACAAACAAAAGGTATTATTTATTTAGCCAGTGTTCTAAATAATATTCGGTGTAATTAAACAGATATATCATGTTTGGGAGGGGTATTACAGTCTTCAGACTAAATTTCCCTCGCCATTCGGCTGGGAAAATTTTTCGTCTCTCGACTGGTATTTTTCGCAAATACCCCTCCCAAACATGATATATCTGTATAAAATAAAACCAAATGTTTTTTCTTTTCTATTTTTTTCGTCTACTAATGTTTTTTTTAAACTATTTTCGCCATTTCTACTGTCCATACATGTACATGTACATAAGGATAAGGATACAATCCGAAAATTATATGATGCGAAAGGTAAAATTCAATGGCGAAACCCCGAAAAAAAAACCGTAAAAATACGGAATTCGATCCCGACTCCTGAGACATTTCTACACAAAGAAAATATCGTAAAAACATGGAATTCGATCCCGACTCTTGATACCCTTTACATATTCAAAATCATGTATATCGAGTAATGTATATTGTCTGTCATTTGTTAATGCATGTTTTATAGATAATGTACTTTGTTTGTCTAGTTTTAAGTGTTAGATAAACGCGTGATGAATGGTCCAATACACGGGGATAACTACAACATCAAAATGCCATAGGCTACATGTACATGTATCGGACGTATAATTATTCTGGTGTTATACATGTAGTGCCGACAGAGCCGTCTTAACATCACTATATGCCCCTGGGCAAAGTAATGCACTGAGGCCCCTACCTTCACAACAACTCACAGAAATATAACTGTAAACTAATTGTAGATAAACTGAAACATATATTTATTGTATTGGTACTTCCAACAAAATCAGTGCTTAAACATTAAAAACATGTTGTATACAACATACATATATTAACATGGAGCCCATATACTCGTAGGGACTTCTGACATCTGTCCCGCGTGCCCATGCATTAAGACGGCACTGAGTGTCGACGAACATTGGTAAAATAAAATGATTGTCTCGGTTGAAGATGGCTTTGTATGCTGTGTAATATTTAAATACAATCAAACCTCCCCATGCGTCACCTCTATTAAGCGGTCACCTGTATTAAAAGGTCATCTTTTTATTGTCCTATTGTAAACAATTTCATACAAATTAAACCTTTTTTAAGAGGTCACCTGTCTTATAAGGCCACTTTTTCTTTGTCCCAACTGTGACCTCTTAATACAGGTTTGACTGTAATGGTAAGGCCATCGACTCACTTTAATTTAATTATCATTATACAACTTCTTTGTCATGAAGATTAAATATATTATGTATAATGTTCAAGATTATAGTAAATAAAAACGTAGATATCAAATTTAGTGCGCACGACGCGTTTCTGGAATAACCTTCATCGATAACGTTGTTCGCGCGGTTATATGTGAGCGTTGGCGTTTTACTCGCATGTGGAAAGAACTTACATGACGGTAAAGTTTGGCCCATAAAATTAGTTTAACCCCGCCACTTTATCGAAGTGCCTGTACCAAGCCAGGAAAGTGGGCTGTCATGTATTTGTTTGTTAGGGGTATCGAATTTGTCAATTTTTACGATTTTTTTTCATAGGATTTTGGAAATGTTCCGACATTGTTGATTTTTTTGCTTTTCGTTTTATTTGTACACTAAACATTATTTTTAATTTTATTGCAATGTTCAGTAACATTTGCTGCAAGGACAATAGAAGACAAAAAATAATCAATAATATTAAGATTACATCGGTTTTAACACAGAATTCGTATCCATGGAGCATCAACATGGGCATGTGTGACCATGGAAACTGCTTTTCAAATTTTCTCATTATGATCCCAAGAGAAACAATGCACAAGAAGATAAATTATATATTGTCAATATACGTTCAATAATTTTACGTACATACGTATATGCTTAGTACATTAAAATGTCAATACTGTTTTAAATGGTTGGCCTGGGGTTAAATCTCAACTCTCATGATTATTTAGCTGAATAAATTTGCTTTGCAATTATATATCATTATGAAAAGACGGATTGATGGAATGTAGAGATATGCTAATGCAAAACTGACCACGTGGCCTTGTCTAACATTTATACTGGCTATGCTTAAGAAGAGTTTGAAGATACCAAAGGCGTAATCAGGAGCAGTAAATCGAAGGACAGACAATACATTGGCCAACAGGAAAAGGACAAAAGAATAAAGAAATAAACCCACAACGGTCGACCATGACTAGACATAAAGGTAAAGATTGAGTAACACAAATCCCACTGAAAACACGGATGAACTCTGGAGGAGTAAGCAGTTCCTGCTCCACTAGTGGCACCCGTCATGATGATGCTAAATTACACGAACACCATATGATAACTACAGACACGAAGGCGGTTGTTATAAGCAATACCCGTTAAACTAACACTTTTTCACTTGACAATGATATCAGTTTTAACTGCTTAACCCATGGTTACTTAGAAGAGATGCTATGCCATTGCAAAAAGGTCCTATCTTAAAATGTGGGAAATTGATGGATGCATGTCTTTTTATCACGTTTTTATGTAAAAAATATCTCTCACGGTGTATTTCACATATATCTCCATATGAGAGGGAACGTCATGGACGTGATCGTATGGTAGTTGGATTTACAACTACCTATGTAATCACCGCTAACGTTGTGTGTTCAAATCCTGCGCAAGCGAGGTGTACTCGATACAACATTGTGTGAACAAATTTGTCAGTGACTTGCGACAGGTCGGTGGTTTTCTCCGAATACTTTAGTTTCCTCCACAAATGAGCACGGATATGTTCCACTTGTCGTAAACACTTTCCGGTCCTTTCCTCATTCATGACTTATCACCGGGTTTGCAACTAGATTATCACGACCGGTACCACATGTGGAGCAGGAACTGCTTACCCTTCCAGAGTACCTGAGTTCACCCCAGTTTTGAGTGGGGTTCGTGTTACTCGATCTTTAGTTTTATGTGTATGTTTTGTAGATCGTTGTTTGTCCTTTTGTACTTTTTCTTTTGACCATTATGTTGTCTGTTCTTCTTCGATATACGGATTCGATTGTCCCTTTGGTATCTTCAAACTCATCATGCGCTACACGATATTAGGACGATACATAAATAAGTGCCTCGGATTTGGAGAATGCCACAGTACATCTGCACGTAAAAGAAGGCTTTCAACAGTTTGTTGGTAGTCCGCAGCTAGGCAACATTTTCGGATCCTATCCAATAACACAAATTTTCCTTGTTGCAAAAAATAAATCGGCCCAGTCCTAGTGCTACGGTTTTACCTGATCAACAGTTCCTAGGACTGGTCGTGTGGTCTGTTGCAAAATAATCAACTCATGTCCACCCCTTTTTATTTGTAACAATAGACTAGCTGCAATAATGTAGCTCCTGTGACAAACTTGTGTCTCGGCAGAGCTACAACGCGGTCCCATTCGTCACAATGGAGCCAAAAAAAAGTTGCAGTTGAAACATAAAAACTCACTATTTACGCTTCAAACATTTCATTATAACTATTACTGATGATCCCAGTCCTTGTTAAATCGGTTTGGCTGAGAAATAAATGCTTTTCAAAGGTAGCAACAACCTTGTTCAAATTTATCGATCGTTTGTCATAACCGGAAACTACGGAAGGCGGAGCTTTTCTAAATATGGTATTTATTACTACGATGCTTACGACGGCTGATGTAAACATTCACGCCTTAATCGCCAAATATGGTATCGACATCCAAATAGTGAGGCCGGAAATGACGAAATTCAAAATGTTCAGAGACATGGATTTTTATTTTGTGGGAATTACATTCTAAAATACTGGTAGGTGATAAAAACTTGTTATAATAATGGACAAAAGGAAAGGTTATGTCTTATTATTGATAAATGCAGGCGTCAGAAGCTCTGTAAGCGAGCGCAACAAATCTCGGCGGCTGCTCCATTACGTGTAATGGCATCCCGTTATAACCCTTGCGAGTAAGCGAGCATTTAGGGTTTTATTATTAGAACTAACAATAGACACACAAACCTATTTTTAATATAATTATATTACAACGCATAGAATATTTTTTTTGCAGAGTTATTAAAAAATGGTAATTAGAACTTTAGCATAACTGTCAATTTCCCGTAATACTTTTCTGTTAATAGCAAATTTGACATTTTTTTGCTTTGATAGATTATCATTTTTATGACGTCATACGAATAATTACAAATATTTTTTGTAAATTTGTTTTAACATTTTTAGACAGTGCCTATAACGAAGATAACTATTATTCTCATCTGTGATTACGCCAGTATTTGCCGTAAGATCCCATACCCATTAAAGTAATGTGGAAAATCTTGCGTTTTTCAAAGTACATGTAATTTTATTTTATTACATGTATCACCATAAATACGGTATACATTTTGTTCACTTAATATACCGTCTCTGCAGAACAAATTATAAGCGATGCATTTTCATATAGTGAAAATGTATAAAGATAAAGAAGTCAACAAATGTCAAGGATGTTTTTTTTGTCAATGTGTGACGTAAAAATATTTTTGACATTTACGTCACCGAATATGGTACTGCTTTGACAACTATTTTACCTATTTTGTTCCTGTATTTAAATACTGTTATAGTGACAGCCGAAACCTTTGAACCGTAATGAGAGCGGGAGGTTTGGCGCCTTAAAATCTGATTCAACCCACCATTTCTTTAGAAATGCCTGTACCAAGTCAGGGTCATTACGGTTTTCACAGTTTTCCGGTTGTTGACTGATTTTGTCTGTTTATATAATTATGAGTTTTGACTTTCCCTTTGTAAGATTGTTCGGAGTTCGGTAATTTTGTTATTACCCTTATTATACACCATTCATAAGGAATTGATACATATTGCTTACCTACCGTAATATTTTGAACATCAAAGTTTACATGTTCATATCTCCACATGAAATTAGAAAATATAAAAACTTGCATGATGTTTCATGCAACTGTTGTAAATGTACTATCATAGTCATTACATATTCATTTACGCATACTGGTGTCCAAAAACGATTTCCTTATCTGATGACGTTCGTGTCGTTTAACAGGAACACGACGGGCGTCAGATATGGTGCAGGAACTGCTAACCTTTCCGGAGCACCTGATTTCACCCCCGGTTATAGTCGTGTTCTTGTTGCTAAATTTTTAGTTTCAGTGTAATGTATTGTAGATCGTTGTTTGTTCTTTTGTCCTTTTTCTTTTGGCCATTGTGTTGTTTGTCCTTCTTTGATTTACGGATTCTGATTACCCCTTTGGTATCTTCAATCTCTTCACACATCACTGGATATGAACTAGATTTTCTGGAATATTTCTGATGCATATAATTTAACATTTTTGTGAGGACTGAACCAATGCGTGTGTCAGTGATTTGCGGCAAGTCGGTTGTTTTCTTCGGGTACTCCGGTTTCTTCTACCAATAAAACTGACAGCCACGATATAACTGAAATATTGTTGAAAGTGACGCTAAACGCCAAAGTCCTAACCATAGAACCAGAGCAGCTGAGATAAAACATTTTCAAGGATGGGTTGTTTTTCATGTAAAGAAAGACTATGTTCCGAAGTTCCATTAATAAATAGACTATTCCTTCAAATATCTACTAAATGCGAAATGATTTCTAAGGTCCAACAAAGCGCCCAGTTGGTCTCAGTCCAAGTATTGGGGGAAGGGGGTCGTGTTGTCTGTTTTTTGTAATGTTCTTTATGCTTAATTCTATATTTCGTTTGTGTTCTTTTTTTCCATCAAAATGCTCCTAAAACTACGTTAAAGATCTCGTTTGTAGCCGTTAAATCAGAAAGACTGATTTTTTCGTCCCAACTTAACTCTCTATACATATCAAAAAAAGATGTTAAAATGTAACAAAAATAACTATAAGTCTACAAAAAGACTATAATTATAATTAAATCGACGGATATTTCGCTTGACCGACAAGCTTCATCAGCGTCTGTAATCTGATTTGAAAAATTGTCACGTGACCATCAGTTATCGTAACGTAAATTACTAAAATCATAATCTTGAACTTTATACTTTATATTATTCAAGTATATTGTACACTAATTTATAAACAATATGAACAGAATGAGAAAATGTAATATTATATGTTATTCAGCTATCGGACAGGGTATATAATGTGACATTCCCGGCTTAGGATCTATAGCCGAAGGGAATATATATCATAAGCCGGGAATGTCACATTATATACCCTGTCTGATAGCTGAATAACAGATACATTACGGATTTAACCTTTTTTTCTTAAATACAACATCCAACTGTATTAAATAAATTTGCCTCTTCTATTTTCATTTTTCGTACCTCTAGATGTCCTACCTTTGACGTCATTCTTCAATGACGTCAAAATATGTGTCACGTCATATTTCATCTATAGGGTGTCTCATGAAGGAAAATACTGTACTAAATTTCTAAATCAATACAGTTTCATATGTAGTAAATTTTATAAACTTTATAAATATAACATTAATATATCACATAACAAAACAACGGGTTTGCGAAACAGTTTCAATAATTTAAATGTTAACTACATGTAAATAAAACCTTGGTGTGGCCCCATGACGTCGAAAGTTTTCAAGGCTCAACGTTTTGTTTATTTGTTATGGTACAGCCGTGGAACATAGGAGTTTGCTGAATCGATCAGGTATTTGTGACGGAATTAACCGTTGTAATATGTTTTTGTTCATGCAGCCGTTTTGAGTATAAAAACAGCATTTAATTTGGTAAAAATACATTTATTATCCCGTATTATACCATTGATTCAGTGAAGCCTAATGTTTTGTCGTCCATGTTTGAATCGTTTTTGGGGACTGAAATATATACCCCGTCTGTTTTCCGAATATATGCTGACATTCAGGGTTGAAGAACCAATGAAAATATGTGTAACAAACTAAATTCGTAATATATATATATATATATATATTGATGTTGTTGTGCTACATTTTAGACGTTTATATATATTATCGGTATCGTTGTACAATCTTCTAGACTTCTATAATTTATTTTGTTTGTGCTGCATCGTCATGTCTCGACGATCCGTTACTCATTAAGTTCTCTGGTTGGTAGATTCACTTGGACTTTATAAATATATATATATACATTGTACATATTTGTCATTGGATGTTGGACGTTGATTAATGGTTTGGTGTTTAGCTTCAACTTTAGCAGTTTTCAGCTATATCGTGACGTAACAACAAGATGGAAGTATAAAGGGGGATGAAATAATTATTATACGCCATATCTTGATTTTGTGAAAATAAAAAATAAAAAAATATTAG
Source organism: Bathymodiolus brooksi (assembly GCA_963680875.1). NCBI lineage: Eukaryota > Metazoa > Mollusca > Bivalvia > Mytilida > Modiolidae > Bathymodiolus > Bathymodiolus brooksi. The sequence goes on from OY804589.1 coordinate 70,038,611, forward strand.
AAAACCGCTAGGTAAATAGACATGTGCAGTACATACAACTACTAAAAAAGGAGAAGGGCCGTTGTATTCTTTTTCTTATGGTAGTTGGATTTACAACTACCTGTGCAATCAGCGCCTATCACCATTAAAGTTGTGAGTTCGAATTCCGCTCATGGCGAGGTGTACTCGATACAACAATATGTGATAAAGTTTGTCAATGACTTACGACAGGTCGGTGGTTTTCTCAGGGTCCTCCGGTTTTTTCCACCAATAAAACTGACCACCACGATATAGCTGAAATATTGTTGAATGTGCCGTTAAACAACATAACACATAAATAAGGGAGAGGAGGAATCCTGGAATTGAAAGAAAATAAAGAACACTCAAATATTTTATAAAACATTGATTTGTTTTGTAGTAAAACCTAATATAAAAATGAAGTACATATTAGCATTTGATATTCGTGTTGGTGCACTGTTCAAATTACACCCGTCGTCATTGCAACAGCTAGTGCATATCCAGTCACTTCCGGCTTGGTCACATGGGAAGGAATCAGCGTGTTCTTTTATTTGTAACTGACAAGAAGAGTTTTTTGTACATGTTTTTATAATTGAAAGCGTTTCACTAGCATCTGCAATACACACAAAATATAATATATTAGTTTGCATCCATATTTATCAAGCTTACCTGACAGAGTTGCATGTCTTACTTAATCCCTTACTTCCCTTAAGTCGAATTTCGGATAACTCGAAATTTTGCACCGGTCCCGTAAGCTTCGAGAGAACGAGATTTAACTGTAATTGATTTGTTCAGTACAGTAAGAGTTTGTGCGTCATTGTTGGTTAACGCCAGATGAGCCATTTACAGCCATAGAATGGCAAGAACAAGTTACACTCAATGAAATGATGATGTTGATGTCCACTTTGTACTAGACAAACCCGCTTAATAGGACATTTATGGTACAAGTCCACTGAAACAACAGTCCGCGGGTAAGCATATCGCTGCACTTGGACACATCATTTTGATTTCGAGCCACCCAACCTTTGCCCTTTAACCTTAAATCTGCGTGCTTACCAATTGTTTAGTCTTTGGTTTGACACTACCGAGGCTATAACCAAAGATCAACCATTGCACCATCGATGCGGTTCAGTAAAGTTTATAATGTACTATTCAGGGACGGATCCAGTATTTCAGGTTAGGGGCGCGCACTTAAAAAAATTGCGCCGAGCGGAGGGAGGCGCGAAATTTTAGGGGGTATTTACGCCAAAAAATCATATTTTTTCCGATTTTAGGGGGGGGGGGGGCGTCGGGTGCGCCCCTCTTGGATCCGCCCCTGCTATTGATAAATAATTCTAATACAAACGTACGGTTGTTAGATTAACATCTACCTATACAAGCAGTGTATATCACAATAGGAACATCCGTAGCCACGACCGTATGGTAGTTGAATTTGTATCTTCCTATTCACTCGATGACATTCGATTGTCTCCCGTAGTGGCGAGGTCTACTGGATACAGCATAATGTGGTGAAGTCTGTTAATGACTAAGATAGATCATTGATTTTGTCATTGTACTCTGGTCTCATCCACAATTAAAACTAAAATCCAATTTATAACTGAATTATCGTTGAAAATAGAAACATGTACTCGAAGTAAATTGAATTTACGGACTATTTTTGTTCACGTTGTGAAAAGTGGTAATCAATTGTCAATTCACAATTTACGTCAAAATGCGCATTTATTTATACATCCAATTTTATGGTTTCTATATATTAGTTCCATATTTACTCCTTAAAAATTGTTAATGTTTTAATGAGAGACACAAGTGTTTTATTTAACATATAACTACATAGATAATGAAAAATCATTATCCTAATCAAATTTCGCTACATCGTTTGTTATCTCAAGGTCACAAATATCGCCAACGTAAAGCCATTAGGTCGAAATATGATTTTAAATACTAAAGGAGGTCGGCGTGGAGGATTATGCTAATTAATTGGCAAACAAGATTAGATCGATGTTGAGTGTCCAGCAGAGTGTGTAAACATTAGAGAAAACCGAAGGTGCAATCAAGAATAGACAATCCAGAGAAATTCGCAACATCGGGTACACAAGACACAAAGCGATAACAAAGAACACAAAAATAGCAACACAATATGTGTTGGATATCACTGTACTCACATAACGCAAATAAGACACGAGTCTTCCTATAAACAACCGGAGGTAAAGACGGACCTAATATCGTTTTTATGCGGAAATCGTATATGACATCACAAGCTGGAACTCAGAACGTAAAGATATTTGATAGAAGAACATGTTGGATATCACTATGAGCAAACATGGTAACTTTTGTAGGCCTTTGATTTAACACAATGCTTGTGGTTTGCTCACGTTGCTACCAAACATAGTATGATTTGTTTATATATATATATATATACAATATATTAAAACTTGCTGAGTTAGATTGCTGTCAAATTATAATATTAAGTATATATGTACCATCTACACACGCTTATACACATGTCTTACGTCTATCCCTAGATTTGCCTTACGAGAAAAGGTAACACTACGATTATTGAAGCTCATTTTAAAGGGAGTGGATGTGGTCGAGTGGTCTAGGGCGCTAGACGTAAGGCTAAGCGAATGGTGCTCCAGTGTATTAATGGTGTGAGTTCAAATCCCGTCGAGGGAAGAACAAAAATTTGACAGCACTAAAATCTAATTCTAACACTGTTTGGTTTAATTTTCAGACGTATATAATATTTAGTATTAACCTAGTATCCTTAGTAACTTTGAGATCCAGTGGGACAGATATATTGTATGGTTGTCACTTGCTTCTAGACGGTTGTATAATATACTTTATTTCCTGTGACTTTATAATGAATTCTTCATCATCCTATACAATATATTAAAAGATTGCTGAGTTAGATTGCTGTCAAATTATAATATTAAGTATATATGTACCATATACACATGTCTTACGTCTATCCCTAGATTTGCCTTACGAGAAAAGATAACACTACGATTATCGAAGCTCCTTTTAAAGGGAGTGGATGTGGTCGAGTGGTCTAGGGCGCTGGACGTAAGGCTAAGCGAATGGTGCTGCAGTGTATCAATGGTGTGGGTTCAAATCCCGTCGAGGGAAGAACAAAAATTTGACAGAACTAAAATCTAATTCTAACACTGTTTGGTTTAATTTTCAAATAAACGTCTAAAATGTTAGCACAACGATATAAAAAAAGATGTTAAAATGTAACAAAAATAACTATAAGTCTACAAAAAGACTATAATTATAATTAAATCGGCGGATATTTCGCTTGACCGACAAGCTTCATCAGCGTCTGTAATCTGATTTGAAAAATTGTCACGTGACCATCAGTTATCGTGACGTAAATTACTAAAAATCATAATCTTGAACTATATATATATATATATGTCTTTTTGCCATATTTGCATGCTGGTGCTGTTTTCTGATTTTTCATCTAATTGTTATTGCTATCTTGATCTTATAGGCTATACCATTTCATTTCTCTGATATTGAGGAACAATTTTAAACATAGATGATCAACAATTCGAAGAATATCATCAGATTAAATCCTTCTCATCTCAAAGCATGGAACACAAAATAAAAACCACGACATATGGCAGTGAAACAATGACAATTCATGGGACAGGCATAAAATGTGGCAGGATTAAACCTGTCATTGCGATCCCAATTATCCCCCTTTCGAAATTGGATATTTAACTGCAATACAATTATTCACTCACAAACAATAAGAAATACCCTGCACACATAGTGGTTGTCTCCAGTACTGTGGTATCCTCCACCAATAAAACTGATCGCCACAATATCGCTGAAATATTGCTTAAAGTGGTGTTAACCACCATAATTCTAACCCTCCTACACACATCAAAAAAGAAAACCACACAGTATCACAATAATGAACGGCAATATAAACATGGACAGTAGTATAGCGGGGTCAGTGATGCACTGTCAAACCTGTATATAAAGGCCACTCAAGGGAACCTGAGAATGTGTCCTTTATTAGCAGTTGCCCTTTATAGAGGGGCGGATCCAGGGGGAGGCGCACCCGGCGCGCGCCCCCCGCCTAAAATTGGAAAAAATATGATTGTTTGGCGTAAAACCATGATTTTTCACACGATATATCCACAAAATGTTCGCGCCTCCCTCCGCTCGGCGCAATTTTTTTATGTGCGCCCCCCCTAACTTTAAATCTAGGATCCGCCCCTGCTTTATATACAGGTCTAAATTATATGCACTATTCATTAATGGGTAATAAGATACTGCCCTTTATAGACAGTGGTGTTTTTATATAGAGATGCCCTTTAAGACAGGCTTGACTGTAAATATTTTACCTGAATATGATACAATGGTTTGACAGGTATCAAACCCGGAATCACATGGTAATAAATTGTATTCACCAACACACCGGAAGTTGTTCGGCTCATTTTCACAGTTGTAGCATAAAAGTCCATAACATACTGTAAAAGCAAAAAAATACAGAACTGTCAAAACAAGCTTGATAATTATTGGCACAAGCAATTTGTAGCGAATGGCAGTAACATTTTCCAAAGTATTTTTTACCAGAGTAAACGATCGTTCTCGATAAAAAATAATAATAATAAAATGTTAATTTAATACCAAAACGGTTCGATTATGATGGAGTCAAATTGTGTTTATCGTTGCTTTCAGTAGTTTTACAGTTATATCGCGACTACCAGATTTAACGTCTAGTGTATAGAGAGTTATACCGTACTGAAATCCCGGGTCTCTGTGGATAGGTGGATTTCTTAGCATACAGGTGGGTGTCGGGTTGAGCACAATCACGTCCTTTGGTTTACTTGCTCCTATATATAGCAGGTAAACCAAATGACCTAATAAGGATATACAAATCTCGTACAGCACGAACTTCTGTGAAAACCAGGAGTCAGACCAGGTTGTCTGGAAAAGCTATCATCTCCTCCTACCACACGAATGAGGCATGTCGTCAAGTCTTAATTCCCAATACCAGTTAAGGAAACATAGATTCCCAACTTCATATTATCTGGAATTAGTAAAAACATAGAGGGTTTGTGGTATGTTTCGTGGCGGTCAGTCGTTGCTCTTTTTCCTTAATGCTGCGTGCTTAGCGGACAAATACCAATTATATAGTCCTCGGTTTTATCCGATCGGGGCTCGAACCTACGATCTACCACACTCGAGGCGAGCACGCTAACCATTACACCACCGCTGCGATTTTTAAAAGAAGAAAAACAATGTAAGTAAATACATGCTTTATTAACAAGTTGTAAATTGTCCAGACATTTGGTGAATTACAGACCGAATATTCCCTTTTGGTTTTCTCATCATCGTAATAAATAGTTTTAACTGAACTTTATTAAAATGACAACGTTCGCTGAGACCTCGTTACGAGAGCTATATCTGGCATTTAATTATGGAAATTGTCCCTAGAGACAGGAACGATTGATTTCTTTGGAATTCTATGGCGTATTACATAGTTATTATACAATTCAATTATGGTGTACGCTTTTAAACATAATTGTGTATATTACATGTTCATCAACAAGACCGGATTATCCCATAGGCTAGTATAGGCTGCAGCCTAGGGCCCCTCAAGCTGAGGGGTACTGCTAATAGATCTTCAAATATAAATTTTAAAGCTATGCAAATGTTGTTAAAATATATCACGAGTAAAAACGTCATATTCCGTCCCTGTTCATAACTGATTGGATTAGGGTAAGAATTATTGGTGTTTAATGCCACTGTTACAGTTACAGTTACATATGGCCATGATATACTATTTAATTTGTATGTGCGCTCTGTATTACTTTGGGTAAATAAAGTATTATTATTATTATTATAGATAATTGTGTACACTACATGTTAATCACTGATTGGATTAGGGTCAAATTATTGGTGTTTAATGCCACTGTGAACAATATTACAGTTATATCTATTGGTGGATGAAACAGTAGAATATCACCGACATATTGCTATAAGTTAGTGTCAAACTTTATCTAATCATTTCGTATCGAGTGCATCTATTCACAGACAGGAATCGAAAGTGCACACTTTCATGTAATATGCACAAAGATATATATTAAACGACAACGGCATCCCCTTAATGGTGTGTGAGTGATTGGTGCTAAACGCCAACTCAGCAATATTCTTGAGCTATATCGTGGTGAGAACAATGGAATGATGATGAGGTCCGTTTTCTACTAGATCACACGTTTAGTTGGATTTTTATAGTGTTAGTTCACTGAAACACCAGTCTGCGAGTAGACATGTCTCTTCTTTCGGACACACGATTCTGATTCCGAGCCTACCAGTCTTTGTTCTTGCTCGTTAGTTAATAGCGCTGTGTGTTTAATGGAGAAGAAACACATACAAATTTCATAGTCTTTGACGTTAGTGGTGATAGACCTGTACTGATTACATAGGTAGTTGTAAATCCAACAACCATCCGATCACGACCACGACGGGCCCCGGAGTAAAACAATATTGTCAGTTTAAAGCCAACATGACCTTTGTCTGTAATAATAACACTAGTTATATACCAGTTAGCTATGTCAATATATCCTGATTTTGTCTCTTTATAGCTGTCTAGATTATTGGAAACTCGGCATTTAGTCGATACAAATTATACCTTACATAACCACAGTCAACCGTGGTAGATAGACAAAGAATCCAATATTACTGAGAACATCACATCTTCGTTAATTAATTTGCTGCTAGTTGACAACCATTATAATCAATCGCTTTTCAGAAATGTTATTTTTAATGTTAATTTCAATGATCGAATCGGTTTCAATTTATTTTTATTGATTACTTTCTGTTTCACGCCTATGTGTTTGAATGTTGTTTCATTCCTACTATGTTATGTTATTTTAGGGACCGATCATTTAATATTTAAGAGGGGAAAGGGGGATATCATTTTCTCTGGAGCCATATTTTTTTTTCACATTAAACAAAAATCAACTGACAATTTTTTTTATATTACAAATCTGCAATTTTTTAATCAAATTTGACCAAAAAGAGATACTGCAGTCAGATTTTTTTGCATCTTACATGTCAATTGAATTTTTCCAGAAGACATAATTCCCACCACCATCCCCTAACATTTAAGTAGTAGTTCCTTTAGGAATGAGCGGCCGTTGTGTTCGTGATCGCATGGTAGTTGGATTTATAACTACACATGTAATCTGTGCCTATCGCCACTAACGTTATAAACTTTTATCCCGCACATGGCAAGGTGTACTCGATACAACATTATGTGATATAGTATGTCAATGACTTGTGGCAGGTAGGTGGTTTTCTCCAGGCACTCTGGTTTCCTCCACCAATAAAACTGACGACCACGATATAACTGAAATATTGTTGAAAGTGACGTTAAACACCACGATACTACAACAACCATTTTAATGTATAAAACATGGAACAAGAACGAGACTGACCCATCGCAACAGCTGATTGTTGTTATTCTTGTCCATTTCTGTTGGTATATCCGGAGTATTCGGAGAAAAACATAGACCTATTGCAATCAATGACAAACTTTATCATATAATATTGTATCGAGTACACCCACCATGATCGGTATTCGAATTCATGTTGGGGTGTCCTCGATGCAACATTGTGTAATAAAGTTTATGTATATCATAAGTGGGGAATATTAATAGTGTTAAAAGGAAAAGGTTGGAATAATTCATAAGTTTTTCACTGATAACTTTTACTCTCTAAACTTTTGTTTTCTTTTGGGTTCAATAAATATGTAATATCATTAATATACCCACCTGTTAATAAGTGCGAAAGAAATAGTATTTCAAAAATATTCTCCATGCTAAAGTTCTATTAACAGTAAACCATTACTGCTTTAACATCCAAATTATATAGCGTGTAACTCACTATTTTTGATAATTTGAAATCAACATGAAAAGTGACAACGTATATATTTCACGTCAGGATTTTTAAAACTGATTTTTGAAATTTAGTTTCTCCGTGAAATTCACTATTTTTGGTAATATGAAATCAACACGCAATATGACAACTAATATATTTCACATCACGATTTTTTAAAACTGATTTGTGATATTTAAGAATTTGGTTTAGTCTCTCCATTGAATATATTGAAATCAACACGAAATTTGACGACTAATACATTTCACATAGCGATTTTTAAAATTATGATTTGTGAAATTTAGTTTCTCTGTTAAATATAATCACAAACAATAACATTTCCGTTTCACATAATAGCCTATCCTCAACTTTTCATTCACAACAGTTATACAAATAAATCCAGGTCAATTTTGACAATATGCACTATTCTCCTGTTTCTGTCTCCAACTAAAACTATATATAGCGTCTAAATCTTAAAACTTAAGTGACACTTCTTTGCCATTTTCCCGTTACAATGGCCGGTATCGCTTGCTTAACAAAATACACTGTTCTCTTCTTTCCGTCTCCAACTAAAACTATTGCGCCTTTTTAAACTTAAATGACATTTACCAGTACACTATTCCCTGTTGCAATGGTCGGTATTGCTTGCTTGACAAAATGCACTGTTCTCTTCTTTCCGTCTCCAACTAAAACTATAGCGCCTAAATTTAAAACTTAGGTTTTACCAATACAATATTCCCTGTTGCAATGGCCGTCGTATCGCTTGTTGAAATACAATATTCCCCTTTAGAATAACATCAATCTCATTTCTAAGTTGAAAGCTTGTAACGTGCCAGTTTTATGCTCTACTCGTGATCTTTATATCGGACAAATTAACAATATCTTGGAGTATTTCTATCGATCCAGACCAAATCTGTTGTAATAAGATCGGGGAGGAATATATTGGAATGCCATCAAAATTATCGAATTTGTTTATGTCGATTAATGAGTGGGACGGAAAAATCATTAAGAGCTAGCTACACAGAATATAGAAATTCTATAGATTTTCTTGTCATATTTTGAAAATAAATAAAAGCATATTTTTTTAAAAATGCCCTTCGATCGAACATTTATTTTATTTTTTCCGTCTACATTGGACTCAGTGATAGCGATATATTAAGAGCTTGTTACATAGAATATAAAATTCTATAGGTTTTTCTTGTCATATATTGAAAATAAACAAAAACATTTATTCTAGTTATTTTCCCCCATCTATGTTGCCCTCAGTGATAATGATTGTCAACCAATCATTAATTAAGAGCTTGTTACACAGAATATAGAAATTCCATAGATTTTTTGTGATATTTTGAATATTAAAGAAAACCAACAACATATATTTAGAATCCCTCTTTGATTTATAAATAAATTATTTTATTCAAAAGCAATACTGCTTATAGAAATATACATATAATATACAATTATTCAATACATCAGTGAAAATACATATACAATTATGATAATAACAGCGGAGCATAATAATATATATGTAAAACAATAATACGAAATGAAATGAAATTAAGCGTTGCGAATTTTTTCAGCTAGTAGCAAATATTTACCAAGATTGTTAAGTTCTTTGATATTGCGTACACACAGTAATTGTACTAATTTAAAACATGACGGCATTTGCCAATAATATTTCTTAAGATATCTTCTTATTACATCAATATATTTTTCACATTGCAGAATAAAATGGTATTCATCTTCAACAACTTTAAGTTACACATACTACACACTCTTTCATGACGATCTAAATTATAGAATCTTCCAGTTTCAATATTAAGATTATGTGCTGATATACGCATTTTACAAATATATGGCTTATAAATATAATTAAGTGGACGATCATTCAAGATAAAATTGTAAAACATTATTGTCAAAAATATATCTGTATAAATGACATTTAGGAGACTCATTAAAAAATGTATTCATTTCACTAATAAAGTTATTCTATAAGAGTCTATGTTGGGCAAATGGATTGTCCGTCAAAGGGCCGTCGTGATCATGATCGTATGGTAGTTAGATTTATAACTACTCATGCAACCAGTCACTATTAAGGTTGCGAGTTCGAATTCCGCCCATGGCGAGTAGCACTCATTTACATTTACATTTAGTGGAATACTGTGAAGGGCCGTCAAACAGCATCAACTCGATACGACTTTATGTGATAAAGTTTGTTCAGCCTATTGAAATATAAATGATCTTAAAATATTTCCACTTATTGAAATAAGACCCATGAAAATTGTTTCAATTTGTCTTTGACATGATTTTCTCGCATTGAGACGGAAATTGGACTAGGTTTAAAACAAAGCGAGTAATAGGTTAATGTAATATATTTTGAAACTTTGCCAGCAGCAATAGTTGATTTGATTGTTCCATATTAAGCTTACTGGAGACATGCTGGCAGAGCAAGTAAGCGAATATCCTGATATATTTACGATTTGCGCATAAAAACGATTTTCGATTCGTCATTGCCTCCAGTTGTTGGTAGGAGGGCCCATGTCTTATTTACGTTATTTGTTTTTGTTTACGTATAGTGGTATTTAACACATATTGTGTTGTGTGTTTTTGATTTGTTTATCTTTCACTTGTTTACCATATGTTGCTAGTTTCTCATTTTTGATTGCCCCTTCGATATTCTCTAACGTTTATATTTAAATTAATCTATTGACATAACATTTCTAATTTGAAATGAATATTAACTGCAATTGGTTTTTATTTCATCTTGTAATGAGAACCATATACTTCTGAGAAATCAAAATTCCCTTTGATCTTGTTGATAACAATATACAATTATTGTTTGCACTTAAGGCGAACATCATAATTGTTCCCCCTTGGGATGTTGTTTTCCCTTGGGCTTCATAATTGTTCACCCGAGGGGTGTTGCTTTCCCGAGGAAAAACAACATCCCAAGGGTGAACAATTATGATGTTCACCTTAAGTGCAGGCAATAATTGTTTTATTATACCGAAACTCTATTTACAATAATGTTGGATGCAATAAACACTTATTTGTGTGTTTTTATCTTGTGTTTTCATAAACTTCATATTTGTGTTTTTAACTTCCGGTCAAGATTGTAATTCCGGAATGCAAAAACGGATACATTTCCGGACAGACATGGAACATTACATTTGTCGACCGGTGAACAACAGTGATGTTTCCCTGGGGTACCAATTTTGTAAAAACATCACTTTTATTCTATATATAATATATAATGTAAGGTATAATAATACAATTGTATTCTTTGTTGCAGATTAAGTGCATAAAGTTTATTATCATTTTTATTTGGTTTGTGTCATTTTTTAGCAACAAACCAATACCGTAAACATACGGTCATTGTACAAACAAATGATTTTCAGAATATTTTTTCAGTTAATTGCTGAATAGGATATCTGAGAAAAAGAGAAATTTTCTAATTTACTTTAAAATCAAATCCACCTCATAAATAGAATTTATATGAGTCTTGAAATCACAAATGTGACCGAACATAAAATACGAATGAAAATTTATATACATCTTATATTAAATAAAATATGCACTTATGCACAAATTCAATTAAAAGAATTGTTGTTCTACCTTTATACTCTCAACTTAAGGTCGGATATTTAAGCGGCCAGTCGTTAAATCTGTTTTGGATTTACACCGTAACAAATTTGGTATTAACACTATTATTATATATAGCTATACGATTGCTGAAAGTGACATTCGATACCTAACAGTCAAAGATAGATAACTCTACTACTTAAAACCGACTCGCGTAATGTGTTTGTTGTTTTTGTTTTGGCATTGTATTATTTTGTTTACGATAGGCTAACATCTAAGGGGTCATGTCAGGAGTAATCTGGTCAGTCTACCAATCAACGACGATCTGTCCAAACCTTTAGATATTAAAACCCAAACACACTGAGAGTTGTTATCCGATTGGTGTATATATTTTGTATATCTCTATTTTATTGGATTGTCAACGATGAATGTAAGGTTGGCTGTCTGACATGACCTTATATGGGTTATCGTTAGATGTGGATGTATTACCAAAAAGGAAGAGAAGATAAAATAAGCAGACAATTTTTAATTAGATCTGGAAGAAAGTGAATGTAAGGGAGGTTTTCTCCGTGTACTCCGGTTTCCTCCACCAATAAAACTAACCGCCACGATATAACTGAAATATTATTGAAAGTGGCGTAAAACACCATAAACAAACCCTCCCAACCTACATCCGTTATGCCAGTACATTAGTGCAGATTATATTAAATGACACTTCTCGGATACTCCATGAGTCACTAAGCGGTACACATGTTCTAACTGGTATTGAATCTGTAATCCTTGTACATGTACATGTAATACAACTTTTCATTACGACGATCATAAATTTTATTAAACAATTGAAACTTTAAATCTGAATATGTTAAAAATCAACTTTCACCAAGATATCAAGCTGTAATTTATCGCGGGTATTAGGGTATAATTCATTTATATATTTCGTTATCTTGCACATCAAATACAGCAGTAATATATGAGGGTCTAGATTTAAAAAAAATTGAATTGAATTGAAGAATCTAAAATTCATAGCTTAGCGAGAAATTAAGCTCATATTAAAATATTCAAATCCCTCGTAAAATGGCTACACATACATTTTATCCAAGGATGATCACAGGATCCCCCGTTTTTTAGAAATATTTTCGGAGGAAAGTTCTTGAAATGATCATAAACTCAATTGCTATTTGTTTCCATGGACACCCTCATATTTGAACAGCGCATTACAACTTTCCTTATCCGTTATATTCAATATAGTGAAAGCAAAAAGATATGCCTTCTGTGATATAAGCTCTCCTGATTTAGAACCATGGCATTTCCGTCTGTTTACCAAGGGGTAAGTACATATATCTTACAGCTATATTAAAATTGCTATCTACGTAAAAAGACTTTTATAAAATGTTTTTTAAACAAGTAAGTGAGTGAAAGAAGGAAATCTTTTTTTCTGAATAAAAATCATAAAACTAAAGCAAGATAAATTTTAGGTGTTAGAGAAACAATACCCCGCCACTTTTATGTACCTATCCCAATCCAGGACACGGAGTTCCATCTGCATAAGTCAATGCATTTTTGAGGTGAGAGGTGATTGTTCGTTCTGTTGACAATGGTGGAATTGTTGACCATCACTGTTTCCACTTTCTTCCTGTTTCCTCCACCAATTAAACTGACAGCCACGATAATATTGTTGAAAGTGGCGTTCAACCTCATAACCGTAACCCTTCAGATACTCCTGCACCTGTAATATGGAGTATACATTTCTCAGTTTAAGCCTGTGGTTCCTATCATGATTTCCTTGACAGAGGGCGTTGGCGTAATATAGAAAGGGAAAATCGGATTTGTAACCTATGCAACGGAAGAAACTTAGGTGATGAATTTCACTATCTATTTGAATGTCCATCTTTGTCAAATGAACGTAAGAAGTATTTTGAACCACACTTCATAAATAGACCAAATATAAGTTTTGTAATCTGATGAATTCAAAATCAGTTACCGTTTTATGTAATATGTGTAAATATATCAGAATTGTAAATATGAGGAAATGTCCTCCAGGTTGATCCGCCTTCTATCTTCCTTTAAATGTAAAAATATGTGTTATATTGTTGTTATCTCTGTACCTTTGTAAAATTGGTTATGAGAAATAAAGACATATATTAAAAAAAACCAAGTAAGCTACTGAACCAAGGGTTCCTTGGGTTTATGTTGAAGTCATCACTTTGAATGTTTGATAGTCATCAGTATTACTTCGTGAAAAATGAATAAATGGACAGTTTTAAAATTATTACAAAATTTTGAATTTCTCCTAAGTAAAAATATTTGTACACTAATTACAATGTAAATTAATTAATTATTTTTATCATTATACTTGATGTCCTTAGTTATTGAGGGAGAGCACTTACATAGGTTATGCCCGATGTGCAATCCCATTGGATATTGTATTCATACATTTATTCAATAAAATATTTGAATTGAAATTGATATTACATCGTCTACTGTAACACGTAGAACAGCAATACCCTCGTTGTTCCTGTACTTGAATTTACGTCTAAGTGTAATGTTGAATAATCTTTCACGTCCACATCTTTTCTTCATACGTGTATGGTAAATGTAGATTAACGGTTGTTATGAAGGTCGAGATATAATCGCTATTAAAGCAGAGAGTCCGAGCTGTTTTATGTTCAATATTTAATTCCAATAGTTTGATAACCTATTTATTCTGATCTCCCACGAATACAATAAAATTCTATAGATGTTCATTTAAATCATTAATTATGTTAGAAATATCAGTTATGATTGTTTTTGTCCTAAGAATAATTATCGTTTATCAACAGATTATACCTTCCTAGCTGGTAGTCAGTTAGCTACGAGCATTCACTGACTCTGCTATTGTACTGTCCATGTTTATATTGCCATTCATTTTTGTGATAGAATGTGGTCTTTTTAAGGGGGTACCATACACTACAGGGAGATAACTCTTTAAAATCAGTTGAACGTTTTGATCATATGATGTTTGTATGCAGATTTCAAGCATCTCGGTGATCAAAACCACAGAGAGAAAAGCTGCTATATGGCTAGTGAATTCATAGCTCTGAGTCTGTTGGTTGGAATTTGCTAAAATTTTGATATTTATTACAGTGGATATATTCAAACACACTGCTAAAAAAAATAAGAAAATTAAACGAGCAGATCAAACTTTACCTGAAGTGTATGATACCACCTTAAGTGGCAGCGAATCTGTGCAAGCTTCTTATCGTTTGTTTTTATATGTGTTACTCTTGGGTATCCAGTTATCAAGAGGAGAGAATTGGGATCGCATTAACATGTTTAATCCCACCACATGTTTGTGGCTGTCCCAAACCAGGACCTAGATTTCCAGCGCCATAAGTCGTGATTGTTTTTGTGTTCAGAAAGTTAGGTGAGAGATGATGGTTCGTTTTATTGACCGGTGGAATTGTTGACCATCACTGTCTAAGCTTTATTTTCATAATGACACCGAATGTCAAGACCTTCCAAACTGACGACACCGTTTTGTTTGACTTCACATTGACCAATATATACATAGTGTGTTAGTACAAGATAATAAACGACAGGGAATACCAAAGGGGTAGTCAAATATTGACAATCTAGAGAAACTGGCAACAAGACGAAGAAAAACAAAACAAAAACACAACACAATATGTGTTGAACACCACTATGCGAAAACAAACACAAATAACGTAAATAAGACATGACTCCTCGTATAAACAACTGGAGGTAAAGACGAACCGAACATCGTTTTTATCGTTTTTATAATAATTTGTATCAGATCAGGCGTGTTGTGCGAACCAGTATCACAACAAGTCGCGATATAATTATGTGATAAATAGATCATTATGTTCCATTGTCCACATTGTCCCTGCTATCATCAGCCCTCCATCAATAATATTAGACCTCGAACTAAAGCCTTCGGTACGATAAGGAAGTCCCGGGATAATACCAGGGCTGATATGGAAAATGTCATGTAATAATCTATAAGCATGATAGTCAGTTCGTTAAGGTTGATCAAAGAAAAACTACATAGGTAATATAATACAAGTTTTATCTTGTTTTACTAGAAATGTACATGCAGAATACACATGGCTTATTTAATGATTGATTGAGTGCTCTACGATAATATAAACAAGCTTATAAACAATAAATCGTGTAGGTAAAACGGTCGCACAGGGATGAGCTTGAGAGCGGAAGTGTAGATTGTCACATGAAATCAAATAAATAGTTTACCCAATAACCCAGTCGTTATATTCTACCTACTTTGATCACTCATCACAAGAAGATTGTTGTTAGATTGTTTTGTTTGTTTGTTTGTCTGATTGCATAAGTAGTTGTAAATCCAACTATCATACGATCACGGCCATGACGGCCAATAGATTGTCGATAGAGGGAGCAGTAGTTATTCGATTTAGGAAATAATGGATATGGTCGGAAAATATTATCATCAAGTTGTATCAGGCAACCGACGACCACTCCTAAGCACAACCGCATCGGTGGTTTAATGGTTAGCGTGCTCGCCTCGAGTGCGTTAGATCGTGGGTTCGAGCCCCAGTCAGGTCAAACCAAAGACTATTAAATTGGTATTAGTTTCTTCTCTGCAAAGCACGCAGCAATAAGGTCAAAGAAAAATAGAGACTGGTTGGCTCGGAATCAGGATAATGTGTCCGAGTGAGGCGATATGTCTATCTGAGGACTGTTGTTTCAGTGGGCTAGCACCATCAAAATCCAATTAAGCGTGTGTGTCTAGTATAAAGCGAACCTCATCATCATTTCATTTAAAATTAACTTATTCTCGCCATAATATAGCTGAAAAATTGCTGAATTGGTGTCAGCAATCACCCACACATCCATTATATTGTCTGTCCTTTTTCGATATACGTCTTCTTCTTAAGAACTCTTTGATGTTAAATCATTTCTCCTTATTTGACTCCCCCTGCACAACTACAAGACTTCCCATGTGGAGTTGTCTCCCGTAGAGAATAAACTTTAATTTTTAGGTAATGGTTTGTCATACTAAATTAATGTTTGTTTAGGTTTATGGTGTTTAACGCCACTTTCAACTATATTTCAGTTATATCGTGGCGGTCAGTTTTATTGGTGGAGTAAACCAGAGTACCCAGAGAAAAACACCAACCTGTTGCAAGTCACTGGCAAGCTTTATCAAATATTGTTGTATCGAGTTCACCTCACCATGAACGGGGTTCGAACTCACAACGTTAATGTTGATAGGCACTGATTGCACAGGTAGTTGTAAATCCAACTACCAAGCGATCACGACCACGATGCCCCCTCTAATTTAATCTTTGATATCAACTACCATCATTTTACACATTGAATCAATTACAGAATACATGAAATAACAATTTTGTTTAAAGCAACAAAATCGAATGCCTTATTTTATGAAATCATATCTTCAAGCATTATAGGAAAGTAAAGGATCGATATAATGTAAAAGTTGAAAGGTCAAGTATTTTGAAAATATTTCAATGCTTTAATCTTATCGAATAACGACATGTGTTGAAGTTGTGTAATTTATTAGTTATTTAGCAAAAACTGTCAATTCCTTTAAATGATATAGCATTTTACAATATTATAATTTATTCTGTACTGTCTTCCTGGTACCACGTGGCACTCTCGTTGCCCAGGAAGTTCAACGATTTCAAACTTTCACTCACGATTCATTTTTCATTTTTATTTTCAATAAATTCAATGACATAACAACATTAATTTACCTAATTTTTTATACTCGATATAATCATTGGATAAATACATGTATTGTGACCTCAACTTATTACGAGGTCGTGATCGTATGGTAGTTGGATTTACCACTACATGTGCAATCAGTGCCTATCACCACAAACGCTGTGAGTTCGAAGTCCGTTCATGTAGAGGTGTACTCGATGCAACATTATGTGCTTAAGTTTGTCAGTGACTGGCGGAAGGTCGGTGATTTTCTCCGGTTTCCTCCACCAATAAAACTGACCGCCACGATATGGCTGAAATATTATTGAAAGTAGCATTAAACACCACAACTCAACCAAAATCAAGCTATCGGGGTTGTCTCCCGCAGCGGAGAAACTTAGACTACCTATTTAGTTTCTTTAAAGCTAATTTAATTTGAGATTGCATCATTTTACACATTGGATCACATATAGAATGCATTAAATAACAATTGTGTTAAAAGCAACAAAATCGAAGGTCTTATTTTATGAAATCCATTTTAAATTAATTTATTTTCTTGTCATCAATGATTATGTAAAAACATATTTACGAAAGCAAAGGATCGATATAAGTTCAAAGGTCAAGTATTTTGAAAATGTTGCTCAATTTATTAGTTATTTAGCAAAAACTGTCAGTTCTTTTAAGTGATGTAGCATTTTACAATATTATACTTTATTCTGTACTGTCTTCCTGGTACCACATGGCATCCTCGTTGTCCAGGAAGTCCAAAAAATTCAAAATTTCACCCAAACTTCATTTTTATTTTCAATAAATTTAATGACTTTATTATTTTTTTTGACAGAAAATAAACTAACTTGAATAAAAACATTAATTTACCTCATTTTTTATACCCATTTAAACAAAGTATTGCAAAAACTTTCGACGGCACAACCGTCTTCGTCAGTTGCAAAACATAAACTGCTAAGAGATACAAAAAAACACCAAGACAACGTTATAACGTCTAATCGTGCTATTATGACGTCGTAAAAAATTATTAACTAAAAATGATCCTGAACATTATGAATAAATAAAATACACAAAGCTCAAGATCAAACTTTGTGTAATTTAAGACCTGTTAGACTAATTATTTTCTTTTGTTTATACCCTCTTGTTGAGTGTTACACATTTTAATAAACAGTAATTCGGGGGTCTGCCTATATATTGTGTTATTTTTTCTTGAAATTTCTATTCCTGCAAATCTGAAATCGTCGATGGAATGGCCTTTTGAATTAAAATGTATTGAAACCGGCTTGTCATATTTTTTACATGTTCTGATATCAGAAAAATGATTTTGTATCAGATACATTTAGAAGGGATAAATATCTATTTCCTTTAACATTGTTTCTGTTTCACCAACATAAACTATATAATATGTTTACATTTTTTACAGTGGACCGCATAAACTACATTTGATGTTCTGTAGTTTATTTTCTTATTGATCTTAATAACTCTTCCGGATCTTGCTTTCAATTCTCCCCTAAAACTTTTTTCGCAGATGACACATTTTCGTCCACATTTTCCTTGTAGTCTTGATTTTGGCAATGGGTTCTTTTTTGATACTTTTACAGTCTTTTGGTGGACCATGATATCGGCAAGATTTTTATCCCTTCTAAATGAACAAAGAGGCTGATCCTTAAATATTTTTCTTAGTTGGGGTGATTTCTTTATTATCTTTTGGTGACTACTAAGAATTTTTCCGATGCCAGGTAAAGCACGACTATAGGTTAAAATCAGGGGAACCCTATCCATTTTTTTGTATTCTTGTTAAACATATTAAGCATATTATTTCATATTAAACACAAGAATAACAAAATGGAAATTAATACGCAAGCATTTGTGAATAACATGATATAAAATGTCCTTGCACAAGAAGGAAAACCATATTGTAATTATTCAATTCATGACTAACATTTCTGAAAAGAAATTGAAATGTTGTGATAATTATTTTTGTTGTTTAAAAGTTAATAGGTTTGCTTTTTATACATTTTTCATATATTTTCATATATCTTCATATTTGCGATATTATTCTTTCCAGTTTGAAATATGTGATAAATTGATCATATATTTAGATTATTACATCATACTGTAGTTTCCATATCGTACCAGGTATCACCCCGCGTCGTTAGCGTGCTCGCCTCGAGTGTGGGTAGATCGTGGGTTCGAGTTCCGATCGGGTCATTAAGGTCCATAAAAACTCGTATTGACCTCAACAAAAGAATATAATTGTATATTTATCAATTATGGACTTTTTACAAGGTTAATATATATAACATATTGACAGAGTAAAAAGTCCTTAATTTTTATATTACATATGTAATGTCATTGAAAATAAAATATTAACACATCATTATTTTATTGTTTAAGAACACAATAACACTAGAAAATTGTTTACTACAGGTGGAGTGTAAACGCGATCCGGAACGAACAATATCCGGATCTAAATTTAGTAACATAGCCACTATATTAACGGTCAATATACTTAAAAATAGAAACATAGCGTCAATATTTTTTAAAAATAGAAACAAGGAGTCTGGTTTCTTCACAGTGGAAAAAATACACTATATATTCTGTATATTACGTGACTGATTTAGCCAATGAAATTGTATGAAAACCACACCATATGTAATATTATTACATAATGATTTTATTTAAACAATTTTATTGCCTATCGTGCTGTCAACTGACATTCCGTAAAATTTGATATTGTTTGATTAAAACTCGTATTGACTCACTTTTACTTTCCATTGCATTATGTATGACGTCATAATGAAGTGATTAATTTCATATTGACTTGGTTTCACTTTCACTTTTCATTTTAATGTAATAAAACAATTACAGTCTTTTGTATCGGTCAATACGAGTGGATATGGACCTTAGAAATCAATATTCACCTCAGCCTAAAGGCTTCGGTGAATATCGATTTTAAGGTCCATAACAACTCGTATTGACCTCAACAAAAGACTATAATTGTATAGTATAGTATTAGTTAGTTGGTTGATAGTGATCATAATATCACCCAACGACCAGTCCTATATACTGTTGTCTTAGGCGATAATCCTCATACATCAGGAACTCTTATGTAGTCAACCTCTCGACTACTAAGTTGTAAGTTCGAACACCGTTCATGGCGAGGTGTACTCGATACAACATTATGTGATAATGTTTGTTAGTGACTTGCGGCAGGTCGGTGGTTTTATCCGTGTACGCCGGTTTCCTCCACCAATAAAACAGATCGCCATGATATTACTCAAATATTGTTGAAAGTGGCGTTAAATACCATAACCCCAACCCCCGCAAATCTTTGATATCAACTACATCATTTTACACATTAAATCAATTACAGAATGCATGCAATAACAGTTTTGTTAAAAGCAACAACATCGAATGTCTTATTTTATGAAATCCATTTTAGATTAAATTATTTTCTTGTCATCAATGATTATGTAAAAACATATTTACGAAAGTAAAGGATCGATATAATTTCAAAGTTCAAAGGTCAAGTATTTTAAAATATTTCATTGGATTAATCTTATCAAATATCGACATGTGTTGAAGTGGTTTAATCTATTAGTTATTTAGCAAAAACTGTCAATTCTTTTAAATGATGCAGCATTTTACAATATTATTTTTTATTCGAAATAGTCTTCCCGGTACCACATAGAACCCTCGTTGCCCAGGAAGTCCAAAGAATTCAGTTCTATTTTCAATAGATTTAATGACATGATTATATTTTTGACAGAAAATAAACCAACATAAATAAAAACATGAAATTACCTCATTTTTTTTAAATACTCGATGTAATCATTGAATAAATACATGTACTATGACCTCACCTGATTATATTAAAATAAACACAGATTTCCTGCAGAATTGTGGCTAAAAGAAGCCCCTTTAAAATATCAACAGTAGAACATATCATATCTAAAAATAGAAATGCAAAGTCCACCATGGTAGCTTGATTTACATCTACCTATGTAATTAGTGTAACGTTGTGATTTCGATTCCCGCTAAGGCGGCAGGTGTACTCGATGCAACATTAAGTCGGTGGTTTTCTCCTGGTTCTCTGACCCCCCCCCCCCCCCCCCCCCCCCTCATTTAAACTGACCTCCACGATATAACTGAAATATTGTTGAAAGTGGCGTTAAACACCACAACCCTAACCTTACTACCGTTCCTATAAAATGAAAGATGATAATATATTTTACCAAAATCTATAAAAATATATCCCATTATTTTCATTGAGATTTTCAACTTTTTTATAATATTTATCAATTTCTTTTTTAATATACAGTTTTTAGATATTAAATGATATATCATTATAACAGAATTCGATCTTCTTTAAATCAATTCTAATATCTGATAAGTTTAATCATGTAAAGTTGAGTCGAGTACACGTTGTCACGACATGGAATTAAACTCGTAAATTTATTGGTGATATGCAGTCTGGTTTTATATTAAGTAGAACTAACCTTACATAAGAGGTCACGACGTCTACTAGATAACATAGCTATTTCTTTATCAAAGCTCCTATAGGAGAGCATAATAGTATGGGAACATATTTACAAAATTTAAGATTTTCTACTAAATTTGTATTTTTTAGCCTACCTGGCAATTTTGTCTGAAGTTTGACCTTTTCTACACCATATAATTTTTGAAATGATCGAATTAGTGTGCTATACATAGGTGATAACAACGTTCATTATCTAAAAAAATATCACATAATTATATTCTATATATATTTTCAAATGATTATTTTGGGCCTAAGACTAGTTTAACTCTGCCCCTTTTTCTTGAAGTGTCTGTTCCAAGCCAGGAAAGTGGGTGGTCATGTATGATTATCGATTTTTCCTCTTTCTACAATTCTTCGCTTCAAATGATGGCGTCTACAAATGATGGAGTATACAATGGTGCTATCGCCTTTCAACAATAGGCTGAGGGATATTATACAATTATTACAGCACTGTGACGAGATCAACATGACGTTTTATGGAGCAGAGGAGATCAGTGGTTGTGGTGTGGTATTGTTGTGGTGTTTAGCGCCACTTTCAACAATATTCCAAATATATCATGGCGATCAGTTTTATTGGTGGAGGAAACCAGAGTACCTGGAGAAAACCGCCGGCCTGTCGCAAGTCACTGACAAACTTTATCATATAATGTTGTATCGAGTACACCTCCCCATGAGCGGAATTCGCACTCACAACTTTAGTGGTGATAGACACTGATTGCATAGGTAGTTGTAAATCCAACTACCATATGATCGTAGCCACAACGGCCTCTTAGAGAAGATAAGTCTTGAACTGTGCAGTCAAAAACAAACGTTGCCATAGTTGGTATGATTTCAGGATGCTATATATATGTAATTTAATTTGATTTGAATATTTCAATCTGATTGGCTAATCCGCCTGGAGAAAATTTTGGTTATACTCGATAACCTGGGCTGGTATTGTGACGTCACCAACGTGTTCATCCGCCAACGACAAATTCAAATAGTCACATGAAATATTCGTAATTAAAATCGAGGAATCATTAAATTTTGCTGTAAAAATTAAATTATAAGGAATATTTGAAATTGTTGAAAAGGTTATACGATATAACTTGGTTTGGGTCAGTTTACGCTTAATAAACCGCGAATATATATATATATATGCTCCCAAAGATATTTGAAATAAATGGCTTTCCAATCTATTGACTATAAGCGTGCACGTGTCTGATGCAAGTTATTCCAGAATCGCGTCTTGTGCACTAAATTAGATAGCTACATATTTATTTTTAGACATGAAATACCATTAAAAAAATTTACAAGAATATTTTTTTGCAGCACATGTTAAATCTGTATAACGTTATCTTCGTGACTCGACATTCTATTTTATAACACAATCAATAAAATAAAAATAAAACGATACGTAATCCTTTACAAGGAGAGCTAGAAGTCTGCTTAAATCCCCCATTTCCACCGAACCAGGATCAAACGTTGTAAAATATATGATGAAATCTTTAATCTTAAACAATTACAGATGTATTGCATATTTTATCAATACTATATCTTTGTCAATAAATCTAAGCTTTGAACACCTATTTTTCCCCAAATTTCAAAAGCTTACAACTCCTACACATAAAATTGAGATTATATACCATAAATAAATGTATGCTATCTATATTTATGGGCTAATTTTATTTAAATGGTTGATAGTAAATATTCATATATTTACAGAGATAGACGTGTATCATTTAATTGTGTCCACCCTAAATATTTAACCTTAAAACGTAGATTGAAGGAAAGACATACGATATCAGGAGGTTAATACTTGTTTGTTTGCTTAATGGTGTTTAACGCCACTTTCAACAACATTTCAGTTAGACCATGGCGGTTAGTCTAATTGGTGGAGGAAACCGGAGTACCCGGAGAAAACCACCGACCTGTCGCAAGTCACTGACAAACTTTATCACATAATCCTATACGCCTCGCCCTGAACGAGATTCGAACTCACAACATCAGTGGTGATAGGCACTGATTGCATAGGAAGCTGTAAATCCAACTACCATACGATCACGGTCACGACGGCCCCTTAAAAAACGTTTTTTGCGAGTTTACAAAAATGAAAAATACGGAAAAATGTATGAAAAGGAAGTTATTCTGAATTAACGGATATATTCCGTTTCTCGTATAATCACTATCCGGTCTTTTCCTCATTCCTGACTTATCACCGGGTTTAAAATAATTTGTAAAAAAGAATAAAAAGTCGGATTGCAGAGACAACTTTCCCTAACGAAACATCCGGCTTTTTACCGGTGTTAGTGTTGGTGGTGTAGTTGGTTTCCATTTATTCATGCTTTTACTTCCGCGTTTTAATACCCGCTTCGATTTCCGCGTACAAACAATGTTTTCTACATGCTTTATTTATGCTATTTGTATTTATTTAAGCATAACAGGTGTCCAACACGATTTCCATATTACACCATGTTCATGCCGCTTAACAGGTCACACTAGCGGAGCAGGAGCTGTTATCTTTCCGGAGCTCCTGAATTAACCCCAGGTTTTTAGTGGGGTTCGTGTTGGAAAATCGTTTGTTTTCTGTGAAGTGTCTTGTAGATTATTGTTTGCCCTTTTGTCCGTTGTATTCTCTCGGTCTGTCCTTTGATTTACAACTACTGATTACCCCTTCAGTATCTTTAGACTGTTCTTCCAAATTAATGTTTTGACATTTATCTGACAATATGTACGTTTTCCTTTGAAATTAACGAAAGTCACCTGTCTGATACAAGGTGTCTGATACAAGATGTTGTATCACCACATGGTGGTGATAAAAGAATGGCGCGACGTTGCACGTGACGGTTTCTGCCGAACTACTTTGACATGACGTCAAATCATTGGAATGTGAGACAACTGACATTGGTGAATGAACGGAAAAAAATAACGGGACGTCATGCACAAAATGTAGTCTCCCTGAGAGTATTGTACAAATTATAATTCAACCCTTGTTATTTGTTTAAAATTCGTTTTTATTGAAATGACAGATAAACTTATTACATACGTAGTGATACTGGTTCACACAACAGGCTCGACCTGATACAAAGTCTTGTACCACCTGTATGTAATGGGTATATATCTTTTTTATTATTAAAATATGTAAAAAATCATATTGTTTATGCTTGCTTGCAGCTATGATTATTATTTTTTTATATCACTTTAACATCAATGCCTATGCAATTACAAATTCTGGTTATCCCATCAAAGTTGGTCACGTGACATTTACAACCGTCAATAGTCTGTACGTAACAATATAGGTGCAGACATAGTTAACAGTTAGCTGGGTGCGACATTTTATGTATTTGTTCTTTTAATTTGTCATACTATATTTATCGATTAAAAATAAAGAACGATGTGGAGTCCCCTTATCGCATTAACGACACACGCGTCCATTTTGTTTGATCTGTTCGAGGTTTTCTGATGTTTTACGTTTGTGCTGGAAGTTGCTTCGTTATCCGAAATTAAAACTGTATCATCCAGACAAGAAACTATTGTCCACAATGTGAGACAGATTGTTATTGTTTAATGTCAAGTACATAGTATGTCAGTTATATATATGACCAATTCAATTTTACAAGCAAAACCATGTGGGTGAAAAGTTAAAGTGGTGCTGAAGTGGTATAACAGGTACTGAACCAAGGGTTCCTAGTGGTTGAATTCATAGCTTCAAAGGTTTTACAGTTACCATCATACTTTGGTTAAATCAATATATGTGTCATTGAACACCAATTTACAGTACAATCTATAAATGGTTATGGTGTTTAACGCCACTTTCAACAATATTTCAGTTACAGAGACATGCCAAAAGTATTCGGTCAATGTGATTTTTTACTATATATTTCATGTAAAACCACATTTTTTAAAAACATTATTCCAAAGTCGACTCTTGTTCGATTTTGATGATTTTTTCACCAACAAAAACAGGATTAAATGTAGTTTTACACTGTAATTTTAGCATAAATTTATAATCTATAATTTTTATGAGTTCACGATTTAAACACAAAACTAAATTTTGAACGTCAAAAATACAATACAATGATAGTACATTTGAAGACAAATAATTTAAGTTTGTGTTTAAATCATGAACATTTAAAATCTGTGCTCCCAAAAAATATTTTAAAATAATCACAGAAAACTACGTACGTTCTCGCTTCTGTTGGTAAAGATTTCATCAAAATCGAACAAGAATGACTTTGGAATAATGTTTTCAAAAATTGTGGTTTTATATGAAATATATAGTAAAACATTACAGTGACCGAATACTTTTGGCACGTCTCTGTACATCGTGGACAAGCTATAAAAAGAAACACCAATACAATGAATGATCAATTGCGTAAAAAGTTCACATGAACATTTAAAGAAACGAAAATGAATAGCTATAAATCTTTAGTTTTTAATGTGCAACACTGAATTATTTATAACGACAATAAAGTCGTCTGACTGCTATAGGGTTGACGAAAAGGTTTTCGCAGATTTCAAAACGAAACCTTTATGATAAAATATTAATTTGTAAATTACTGAAGATAAACAACAACTGTTTTAATACGGTACAACAAATTAAATAATTAACATACAGAGTATTACCAGGCGTAGAACCTGGTTTAGGCATTAGGTATAGCATGAAATCTAAGCGAGAGATCTGGGAAATATTTCTAGTCCCCAATAGGTATCTCGTTGTATCTCTGGTAAAAGGTCTATGTGGCGACGAAGCTTCCGTGAGCTCATCATAATACAGTTGAAAAACTACAGGAATTACTACTGATGCAGATGCTGTATGATACATGCTTTTCACATGAGGAGGTGGGGGAGGGGCATGACCAGCATCCTCTAAATCTGCCCTGACAATAAACAAGATGTGCATGTTTCTGGTTAGCAAGTAAGCCTTTCCTCATCAGAACACCCCCCCCCCCTCCCACACACACACACTATTTTTATAAAGAAACCATCATGTCCTATCCTTTATGTGTGCCACGTGCTACACATTCTTAACTTGGAACTGCACAATTAGTATCAATTGTATTATATTTTGATTAATTCATGTAATTTGTTAGTATATGGGGCCGTCGCGATCGTGATCGTATGGTAGTTGAATTTGCAACTACCTATACAATCAGTGCCTATTATCACTAAGTTGAGAGTTCGAATCCCGCTGATGGCTAGGTGTACTCAATACAATATTGTGTGATTTGTCAGTGATTTACGACAGGTCGGTGGTTTTCTCCGGTTTCATCCACCAATAAAACTAACCGCCACGATATACCTGAAATATTGTTGAGAGTGGAGTTACACACCCTAACCCTAACCCTTTGTCAGCATAAATATAAAATAGTTTCACCATTGAGATTTGACAATATGTTTCCTTTGCTTTGAAGTCTTTGAATACCTACTTTATTTATATTTTTTTCAAACGATTTAGATTCCTACATTGATGCGTTGTCTTTACAAATGAGATAAATCTGTTCAATGGTTGAATTGTATATTATAGAATGTATTACACGTACATGTAATTAACTCTCTGATTAAATCAAATTCAATATCCCCCGATAGTATGTGTTTATTCAACTTTAAATAAGTATTGATCACAAATTCTAGGTTAGAAAAAATCATGTATGATATTGTATTTTTCGCCAGTTCCAACTTTTGTCTGATTTATTCGGTAGGTCGATGGTTTTCGTTAATGGTTTTCTCCTTTACAAAACTGACAGTCACGATACACACGGACTACTGTTGAGAGTAGCATTCACCACACATAATTCTAACTCATTATTACAATAGTACCATTTCACGTTATGCAATTGTTCATGCTTCCAGGCATGAGTGTGACAATGTCTTAATTATGACACTTGTGAAAGTTCTTGCCACAGAGGGGGCTAATGTGATGGTGTTTAACGCCACTTTCAACAACATTTCAGTTATATCATGACGGTCAGTTTTATTGATGGAGGAAACTGGAGTACCCACAGAAAACCACTAATTGCATAGGTAGTTATAAATCCAACTACTATACGATCATGACCACGACGGCCTCCTCTTGCCACATAGTTGTGTTCTCTTTTGAATAAGTCGAACACACCATTGGTGGATGTAGTTGTAGATGATTTAACCACGTGTGTCAAATATTTCATTTCTTCCTAACAGCCATGTTACTTTCTGATGTCCCTCTTCTTCGTTTTCTATGTTATGTTTCATGCATTTTTAATGGAATTACAGCAATCGGCAAACCTCGGGTGAGTCCGATTCTCTCCCTCAATACCTCGGCTGTAATACGGTATTTGATATGCGTCTACGCGTCACATTTCTTCGCCGGAAGACCGTATCACTTCAATCCAACATTGCGCACCGCGAATAAGTTCTAAAATGGCGACAATAGATGAGTTTGTTTTGAAAAATATTGGTCTTTGATGAAGGTACGGAATCAGCCGACATTGCAACGAATGAAAATATATTATTATTGGACGAATATTCGAAAGTGAAATTATTTTAATACCTCCTTCATTGAAGATTTTCGAAAGTAGTTCCAATGGGAGCTATCGTAATACGGACGAGGTATGATGAAGGTACAGCTGATATTTTAATCAGTCAATATTTTTATATTTCTTTTTATAAAGAATAAACAACAATATGTCAAAATATAATTAAAATAAAGTTTGCAACTGAGTGAATGAGTGAGTAATTGTTGTTTAACGCCAACTCAGCAATTTGTCAGCTATATCATTGCGAGAACAAATTAATTATCATTGAGATGATGATGAGGTTCGCTTTGTACTAGACCAACGCCCTTAGTTGGATTTTTATAGTGATAGATAACTGAAACAACAGTCCACGTTTAAATATATCGCCCCATTCGGACATATTATCCTGATTCCGAGCCAAGCAGACTTTGCTCTTTCTCCTTAATATTGCATGCTTAACGGAGAAGCAACTTATACCAATGCTATAGTATTTGGTCTGACCCGACCGTGGATTGAACCCATGATATACCGAGCACGCTAACCGTTACTCAACCGATGCGGTCAGTTGCAACTAATGGTAAATCTGTGGTAAAAGACTATGTACAGATAAATATCATTTCCAAAATATTATTGTTGTAAGCGACGCGGTAACACTGAATTCTGTATGATGAATTCTGGGTAATTTTCAACTGCCATGCACCACAATGATATATGTTAGTAACCATAGCTGCACAAAGGTCTGTCTTACGTTTCACTGTCTGATAAGTTTATCATTAGAACATAGCTCCATTGGTACTAAACAGCAAGATGTCGAACCCACAAAACTAGGATAAATGTGTTACCATGCGACAGAGGGATTTCGCTTGTATCTTTGTGATTGGTTATATCATTCAACATTGCTGTTATAAAAATGTAGATATATAAGTTAGTGCATTTTTGTAATAATTTAAATAAAAAGGTAATTGTTCACATTTTATAACCTTCATAGGCGCAATAAGAAACACATTAAGATTACTAAAATGATAATCAGAAACAAAGGACGTAAAATACAATTGTCAAACAAACCAAAATAACGACAACAAGACAAACAATGGTCGACAAAACAGAACAAATTAAGTATTGAGCAATACGAACTCCACTAATAAACTAGGTTTCATTTTTAATTTGATAAAATGAAAAAAAAAAGAAGAAAATACTACACTGTCGGAACAGTTTCAAAATCCAATAGAAAACTCGTAGAAAGAGGCAAAATCGATACTTCTACACACAATATATGATTGCTCACTTCCCTGGCTTGGAACATGTACTTCAATAAAAAGTGGTGGAGTTAAACCAGTCTTATGGGCCTAATTCTCCCCTCATAGTGAAATGATATATCATCATACAGCAACGATCAAAACTAGGCATTGTACTGATAATGTAAACAAATGCATAGAGCAATTTCTCTTAAAAAATTACATAAAAAACGTAGATATCAAATATAGTGCCCACGACGTGTTTCTTAAGGTGGTATCATACACTTCAGGTAAAATTTGATCTGCTCGTTTAATTTTCTTATTTTTCAGGTAGTGTGTTTGAATATATCCACTGTAATAAATATCAAAATTTTAACAACTTCCAACCAACAGACTCAGAGCTATAAATTCACTAGCCACATAACAGCTTTTCTCTCTGTGGTTTTGATCACCGAGATGCTTGAAATCTGCATACAAACATCAAGTGATCAAAACGTTCAACTGATTTTAAAGAGTTATCTCCTTATAGTGTATGGTACCACCTTAAATCACCTTCATCTGTACGCTCAAAGCCAAAATATTTGAAAGGCAAATAATTTAAGTCTTTGTGAGCAAGAAAACCAAAGGTCATAGATATGATAGCCAAAATCGGCTAAGGTCACCTATACGTGAGGCAGAAGAACATTCAGTTTTATTAATAATCATATTATATAGGAATTACCAGTATATACGCAAAATGTTTTTGAAAATTTTCATAGATATCGTATGTTATTTCGTGAAAAATTTCTCTTGAGAAATTTTTCACGAAATAACATATGCAGTAACATGTGCAGTAAAGTAATATAATATCTGGTACACAGCTATAACAATTTTTCTGACGACATATATACGTTATTTAGATTTTATTAATATTTACCTATTATCGAGTACCCTTCACATCAGTATAGCATAAACTATTGAAATCTAAATTAAGTAAATACATACAATAATATATAAAAGCAATAAAACTGACACTTTTCATAAGGTACCCGGGTTACAGGTCATAGGTGGATCATAGGTTACAGGTCATAGGTGGATCTTTGCTGGTTGGATGATGTCACGTAAGTCAGCATACAAGCTGAAAAAACTAAAAGGAAAGCTGTCAAAGGTAAGGGAACTGACAACATGAGTATGTCTGGCAGAGGTAACAGTAAAATATAAGAGACTATCAATCGAAGGTAAGGAAGGACCATATTTCTCTTGATAAATGATATTTAAGAGAGGAATATCTACGTGTAATAACTTGTAGTGGATGGTACTTGAAATATCATGTGTGTGAAACTGTGAAAGATGTTTAGTTCTTAGAATATCATGTGTGTGAAACTGTGAAAGATGTTTAGTTCTTAGAATATCATGGGTGTGAAACTGTGAAAGATGTTTAGTTCTTAGAATATCATGTGTGTGAAACTGTGAAAGATGCTTAGTTCTTAGAATATCATGTGTGTGAAACTGTGAATACTGTTTAGTTTTTAGAATATCATGTGTGTGAAACTGTGAAAGATGTTTAGTTCTTAGAATATCATGTGTGTGAAACTGTGAAAGATGTTTAGTTCTTAGAATATCATGTGTGTGAAACTGTGAAAGATGCTTAGTTCTTAGAATATCATGTGTGTGAAACTGTGAATTCTGTTTAGTTCTTAGAATATCATGTGTGTGAAACTGTGAATGCTGTTTAGTTCTTAGAATATCATGTGTGTGAAACTGTGAATGCTGTTTAGTTCTTAGAATACCATGTGTGTGAAACTGTAAATGCTGTTTAGTTCTTAGAATATCATGTGTGTGAAACTGTGAAAGATGTTTAGTTCTTAGAATATCATGGGTGTGAAACTGTGAAAGATGTTTAGTTCTTAGAATATGACGTGTGTGAAACTGTGAATGCTGTTTAGTTCTTAGAATATCATGGGTGTGAAACTGTGAGAGATGCTTAGTTCTTAGAATATCATGGGTGTGAAACTGTGAAAGATGTTTAGTTCTTAGAATATCATGTGTGTGAAACTGTGAATGATGTTTAGTTCTTAGAATATCATGGGTGTGAAACTGTGAATGCTGTTTAGTTCTTAGAATATCATGGGTGTGAAACTGTGAAAGATGTTTAGTACTTAGAATATCATGGGTGTGAAACTGTGAATGCTGCTTAGTTCTGAGAATATCATGGGTGTGAAACTGTGAATGCTGTTTAGTTCTTAGAATATCATGCGTGTGAAACTGTAAAAGTTGTTTAGTTCTTAGAATATCATGGGTGTGAAACTGTGAATGATGCTTAGTTCTTAGAATATCATGGGTGTGAAACTGTGAATGGTGTTTAGTTCTTGGAATATCATGTGTGTGAAACTGTAAATGCTGTTTAGTTCTTAGAATATCATGTGTGTGAATGCTGCTTAGTTCTTAGAATATCATGTGTGTGAAACTGTAAATGCCGTTTAGTTTTTAGAATATCATGTGTGTGAAACTGTGAATGATGTTTAATTCTTAGAATATCATGTGTGTGAAACTGTGAAAGATGCTTAGTTCTTAGAATATCATGGGTGTGAAACTGTGAAAGATGCTTAGTTCTTAGAATATCATGTGTGTGAAACTGTGAAAGATGCTTAGTTCTTAGAATATCATGGGTGTGAAACTGTGAACGCTGTTTAGTTCTTAGAATATCATGGGTGTGAAACTGTGAATGCTGTTTAGTTCTTAGAATATCATGGGTGTGAAACTGTGAATGATGTTTAATTCTTAGAATATCATGTGTGTGAAACTGTGAAAGATGCTTAGTTCTTAGAATATCATGGGTGTGAAACTGTGAAAGATGTTTAGTTTTTAGAATATCATGGGTGTAACACTGTGAATGATGTTTAGTTCTTAGAATATCATGGATGTGAAACTGTGAAAGATGTTTAGTTCTTAGAATATCATGGGTGTGAAACTGTGAAAGATGTTTAGTTCTTAGAATATCATGTGTGTGAAACTGTGAAAGATGCTTAGTTCTTAGAATATCATGTGTGTGAAACTGTGAAAGATGTTTAGTTCTTAGAATATCATGTGTGTGAAACTGTGAAAGATGTTTAGTTCTTAGAATATCATGTGTGTGAAACTGTGAAAGATGCTTAGTTCTTAGAATATCATGTGTGTGAAACTGTGAATACTGTTTAGTTTTTAGAATATCATGTGTGTGAAACTGTGAAAGATGTTTAGTTCTTAGAATATCATGTGTGTGAAACTGTGAAAGATGTTTAGTTCTTAGAATATCATGTGTGTGAAACTGTGAAAGATGCTTAGTTCTTTGAATATCATGTGTGTGAAACTGTGAATACTGTTTAGTTTTTAGAATATCATGTGTGTGAAACTGTGAATGCTGTTTAGTTCTTAGAATATCATGTGTGTGAAACTGTGAATGCTGTTTAGTTCTTAGAATACCATGTGTGTGAAACTGTAAATGCTGTTTAGTTCTTAGAATATCATGTGTGTGAAACTGTGAATGCTGTTTAGTTCTTAGAATACCATGTGTGTGAAACTGTGAATGCTGTTTAGTTCTTAGAATACCATGTGTGTGAAACTGTAAATGCTGTTTAGTTCTTAGAATATCATGTGTGTGAAACTATGAATGCTGTTTAGTTCTTAGAATATCATGGGTGTGAAACTGTGAAAGATGTTTAGTTCTTAGAATATGACGTGTGTGAAACTGTGAATGCTGTTTAGTACTTAGAATATCATGGGTGTGAAACTGTGAGAGATGCTTAGTTCTTAGAATATCATGGGTGTGAAACTGTGAAAGATGTTTAGTTCTTAGAATATCATGTGTGTGAAACTGTGAATGATGTTTAGTTCTTAGAATATCATGAGTGTGAAACTGTGAATGCTGTTTAGTTCTTAGAATATCATGGGTGTGAAACTGTGAAAGATGTTTAGTACTTATAATATCATGGGTGTGAAACTGTGAATGCTGCTTAGTTCTGAGAATATCATGGGTGTGAAACTGTGAATGCTGTTTAGTTCTTAGAATATCATGCGTGTGAAACTGTGAAAGATGTTTAGTTCTTAGAATATCATGGGTGTGAAACTGTGAAAGATGTTTAGTTCTTAGAATATCATGTGTGTGAAACTGTGAAAGATGTTTAGTTCTTAGAATATCATGGGTGTGAAACTGTGAAAGATGTTTAGTTCTTAGAATATCATGTGTGTGAAACTGTGAAAGATGCTTAGTTCTTAGAATATCATGTGTGTGAAACTGTGAAAGATGTTTAGTTCTTAGAATATCATGTGTGTGAAACTGTGAAAGATGTTTAGTTCTTAGAATATCATGTGTGTGAAACTGTGAAAGATGCTTAGTTCTTAGAATATCATGTGTGTGAAACTGTGAATACTGTTTAGTTCTTAGAATATCATGTGTGTGAAACTGTAAATGCTGTTTTGTTCTTAGAATATCATGTGTGTGAAACTGTGAGTGCTGTTTAGTTCTTAGAATACCATGTGTGTGAAACTGTAAATGCTGTTTAGTTCTTAGAATATCATGGGTGTGAAACTGTGAATGATGTTTAGTTCTTAGAATATGACGTGTGTGAAACTGTGAATGCTGTTTAGTTCTTAGAATATCATGGGTGTGAAACGGTGAGAGATGCTTAGTTCTTAGAATATCATGGGTGTGAAACTGTAAATGCTGTTTAGTTCTTAGAATATCATGTGTGTGAAACTGTAAATGCTGTTTAGTTCTTAGAATATCATGTGTGTGAAACTGTGAAAGATATTTACTTCTTAGAATATCATGGGTGTGAAACTATGAATGCTGTTTAGTTCTTAGAATATCATGGGTGTGAAACTGTGAAAGATGTTTAGTTCTTAGAATATGACGTGTGTGAAACTGTGAATGCTGTTTAGTTCTTAGAATATCATGGGTGTGAAACTGTGAGAGATGCTTAGTTCTTAGAATATCATGGGTGTGAAACTGTGAAAGATGTGTAGTTCTTAGAATATCATGTGTGTGAAACTGTGAAAGATGTTTAGTACTTAGAATATCATGTGTGTGAAACTGTGAATGCTGTTTAGTTCTTAGAATATCATGTGTGTGAAACTGTGAATGCTGTTTAGTTCTTAGAATATCATGGGTGTGAAACTGTGAAAGATGTTTAGTACTTAGAATATCATGGGTGTGAAACTGTGAATGCTGTTTAGTTCTGAGAATATCATGGGTGTGAAACTATGAATGCTGTTTAGTTCTTAGAATATCATGTGTGTGAAACTGTGAAAGTTGTTTAGTTCTTAGAATATCATGGGTGTGAAACTGTGAATGATGCTTAGTTCTTAGAATATCATGGGTGTGAAACTGTGAATGCTGTTTAGTTCTTAGAATATCATGGGTGTGAAACTGTGAAAGATGTTTAATTCTTAGAATATCATGGGTGTGAAACTGTGAAAGATGTTTAGTTCTTAGAATATCATGGGTGTGAAACTGTGAATGCTGTTTAGTTCTTAGAATATCATGGGTATGAAACTGTGAATGCTATTTAGTTCTTAGAATATCATGTGTGTGAAACTGTGAATGCTATTTAGTTCTTAGAATATCATGTGTGTGAAACTGTGAGTGCTGTTTAGTTCTTAGAATATCATGTGTGTGAAATTGTGAGTGCATTCATTTTCGGGGTGCAGAGACCAATATAGTGTTAAGCATGGGTTTCTCTTACAACTAAGGTTAGTAT
Organism: Bathymodiolus brooksi; assembly: GCA_963680875.1. Lineage (NCBI taxonomy): Eukaryota > Metazoa > Mollusca > Bivalvia > Mytilida > Modiolidae > Bathymodiolus > Bathymodiolus brooksi. Next base: position 70,073,760 of record OY804589.1, read on the forward strand.
AAAATGGCATGCAAACATCATATATGTATAATTATTTGATGCAAATCATGCATGTTGCTTCGCATGATGATCAATGCGTTGTTTAAATCTAAATACATGTAATACTTTAGTTTGCGCATAGAAGTCGCATGAATGTTATAAGTACGCTTCTTTTGAATTTATCTTATAATAAATGCGTACATATGGAAAGCGCTTTTGACATGTGGACTGATGTTATCTTCGGAATATAATTTCTGATGAAATACTAAGCATGAAAAATAACCATGACAACTGTCAGGTTTCCGTCATATTTGAATTTTGATTAAACAGGAAGATACTATTTACAAAAATGTTGAAGTACAAGCTAACAGAGGGTCCCTGTAGCATCAATGATGCATTTTTTGAATGAAATATATTTTAAAATTTTGATCGATAGTGTGCTTGAGATTAGTTTTAAAAGATGAAAAAAAGACTATCATCTTACAATAGAGGTTACTCTTTTCGGAGCATCTAGTCTCACTTCCGGATTTGTGGTTTTCCGAGATTTTGTTTTATTTTACATTTGTGTTGGCACTTTTGCGGATTTTTACTTTACTGGGATTTAAGGACTTGAATACTGTGTTGTAATTGGATGGTACGAAGGTTTGATTTGATTTGATTTGCTTTTATTTATTGTGCTTAACGCCACTTTCAAAAATATTTCAGCTTTATCATAGCGACCAGTTTTAGCGGTGGAAGAAGCCGGAGTACCCGGATAGAACCACCGACCATGGGCAAGCAACTGGTAATCTTGATCACTTGCAGCTGCGAGTCGAATGCACCCTTTTTGTAATTTACAAAGCCGGACGCGAACCCATGCCGTATTGGTGATAGGCTTGTATTGTTGTTAGGTAATCCAACTGCCTAACTCATTGAGCCACACAGGCCCTTGACGGTACGAAGGAAAACTTGACCAATAGAAATGCTGCAAATATAACATGAAACAAAAATGAAAACGTGTATTATATAAATGATATCTGATGCATATTGAACCTCTTAACCATATTCACACAATTCAAACATGTTAAAAAAAAATTGCACCTTTGCACTTCATTTGTTTATTTATTTTTATTTTTTTTTCTTACTAAAACACACCAAATAACATTGACAACGACTGATTAACACTTGATTAATTCTCAATACACTTCTACCTTTAGATACTAATTAAACCTTGAACACCAGATAACAACAGGGATACGGATTAATATAAGTTTAACCACTTGTTTCCGAATCCTATTGATTAATTTAAATGTCTATATAATTTATATGTGTATTATCATAATGTGTAATATTGAATTAATTGATTGTCAATATTTTTTTGCGAGACTGTCCATTTCCTCATTAAAAAGATAAGTTGTTATCGCGCCACATTGAGCTGTCTTTCATCTCTTTCATGTCTAAGCTTCATTTGAGGTGACCTTTGTATTGGCAAACAAATATATGTTGTTCTTTTGAAGACAAGGATTGTCATTATTACTGGATCATTCATCGTAAGACTGTGTGAACGTGCGTTTTAAAATGAAATCATACATTTTTCAGGGACGGAATAGCAAATGTTTGAGATGAAGTAAGAATTTTACATTATGCGTAGTCAAGTTCGACGTGATTAGAGGAATATGAAGCTAATTTTTAGGATTTTTTAAGGTTTGGATCCATAAAAGTAGTGTAACCCCTCCATTTTTTAAATTATTGATTGAAGCACCTAGGCAAGCCAGGAGTGATCACGAATTAGTTTGTTAGGAGTAGCGTATGTGTCTCTTTCTACGATTCCTCATCCTCTAAAAAGTTTAAGAAACCAATAAGAAAATCATAGAAACAGGGTTCACATTCATATTTCTAATAAAGAAACTGCTTATCTTTCGAGAGCACTTGAGTTTATCCGTGTTTGTTTGGTGAGTCACGTGTTGCTCGCGTTTCTTTGTAGTTTTCTTTTTTCTCTTTTTGTTTTTGTTTTTTTGTGTTGTCCTATTATGTGTCTTTATCTTCGGAGTTCCGTGTTGAGATTTCCGAATAAAAATTATGCTTGGTTCGTCTTTGCCTACAGGGGTGTGTAAGGGGGTTCATGTTTTTCTAACGTTATTTTATTTTTGATTGCCCCTTCGGTATTCTCTATCGTTTAACATACACACACAGACGTACATGACCGCTCACTCCACTGAGTTATTACAGGCACTTTAATTAAAAATGGCACATTCAACTAGTTATTTCGGACTCAAACCCCTTGAAGGTCTTCTAAGCATACCCCATGAGGGCAACCCTTTATTACTTAATTGCTATGGGAAGTCTAAGTCCCTTAATTAAATTAGCTTACCAAGGGTATGTTCCACTTGTCGTAATCACATGATCATTTTCTAATTCATGACTTACCATCGGATTTATAACGACGGGTGACGCTAATGGAACAGTAACTGCTTACCATTGTGAATCACCCGAGTTCGCTCCCGGTTTTACGTAGAGTTCGTGTTGCTCAATATTTAGTTTTCTATGAAGTGTTTTGTAGATCATTGTTTTTCCTTTTGTTCTCTTTCTTTTGGTCATTGTATTGTCTGTCTTTCATCGACTTGCGTCTTCTGATTACCCTTTTGGTATCTCCAAATTGTTATTACAATGTCTATTCTATAACCTTATGACATGAAGATTTGCATAGTTCGTACAAATATTTTCTTATACATGTAGATTAAAATGTCTGTTTATGAAATGCATGAAAATGCGATAGACCATTTAGACATTTCCAACGTTGATTCTACAATTATACGTTTTACAGGCCATGCTGCTCATCGTTTTAGTTTTCTGTGTTGTGGTTTTTGGTGGGATCCGTGCTGCTCATCGTTTTAATTTTCTGTATTGTTTTTGTTTTGTTTGTCTTCGTCCTGTGTCTTGCGTGCCCAATGTTGCCAGCTTCTCTGGATTGTCCATTCGAGATTGCCCCTTCCGGTTTTCTCTAATGGTTAATTAACTATTTCCTTTTAAGACGGGCAAATGAGTCCTCTTCACTGCAACGGTAAATGAAAATACCATATATTTTTCTCATAATCTGTTCAAAATGTTAATGTTGTAACAACTTATGATTTTCCATTTGCTATAAAAATAACCTCTGATTATTTACAATGTTAAGATATCTACAAATTATGAGTAAATTATAACTCAAATTAGTTGTCCTTTCCATTGTTCTGGCTAAATTGGGTACCATTTTGTCCGTCGCAAGGGAGATAATTCGCATAGAAAAGGTATAAAAACGTGAACATCAAATAGGGAATATACAAAAGGTCTAATACGCTCCCTTTTTGGTAGCGTTAATGGTAGAAGTATGAATAGGTACTATGGCACTTCAAAGTCTTCAACAATATGGCTGCCAAACCGGAAATAAATTAAAAGAAAAATCACGTGACTCTAGTCGATTTTTTTTCTAATGAAAATGAAACAAAGTTCGGTAGCGGATACGAAAACTGTCCGGAATTTGGAGTTTTAGGTGGTGTTATTTTTAAACTTGATATTTTGTAAACAGGAAGAAAAAATACTGTTCTTCGGGAGCGTTTCAGGTTGCACCTGCCTCATATTATGAAACAGGTACGGCCATGAATGCTCGCGAATCTGAAAATTATCTGGCAATTTCACGATCATCCAGTGCATCAAAAAGTGTTGAGATTGTTTGGGCCGAGATATATCGGGGACGACTTTTTTTTAGGGCTGAATAGTCTCATTCAATTGAACTGTCGTTCCTTACGAAATCTCAAAAGTTAACTTCCGCGTAGAAACGAAAATTCTTGTCAGTATGTCAGAAGAAATTTAATAAATTAAAAAATATTAATATAAGTAAAACAAGCTAACAAAATGACTTTTATGACACACGGGTTCCGGGTTTCAGTGGTATCGGACGTACGAGAGAGCGTACGAGACTTAGGATCACCTTTGCCCTTTATGTTAAGAAGATATTCATTAGTTGAGCGTGTTAGTGTGCTACACGGAACGTGTTTACAATGCGCAGAATTGTTTTTTATTCATCAGTATGTGCAGCCATGTTTGTCAAAAAATCTTAAGTACACATTTTATACCATAAAGAGCTCGCTGACGCTCGCATATGAAATTATATAAAAAAGGAGATATAATAATAACGCATCAACTACTTTATTTTAAAGATAGACAGAGGTGTAAAATTCTTTGAGAATATAACATTACCTGGAAATGAGGAAGACATAGATATAATTAGCATGGATTCTGCAGCAAACGGAACCGGAAGTAATCAACATGCGTATGAAAATGACGCATTTGAACCAGATTACTACATTGGTTCATTCCATAACCACGACAGTAGTGAATCTAATCCGGATTCCGACAACGATGATAGTCACGCAGTTAAATCTACGGAAGAAGGAAAATCTAAACCTCAACAAATAAATGGCGATGCCCTTCATGAAATGGATGAAAAACAGAAGTAAGTAATTTTGTAATAATATGTAAGAATTAAGCGGCCCTGATTCGGTTTATTTATTAGAGATATATTGATGGTAATTTAGTTTCTAAGCGGCCATTGTGGTCGTGATTGTATGGTATTTGGATTTATTACTACCTCTGCAATCAGTGCCTATCACCACTAACGTTGTGAGTTTGAATCCCGCTCAGGCGAGGTGTCCTTGATACAACATTATGTGATAAAGTTTGTCAGTAATTGCGGCAGGTCGGTGGGTTTTTCCGGGTACTCCGGTTTCCTCCACCAAGAAAACAGACCGCCACGATGTAACTGAAAATATTGTTGAAAGTGACGTTAAACACCATGACCCTAACCCTAACCATACAGTTCCTAAATAATGTAATTGATTAAGTCTAAGGTACATCTTCCAGGGGTATAGGTAAATTAGCTGGTTTTGGCTCTCCTATTTAGGTTGTTGGCTTTCCAGTCTTTTCTAAAAACACGTGGCGTACACTAAATTTGGTATCTACGTTTATATTGCAATCAATCAATGGACCATTTATTTTCTCATAATGTATCTAGCTATCCAAATATATACATGAAATTAATAAATTAGCAATATTTTAAACACGCTCATCCTTTTCATCATAATAATTAACGCGTGTATACCAAGATAACGGTCTTCTTTATTGACGAAACTTTCAATGAACTTTTTGCACTCAATAAAATGTAAACACAGTCCACAATATGGCGGCATTTAGTACTTTAGAGTTACTGCCTTTAACGATAATTAAAGTACTTACCACCGAAAATACATACTCTAAAATATTTACGTAGTCTTGACTTTATTGTAGTAACATCTATTAAAATTTGCATGAATATGCAAATTTATGCAAATCTTATAAAAAGAAAAACAATATAAATTTCCAACTTAAATGTTGAAGTATCTGTTTATGTTATTATTAGTACATGTTGTAGGTGAAATCAAAACGTAAACAATGAAAATGGATACTTATAAAAACCACGCGTCAGTACATGTGTGTGAAATTCATAGTCGTTTAATATAAGTAGAAATAACGAGATATTGAATTGATTTGTCTCAGTAGAGGACACTGTTTTTCGGGGGATGTCATTAAAATAAACAGAGAGAAACGAAGGGGGATATCAAGAATAGACAACACAGAAACACAAGCAATATTTTAAACAAGACACAGGACAAAGACAAACAAAATAAAAACACAGATCAGAATACTAAGCAGATGAGCCCACCTAGCCCACCAAAATCTCTTAGATAATTCTATTACGTCTCTATTCTGAGGAACATTACATTTTCTGTCAACACTCCTTTTGAAGAAAACAAAATATTTTATTCATCTGAGTGAGAGAGTAATTACTATTGAATGTCTCGTGAGATATTTTTCAGTTATTTAATGACTCCATTTGTGCGATAGCATAACCACTGTGTCCATGCCCTGCGTGTTTTGCGCCATTTTTGTTACTCTTTTCTATGTACTCTTTACACATTGCCAATAGATAAATGATGCACATTGCATTTATATATATTTGTTTTGCAGAGAAAAGGTAGAACGCTGGGACGTCTTCCGCGTGACGTCAGCAGACAACGTCTCATCTTCAGATTTGTCTTGTTGGAACCTCGTTTTCAAAATTGCACGTGTAATAATGCTAACTCTTTTCGGACTTGTTGTACTGACTACCGGAGTTGTATCTAAAATTACATTGATGTATATGACGTCACGTATAAATGTTCCAGCATCAACTACAAATGGAACAAGACTAAAAACATTCTTTCATGAACTGAATTACCCAGTCTCTACAACAGAAGTGACGTGGATATGGGCGTTGCTAATAGCGATGGTGGCGCCATATTTCTTTACACTTTACAAATGCTTACAGACGATGTGCTTTAAAAGAACTAGTCCATTGAAAGCAATACCTTTAGTAATTGTAAGTTATTTATCAACTACATGTAAACAATAGATGGTTTGGATTAGGTTTGGTTTATGGTGTTTAACGCCACTTTCAACAATATTTCAGCTATAGCATAGCGGCCAGTTTTATTGGTGAAGGAAACTGAGAAAACCACCGATCTGTCGCAAGCTACTGACAAACTTTATCACATAATGTTGTATCGAGTACATCTCGCAATGAACGGGGTTTGAACTCAAAACTTGAATGATGATAGGCACTGATTGCACAGGTAGTTGTAAATCCAACTACCATAATATGACGTCCACGACGGCAACAGTAAATAATTAAAAAAAAAAAAATATTGTACAGTAATGGTCAAGAATAAAATAAACAACAACCAAAGCCGTTTCTCCTGACCGGAGATGAACGATGTTCCGGACGATCTCAACAATAGCTAACAACTCTCAAATCCATTGCAATTCTCTATTTAAAAAAACCCGATCGATTTTACTAATACAATGTAGCTGATAAATAACTAATCGCAATGCAGGTAATACAATGTTGCGGGTTTACTGTGATTAAATAGAATAAAAGTACTTTACATTTTGTATATATTTCCACTCAGATTATAAACTGTTAATTAATTTGAGACACAAAATTGGGATATGTAGTAAACAGCTAATCAACAAGCAGTTATCTACATGTATGTCGTCTGGTGATGAATGGCTGCAAATTAAAATTGATTACTCTTTACACACACAAATAACACAGCATGGAACAACGAAATACTTTGTCTGGCGATAAATTGAAAGCTTGTATTGGCATGTACAGTTAAAATTTACTCTTCACGTCACGCTTGATTGATTATTTTTAAACAAGCACAATCTTAAATTAATAAACGTGATTCCCTGATAAGCCAGTGGTGATATAAATCATACGTCATTTTTATTATTATTGACAATTATTTGTCTGCTCTCAGAAGCGACAATACAAAAGCCACAGGGTCGTGATCGTATGGTAAGTGGATTTATAACTACCTGTGCAATCAGTGCCTATCACCACTAAAGTTGTGATCTCGAACCCCGTTCATGGCGAGGTGTACTAGATGCAGCAATATGTGATAAAGTTTGTCAGTGACTTGCAACATGTCCGTGTACTCTGGTTTCCTTCACCAATAAAACTGCCCGCCATGATATACTGAAATATTGTTGAAAGTGGCGGTAAACACCCGCAACCTATAACCCAAACCAAAAGCCACAAATTTTAATATTGAAAACAAACGGATAAAACTTATTAGATTCTTTGTAGTAAATGAAAAAGAATGAAACACAAGAAGTAAGGTGTTAAGGAAATCTGGATGCGCAAGCATATGCTGTTATTCGTTTGTAGTTAATGCATTAACGATGTAAAGAAACAGCGCTAAACGCTTGTATTTGTAAATAAAAGAATAACGTGTTTTTTTCTTTCACTTTTCAGTCACTGTGTGTAGAAACTCTCCATTCTGCTGGACTATTCTTACTAGTGTTTCTAGTTCTCCCGAACTTTGACCCCATAACAGGGATACTCATCACACTTAATGTAGCTACCATTCCAGGGATCCTTAAAATATGTTTTCCCCAACGTACTATCCGAGATGATATTTTTCCAGGCACCAGTATGAAGGTGGTCAGAATTATCAACTTAGCTAGTTTATTGTGTCATCTAGCTGGCTTGGTGCTAATATCATACTATAGTTACAGAGTAGAGCCATCGAATAAAACACTTGTAGCTCTTATTCCGTTGTCCGCTATTTTTACTTCCGTAAATTGGTGGGAAAATTTTATTCCGAAAGGAGAAAAAGAATCGCGTGGTCTTCGTCAACTGAAAAGGAAGTTCAGTAGGGGCAAAACTAAAATAATGTGTATTTCAATCTGCTGGAAGATAGTCCTTACACTCTGTATAATGCCCATCATCATGTTAAGTCCTAACTGTGGTAAGGAATGTATAGACTTTTTATTTATAAGCACAACTCATAAAAATGGCCCTTCTATCCACAATGATATTTTGAATACCCAATTTACAGATTTCAGAAGATTTTGTAAAAATTTCAATTGGGTTCCATTTCTGATTGCAATAGTTCATGTCGTAATGAATGGCGTCTGCTACAAATTTGCGAAAGCAGCTTGTAAGGTGATTGGTCAACGCCTTGCATTCGGACTTCCTCTTGTTCTTACCACTCCAATAGCGTTATCACTCGTAATCGGATTCTTGTCTACTGTTACAATGTCTGTGAATGGATGCGATTTTAAATTTCCAATGTGGGATAGAGATGCTACCACAATCCAGGACCACATTGCTGATTACTGGTTTGTACTGGTTGGCGGGATACTGAGTTATCTTTCCCTGTTGTTAGTCACGAACCATATATGGACACCAAGAAAAGAGAGATTACAGCCTACAGATAAGTACGTAATATCAATATATTAAAGAAGTTATTGTATATATACAATTATTGACTTTGATGAGGTTAATATACCAAAGAAACAATATTCACCGAGGCCGAGGTCCGTTGTGAATATCACGCGATATTAATATAACGTTGTACCAGAGAACGTTCACAAGGGCATCAGTCAATAGAAATTAAGCAGACCAAGACGTCACTTATTAAAATACTTTTCATACAAACCAGCACGGATAGAAGTTGCAAGATTCGAATAAGTAGTTATCGCAGGTGAAGGACACAGTTTCTAATCAATTTCAAACGGGGTCTTCAATCTGTTGTTGCATCAGAAAACATTCAACAAATTAACGAACAAAATATAAATTTCTAAAAGTATTTAAAGGACAATAAAGCTATTACATGGTCATGCTTTGATTTACATCAATCTCTACAATCAGTACATATGTTTACTAAGATTTGTGAGTTCTACTCTTGTCAGCGGAGAGTCAGACTTGATACATACTTTAATATTTGTCAGGGACGTAATAAGTGGTGACTGTTTTCTACAAGTAAATATATTTGAAATCTTGTTGAATGTAGCGCTTTCCAAATATACGATATTTATATGTCTCTAAGAATATTAACAACATACTTCAAATAAGTGCATGCCGCCATAAATCAAACAAAACAGGAAATATTATTCAGGAATAAAAACCTGGCCAAAATGATGCATACATGTCTTACTCAGTGTCCAAGTCTATTTATTTGGATATTACAATACCGACTGATAATTAGGGAGGGTGATGGTCGTTATCGTATGATAGTTGGAGTTACAACTAACAATGCAATCAGATCAGTGCATATCACCACTAACGTGATCTCGAATCTCGCTCATGGCGAGGTGTACGCGATACAACATTATATCATAAAGTTTTTAGCGGCAGGTAGGTGATTTTCTCTGGATACTCCGGTTTCCTCCGCCAATAAAACTGACCGCCACGATTTAACTGCAATATTGTTGAAAGTGGCGTTAAACACCATAGCATAGCTTCCCATTAACATTTAGACAAAAATTAACAGATTTATTAAATTTCAGGCTGTTCGTGAAGCCTCTATACTGTGGAATGTTATTAGATCAATCTTTCCTCCTCAACAGAAGACGTGTAAATGATGAGTATATGTCTACAGACGACAAGGTATAATGTTAGAATGAATCGATTCCATCTTCCGACCATACAGTTGACACAAGTGCACCATCGTCATAAAATACTATGTTAACCAATTACAAATGTAGGAAGGCCGTAAGAGACAAAATTTGACAGTTTGACGGTCGCCACCATGATTTGGTTGACCGTTATGGAATATCCTTGTCACAAATGACCACGGATATGTTCCACTTGTCATAATCACTCCCCAGTCCTTTCCTCATGCATGACTTCTCACCGGGTTTGTAACTAGATTAACACGTATGGTGCCACTAGTGGAGCAGAACTGATTATCCTTCCCGAGCACCTGAGGAGTTCACCCCCCATTTTTAGTGGTGTTCGTGTTACTCGATCTTTAGTTTTATGTGTATGTTTTATAGATCATTGTTTGTCCTTTAATACTTTTCTCTTTTGGCCAGTGTGTTGTCTGTCCTTCTTCTATTTGCGAATTCTAATTACCTCCCTTTGGTATCTTCAAACTCGTCCTGAAAGTCATATGCATATTTGAGAAAGTATTAAGAATGTGGCGGGGTTAAAGTGATCAATGGAATATCAATCAGCATTTCTAGAATATATAAAAGTCCAAATACAAACAACACTCATAAGGATGACATATATATATAAATGTCTATTTAATTCATTGCAATATCACCGACATTATGTAATATTAATCCCCAAATTACAACAGATACATTACAATCAAGTAAATCCAACTACCATGCGATCATAGCCATGACGGCTCCCTATATTTATGTAAGAAACAGATTATATTTAAAAAAATGTAGGATTCACGATAAAAAAATCAAATTGGTTGTAGATATTAAATATTAAAAAAATGTATAAAAATAACAATCACATCAATATCTCTTTGAGCAGTTCCACAAAAAGGATGAGAATGATATCCCTATCCCTGATCTGCCAGATGACGTAAACTGGAACCCTACAGAGGATTGGTCAATACTGAGGAAAGATGACACGCCTATGTTATATATGTGTGCTACCATGTGGCACGAGACGGAGAATGAGATGACACAAATATTGAAATCATTGTACAGGTTGGTGCTTTCATAGTTATACTATGACTAAAAATGAAACATAAGAATCAAAATAAATAAACGAATTCATAGAAAAGTAGTCCAGTCTACTTATGACGAAATCGACTATAATGGAAACAAATATCACCAGTTATTATTTATCACTAGTGACTAGTTTTCACCAGAAGTTAAATGTAATCATCACCAGTAATTATTTTTCACATTTAATTATTTATCGCCAGTAGTAATTTCACCAGTAATTATTTATCACGAGTAATAATTTCACCAGGAATTATTTATCACCAGTAGTAGTTTCACCAATAATTATTTATCACCCGTAGTATCACCAGTAATTATTTATCACCGGTAGTTAGTTGTCACCAGTAATTAGTAATCACCAGTAATTATTTATCACCGGTAGTAATTTCACCAGTAGTTATTTATTACGAGTAGTAATTTCATCAGTAATTATTGATCACCAGTAATTATTTATCACCAGTAATAAGTAATCACCAATAATTATGTATCACCAGTAGTAGTTTCACCAGTAATTATTTATCACCAGTAGTAGTTTCAGCAGTAATTATGTATCACCAGTAGTAGTTTCACCAATAATTATTTATCACCAATAGTAGTTTCACAAATAATAATTTATCACCGGTAGTAGCTTCACCAGTAATTATTTATCACCAGTAGTAGTTTCACCAGTAATTTTGTATCACCAGTAGTAGTTTCACCAATAATTGTTATCACCAGTAGTAGTTTCATCAGTAATTATTGATGACCATTAGTAGTTTCACCAGTAATTATTGATCACCATTAGTAGTTTCACCAATAATTATTCATCACCAGCAGTAGTTTCACCAGTAATTAGTCATCACCAGTAGTAATTTCACCAATAATTATTTATCACCAGTAGTTATTTATCACCAGTAGTAGTTTCACCAGTAATTATTTATCATCAATAGTAGTTTCACCAATAATTATTTATCACCCCCGTAGTAGTTTCACCAGTAATTATTTATCACCAGTAGTAATTTCACCGGTAATTATTGATCACCAGTAGTAGTTTCACTAGTAATTATTTATTATCAGTAGTAATTTCACCAGTAATTATTGATCACCAGCAGTAATTTCCCTAGTAATTATTTATCACCAGTAGTAGTTTCACCAGTAATTATTGATCACCAGTAATTATTTAGCACCAGTAGTAATTTCACCAGTAATAATTTATCACCAGTAATAATTTCATTAGTAATTATTTGACACCAATAGTAGTTTAACCAGTAATTATTTATCACCAGTAATAAGTTGTCACCAGCAATTAATAATCACCAGTAGGTATTAGTTGTCACCAGTAATTATTAATCGGCAGTAATTATTAATTTTCACCGGTAAATTTGCTATTTTGTAGAATGGACGAAGATCAATGTGCACGTCGTCATCTCCAAATGTTTCTTGGTATCAAAGATCCTGACTATTATGAATTTGAAGGTAATATCTTAATTTAAATTACAAATTTTTCATTATAGGATTAGAGTTATGGTGTTTAACGCCAATTTCAAAAACATTTCAGTTATATCGTGGCTGTTAGGTTTATTCGTGGAGGAAACTGGATTATCCGGAGAAAACCACCGACCTGCCGCAAGTCACTGAAAAACTTTATTACATAATGTTGTTTCGAGTACACCTCGCCATGAATGGGGTTCGCTTTTAAGCGATAATGGGTATTAGCTTTACCTAACGTATGTGTAAGAAGCAAGTTACTGTGGATTCTAACTGTTTCAAGAAGGAAAAGTAGAGGTAAAGTATCAGAGGCCACATCCCGGTCCTTTCCTCATTCACGACTAATTACCGGATTTGTAACTAGATTAACACGACGGGTGCAACTAGTGGACTAGTGGAGCAGGAACTGCCTACCCTTCCGGGGCACCTGAGTTCATCCCCGGTTTTAGTGGGGTTCGTGTTACTCGATTTTTAGTTTTATATGTATGTTTTGTAGATCGTTGTTTGTCCTTTTGTGCTTTTTCTTTTGGCCATTGTGTTGTCTGATCTTCTTCGATATATGGATTCTGGTTGCCCCTTTGGTATATTCAAACTCTTCTTAACTCATTTGCAGTCTTTTCATAGTCTTTGTTAGAAAATTATCCAGCGTAATAATTCAGTCTAATTAAGTTGTAGGGGGTAAAACAGCTTCTAACATGAATGCATTCATTTCCTTTGATCTTTTTATTGTTTGTATATCAGGATGTAAGCAACAGCTATAATGCAAGCAACAGCTAAGAACTATGATACGAGATATTGCACACTTTAAATCTGGGCTGTTGTTTTATTACCCTCAAAGAGCCGTGCAATAATCATAGACCTAGATGTGATATTGCATGGCTTCATGTTATAAATCATTTATACCATGGTTTTCCGGGTTAAGCGGTTAATTAATCGTGGTATAAATAATACTTCTTGATTCCGATTGGTCATTATTTCAATATTCAACTCCCTATTTCCCTGATCTTCATCTACATGTTTGTGTACTCAAAACTACAAAAAGATCAATCATATCCATCATACGTGAATTTTGAAGGGTTTGTGAAACTGAATGTCATATTTTTTATACCAGTGGGTTCCCTTGCCAAGGAGGTACAGTCATAATCGAATTATTCATTAGAATGTGTATCCATTACATAACAAATCACAGGTTTATTATACTTTTTTAATTTTAGCACATATTTTTTTCGACGATGCCTTTGATTTCCACAGCCTTGAGGATTATGAATATCAAGCTAATGACTATGTGAAGATGATGTTTGCTTGTATGGACCTTGCTGCAAGGTAAATTAGGAATCTCAATCACGACGTTACGCTTTGTACGGTAAAACGTAATAAATTTTCATGTACTATATCAACAACTTTATTGACTTTTCTTATTAAATTTTACTTAAAATTTAGCACGAATTAAGTTTAGATTACAAGGAAGTTGAAAGGAAATTTGTTCGAAATCAAGAAAAATGGTTGATTTATGGTGTTTAGCGCCACTTTCAGTAATATTTCAATTATATCGTGGCGGTCAGTTTTATTGGTGGAGGAATCCAGAGTACCCGGAGAAAACCATTGGAAATTAACATAAGGACTGGACATAAGTTAAGCATTTGAATATGTAAATAAAATCTTATATAATGCTTAATAAATTTAATACTTTATTATTTTTTCTTCTACTCATTTTTTTTCAAATTTAACACGAATTCAGCAGAATTGTTTCGTGTATTAGATCTTTAAAAAACAAGTAATGAAAAGTGTATCATGTTTGATCTCACAGTGCTGTTCATGGAGTAATGATGAAGATCCCACCACCTACCAAAGTACCCACCCCATACGGAGGACGTTTAATATGGCGCATGCCTGGTGGAAACAAAATTGTTGCCCATCTTAAAGACAAAGCAAAGATAAGACACAGGAAACGATGGAGTCAGGTAATATACTATATATATCCATCTTTACCTTTAAAGGGGTTTATGGAGTTTAACGCCACTTTCAACAATATTTCAGCTATATCGTGGCAGTTAGGGTTATGGTGTTTAACGCCACTTTCAACAATATTTCAGTTATATCGTGGTGGTCAGTTTTATTGGTGGAGTATCAGGAGAATACCACCGATCTGCCGCAGGCCATTAGCAAACTTTATCACATAATTTTGTATCGGGGACACCTCGCCATGAGCGGTATTCGAACTCACAACATTAATGGTGATAGGCACTGGTTGCATAGGTAGTCTTAAATCCAACTACCATACGATCACGATCTGGTATTGAGGTAGCGCTTGTTCCGGAATTGTGTATATAGATATATTATAGAAATAATCAATGATTGATTGATTTTTGGTGCTTAACGCCACTTTCAGCAATATTTCAGCTATATCATGGCGACAAGTTTTAGTGATGGAAGAAGCCGAAGTACCCGGAGAGAACCACCGACCATGGCCAAGCAACTGATAAGCTTGATCACTTACGGTTGAGAGGCGAGTGTACCCTTTGTTGTACTTTAATAATCAATGAAATTACGTTATTAATTTGTATTGTAAATTATTTGTGAAATGATGTATTAGGTAATTTAAAATTTATTTAAATCAAGGAAAGGTGATAAACTATGTTTAAAATATATAGAATAAATAATAAAAACAACAAAAATTACCACACTGTCGGAACAGCTTTAAAATGCAATCGACAAATCGTACAAACAGAGACCAGATCGATAGTCCTAACACACTCATGCATATAATTAACAACAAGATACCGGTAATATGAAAGGGAAAAAAATAAGCCGGGAAAAAAAATCAGAATTTGCTATCATTTTAGATATCAAATTAGATGAAATGATGAATTTTACTTATTTTCCCTGTTTGTTGAATGATTTATAATACAATTTCATGCATATGCACGTAATAAATGAATTACAAACTGATAGCAGGAAGAAAACATAGTTTATATGAATAATATATAATGTATAACAGATAGAATGTCTTTGTGATTCAGTATTGGATAATACATGGAAAGCTGTAGGTTATTAAAAATAATCCACGAGCGCCGTTAGTCCCAAATGTATTATTATTTTGTTGAGAATTTAAAGCTACCCGTGTAATATCTTACTTATTACCTTTCCATAGAAATATATGGACGTGGTTTTTTTTTACTTTTGTATTTTTGCATTTTAGGATTTAGTATCCAAATTTGATAGCAATAAAAGTAATAATAATAATAAAGAAAACAATCAATTTGTATTTGAAAAATCCTTTACGTTCTCGATTATTTTTCTTCTTTTTCTTTTCTTAAGCTTCTTGGTGACAAAGATTGTTTACATTGAATATGGCCAGTTAAAAAAATGACTCCTTTTCCTTTTACCTTTCCATAGATGTGCCCCTTGCAGGGCTCACCAAACCAGGCGAAGTGGGCGAAATTCTCGCCCTATATAGTCTGAAGTCGCTCTCCCCCGACTACAAGGCGAAATTAAAGTCGCCTTGTTTCTTTTTGCAGGTCACTCTTTTCTTGCAAATAATCTTCGTTTTATGGTAAAGCTGATTGTCAAAACAATTGTAATCAATGGGAAGATACATAACAATAAGAGGAAAAGGTTTTATTCAAGCAATAAAGAAGGTTTAATTTGTTGATACAAAAGTATCACGGCAAACTTCTGCAAATTTGTACTGACGAAATTCCAGGTGAATATTAAATCCCAAATCTTAAAATATACAAACAGACGCTTCCTTTACCAAATTGGCCATTGAATTGTGTTATATTCTAATTATTTTCACAAAACTTGAGTTATTTGTAACTTTTTAAAAGCTAACCAATCAACATGTCTAAGTTTTAAACACGGCGATCATGGGGACGTAGGAAATCGGGGGATGGAAACGAACATTTAGATGTCATTGACAGATTTCAAGGCAAAAATGAATAAATCTAAAATCAATAATATAAGATCAATAATAATAATAAAACAAATACAAAACATGAATGTTAAATATGAAAGATATAAACAAGATATTAGCAAAGATAGAAAGCTATGTTTGGGAAAAACATTGTAATATATGATCCTCTCTTATACCGCCGCCCCCCTTCTTCTAAGACAACTAAAGAATAACCAGAATCAAACAAGTACAACTGGAGCACAGAATTTTAATGAATTTGACAATACAGCTGGGTGGCTGTCTGTGTTTTTTGTGTTTTTTTTTGTAATGAATTAATCAAGTAGAGTCACCATCAAACCACCCCTCCCCCTCCCCAGCCGACTTGAAAATAAAAAAGACAAATGCAGTCATTTGGTAATTTGGACATTCACGTTGTCAATTATAAGAATTGAAAAGCTTTTTGTTATTGGTAACTAGTTATTTTTTTATCTCATAAACAAAGAAACTAGTAAAGGATGGGTGTGTGATAACTTTCCTCGACAATTTCATTTTTTTCTGGGTACCTTCCATGAAAAACATAAATTTAAATATTTTAAAAATCTGACGGTAAAAGTTTGTAAAATTTGGTGCAATGATGTCTATATGTCTATTCGTCAGTGTGACATTTTTTGGTGGAAATTAATTGACAGGAATTTTTTTAATCCGATTTTTAATACCAAGGTGGTCCTCAGGGCATCCCCTCTTTTTTGCAGTTTCCACTGTTTTGCACGTGATTATCTCCAAACAGGATATTCAGATATGCTAGATATTTCATATTTATTCAACAACAACACTCTCAAGTGTATTAAAGCCAAAATATTCCCTTTCAATCAGAAATAAATGTGCATATCTATTAGAATCTTCCGAAACTAGTATTACCATCTGGCGTCAAGAATACCCCCAAAATTGCTATATTTAGGATGTGCTATGGAGAAAACGGCACGGTGAAATTTTTTGAAACTTTGTCAGATAATGTATTGAAACATAACTATTCAATGATGCAAATTTAAAAAAAATTGAATGATGGGAAAATTTTAGGGTAACCCAGGTCTACCACCTTAAGCAATCATAAATTGTTTGTTTGTTGTTTGATGGTGTTTAACGCCACTTTCAACAATATTTCAGTTATTCCGTGGTGGTCAGTTTTATTGGTGGAGGAACCCGGAAAACCCAGAGGAACCCACCGACCTGTCGCAAATCTTTGATATACTTTATCACATAATGTTGTACACCTCGCCCTGATGGAGATTCGAACTCACAACATCAGTGGTGATAGGAACTGATTGTATAGGTAGTTGTAAATCCAACTACCATATGATCACGACCACGACGGTCCTTAGCAATCATATACTAGTAGCTTTATTCATCATTACATGAATAAAGCTACACCCTGGTCGTCCAGGTTCAACCACGGGTCTCTGTTTTACATCAAAAGATAACATGCACAGCAGGGACGGATCCAGGATTTCAAGTTAGGGGGGGGGAGCACTTAAAATTTTGTTTGGGGTATTTCGTGTGAAAAATCACGATTTTACGCCAAAAAATCATATTTTTTCCAATTGTCGAGGGAGGCGCGGAAATTTTGGGGTATTTCGTGCGCCTCCCCCCCCCCCCCCCCCCCCCCTGGATCCGCCCCTGCACAGGGTTTGACATGTAGTTAACATGTATACTCTCGATTATATTTAGATGTGTCAATTATCACAAGAAGTGAGTTCAGATGGACTTAAATTCCTGACTTGAGTCTCCTTTGAACTACTCTTAACGGCTCACAAATCATGACCCCAAACCAGCATAATACACCCCCCCCCCCCTCCAAGACGTTGTCTGGTTTGACGTCACCCAAGTGTAGCTATATAAGTATAATAAGTTACCAAACCCTGCTATGCTCTAGAACAATCGTGTGTACCGCTACTTTCAACAATATTTCAGTTATATCATGGCGGTCAGTTTTATTGGTGGGGGAAACCCGGAGAAAACCCGGAGAAAACCACCGATCTGCTGCAAGTCACTAACAAACTTTATCACATAATGTTGTATCGATTACACCTTGAGATGAACGGGAATTTACTTGAGTGGTGAATTGATTGCATAGGTAAATTTAATTCCAACTACCATACGTGCACAATCACGATGGCCTCTACTATGATTTAGAGATCCACTTAGATTTAAGTGCAATGTAAACAGTGTTTGATATATTTTATTGTCGAGAATCAGATGTTTATTGGTTATATATTAGGAACGTGTGATCACAGTGGTCTGGTTGTAAGACGGAAGTGTTGAAACTTAAAGTAGACTTAGAAAATCCAACAAGGTGTTCGATACCCACATGTATCATAATATTAATAACGTGTTTTAAGGCTTATACAGTGAAAGATTTAATTATGAAAAGATAGTTTAAACAGTGATAGCCAACAATTAGTGCCGCTCGATCTTTAGTTTTCTCTGTAATGTTTTGTAAATCGTTCTTTATCCTTTTGTCTTATGTCTTTTCTCTTGATAAAGCCCCGAGTTCAACTCGGTTTTTTGTGGTGTTTGTGTAGCTCAATATTTAGCTTTCGGTGTAATGATTCCATAAACTCATTATAGGTGATGTACATGTACTACTTTCTGGGACACAGATTAATGAATCTGAAGGACAAGACTAAAAAACAAAAG
This sequence comes from Bathymodiolus brooksi, assembly GCA_963680875.1. Taxonomy (NCBI): domain Eukaryota; kingdom Metazoa; phylum Mollusca; class Bivalvia; order Mytilida; family Modiolidae; genus Bathymodiolus; species Bathymodiolus brooksi. Next base: position 70,092,865 of record OY804589.1, read on the forward strand.
GAGAAGATAGCACAGAATACATTTCTACTGGCTTTAGATGGTGATGTCGATTTCCAACCATCAGCAGTCCAACTGCTTGTCGACAGAATGAAGAAGAACTTGAACGTTGGAGCTGCTTGTGGTCGTATACATCCAATCGGATCAGGTAATATATCTCTCTATCAAACCATACCAGTTAACAGGATTTTCGTTCTCGTCTCTGAAAAAAAAAGCCAATCAGATTCTGATATTCTGATTACCCCTTTGGTATCTTTAAGCTCTTCCTATAGTTCAAGAACAACAATCGTATTCTAAGATGTTTTAATTTTCAGGCATGGTCACTTGTGTTTTTTTGTTTTGCTTCAATGGTGCTGTTTTTCCAGCAAGGATTGTAATTTCGTTTATATACTTAATTAGTATTTTACATATGTCGTAGGTAGTAATATAGTCTATTATTATACTTCTCATCCTTTTTTCTATATAAATTTTATTGCAATAAAAATACTATTTCCATAGTTTCATTCAATTTGTCTGAAAAGTACTATTTACCTGTGAATAGCACAAATGTCTATTCACTGGCCGGTGAATAGGACTTTAATCACATGTTTTTTTGTTTGTTTTTTTTTAAATTAATTTCTTCTTCAAATGCACACATGAAAATGTATTAGTTTTAAAAAGCATTAATAAAGTAGACTAGAAATCCATCAGAAAAGGACCTAATTTAGAATTTTGAATTGCACAGTTGTTTAGTATAATAAAACACTTATAGACTTGATATTCGGGTAATAGCACTTTAATTGTCCCCTCTGTACCAACCATTTTACAGGGCGTTGCCTCGGAAAATAGTTTGTACCTTGGGGACAATAAAAGTGCTATTACCCTCATACCCAGTCAATAAGTGTATAATCTAGTACAAATATTTATGAGCATATAGTCATTGAGCAAAACAAGACAATTATTGCTACGTTCGTGATTTGCGAAATTGTATTTGAAATGAACCCAGAGAATTAACAGTGCGATTTACAAGAGAGGTGGTCGTGTTCCGGAATTTTCTAAGCAGTATCTCATATTTCTTTTTCTATATCGACCTTATAATATATCATTTAAATAGACACAAAGCATGTGTTGGTAATATAGGCAATGTATTTATTATTAAAACTATGGTTCTCCTTCCTCAGGCAGAGGTGACCTTTATCGATTTGGGCTGTTCTTTTTATGCCCTTTTGTATTATTTCTCCCAAAGGATAGAGCTGTAGGACTTCAAATCTTTTGATTTTGAGATGAAGGTTATTTCAGAAACACGTCGCATGCACTAAATTTAATATCTATTTTGAGTAGCTATTGATTGTTTGTTATTTCAAAATTTATCTTTCCAAAGCCCTTTAAGTTTGAGGAATATTTATTGCTGGCGATGTATATCAATTTTGAATCAGGGCCAAATCGTTATTTTTATTACAATTTTGTCTCGGACTCTATGTATTTGTCAGATATTTTTTTTTTTTTTTTTTTTTTTTTTATAAAATACACTTTTGTATATATATATATATATATATATATATACGTCTGAAAATTAAACCAAACAGTGTTAGAATTAGATTTTAGAGCTGTCAAATTTTTGTTCTTCCCTCGACGGGATTTGAACCCACACCATTGTTACACTGCAGCACCATTCGCTTAGCCTTACGTCCAGCGCCCTAGACCACTCGACTACATCCACTCCCTATATATATATATTTTTTTTTATAAAATACACGTTTGTATATATATATATATATTTTTTTTTATATAAAATACACGTTTGTATATTTATTTATTTTTATTTAGGACCCATGGTTTGGTATCAGAAGTTTGAATATGCTATAAGTCACTGGCTCCAAAAGTCTGCAGAAAACGTAATGGGGTGTGTTCTGTGCAGTCCAGGATGCTTCAGTCTGTTCCGTGGCTATGCTCTAATGGACGATAACGTCATGAGACGTTACACAACGCCACCTACAGAAGCTCATCATTACGTTCAGTATGATCAAGGTATATTACTGTCAAAATAACCTGAATGAATGCTGTAATGAATTAAAACATGTGTTTTCATACAGTTGAATCTCGTTATGTCAAACTCGGCTAAGTCAAAATTTATCTGAAGTCCCGTTTTAAACTTAATGCTTTTCTACTTAATTTACTCCTCTTATCTCAAATTTCGCTGTGTCAAAATTTCGTGTTTCTGGAAGTAGCTTTTCAATCCCTAATATACATATCCATTCAAATTATGTTCGTTATGTCGAAATTATAAATAGACCTGACAAGATGCATGTGTAGTTTATTGTATTATTATACCGAGAATGAAGGTTTGAGATCATACAACTAGCTAAACCCCGCCACTTTGCAGACTAACAGTCCCGTTCTAAGCACGGAAAGTGAGTGGTAATATATGTGTGTCTAAGGGATGTCAACTTTGTCTCAGTTTCTACATTTTTCCGATTAGATTTTGGAACTGTTCTGACAGTAAGGTATTTTTTTTTTCATTTTTTATTTATTGCATACATGTATTGCTGATCATTATTCTCCTATAGATGGATCACTTTGGTCAAATGTCTTTGGTATTAATATTGAAATGAGAAGGGACATGAGCTAATAACTATATACATGTGCATGTAATTTGAGATGAATGCTATTTTCACAATTCTATTAGCAATAAATATATATTTGAAAATGATATAGATCGTTAACTGAATGTATGCAGCATCATGAAGATGCTTTGAATTATCGCCCCTTTCCCGCACTAAAAGAGCATTTTATTCCCGTTTTTTTTCTTTGCAGGAGAGGATCGATGGTTATGTACATTATTATTACAACAAGGATATAAGGTAGAATATGTAGCTGCATCTGATGCTTTGACCTATGCCCCGGAAGGATTTTACGAGTTTTACAATCAGCGTCGGCGATGGTCACCATCTACTATGGCAAACATTCTCGATCTACTTAGCGATTGGAAAAACGTTACATCAAAGAATGAAGACATTTCAAAATTGTACATCGCGTACCAAATGTTTTTGATGGCGTCCTCAATATTGACCCCCGGAACGATATTATTGATGATCTTAGGATCCCTCTACACAGCATTCCCACTGATTGCACCATGGACGGCATTTGTTGCTAATTTAATTCCTGTCATTATAATGGTCATATTGTGTTTTGTTGCAACGAGTGACACGCAGGTAAGATATAATCAAGATTGATTGGTGTTTAATGCCAACTTTAGTAATTATTTCAGCTATAGCGTGGCGTGACATAGTCAAGAAAATGATGACGGAGAGAGAATTCACATGCTGTGAAAGTACCTTTATTCAGTTGGCACACATTTTCGTGGTTTTACGAAATGCATTGATCCTTAGGTTCTTGAATTCGTGGTTTCAAACATTACAGACAACAATCAATAGGAAATTTGTATTTCGTTGGATTTTTTATTTTCGTGGTTTAAGGGAGAACCACAAAATCAGCAGAAATTAGAACCTTACAATTAATAATGATTTCACAGTATATTTTTCACTTTTACGATTCCCCTTCTTTTGATGTTTTTAAAAAGGGGGTCTCACTATAACCGTGCTAGCATGGTAGTTAGACTTGCATATACCTATGTACGTTGATGGCAACGGTCACTTAAATGTGTGAGTCCGTCCAAAATGATGGTATTTAACGCCACTTTCAACAATATTTCAGCTATATCGTGGTGATCAGTTTTATTGGTGTATTAACAGGAAGAAACCACTGACCCGTGACAATTCACTGATCACACAATGTACACCTCGCGATGAACGGACTTCGAAATCACAACTTTAGCTATATGAAGAGGCATGGTTTTCGTACTGCGAATATATGAATTGGCATGGTTTTTGTACTGCGAATATATGAATTGGTATGGTTTTCATGCTGAGAAAATGTATGAATGGATGTGCCTTACAAAACCCAGCTGCACACTAACTGCCAAATTGTACCAGCAATTGACACCATTGACACAAGACTGTAATTGTACCCCGTGTAATCAAAGATAACACATTAACAGATAAAGAAACAAGAAAATTCGATCTTGTTTTATTTTGCCAACTCATATTCATATATCTTTTATTGTAGTTAAGCTATGCCGCCATTTTGTCAACACTATACTCATTAGTGATGATGATAGTGATAGTTGGGTTGCTGAGGGAGGCAGCGGAAGCCCAGTTTTGTTCTGTGACAACGTTTTTCCTTGTTTTTGTAGCTGGGATATTTGTTATTTCAGCTTTTCTACACCCACAGGTAAATAATAAAATGAAAATAATAAACAAAAAATACCACACTGTCGGAACAGTTCCACAATCCAATAAAAAAAAAATCGCAGACAGAGGCGATATCTATACTCCTAACACACAAATACATAACCGCTCACGTTCCTAGCTTGGTAAGCGCTCTTTAATAAAGGAGGTACCATACACTACAGGGAGATAACTCTTTAAAATCAGTTGAATGCTTTGATCATATGATGTTTGTATGCAGGTTTCAAGCATCTCGGTGATCAAAACCACAGAGAGAAAAGCTGATATGTGGCTAGTGAATTTATAGCTCTGAGTCTGTTGGTTGGAATTTGCTAAAATTTTGATATTTATTACAGTGGATATATTCAAACACACTGCCAAAAAAATAAGAAAATTAAACGAGCAGATAAAATTTTACCTGAAGGGTTTGGTACGTTTTCTTGTGCACAATTATGTTACCCTGTAATCTTTTGTTGAAAAGTATTCACTTATCTACCATAAATTAGTGTCAACATGTATGCGTTGTTAACAGTAGATTTAAGATGAATTCTTAGTGCTAACATGTATTGTGTTAAACACTGTTCTAAAACTAACTAACATAGTGCTTATTGTATTATCTTGCTAAAGTTTAGCATATAAACTTATCATATGTGTAACTCCTTATTGAATAATTTAAGAAGAGTTTGAAGAATCCCTAAATCGAAGAACAGACAATGCAATGGCCAAAACAAAAATGACAAAAGGACAAACAACGATCCATAAAACGTACACATAGAATTAAAGATCGAGTAACACGAACCCCACTAAAAACTGGGGATGAAAACAGTTTATTTAATTTCTTGTACAATATAAATATTACAATTTTGTTATAAGTTGTTGTTTAGAATAGTAAATTAAAGGCATCCAATGGCTAAATATGGGAATACCACATCGAACCATGAAAACTGTGATTAAAACAGCTTATATTGATAATATTGTTTTCAGGAATTCTGGTGTCTGTTACATGGAATGTTGTATTTCTTGGCAATACCTTCTATGTCAATGTTGTTGATGATATACTCACTTGGCAACCTACACGTGGTGTCTTGGGGAACACGTGAAACAAAAACTGCCACTCCACAACAGGGGACACAACAAAACAAACCAAGACCAAATGCAGTTCAGAGTTGGTTAGATAAAATGGGTTTATCAGATGTAGGAGGCAATGGTTCTTCCGACTATCAGTTTTCTTTTGGAAATTTGTTTAGGTATAATATATATACGTTAGGGAAAATCGACGGAACACTCAAGTATCAACAATCCAGAGACTCGGCCAACATTGGGAACAAGACACAAAACGAAACATAAAATGCAAAATTACATCTATTGCTATTTCTAATTTATTTTAAGCAGGTGTACAATATTTTGGTTGTAGTTATATTAAAATAGCAATGCAAATTGCAGATTATCTGTGTAAATTAAGGCGATATGTGCACATGTAATAGTTCTGATCCAATCACGTTATTAATGTATTTTCAAATAGCGGTAGTTCATACCGATACAGAGAGGTCGATTACAGTCTTAATTGTTGTTAATGCACTGGAGTTAGGATTGTGGTGTTTAACGTCCCTTTTAACAATATTTCAGTTATATCGTGGTTGTCAGTTTTATTGGTGGAGGAAACCAGAGTACCCGGAGAAAACCACCACCGACCTGCCACAAATCACTGACAAACTTGATCACATAATGTTGTATCAAGTACACTTCGCCATGAACTGGGTTCGAACTCACAACTTTAGTGGTGATAGGCACTGATTCTGACTGTGTTAACATCTTTTTTTTTTTTTTTTTTTTTTTTTTTAATTTCAGATCATTTTATTCAAAAACCCTGCTATATAATTACCCTATGTAGCCCAGGGGAGCTACATAGGGGCCCCTGTGGTTTACATAACTCATTTGACCAGGGAAAATATCAAATTGAGTAAAAAAATACACTCCCTTTCATTCACAGAATGAAAATTACAAATATACATGTACATTTAATTTTTTTTTCTTTAACTTTATTTTTTATAACAAATATTATTGTAGCAAATAGAAAAATTATTATAACGATTTGAGAACGGTATCACTAAATAAAACTAACTGCAGTTACCTGATAAATCGAACACACCTTATTGTTTTGAGTGTAGTTTTACGACAGCAGCATGGCTATTTATTCTTACATACATTTTCCTATTTTCATTCTTGGGACCTACAATTATCATCAGTTTGTGTTATTCATTCAAATGGAATTATATGGAAAATGCAGTTGGATTAATAAATAACATATACACTATAGGGTCTACATATTAACAGACAGCTTTGTAAGTAAGAAATAATCAATATATGTGTCAATACAACAATGTACTAGAAAGGAGTGTGTATCTGGTCATTTACAACACCGTGACGCAGATAAATTAATTCATATGAAACAGTTAGATACAAAACATATTTGTCATTTCTGTATAGATATTATTTCCCGTTTTACTTTTGGCAAGAGAAAATATGAATGAAATTTCGCTTTTAATTGATAATTTTCAATTTAGTAATTTTTTTCTTTTGGTATTTAGCAACATTTCGTTCTTTCCAAATCATCCACTTTGTGGTTGTCAAAATCGTGTTGACTATTGCGTTAATTTGGTCGTCTCTGTGGCTTATTCCTAAGATTATCGAATTTTCTGATTTTGATATAGTTTTAATTTCATTTTGTTCATAAAATTCATTGATTTTTTGGAAAATTTCTGTTCACACACTATCCACCAATTTACAGTTAACGAAAAGATGCATTAAATTTTCGGGGTCTTTACAGAAATGACAACCACCATTTGGAGATTTATTCATCTTTTGTAACCTTTCTTCTGTATATATTATTCTATGTATCACTTTCCATTGTAATTGTTTGGATTTTCTATTTGCAAGATTTTTAAAATGTCTACCCCATATTTCTTCCCATGGTAATTCTACTCCGAAATAAATTTCCCATTTTTGTTGACATATTGGAATATTTACTATTGCAAAAAAGTACTGTATATCTTTAAGGAGAAGTTTTTTATTTTCTAGAATATTATCATTTTTTATAAATTCGCATGTATTTTTCACTGTAAATGGATAGCTTTTAGTATTTTCTTGATTAAAGTTGTCTGATTTGAGCATGAGAAGTAGTTCATGGGAAAATGATGCTTTTATACGGCTGTATTCGGCAATCCAGTTTCTTTTATCACGCAGTCTATTGAATATTTCAGTGGAATTTACAAATATTTTACTATTTTGATCCCAGATATCTTTCACCGTTTTAAACCCACTTTTGGAGAAATTGGACAAAAATAGAGCTTTTCGTTTATATCTTATTTTCGAATTGCCAAATATATGTTGCTCTAATATATTTTCTTTTGTGTTAATTTTATTTAAACTCAGAAATTCAGACCAGCAATTTAAGAGATTCAGATAATATTTTGAAATCTTCCTTAATCCAATATCTTTGATATCTGAACATTTACAGAGAAAAAAATCGGTCTCAAATTTTGAATCCATTGATGTCAGCCAATATTTACCAATAACATTCCATTTATCTAATTCTGAGTGTATTATATTATGCATACATTTAACTTGCTTTGCCTTAATAAAGTGATTCAAGTTCACCATTCCCATCCCCCCTTTATTCTGTGGTAAACTGCATACGTTTCTAGATATTTGGTTTGTTTTACCATCCCATATAAAATCCCATATGATGGAATTTATTTCCTTTTCAAATTTTACTGGAATACCCCTCATTTCTATTTCATAGCCTATTACCGATAAGACAAATGATTTGATAATTAAAATTTTTCCAAAATACGTAAGATCTCTTGATTTCCAAACCTCCATACAACTTTTTATCTTATTTATTTTTTCTAACCAAATCATTTCTAAGTCAATTGCATATCCATGAAATACCCCCAAAGCTTTAACCGGTTTTGTTGACCACTTAATATTTTTAAATCTCGGGTTTTTATTACGCCATTTCCCTAGATACATCCCCACTGTTTTTTCCAAATTCATTTTTGCCCCAGAAGCTTTTTCATATATTTCAAGTGTTTTAAATGTTTCCTCGATGGATTCTTCAGTTTTATTAATCAATTGGGTGTCATCAGCAAACATGTTTACCTCTGTCTCTATATCCGGTCCATTTCTATTTGGTAAAGATATGCCTACTATCTTGGGATTGCGTCTAATGGATGTCGCCAATGGCTCCGCCTGCAAAATGTATAGCATCGGAGCGATTGGGCATCCTTGACGGATTGAACGTGAAATGTTGACGAAGCGGGATACAAATCCGTTCGTCTGAATACTTGTCTTTGCATTTTTGAAAAGCATGTTTACCCAGCCCCTGAAACAGTCACTAAAGCCAAATTTTTCAAAACACAAATCTATCCACCCCCACTCAACTCTATCGAACGCTTTCTGTTGATCTAGGAATATAATTGCCCCCTCTTCATTTTCCATTTCTGTATAGTCTATGATATCCTGTAATAATCTATTCCCCTGAAAAATATTCCTACCCTTTACGAACCCCCTTTGGTCGGTATTAATTATATTTGGTAATACACGTTTTAGTCTCTCGGCTAATATTTTTGACACAATTTTATAATCCACGTTTAGAAGAGTAATAGGCCTCCAGTTTTTTATATCCTCCCTTTCCCCCGATTTGAACATAAGTGTAATTATTCCCCTATTCTGAGATTCACTAAGTAGTTTTTGATCAAAAATCTCCCTCACCACAGACTCAAAATCTTCTCCAATAAGATACCAATAATGTCTGTAAAATTCACTAACAATCCCATCCTCCCCTTGTGATTTATCGGGTTTTTGTAATTTTACTGCCTTTGAAATTTCATCCAAAGTTATTCCTTCATCACAAATCTCTTTATCCTCTTGACTTAATTTTTTTTCCAAATTATTTAATAAATATGCGGCCGAATCACTGTCCCATCCTTCTGAGGTAAAGAGTTTTTCGAAAAAATTTACTTGTTCCTCTAAAATAGACACAATATCCTCTTTATATTTGCCATCGTTAGTTTTAACTCTATTCCATAGTTTTTCTTTACCCTTCTTTTTCTCTAGGTTAAAGAAATACTTTGTAGATTTTTCCCCCTTTTCATACCAATTTACTTTTGATCGAATTCTAGAGGCTTCTGCTTTTTTTTCATAGTACCCTTTAATGTTGCCCCTTAACTCAGATATTTCATTTTTATTGTCCGAGTTGCTTTCAACAAGTTTCTCTAAAGTAGTTTCCCAGATCTTGAGTTTCGTTTCAATTATGTTTAATTTTTTTGATACGCCTATAGTTAAGCTTTTTATTTTAATCTTAGTTTGCTCCCACCATTCCAATTTATTTTTGAAGTTATTTTTCTGAAGTTTCCATTTATTCCAAAAACTTTCAAATATGTGCTTAAATAAATCTGTTTGAATAACGGTATAATTCATCTTCCATAACCCCGGACCTCGTTCTGGTTCACTTACTTTCAATGTCATGATAACGCCATCATGATCACTAAATGGAAAGTAAATAATTTTAATCTTTTGTGATGCAAAATTAAGTTCACTGCTGATGAAAATGAAATCTATACGCGAGTGTGAATTGACCCGGCCGAATGTAAAACATTTACTGTTTGGATTGCGTGCTCTCCAAACGTCGATCAAATCATTTCTTTCTATATATTTTTTCAATTCCGTTGAACCTATGTCATCGCGGTTTGGTATTGGCTTCCTATCTAGACTTTTCAAGAGTGTACAGTTAAAATCTCCCAGAACTATATTTTTGTCCGCCGGATTCATCGAAATTGATTGATTAATAAATATTTTCTTATCATTACCCAAATTAGGAACATAAACATTATATATATTTACGTTATAAGTATTTGATATCTTTACCACACAGGAGATTTTCCTACCAGTATTATCTCGCCCCGTTTCTGTAACTTCATAATCAATTGTTTTTGAAAAGAGGATAGCAACACCTCGTGAATTACTTGAACCATGATTCCACATACTTTTAGCCCCCCATTCATTTTTCCATTTTAATTCAGTATCAATCGAACAGTGTGTTTCTTGTAAACACGCGATATCGATTTTCTTTTTTCGACACCAACAAAACACCGCATTCCGTTTTTTGTCGTCTGCTATACCATTAACATTTAATGTAACAATACAAAGAGACATATTTACAAATTGACAGTGAAAGGTCGCAATTTGGAACTCACCTCACACAGGTGACTACAATTAAACATAGGTATATTTACAACAAGTATGACAACAATAATTATACAATAAATCACACTCTTTATATTGTTAAAGTAAATTACAGACAAATCAATCGGTATTGTATTAGACACGAATAACATAATTGTTATAAAATAAAACACTTGAAACAAATTTATATTGAAGAGATCAAGATTTGGGACGCCTCGCTTAGTGGCACTAAAAATAGATACCGGTAATTTTGTCATTGATAGGTTATGAATTAGGATGTTTGTCACGTGTAAACAAAATACATGATATATATTTTGAAACATGCGAAAATAATAATTATAATTACTAGGAATGTCAATGATCAAATATTACCATGAATATATTTTGTTCAATTGTTACTATAGCTTCAAAATGGTTTGGGAATTTTTGATTGTTGTTTATCTGTTGAACCTGGGGTTGATGTTGAACTTCTGATACGTTTTGTAGTATTTGGAGTCGTGTATTCGCCTTCTACTGGTGATTTTACATAATCCAGTATTATGTCACTTATAACACTAGCTCCTGCTTCACTAATGTGGACACCACTTGGGTCATTTAATTTGTAGAGTGCTCTGTTTGGTACATTGTTTGGAGTGAACTCTGACCACAAGTCAATAAACCTCATCTTATTGTTTTTCAAACACAATTTTTTTATGAAGGTGTTAACAGACGATGCTACAGAGTTTAATGCTTGGATGTGTGTACCTTTCCCTCTTCTTGGTAGTATGCTACATACACCTATGCTAGCATTTGGATATTTATGTTTCACATTCTCAACACATGTGGTTACATTAACAATAATTTGTTCAGTGTCATTTCTATACTGTGTTACATCATTTGTACCAAGACTCAATACTACACTATCGACATTTTCACTATCAACTTGTGAATCAGACTTATCTAACAGTTTTTGGACTTGGTCTAATGTAGTACCTGACACAGAGATGTTATGTACATTGGGGTTTTCAAAGACAAGCCTTGTACAATTTGATGCTCCAAGGATGACACTTAGTGTTGCCATAACTGGGTGGGATTCATTAGAAAACACACAATTTGTAGTTGTATTATCATCATTTGTTATTTCACCAATTTCCGGGGATTTGTTGTTTCTATCCATATCAGCTTCCCTTCCCTCGTGGATGTCATGCATATAGACCCCATATAGATCATGGTCTGTCCCCTCACAGTTCCGTCTTATGTGGCCTTCCTTGCCACAATTATAACATACGTTTTCAGAATGGGGACAATCTTTAATAGTATGGTCCTTACTGTTACACCTGAAACATGCCCGTGCTTTTGCCATCGAAGGTTTTCTCACGCAACGGTATGATGGATGGTCGGTTTGTGAACAATATTGACATTCAGTTCTGTTGTTGTCGGCGAATATTCGGACATCAAATCTCCCGAATTTGCTCATAATTGGAATAAGGGGAACACAGTTCGTGAGTTGCCTATATCGGGTACCTGTTTCGATATTCGTACCCTTAATCATACCTCTGCGTAGAGAGCCTTGTACCACATCTCCGAATTTTTGCATAAATGCACATATTACCAGATTGGATAATTCACACGGTGCATCTTTTATTGTTATATTTGTAACTTGCTTCTCTACATCAACGTATTTTATATATCTGTTTCTAATTTCGATCCCCCTTGTTAATAGAATGTGCTTAGTGTCGGGGTCGAAAACTGTGACAATACAGTTTTTTTCTGTTATTTGTATGGACTGTATTAAATGTTTTTCTACAAGTTTTTCAATTTCTTCTAAAACTTCAGTGTGTGCTATACCCTTTGTAAAGCTTGTACTAAAGTGTACTGACAAATGTCTCTGGATTTGACTTTTGTTGTGATCATTTGTTTTGGAAGCCGCCATTTTGTAAACATTGGACAGTAACACACAGTAATTAGAGTGAGAAAAATTCTTCCAAAGGTCACTACTTTTTGTCTGTAATAGTGATATGGTGATGAAAGCAGCAAATATTGTCAATATATAATGTCCTTATTCACCACAGATATCAAACAAGATCCGATAAGTAAACTAAATCTACATTTTTACACGGAGCTTTGTAAACACAACAATAGCACATCAAGGGCAGATAACCACTCCTTGTGTTAACATCTTGCCATTATATGTTCCGTTAATTCTGTAGGCTACATTTGATTGTTTGTTTTTTGGATGGATGGTGTTTAACACCACATTTAACAATATTTCTGTTACATCATGGCGGTCTGTTTTATTCGTGGAGGAAACCAGAATACCCGAAGAAACCCACCGACCTGCCGCAATTCACTAACAAACTTTATCACATAATGTTGTATCAAGTACACCTCACCATGAGCGGGATGCGAACTCACAACGTTAGTCGTGATAGGCACTGATTGCATAGGTAGTTGTAAATCCAACTACCATACAATCACGACTACGACGTCCCCTATTGTACTTGGAGGTTATGAAATCAATTTTAATAATAACAATAACTGACTTTGATTTTCACTTGACTTACGGTCTCGGTGAATATTGAATCTTGAGTTGATAAAGCATTGTACAAATACATTCAAAAGTCGATAATTGCTTAATGGTTAGTTGACTACTTTCTTACGCTATTTTGGAGGGGGTATTTTATAGATTTTCGTAATCCCTAACCCGGCAGAAGTATATAGTACCTTTCAAATGCAGGTTATGGGCCGTTTCACACATTTGTTCATTGCTGAAGACTCTTCTGTGACAGAAATGCACAACAACAATTAAAGCGCTGTTCCTTTACATGAGTCTATCTCCAATTGTAATGTTGAATAGTCTCTCAAGTCCATTTACATCCATTTATCCTGCATTTGTGTGATGTTCAGTACTAATAAAGGGGATCACATAAACTTCAGTGTTATTTGGTCATTAACCAAATAAAGCATCTGTGTTACCTGATTCTTGTAGAGCGACAGACAGAAAAGGTAACAGTATAAGCGCTGACTTCACAAATGACGCCATTGAAAACGATTAGAACGACGTTAGTTTCAGCTATTTGCAAAGAATTTGGAAGTTGTTTTGAACTTTTTGATATTGCAGGATAAACACAATATACATCGTCATGAAATTATTTTATTTGCACTCGCTACGAAACACGCCTGAAATCTCGTCATAGACTCGTTTTTCTACCTGTTTCTAAAGGTCTTGCAAATAAATTTTATATTTTCAGACAATGTACGTACATTGTATATCTCTTTTCTTACTTATTAATTAACATACATGTACTTTGCCATGTTGTTTTATGTACAGGTGTATGTGTTGTCCACGTTCAGATGTTCAAAACGAGGACACCAGGTTGAGAGCTATATTAGAACGGTTAGATGATATGGAAAATAAAATGACGGAAGTGACGTCATTTTCGCATGGTGGTGGTAGTATCACAGAATCAGCTAAACAGGAAGAGTCACCAGCACCAGCCCCGTTTTCACATCAAGATATTCTTATGGACAGTGGTGAACGAGGTACGTTAAGGTCATTAAATTGACTACGGGAAGTAGAATTAATTTGTTTGACGTCACAATGCGCAAGAAACGTTAATGATGTTTGAAATAATGTAAATTATTATATGAAATACAGAGATTTGGTGGGGTTCCTGTTGTTCGATCATTATTTTTCTGTGTATTGTAGTTATTCCTTTTGTCCTTTTTCTATTGGTCATTGTGTTTTCTGTTCTCCTTTGATTTGTGGATTCTCATCTTCATAAAGGACAGTAATACAAACATTAACAGTTATATTTCACATTGTTTATATATTAAAGATATTTTTTTCCGATGGTATGCCCCAATCATATACTGGGAATCGCAGAATGTTTTATGTTGACCCGCGGGTTTGGCGGGTGAAAGCAATATTTGGAAATATGATACCGTAATACGCCTAGATAAAACATGAATATCCCAATATGTAACAACAAGTCGTTCATCTATCCATTGATATTTTGGATTTACATACTTAGTATACATATGCAAAAAATTCCTACCATCACTGAAGTCTGGTGTTAATTTTAGTCTGTGTTACGGTGTACTCGATTGAACTTTGTTTTATAACGTTAGTCAGTGACTTGTGACAGGTCTGTGGTTTTATCTACGTGCACACGTTTCCTCCGCAAATACATATGATCGCGACGATATGACTAGAATATTACTAACGGTCGTCTTGAGCACCACTAACCCTAAGCTTCTAAGAAGCGTCAAAGCTATCAGTTCCAGCATTTTAATTCCATAGCATTTTAAGGCTAAAATTGTGTGTTAATGAAAGTATTTTTTGTATGATTACAGCACATAAAAATCACGTACTTGTAAGTAAATCAACATACTTTAATATAATAGTTAGTGTGTTCGACTTGATTTCTCAGTTGTTCGATGTAGCCATAGTATTATTTGAGGGGAATTGCGAAAATAATCTTGATTTTAGTCAACAGAGTTGTCACAATTGAAACACATGATCGCGAACTGTTTCCTTGGAAATAAAAACGTAGATATCAAATTTAGTGCGCACGACGCGTTTCTGGAATAACCTTCATCAGGTACGCTCAAAATCAAAAGATTGGAAAGCCAAATAATTTAAAGTTTTGGGAGCAATAAAACCAAAGGTCCTATACCGGATAGCCACAATCGGCTACGGTCATGTATGCCTAAGGGAGGATAACCCTTTTGAAGGAAAACTGTGGTCCTGTCGTAGTTAGTTTTCACATATTACCTTATCACAAAACTTGGTACTTTCGATTTCGACAAGGTTTCACTGTAGCTCGATTACTATTAATGGTACATATATCTTTCTTAGTAAAATAATATTTGTTAAGAAAACATTTCTTCTTCTTCTTCAGTGAATCCAATATTCAAGGAAGAAAAGCAGAAGAAGAGAGACGAACTTATAGATCCTTATTGGGCTCTTGATAAGCAGTTACGTGAAGGACCAATGGAGTTTTTAGATAAGGGTGAAATAGACTTCTGGGTAAAGTTTATCAAGAGATATCTATATCCGCTTGAAGGTAACAAAGAACACGAGAAGAAAGTAGCAAGAGAGCTAATTGAGCTACGTAATAAAGTCTGTCTTGCATTTCTTCTTATGAACGCACTATTTGTCACAATAGTCTACACTTTAACGGAGGTCAACAAATCTGAGGGATCCTTGTCTATTGCGCTTCCATGTGGTGATACTGGTAGCAGTAGTGGGGGAAAATCCGAGGGAAACACAGGTCAAGGCCATATCGAACCAATTTCGTTTGCGTTCACGGCTGTATTTGGCATCATGCTGTTAATTCAGTTTGTGTGCATGCTTTTTCATCGGTACTCGACCCTACTCCACATAATCGCTTCAGCGGAACTTAAAATTAAAAAGACAATACAGAAAGCGATTGGTGGAGAACAGGAAGTAGAAGTCAATGATATTGACATCGATGACGGCCTTGACCTTGTACGTCAAATGCAAGCGTCAAATGAAACAGATACTGCATCAGTGTCGTTAGATGCGTTTGATGCCGCCCAAGATGTAGAAACAAGTCACGATGACGAGATGCCGGGTGAACCGAAAGGAAAAGACCTTTGGAAAAAGTTACAAAAACGACGGAAGCAAATGGCAGGAAACACGCTCAGCAAGAACTTTATACGGAACTTTGCAAAGCTACAGAAAGTTGTTGAACTTGATGACACCGCAAGCATTACACCAATGTCTGGCGACAATGTAGACAACGCAGAGGACAGAATGGGCAATGTGCAAAAGCAATTTGGGAGGCGAAAATTAACAAGAAAATCACTAGCTACAATAGTTACTATTGTACAAAATGATAGTATCAAGGATGAAATAAAAAAGAGAGCAGAGCAGCTTAACAAGATAGAACAGCTAAAGAAAGACAGACGACGAGCGCTTTTACGGAAAGCCGTTATCAATGTACGAGCTGGACAGAGACCGAGAACTAGCTTAGGTACCATAGTAACACAAAAACAAGTCCAACAGCGATTAGAAAAGATAGACGATGAGCTAAGTGAACAAACCAAAACAGACGACCAACCAGCCTCTCCTGGCTTACAAATTATTGACAGCAAACCTAGCGATCTTTCTAACTCAGACGTTTTGTTTTGAGAGACTGTTGAGGATCAGGATCACTCCTCTACAGCACTGAGATTCGTTTCGTTTCGTTTTAATTCTGTTTATTATAGATTAATCAATTGTATGTTATACATTTTGTGATTTTATGGATTTTTATTAGATTCGTTTCGTTTTAATTCTATGTATTATGGATTAATCAATTGTATATTATACCGTTCGTGATTCTATGGAATTTTGGAATTTTATAAATTATATAGAGAATCAATTTACATTTGACAAATTACGAATTATGGACATAATAATACGATACGATCATACTCGTTCACATTTATGATAATGTTGCATTGTGGGACTTCCGTTAACCTTTCATAGCTCCATTGGATAAAAACACACCAATGACCAGCAGAGTAACATCACAGCAGGACATTCGTGGTTGAAATTGATTTGAGCGTGCGTGAAATAGAAATGGTGTTTGGGGCCGTCATGATAGTGATCGTATGGTAGTTAGATTTATAACTACCCATTCAATCAGTGCCTATCACCACTAACAGTGTGAGTTCGAACCACGTTCATGGCGAGGTGTACTCGATACAACTTTATGTGATAAAGTTTGTCAGGACCGCCACGATATAACTGAAATATTGTTGAAAGTGGCGATAAACACCATAAACAAAACCAAGCCAAACCGACTGATTGGATTATTTAGGGGCGTGAATGCGAAACTTGTAGCTTAAACGAGAAAGTTTATCGGGTAATGCTTAGCTGGCTTATATACACACATGTATACTTGTATATAATCACATATGTTTTTATGAAGACTTAATATAATGATCTCATTGGAGCGCTTGTTAGATAATTATTATTATGTAAATAACGTTTAATTTAATCTCATGTAATTCTCATCGTATTTATAATCTTAACATGTTTCAATCCTTCGACTTTGAGCGTACCTGATGAAGGTTATTCTGAGCGTACCTGATGAAGGTTATTCTGAGCGTACCTGATGAAGGTTATTCCACATACGCGTCGTGCGTATTAAGTTTGGTATCTACGCTTTCATTTAAGCCGTGATGGTCAACAATCCTACCAATACCTACAAAACGAATCGAATAACCATCTTTCAACTCATGATCAGATCATCGAACACAACAAAGATCATGACATATGGCCTTGGAAATCCAAGCTCTGGCTTTGGACAGGAACTGTGGGCGGAGGGGTTAAACCGGTTGATGAGATCCCAAACATTCCCTTATTGATGTGTATACTTGTGGTGGGCAATAAATGTAGACCCCCCCAATAAAATAATAATAACAACGCCAAATTTGTCTTTTTTTTTGCAGGATTTAATACTCCGAATTAATATGTTTTATTTTTAACTTTCGGTTATCTCGGAGTTCTAGGTAGTATATATTGATCACTGATAGTAATTGTTTCTAATGTTAAATAACAAATTATTAATACACTATAAATACAAAAGTAAAGTAAATTTTCATATCAACGCGTACTCATCATTCAGATAAAGACGTGTTTTACGACACACATACTGTAGAAACGGTTTACGTTAATAATTGTATTACTATCTAGAACAAGATGTCACGACTTATTTAAATACAAATTACAATGTACAATACTTTATATTTTCATGTATATTTATATGTATAGTGTTAATCTTTGATATCTATAAAGATATTTAATAAACATAATATTGATTTCATGTTGGACTTGATACAACATTATGTGATAAAGTTTGTCAGTGACTTGCGACAGGTCGGTGGGTTTTTTCGGGTACCCCGATTTCCTTCACCAATAAAACTGACGGCCACGATATAACTGAAATATTGTTGAAAGTTCCGTTAAACACCATAACACTAAGCTAATTTAGTGCATCGAACAAACAGACCGACATGTTATAAATGAACATGGTTGAAAGTGACATCAAAACACACACAATCCTAACCTTTCAAGTAAACAAGGGACCCTTTCAAGTAAACAAGGGACCGTATCAGTAGTGTTATGGTTAGCGTGCTCGCCTCGAGTGTGTTATATTGTGGGCTCGACCACTGATCGGGGCATTACAAAGACTATAAAATGTTTTTTTTTCTTTTCCGCTAAGCATACATGATTAAGGAGAAAGAGCAAGGGCTGATTGGTTCGGAATTAGGATAATGTGCCCGAGTGGAGCGACAGGTCTCTCCGCGGACTGTTGTTTCAGTGAGCTAGCACTAAAAAAAATCCAACTCAACGTGTTGGTCTAGTAAAAATAGGACCTCATCATTAACTTGTCTTGCCATAATATAGCTGAAAAATTGCTGAGTTGGCGTTAAGTAACAATCACTCACTCAAGTATACACTTCTATTAGCTGTTTTAGCACATGGCCAGATCCATATTAAATGGCTGATGCTATAAATATATTTTATTTAAAGACGTCCCTTCTTGTTATCTTTATCTGATATATAACATCACAGGGTACTGGAAGATGATATATTTTTTCAATGATTTATATGACGAGTCTGTTATTTTCTCCAGAACATCCAATGTATTCCATCGTGGTCGGGATCGTATGATAGTTGGATTTACAATTACCTATGTAGTTAGTGCCTATCACCACTAACGTTGTGAGTTCGAATCCCGCTCAGGCGAGGTGTATTCGATACAACATTATGTGATAAAACTTGTCAGTGACTTACGGCATGTAGATGATTTTCTCCGGGTACCCCGGTTTCCTCTACCAATAAAACAGACCGCCATGATATAGCTGAAATATTGTTGAAAGTGGCTTTAAACACCATTAACCAAACCATCAAACCTGATATATAACATCACAGTGTCGTGGAAGTTGATATTTTTTCAATGACTTACGAAGAGTCTGTGACATTTTCCGGAACACCAATTTATTCCATCGAACAATCTCCGTGATTTTAAGTTTTGATTGTATAAGTAGTTGTAAATTCAACTACCATACAGTCACGACCACGACGGACCCAGTTTGATTTCTGTTAGCAACGAAACAGAGTATTAAGAATGTTGGATGGGTTAGGACATACTGTCCTGATATACTTCCATTGTCGTGACATCACAATAGGGTCAACTAAAATTGACAGGTGGATATCTAGGTGAGTTATTTAAAGAAAGAGATTAAACAATGTCTTATCCTTTCTAAAGAATAAATCGAATGTTAGTATCGAATAACTCAAATACAGTGGTTTTTGTCTCTCAAAGCACGGTCAAGTACGTGGATATATTGAAATCTATGGTTCTTGGTGTCATTCAATGTACCTTTGGACTTAGAATAGTGAACTGTAGTCATATTGCCGAGAAACAGAGGGGTGTGACCTATAACCTGCATCAAGTGTCAATCCATATCGAGGCTAGCATAGTTTTGTTTCTAAATTAATATTTTTCTCCCCTAGAAAGATTAAATTGATTTTTATGTAAACAATGATATTGAATATTTTAAAATACATTTGAAAGCAATATATGTACAAACAAACAAACAAACAAATGCTTTTTGTCAATCAAGACCCCACAATGAGCTGTAAAATCAATAAAAAAATCACAGTATACAATTGATTCACATAATAATTTTTCCATTGGATAGGACAGTGTGCATATGTCGTTATGGTGATCAATTGTTACAGATAACATTAAACATTATTATGCTTTCTGTAAATTTCTTCTGTAATATAAGTTCATACGATATTTTGGCATATATCACAAAGAATTATTTAGCGTTGATATACTATGCGAAAATAGTACATCTACTATGCCAGTTTCACGCGGGGAAGGTTGGGTTTTCAGCTGTCTGTCAAGCTATATATAGCTAGTGCACGTGCAAGGGGGGGCGAATCCAATCTGTCAATCTATCATAGTCGTCTAAACGTTTTTTAATACTTGTTATTGTTGTTAATTAAATTTCAAACTTCAAAAGTCATTATATTTTTAAAGCCTTAAATGAAACAAAGAATATTCTCACACTTTCAAGACTATCTGATCCAATATATTAGTCACCAATATCAGGACCTCCTTTATTGTAATAGTTCTCAATATATTTTGTCTACATATAACAGTCAGCATAATAATAATAATAATAATGTTGTGCTAGCAATGACTATGCCATATAGTGGTCAGGGTTGAAGACATAGTGCACTCCCCTTCTATGTCTTCAACCCTCATCACTATATTGGCATAGTCATTGCTAACACAATATTATTATATAATTTTCACCTATATCATGGCGAGAACAAATTAATTTTCAATGAAATGATGATGAGGTCCGCTTTGTTCTAGACCAACACACTGAGTTGGATTTTTATAGTGCTAGCTCACTGTCAGTTTGAACATAAGGAATAAACAGATAATTACAAGGAATTTTTCATATCGTCCCTGGTATCTTCCCTCGATTCATATCGGACTTATGCAGGGTCGGTTTATCATATAGGCTAGTATAGGCTGCTGCCTACGGCCCTTGTTAAAAGATTTTCAAATATAACTTTTTAAGCTATGTAAATTTCATTAAAATACGTCACGAATAAAAAATAATCAATACGAGTGAGTGTGAGTTCGAGGGTCGTTCCGTCTGAGAGGGGGGAGGTGGGGGGGGGGGGATACTTTCAAAAGGTCACAACCCGGTATTGGACCTACGTCTAAGGTCTGGGACATGCACACGATCACAATTATTCTGACATTTCCTTTGTTGTAAATGTGGGGTGGATAAATGTATCATGTATTTTAGATTTAAAAACCAAAAGCAAGAACGCATTGTTGGCGTAATGGGTAGCGTGCTCGCCTCGAGTGCGGTAGATCGTGGGTTCAATCCCCGGTCGGGGCAAACCAAGAACTATAAAATTGGTATTTGTTGCTTCTCCGCTAAGCACGCAGCGTTAAGGAGAAAGAACAAAGACTGGTTTGCTCGGAATCAGAATATTGTGTCCAAGTAGAGCGACATGTCTACCAGTGGACTGTTGTTTAAGTGAGATAGCACTATAAAAAACCAACTAAGCATGTTGGTCTAGAACAAAGCGAACCTCATCATCATTTCATTGTAAATTAGCTTGTTCTTGCCATGATATAGCTGAAAAATTGCTGAACTGGCGTTAAGCACCAACAATCAATCAAAACCAAAAACAGGAAAAGGCGGATAATTAACACTGATCTTCATCTGTCTCAATATGATTTTTTTATCAGCCTATGAAGCGCATCGATTATCTAATGGCTAGCATAATCGCCTCGAGAATGGTAAATCGTGTGTACGATCTTGTTCGAGTTAAACCAAAGAGTGTGAAACTGGTATTTGCTTCTACTCCGCTGACCCGGAATTAGGATAATGTTTCCGGGTGGAACGACTTTTCTACCCGCGGTCTGTTGTTTCAGTGAGCTAACAAAGCAGACATCATCATAATTGCATTGCATGTAACTTGTTCTCGCCATGATATGGCTAAAAAAAAATGCATCGTTCATTTTGGTGTTAAACAACAATCACTCACTCTGGCACTCAATATCGAAAAAAAAAAAAAATCATATTAGCCTATCTAGTCTAAGGCTCAAATTATATTGAAATGATGGTTATATGTGTAAAGGTTCGAGTAGGTCAAACGCTTTGGTGGAAGCTAAGTCAGAGCTCTGTCATTTGAAATAAATTCGCTAAACGAGGGGCAGTCGTGGTCATGATGGTATGGTAGTTGGGTTTGCAACAATCTATGAAAGCAGCGTCTATCACCACTGAGTTCGAATCTCGTTCATGGTGAGGTGTACTCGATACAACATTACGTAATAAAGTTAGTGAGTGACTTGCAACAGGTCGGTGGTTTTCTCCGGGTACTCCGGTTTCCTCCACCAATAAAATTGACCGAATATAACTGAAATATTGTTGAAAGTGGCGTTAAACACCATCAAACAAACAACCAACCAAACTATCCATGGCGAGGTGTACTCGATACAACATTACGTGATAAAGTTTGTGAGTGACTTACGACAGGTGGGTGGTTTTTTTTCGGGTACCCCGGTTTACTCCACCAATAAAACTGACCGCCACGATATAACTGAAATAGTGTTGTAAGTGGCGTTAGACACCATAAGTCTAAAATAATTCATTCCATCGAACAAACTGAAGAAAGGAATATTGTTGAAAGTGACATCAAAGCACACACAAGTCTAACATTTAAAGGAAACAAGGGAGTTAATTATTGTGAAATATTGTTGAAAGTGACGTTAAACACCTAACCCTTAATCCTAACCCCGTTGGTTATACGTGGACGTATTGGTTAGGGTTTTTTTTCAATCAGGAAGTTATGTGCATATGAATTGATCACATGTTATCTTATCAATAATGACCGACAATAGGCTCATATCTAGTGTATTTAGTAATTTATCAATTTTACCAATGAGCTAACCATAATCCATTGATTTTCTTCGAATCGACAATAAAAACGGTTTAGAAAAAAATAGGTGGCACAGTTGGAGTTTTGTATTAAGAATGACGTTTGGATCTGGATATTTTTTAATTTCTGTTTCCTGTGACTATATGAACCGTTAGATATATGGGTTAAATACAGCATAACGTCTAGGAATGTAAGTTTGCCCTTTTTTTATTTAGTTTCCCTATTTTGTGCAACAGAGTTATTATGTATTAATCAGGGGGCTGGGGTTAGGGTTATGATATTTAGCGCCACTTTTAACAATATTTCAGAGTACGAAATCGGAATCAATTCAAAATTAATTGAATTTCGTACAACGTACAATTACTCGGTTATACAGCGAATTTTCGGATTGAACGAATTTTTATTTTCGAATTTCATCATTTAAAAAAAAAGCTTAATTCAAATCGATTTTCATATGGAACTAAATGTGCAAGAAACAGTTTAATTGTCCTGCTTATTGGAAAGGAATTCGAGTCACTAAAGCCGTCAATTTGTTTTGTAATCTCTTTTTATCTATATACATATATGACAACAATTGCCAGTCAGAGGTAGTATTAAGGTGCGGTTACACGATACGATTTCCCGTCCGATTTCCAGTCGAATCTACCCCTGCGGTTCAGGTAAGTTGAAGGGTCAAAAGTTCACACAGTCTTGACTTTCCATTCGATTTTGATACTATTTTTTTTTTAATTTATTTTACCATTCTCACAATAGTATTCTCATCAAACTGTCGCATGGAAATGGAATCGACGCCACCCGACTTTCCACATTCAACTTTTGTGTTCACACGATACGATTTTTGTCAAAAGGAACAATTTGATAGAAAATCGTATCGTGTGACCACACCGTTACACAGAGTTCAAAATTCTTCCGTTTTAATTGATAAAAAATCATACCTATGCAGTTTTTAAATATTTATTAAAAATTAAACAGACATAAGCTGTCAGATGCCCCGACTTCTTGATTGAGAGAGTATCTACCATTTTTCAAACATGTATCTGAAATTGACATGTTAAAGTTTAGACGGCTTTAGATATATCATCTTACCATGAGTTCGAAAAGCAAAGGAAGTAAGCTTAAGTATCTCTTTGAGAAACTTTGATTTATTCACCCACAGAAGTTTGTGAAATTCTGCATTTGAATAATCTGTAAATAATATATAAAAAATTGAGATATAAAAATAGTTTGCTCATTATGTAAAATTATAGGTACAATGTACATGTAATCATTCGATACGTACGTTTTAATATTGAGTACAGCGAGTTCGTATATGTACTTTAGATAACAAGATAGACAATAGTCATTGATAGCAAGGTTACTAAAATATATTATGGGACGATCATCTACCATTTTTTCCAAACATGTATCTGAAATTGACATGTTAATGGTAAGACAGGTTTATATATATACACTCTCACCAAGAAATATAAAAACACAGAGACAGTTGTTACTTTTTGAGAGGCTTTATTCGGTGACAGACATTTGTGACATATTGTTCCTGTGTCAGTAATGAGAAAAAACCCGTTTTGTTTATTTTGTTAATGTATTGTTACATGTAGTCATTTAACGCGCGTTTATTAAACGTGTCATTTCATTAAGAGGGGGACTTGGGCCCTTAAAAGTTTAACATCGCCGCTTTTTACTGAAGTGTCTGTACCAAGTCAGAACAATGAGCGTTGATGTATTTGTGTGTTAGGGGTGTCAATTTTACCTCTTTCTACGATTTTAATATTTGATATTGGAGTTGCTCCGACATTGTGTTTGTTTTAGTTTTACATTTTATTTGTATAACAAGCTCGTAAATGCAATATAAATGATCAATCGTAACTATTCGGCCATTCTCGCTACCCTGCAAATAACCTCGTATGCATTAGGCGTATAAATCGCACTACTTTTCACATGTCAGTTACATGAAAGTTTGATAAAGTTATATTCTAAGCAATTTTCTATATTTCAATTAAAGTTTTAATTAGTTTTGCATGATTAGATCTTACTTAGTATGTCTTCCATATTGGATTTTCGTGGACTATATTTTTGTGCGGCTTAACTTAACTTAACTTCCGGCAAACAATTTAAGACGAATTTCTACTATGTACGTACGAGGTTATTTGCAGGGTAGCGAGAATGGCCGAGTAGTTACGATTGTATAAATGATATGATAGACAATTCTCATTTTTGATAGCAGGGTTATTACTTTTTTTGTTTTGCATTACTCGCAGCCGCAAGTGATACAGTTTACCAGTTGCTTGCCCATGGTCGGTGGTTCTTTCTAGGTACTCCGGCTTCTTCCACCACTAAAACTGGTCGCCATGATATAGCTGAAAGTGGTGTTAAACACCAAAATAAATAAAAAATAAAAATCATGGTAAATGTAATATATATGATATGATAGACAATTGTCATTTTTGATAGCAGGGTTATTATTATTTTTTTTTTTTGCATTTCATTAGGTAGGATATGTCTATTACTTCGTACCATTTTTTTTTATCAATATGTCTACAGATAGCAGGGATCTGCTATTTAAAAACACCTGAAAAATACATAGTATTGATATAATCACGATTTTAGCAGAGAGAAAATACGACACTGATTTCGGTTTTTAGTGGGGTTCGTGTTACGCGATCTTTAGTTTTATATGTATGTTTTATAGATCGTTGTTTGTACCTTTGCACTTTTTCTTTTGGCCATTGTGCTTTCTGTTCTTCTTCGATATACGGATTCTGATTACCCTTTTGGCATCTTCAAACTCTTCTTGGTAAAAGAAGTACCGTCATTGAAAAGTGATCACATATTTTTTGAAAAGTTAAATGTACTGGGAGTTGAGCCATACAGGTTTTTGGACATATATGGGATTAACAACACAAATAGGACTTGAAGCAGTCAGGGTAGAAAAGGATGTCCACCCTTGTTTGCGTTTATGAATGAATATTAATATAAGCGGATAGTAAACAAGGCTGCTTGAATAACCAAAACTGTTATGAGAATATTTTGTTTAAATCAGTTCTAAAAAAAAATGATATCATCACAATTAAGGAACCGACCAATTAAATTTTTAGGGAGGGGGAAATGTTTTCCTTTCGGGTCAGAAGGTTTGCTTTAACACGAAACAAACATCAGATTACTTATTTGTACATGAAAAATCAGCAGTCTTTCTGCACAAATCACCAAAATTTCTTGTTGAAAATTGCACGGTCAGATTAGATTTTATGCATTTATATATTTACTATAGTCTATATAATTTGACCGCCACGATATGACTAAACTATTGTTGAAAGTGGTGTTAAACACCATCACCCCTAACCCATATATAATTTGTCGACAGAAATGTTTTTTTCTATAAGAAAATAACAAAAAACAGTCTTTTCCTCCTTAAAATTAAATGGCCGTTCATTAAGTTTATTGACTAAAGTGGTGCAAATATATATGTATTTTTAGAAAAAAACTAAATCATAATGACACAGAGGTTTATAAAATAATGATTTTTTTCCGTATGATATCATTCGCCTATTACCTGGCTGTGGGTGCAATGACGAGTCTATTTTCACAAGTCACGTTCGATTGTCAGTCATGAACGAGGAAAGGACGGGATTTGACTACTTCTAACGGGATATTATTCTCGATCTGTCTTTCAAATATATTTCCAATTAAATCAATATATTATATTTCAGCGTACATTATTATTACATTAAAAAAAAAAAAAAAAAAAAATTGAAAACAAGATCAAGATTTTTTATTCTTAGTAAATTATAATAGTACAGAGGAGATACAATGTTCGTTATGATTTCCGCATAAAAACGATGTTCGGTTCGGCTGTTTGCAGGCGGACTCATGTCTTATTTACGTTATTTGTGTTTCTTTGCTTGTAGTGGTGTCCAACACACGATTGTGTTATGTTTTTGCTTTGTTTGTCTTCGTTTTGTGTACCATAGGGTTATCAGCTTCCCCAGTGGGTACAAATATCTTTATCTTAGCATCGTATACATTCATCCCACTGTATTTACTTACTAACATACAAATCTAAGCAACAGAACATTGTTCAGATAAGGAACAGTAGCCCTTTTCACAAAAATTCGTAATTTTAGTCCTAACTTTTTCACTTAAGATTATCTTACGACAATTCCTAGGTCCTTTTCACAAAGATTATCTTACGACAAATTTTAATCTTACGACTAAAATTACACTTACGATAAAAAATTCTTCCTTAGGTGTACTCGATACAACATTGTGTGATACAGTTTGTCAGTGATTTGCGACAGGTCAATGGTTTTCTCCGAGTACTCCAGTTTTCTCCACCAATAAAACTGACCGATATATTGTTGAAAGGGGCGCTAAACACCATAAACCATCTTCCTTAGCAACCTAGTTTCATTTCCATAGCACAACAAAGCATTTTGTTTAATAAAATTATTCTATAAAATATCCCCGGCACTAATTTATAAGCAGTTTTTATGCTATGATGTGTTTGCATGTTTATATTGAAATTTTATCTAATACAAAAAAATGTATATGAATCGGTCACCAATAACTGCACAAAATATGAACGGGTATGATTTTCGTATAGAGGAACATTTCTAATGCATGTAAATTAAAATGATCTATAATAATTATCATTACTTGGAGTTTTGCGTCATCATCCACGCGTGGTTACTTTTGGTAGAAGTATTTTTTAAAGGAGTGCATCTGGAGTGTGAAAAAAACCCTATTCATATAATTCATTTTATCAGTTATTTGTCAGCAAAATATTTATCCCTTTTTTCCAATTAATCTTTTACTGATGAAAATTTATCCCGATTTTTCTGAGATAACCCAAATTAAGATGCGTTTATCATCTATCAATCATGAAGACGAATAAATATCCCTGTTATATATTGATATTAATATAACAGAAGAATGTACACAAGTTTATGTATTGCCAGAGTGTTCGATGATCA
The DNA here is from genome assembly GCA_963680875.1 of Bathymodiolus brooksi. Taxonomy (NCBI): domain Eukaryota; kingdom Metazoa; phylum Mollusca; class Bivalvia; order Mytilida; family Modiolidae; genus Bathymodiolus; species Bathymodiolus brooksi. The sequence continues at coordinate 70,120,827 of OY804589.1, forward strand.
TCGAAGTTGGCAGAAATTAATAAATTATATTACTAATATAAAGGCAAAATCAAAACGATATCATTGGATCCAGAAAATTCCAGTCCTAAAGCGGCTGTTCATACAAAACTTTTGTAAGCGAAGTAGATGTCTAGAAGAAAATCCCGTATTCCTGTTTTTACCCCAAAAAAAAATGAAAAAAAAGAATTCTCCCCAAGTTTGCAAGTAGTCTTTTCGATTGTCGATCGTTCCCAATTTGAAATCTAAAATTAATGAGAATTATCTTGATATTTTTGGTCATGTAAACGATACACTGCTGCATTGAAAAGGTAAATGTACGGAATGCATCGTTATAGACAGACTCTGCTATTAGTCACGCCAGAAAAAGGAGTAAACAACAATACCATTTGTAGCGTCTGTTTGTATTAAACCATATTCATTTCAATAAACATTTATCAATATATGTAAATAGGTTTGTCATACGGTCAGAGAAAATGCGCTAACGATGAATTGCTCTCTTATTTTCAAGTCGAAGCGCCAATACATCGTCCATCTTTTTTTCTATTTTTTTCACTTACGATAAAAGATAAGACCAAAATTTCTCTTACGATCAAAATTTTACACTTAGGACAAGGTAGTTTTACACGTAAAGTTAGGACTATTTTTACACTTAAGATTATCGTAAGTATTTTTGTGAAACTCTTTTTAATCTTAGTTTTACACTTACGACAATTTTTTATCGTAAGAATTTTTGTGAAAAGGGCTACAGGATCGGCCTTTGACGGCACAGGACCCAATGTAAAACCTGCTGTTGTGTGGACTTGAACAGCCGAGGGTAGATAACTCCAGCGCCGGACCCCTTAAGTTCGGGTCCCAATTGGGAGCAATTTGTTCAAATGAATTAAGACCGGCCCTGATTAAAATTATGGGCACAACATAATATGCAGTTTCTAATCCAATGAAAAAATATATATTGAGATATAACACCATCAGACAAATTATCTCCCTTGCCATAAACCTGGTAAATAAGACCAAAGTCCATGCGAGGATTCAGAAAAAATGCGCGCTGTGTGTGCGTTCCTCACTTAAAAACTTACAAAGCATATGTTTAATCAACTGTTATTGATTTTTTATTCAAGTTGTTAGATGCTGCGAGTACTTAAACCTCCAGAGATTAAGGGACTTCGTATCAATGTCACCCTAAACTGGATCAATGCATAATACCCCAATAAAGTTTGGAACAAGACATAACATTGTTTTACAATATGCCATCAATCTTAATCACAGGTTTTGCTATGGAAATGATAAGATTATGAATCTCTAGTGTTATAATTTTATTGAAGAAAACAAATCAGGGATGTCATTCTCATATCCGAACATCCGGGTATTTAATAATTCATTGGGGTGAGGTCAGCAAGAACCCTCTAGATTTTACCTAGATTCCAATGGAAAATTTGAATTTTATTTTCTTAATTTAAAATAAACCCGTCTGATATAAATTGACGAAAATCAAACTAGATAACTGATTTAGTGTCCATAAGGACCAGAGGTGATTTTAATTAAAATATTTAACTTCTGTTGGAAAATAGCGAATAAATTAATATACATTGGAGTCTATGTAGAATCCCGAGGATTTTTCTTGGCTTCACCTCCAAATATTTTCTTCATCTCAAAATTGATAACCATTGATTGGTCAATTACATTGTGTGATGTCACTCCGAAATCGAGAATTCGCTTGTTTGAGAGTTTAACATGGGCACCACTATTTTTGTTGAGAGGTATCTCGGGCGACAGCAAGGGATAAAATATAATGAAAATAATGTTAGTGATGTTAAAAAATCATACAAACTTATGTTTTTTTTTTTTTTTAAAGCGGAAGTCGCTATGGGAAATGCAACCAGTACCAAAATCCACTAACTTTCATGTTTACAGTAGCTTTTGCAATATTGACAAATACCCGGCTGAGTTTCTATTATTTTCCAATTTGATGGCAGTTTGTAGCTACATTATAAAAACAGTATAATGTTGACACAAATTTAATACATTGTTATAGCCATTCGACACAATATCATTTGGATGACTCTAAGTACCCGTGGAAGAAGGGCATAGTTCAAAATCCAACTTGACAAATTACGTACCATAATTACGTACCCTTTTGGGGTATGTAATTTGTCAAGTTGGATTTTGAACTACATGCATTTTTGCTTACATATTTCGCCAAAATAAAAATCGCAAAAATCAGCACGGTTATTAGACAAGGTCACCTTGTCCTAAATTGTACTAGTTTCCATACGACATTAATTGACTTTCAAATGCCCCTTAGGCAATTAAAGATTTTTTTGTTGAAAATGAAGTTTTGGTTTCAAAATCTGGCTTTAGTAGGTTTTCGCTTAAATAAACTACTTTACATTTTGATTTAAGGGGTTACACGCCGTAGTTACAATTGCACTAGTTTTCATACGACTTCACTTCCCATGCCCCTTAGCAAATTAAGATTTTTTTTTGTTGAGAATTTAGTTTTGGTTTCAAAATCTAGCTTTAGTGGTTTTTTTTTTTAATAACATACTTTACATTTTATTTTAACAGGCTACACACAGTAGCTATAACATCATTGACTGACCTTTACAATAATATGCAAATTCACAAGTTAAAGTGTTCATTTTAGACCTTTATCAAACAACAACGCTAATGTTCTAATCAAAAATAAACACAAGCCATTGACATGTTGTGATAACCCCTACGTATACAATCACTGATTATTTATTTTAAGAATATTTCTTCATATTGATAAAATGTGCATTCGTAATCATAACAGTATGCATTGGGGAGTGATAGCTACGACTTGGCTCGGTTTCAAATGTCCCTTTGAATATTCTGGTATCCGTGTTTTATGGATTGATTGATTTAAGTGTCAAGTTAAAATATGGATATAATAATGGAAACTTAGCACAGTTGTGTTGATAATCCATATTGTATATTTGAGAAATAATTCACGGAAGCTGTATGTATATATTGTTTTTACCACGAGTAGGCCTTCATGTCCACGAAGTTTTACCCCGAGCGTTATCGAGGGGTAAAAAGCTGACATAAAGGCCTACCCGTGGTAAAAACAATATATACATATGGCTTCCATGAATTATTTCGATTCTAATATGTAAAAATTGGTAAAATATCGTTATAAATTGTCGATGACGTCATAAATTACAATGGGTGTAGATATATATTATTTTTACCACGGGTTTGGACTCAAAGCGTTTAAAGGACGTCATATTTGAATTTTTAATTTAATTTTTTATCACGTTTAATACAGAAACCAAACTATATAATAATGACATAATTTTGATAAATAACTTCTATTTACTTTACTAAAAAAAAAATCAACATAATCATTAATCAATAAACAAAAATGATAATATTTTGCAAAACATTTTAAAACCAGAAATATGCCTAATAACCTCGGACCATCTTGGACGTGATCGTATAGTAGTTGCATTTACAACTATCTGTGATATGATTCCTATCACCACTAAAGTTGCGAGTTCGTAGCCCGTTCATGGCGAAGTGTACTCGATACAACATTATGTGATAAAGTTTGTCAGTGACCTACGGCAGGTCAGTGGTTTTCTCCTGGTACTCCGGTTTACTCCACCAATAGAACTTACCGCCGCGATATAACTGGAATATGGTTAAGTGGCGTTAAACACCCTAAATTTGATTTATCACAATTTGGGAGATATCAGTAACAGAGTTAGTAACCATCAAACCGATTGCATTTGCGTGTATGCTAATGTTTTTTCCTACAAAGAATTAGAATAAGAATAAATAAGAAAACAAACAAAAACAGAATCTTGTTCACTTAGAAAGCAACAAATTCATGCCACTGTGTTGTTCTACAAGTGAATAATATTCACCTTGACGAATTCTTAGATCGAATCTTGCGAGATGTTGCTTGTGCTTGACAGTAACCGTATGCTAGTTGTCATATATATCTATCTTTCTAAACAAACAATGTCTTTCACCACGAACTTTGTGAGTTCGATTCCTTTTCGCGATGAGGTGTACTCGATATAATTCTGTGTATGACTAGTTTGTCCACAAGTAGCAGGCCGGTCTGTTTGACTGGTTATCCTTATTTCCTGGTTATCATTATTTCCTCCCCTAATAGAACTCCATGATAAAACTGAAATATTGTTGGATTTTATTATGTTTAACGCCACTTTCAACAATATTTCAGCTATTTCGTGGATGACTGTGTTTTATTGGTGGAGGAAACCAAGTTACCCGGAGAAAACCTTTGAACTGTCACAAGACACTGATCAACTTTATCACATAATGTTGTATCGAGCACAACTCGTCATGAACGGAATATTGTTGATAGGCACTGATTGCATAGGTAGTTGTAAATCCAGCTACCTTACGATCACGAGCACGACGGTCCCTGTTACAAGGTGTGAATGCTCTTTACCATCAAGTCACAATCGTCAGTTTCTCACTATCGTTAGTTTCCCATTACCTGTTAGAAGGTGTGGATGGTCTTTACCATCAAGCCACAATCGTCAGTATCTCACTATCGTTAGTGTCCCATTACCTGTTAGAAAGTGTGAATGCTCTTTACCATCAAGTCACAATCGTCAGTTTCTCACTATCGTTAGTGTCCCATTAACATAAAATTATTGTCGTGATTCCCAAATATACAATATTGGTGTATTGACGGTAAATATAGAATTTATGTGGCGAGGCTTAGAAACGGGGGAAATACGAGCTATTAGCGAGTCTTTCCAACCGTTTCGTGCGAGCCACATAATTATATATTTACCGTCAATACACTAATATTGTATTTATCCTGCAATACAATTTGCAAAAATAAAAAAAGTTATTTGATTTAATAATTTATTTATTCAAATTGCATATTACACCCATATGGGTCAAGCAATTACAATACAAAAGCATGCAAACATATAAAAGAAAAACAACACAAACATAATAAATATGTAAATGTAGGAGACATCTTTGACCGGAGTGGACCCTATCATCTCAAGTCTAGTGATTGTTTTATGAAGGTGCAAACAACCGATAAAAGATCTGAAGTTGGATTAAGTATGTAATCAAGTCTATTCATGGGTGACATATTAGTAAAAGAAGGACATTTATTTTCAATAGTATTTATTAGTAAATTTCTAGGTTGCTGGTTTAAATGACAATTTAAAAAGAAGTGATATTCATCTTCTAAGATATTACAAGTAGTGCAAAGTCTTTGTTGACGGGGTATATTAATATATCGACCAGTTTCAATTTGCAAACAATGGTCACTTGTCCGAAATTTAGCTATGAGTTGTCTATTTTTAAAGTTTTTTTCCTTTATCAAATACTCTTCCAAATAATAATTAAAAAAAGATAACGGAAACCCCATTTGGTACCTCAACAGTAGTTCCGGTAAGGGGCGTGGCTTTAATAGCTTTATTAGGCTAATGTGAAAAGTGTTATTATGACAGGGGTGTGGCTTAATAGCATTATTAGGCAAGTGTGAAAAGTGTTATTATGACACTATCATAATAAAGCAACAGTTTCTTTCAACCCATTTATTTTGACAAAAAATAACCCAATTGCAGGATAAAAACCCGTTGACGTCAACTTGAGAGAAGAAAAGATACCTTTAACTTTATTTGAGCAAATATGTACATTCTATAGTTTTACATGGTATTCTATCCAAAACCTCAATAATGGCCATTTGGCTATTCAGGAACAGAATATCCGCCATTTAACACGTGCAAGCGCAAATTCATAAAAATTTAAATGGCAACCTAAAAAGTTAATTTCATAAAATTATTATTTATTTCTTCATGTAAAGTGATTTCTTAAATTGCATGGTCGTGTATCACATCGAAGCATATTAATTATCATTATTATGAGAAAGAAATGCAGAAACGACATTGTTTTGATCGTCTGCCAATTCCACCTCCGGTTCAGCATATCCAGAAATTGAGGGTACTTTCCTCATAAATATTCATCATATTTAAATTAGATTTTGATCACATGACTGCAGTTTCAAGCTTGATGGATCGTTTATTAGATTTGTCAAAAAATAGCCTATAGTACGGAAATTCAATGTGTCCGTCATTGATTCGAAAATTAAAAGTTATTGTTTATTTCCGCAAAGTTTTTCTTCTGTCAAAATTCAAATATTTTTGTTTTGTAACGATTTTAGACATGTCTTTGATATCGCGATCATGCAAAAATGATCATATTATATTTAATGTGGGAACCCCGAGTTTAGAAGCTAGAAATATAAGGTTAGTTAATATAATTACATATATTATTGAGGAATCTAAATTAATTTCAGAAAATATGTCGCCAAATGTCATTCATTGCTAAATTTTGTGTCACACGCCACCAGTTTCATGTATTTCAGACATTTTTACATAGACTCTTAAGGCCAAAAAAGGGTTCGTCGCCTCGGATTTTCATTTAGTCCAGGAACCTCGAATATTTAATTGTTTTCATTAATTTTTATTTCATTTAATTCAGCTTGATTCAATGTATCATTTTCAAGTTCAGAAAATGACACACATGCAATTATGAATGATATCGTCTATATAGATCATATGAAAATTGCAGACGTCCTGGCGTCGCCATCTTAGATATGCAAATGAGCAAAGTACCCATCATTTCTGGCTATGGTTTCCATGGACACTGCTGGATACACAGATAACACATTTGGATTTCAGTTCTAGCGCCAATAAAAAAAAAACTGTCATCATTAAGTAAATGAAAATTCCATGGTTGACATGTATAAACGGATGGGAATTTTCAACGATTACAAGAATTAATTTGTTCTGACAAAGTTCGTGTTTGGTTTAGAAGATATCGGATACCATTCTTTTATTTATATCAAAAAAGAAAAAAGGGAAAACCAGAAAGATAATAAAGAGATTATATTTTTTCGTACTGATATGTACTTTTTAAATAACTATTATTGAACATATATTTCAGGTATATACAATTCATTCCTATTTTCCCCACTTAATGTTGTAAGTTCGAACCCCGCTCATGGAGGGGTGCACAAAATTATGTGATAAAGTTTGTCATTGACTTACGGCAGGTCGGTGGGTTTTTTCCGGGTACTCCAGTTTCCTCTACCAATAAAAATGACCACCACGATATAACTGAAATATTGTTGAAAGTGGCGTTAAACACCATAACCCTAACCGTAGCCCGTTTTGATATTTACTTTTTAAATAACTGTTATTAAAAATGTATTGTTGGCTTTATTTTTGACATGCAATATTTCAGCCATATAAAATACATTCTTATTTTGTCTTCGTGTAATGTAGATCTGCTTTGGAAGTATTTATTTATTTGTGTTATAAGTGCAAAGTTTAATATCTTTGATATTTTTTGTGATTCGTAATCTTTAGTTTTCTGTGAAGTGTTTTTTATTGCCCTGTTGTCCTTTTTCTTTTGTTCAATACGTTTTCTGTACTTCTTAGATTTACGACTTCTGATTACCCATTTCGTATATTCAAACTTATCTTTTACATGTACCATGTCACCTAAGCTGACTTCTTGTCACATTTGTCATTTTAGTTTTCTACAGTTTTTTTTTTTTTTTCCCTAATTTGTAAGCTGACAATTCCCCCCCCCCCCCCCCCCCCCCCCCCCCCCCTCTTTATATTAACCATTCACTTCTGTTAGAATTTCGGAAGATTTCTACTCTGATCGTTAGTGGTAAATAAAGGTAATAACAAAATTACCGAACTCCGAACAATCTTACAAAGGGAAAGTCAAAACTCATAATTATATAAACAGACAAAATCAGTCAACAACCGGAAAACTGTGAAAACCGTAATGACCCTGACTTGGTACAGGCATTTCTAAAGAAATGGTGGGTTGAATCAGATTTTAAGGCGCCAAACCTCCAGCTCTCATTACGGTTCAAAGGTTCCGGCTGTCACTGTAACAGTATTTAAATACAGGAACAAAATAGGTAAAATAGTTGTCAAAGCAGTACCATATTCGGTGACGTAAATGTCAAAAATATTTTTACGTCACACATTGACAAAAAAAATTCTTGACATATTTGACTCTTTATCTTTATACATTTTCACTATATGAAAATGCATCGCTTATAATTTTTTCTGCAGAGACGGAATATATTTCGACAAGATATTGGTATCGGAATATAAACTTTTTAAGAGATCGAATAAGGTGAATCTTTTTATAGCCCTGGTCCAGTAGCCTGTTTCTCAGATGAAGATGACGTTTCAGGAAATCAGAATAATTGCTACTGCCCCTTGCATAGCGAATCAATTGCGAGATGTAAACACCATATGCAGGAGAAGCTGGTATATTGCTGCACATATTTGGAAAATTTATGATTTTAAAATTGAAGTCGTCCCGCTTATCATAAATTTTAGTACTGAGTTGACCACTGTCGTCAAATTCGAGGTATAAGTCCAAAAATGATGCGGACGAAGCTGTATCGGTGGTCTCTTTAACTTCCAGCTCTGGAGGATATATCAATGGAAGAAATTCTGCAAATCTAGAATTATTGATAGATAAAACGTCATCAATATACCTGTATGTGAAATTAAAGGCTCTAGCCTCATGAATCTTCTTATCTTTTACAAGCTTTTGAAGAAACTCCGACTCATATGAGTATAAAAATAAATCGGCTAGAAGAGGGGCACAATTCGTACCCATTGGTATGCCGACGACCTGCTGAAACAGTGTCCCTCCAAAGGAGACAAATATGTTATCGATGAGGAACTCCAGCATACTGATCACCTGTTCCTCGGAGTAGCATGTTTTACCTTTATGAATTTTGTTTGAAAAATATGTGGAATTGTAGCCTAACACAACAAATTTTGAGCCATAGTTTCTATGACTAAAAGCTTTATGAATTGTTTCTTTTAAGCGGGTTTTTAATTTGTCATGCGGTAGGGTGGTATATAGAGTTGAAAAATCAAAGGTTTTGATGGGGGATACCTGAGAGAAAGATCTTGATTTCAGGTTATCCAAAAGATCTTTAGAGTTTTTCAAAATCCACATGTGATTTATGCCACTACGCGAGTAAACAGTTTCACAATATTTCTGTTGTCCCTCTTTTACTGCAGACAGAATCTTTGTTAGGTGAATAGACAATTCTTTCGTCGAACAAGTTGATGATCCCGCTATGTACCTTTCTTTGTATGGTGTCTTATGGAGTTTAGGTATCCAATATAAATAGGGTAAATCCTCAGACTTTTTACCAGAGGGAATGTTTAAAGAGGTCATGAATGATCTGTGGTTAGCTAGGATTTCATCTTTGTCGAACGAAGTTGGTTTGTATGTGGTATTACTAGAGGTGTTGCTATTTATACCTATTGTTGCCCTTTCCCTGCAACAACATACCGATTGTCAGGACATGACTTAGATAGAGGTGAGCATAAATATACAAGGGTGTACTCTATCATGTCCAAGCATGTTACTGGTACCGTTCCTTACCGTTAGCTCTACATAAACCAGATACCAGAAAAGCTTTATTATGTCCATAATAAACACGATTGTATGATTGCTGGATAAATAAGCACACTCTTAGAATTCGTGAATCTGTTTTTCATCACGCACTCACAGTGAACCGTGTTTCATTGCAAGCTGTTCTCGTGAAAGTAAAGACAGACACGACTTACCATTAAATACTTTATTTTTAGCCCAAGAGATAATAAAACCAAAATGGATATCAGCAATACAAAAAGAGAACCAAACTCCTATCCTAACCATGGATTCACGTACGATGTGGATGACGACTGTCATAGTATCGGTGAACATAGTACTATCAATATGACTGATATACCACCAGACGTAAAGGACGGCATACGGCAGAAGCAACAGATGAATGGAAAAGTGTCACGTGAAAGACCAGAAATTCTAAGAAGAAAGTCGTCAAAAAAGTAAGTGATATATAATCATCATTGTTTTTTGTTTTTTTTTTGAAAATGTTTTTCTTTAATTAGATCAGAAATATATACTTTAAAAAACATGATGAAAATATATTAAAACACAGTCATTAATTTATGAGACGTTATTGAGCTGAAAGATCGTATCTCTCTAGTGGCACCACCACATCAGTGGTGTAATGGTTAGCGTTCTCGCCTCGAGTGCGGTAGATCGTGGATTCGAGCCCCGATCGGGTCAATCCAAAAACTGTAAAATTGGTATTTGTTGCTTCTCCGCAAAGCACGCAACATTAAGGAGAAAGAGCAAAGGCAAAAACTGGTTGGCTCAGAATCAGGATAATGTGTCCGAGTGGAGCACCATACAAATCTAACTAAGTATGTTGGTCTAGTACAAAGTGTACCTCATCATCATCATTTCATTGACAATTAACTTGTTCTCACCATGATATGGCTGAAAAATTGCTGAATTGGTTCTAAGCAACAATCACTCACTCCATTGATCACGCTACAACAATTCGGATGCTTTCTTCCTTTTTTGGATTACGAGTAACCACTTAATGCGCCCAATACGGCCTGTATTTTGTTAGTTCGTCTGTCTTAGTCATAATAAACTCATTAATATTTTATTTAAATTGTGCCATGCATTCGTTAAATGATGGAAAAGATTTATTGAAATTGATGAGTTACCGTTTGGGTCAGCCAATGGTAGTTAGTTGAAATTCCTCTGAATGTAGAGTCACTGTAGGGGCCGTCGTGGTCGTGAACATGTGGTAGTTGGATTTACAACTACCTATGCAATCAGTGACTATCACCACTGACATTCGAATCCCGCCCAGGCGAGGTGTACTCGATACAACATTATGTAATAAAGTTTGTTAGTGACTTGCGGCAGGGTTTGTGGTTTTCTCTCTTGTTTTTAGAGAAGTTATTGTTGTGCTAGTTTTTGTAATGGTTTTTGCTTGCATTTTTGTAGACATTTATGATATATTAAATATATAATTTATAACTCCAACAGCATAAATCCCTACCCTGTCATACCCGATTCACAAACACAATACTGATAATGATGGAAGCATATGTACCCAGTTTACACTTTGCTCAAAAATATATCCTGTCTTCCGTTCTTTGCTATATCACATAACCTTCGTATACAAATAAACCACTCCCCTGTCATACACGACTCATAAACACAAGACTGATAATGACTGAAATATCTATATCCAGATTAAACTTTACTATAAAAAATAACTCCCGACTTCCGTTCTTTGCATTATCACATAACTTTCGTAGAGAAGTTAACCAATCCCCTGTCATGCACGACGTAGATAAGTTAACCAATCCCCTGTCATGCACGACGTAGAGAAGTTAACCAATCCCCTGTCATGCACGAGGTAGAGAAGTTAACCAATCCCCTGTCATGCACGACGTAGAGAAGTTAACCAATCCCCTGTCATGCACGAGGTAGAGAAGTTAACCAATCCCCTGTCATGCACGACGTAGAGAAGTTAACCAATCCCCTGTCATGCACGACTCATAAACGCCATACTGATAACGACGGAAGCATATGTGCCCAGTTTACACTTTGCTAAACAAATAACTCCCGACTTCTGTTCTTTGCTTTAGCACATAACTTTCGTAGACAAGTCAACCACTCTAGTCAATAACGATTCACAAACACCATACTGATAATGATGGAAGCATATGTACCCAGTTTACACTTTGCTCAAAAATATATCCTGTCTTCCGTTCTTTGCTATATCACATAACCTTCGTATACAAATAAACCACTCCCTTGTCATACACGACTCATAAACACAAGACTGATAATGACTGAAATATCTATATCCAGATTAAACTTTACTATAAAAAATAACTCCCGACTTCCGTTCTTTGCATTATCACATAACTTTCGTAGAGAAGTTAACCAATCCCCTGTCATGCACGACGTAGATAAGTTAACCAATCCCCTGTCATGCACGACGTAGAGAAGTTAACCAATCCCCTGTCATGCACGAGGTAGAGAAGTTAACCAATCCCCTGTCATGCACGACGTAGAGAAGTTAACCAATCCCCTGTCATGCACGAGGTAGAGAAGTTAACCAATCCCCTGTCATGCACGACGTAGAGAAGTTAACCAATCCCCTGTCATGCACGACTCATAAACGCCATACTGATAACGACGGAAGCATATGTGCCCAGTTTACACTTTGCTAAACAAATAACTCCCGACTTCTGTTCTTTGCTTTAGCACATAACTTTCGTAGACAAGTCAACCACTCTAGTCAATAACGATTCACAAACACCATACTGATAATGATGGAAGCATATGTACCCAGTTTACACTTTGCTCAAAAATATATCCTGTCTTCCGTTCTTTGCTATATCACATAACCTTCGTATACAAATAAACCACTCCCTTGTCATACACGACTCATAAACACAAGACTGATAATGACTGAAATATCTATATCCAGATTAAACTTTACTATAAAAAATAACTCCCGACTTCCGTTCTTTGCATTATCACATAACTTTCGTAGAGAAGTTAACCAATCCCCTGTCATGCACGACGTAGATAAGTTAACCAATCCCCTGTCATGCACGACGTAGAGAAGTTAACCAATCCCCTGTCATGCACGAGGTAGAGAAGTTAACCAACCCCCTGTCATGCACGACGTAGAGAAGTTAACCAATCCCCTGTCATGCACGACGTAGAGAAGTTAACCAATCCCCTGTCATGCACGACGTAGAGAAGTTAACCAATCCCCTGTCATGCATGACTCATAAACGCCATACTGATAACGACGGAAGCATATGTGCCCAGTATACACTTTGCTAAACAAATAACTCCTGACTTCTGTTCTTTGCTTTAGCACATAACTTTCGTAGACAAGTCAACCACTCTAGTCAATAACGATTCACAAACACCATACTGATAATGACGGAAGGATACCGTATGCATTCAGCTTATTTTGTCCTTAAATATCTCCTGATTTCCGTTCTTTGCTTTATCACATAGCTTTGGTAGAGAAGTTTTACCACTCCCCTGCCATACACGACTCGTACACACAAAACTGGTAATGATGGAAGCATAAGTAACCAGTTAACACTTTCTTAAAATATCTCGTTCTTTGCATTAGCATGCGACTTTCGTAGACACGTATCATTCTGCTTTATTTTTGACAGAAAAGAACCATGGGATGTATTTGGAGAGACTTCAAAGGATCCAGGCACCCAATCAAATATCCGGTTCTGGAGCAACATTTCCAAGATTGCAAGAGTTATATTTATTGTTATCTTTGCTGTGATTGTTTGCATAACAGCCTTAGTATCTAAACTAACACTGATCTTTATGTTATCAAATATAAATGTTCCTATAGACAAAAATTCTACATCGTTGAAAACTTATAATGCCAGTGTGATCTACACGTACCCGAAAACGGAAGTTACGTGGATATGGGCACTACTGTTGTGCATGATGGCGCCATATATTTTCACCATGCTTAGTAGTCTTAACAAGGTGATATTAAAGACAACAAACCCAGTAAAGCCAGTCGTTCTAATCATAGTAAGTAATATGAAACAGACACGGCCATGAATGCTCGCAAATCTGAAAATTATCTGGCAATTTCACACTCATCCAGTGCATCAAAAAGTGTCGAGATTTTTTAGGCCGAGATATATCTGAGACGACTTTTTTTAGGGCCAAATCTAGTCTCATTCAATCGAACTGTCGTTCCTTACGAAATCTCAAAAGTTAACTTCCGCGTAGAAACACAAATTCTTGTCAGTATGTCAGAAGAGATTTGATAAATTAAAAATATATCAATATAAGTAAAACAAGCTAACATAATGACTTTTATTACACACGGGTTCCAGGTTTCAGTGGTATCGGACGTACGTACGAGAGAGGGTACGAGACTTAGGAGCACCTTTGCGCTTTATGTTAAGTAGATCTTCATTAGTTGGGTGTGTTAGTGTGTTACACGGAACGTGTTTACAATGCGTCGATTTTTTTTTATCCATCAGTATGTGCAGCCATGTTTGTAAAAAAATCCTAAGTACACATTTTATACCATAAAGAGCTCGCTGACGCTCGCATATAAAAACTTCAATAGCAAGTACAATTTGTAAGGGGAAAAACTATATCTAATAGTGAGAGGACAAAGTTCAACTGCACTGAAAAATTCTGTGAACGCTGTAAAATATTGAATTGAATCAATGAAATTTCCGTTACGCGATAACATATAAATTATCTGTGTTCGTTCGTATTACCTCATCTACGATATTTACTTGACATTGGCCATCACACTGGGTAACACGGCGGGTGCATGATGTGGTTAGCAGTTCAAAAATTAACACCATTTTTATGGAGTCGACGTTAACAAACTTGAACAATATCATACGCTACATATACAGATATAACAACAATATCCGAACGTGGTGTACAGGGCCCGGATGGCTCAATGAGTTAGGTAGTTGGATTACCTAACAACTCATACAAACATATCAACAATACGGCGTGGGTTCGCTCCCGGCTTTGTAAATTACAAAAAGGGGTGCACTCGACTCGCAGCCGCAAGTGATAAAGTTTACCAGTTGCTTGCCCATGGTCGGTGGTTCTCTCCGGGTACTCCAGCTTCTTCTACCACTAAAACTGGTCGGTCGCCATGATATAGCTGAACTATTGTTGAAAGTGGCGTTAAACACCAAAATTCAAATTCAAATTCCGAACAAAATGATAACGTTCAATTCAGCTGATTATCTCCCCTGGTATCTTTAAACTTTACTTGATACCAATTTTCACAATGTAGTTATTATTATTACTATAAAAATATTTTATTGTTCAATAAAAACAATTGGATATATATAGGACACACTTTAACAACTTAGAAACATCTTCTCCAATGCATGCACCAATTAATGCAAAATGAACTTATATATTATTATATACATATTTTATATTCAGTGAAGACATGAACCCCCCCCCCCCCCCCCCCCAAAAAAAAATGCTAAGTATCATAAAAATGGATTATCCAAGCTAAAGTATACTTAATCGAACACATCTTTTTATCTGAATGAAACGAACACACCGAATATTCAATTTGTATTATTTTCTAATGGATTTATATTTAATGTGGCTTTAGTGTTAAGCTATTTTCATAGTCTTCGAGTACATAAAAACAACACGATTTGTATCATTTGCTTGCGCCCAATCAGCATAGTAACAATTATCATGCATCGAGCATCATTCCAGTAAAGGAACTAGAAGTGACAATACAATAGATTGAACTGTTATGGAGTAATAAATGTGATTTTACCCTGTAATATTGAAATGAAACCTTTGAAAATGATTTATATTAGGCCTTGAAATATAGCAGTATAAACGAAAAACGAAACTCTAACATAAAAAACGAAACGAAAATCGATTCTTCAATAATCGCAGAAAATCATTTTGAATGTTTTCATATTATGTACGGTTGTAACTGAGTTTATATACATTGTATCATGAATATTGTTTTATATTTTCTTTTCTCGTTTTATACCAACTGATATGTGTCTTACAGGCATTATTAGTGGAGACAGTCCATTCTGTTGGGCTTTGCATTCTGGTGTTCATTGTGCTACCAAATTTGGACCCAGTCATATCATCCATAGTTATTCTAAATGTCGGAACGATTCCGGGTCTTTTGAAAATAGCATATCCGTCTCGAAATCGTCTGCCAAGAACCCCAAATTTATCAGAATCTAAAGAAAAGTCCTATAAAATGTGTACCTCAATAACAATGAATATTATTATTGCCGTGTTGCACGTTGGAGGATTAGGAATTACGTCATACCATATATTGAACCCACCGGAAACATTCGTAAATGATGAAACTTCTCAAAATCAAAGGAGAGATATTGTGATACTATTGGTTGTGGCATGCGTATCTATTTCCATTGGTTGGTGGGAAAACTTTGTTCCGAAAGGAAGGGATTATTCCACTGGCTTACCCAAATTAAAGAGGTATTTTATGCAAAGTAGGAGCAAAATTATGTTTATAACAATGTGTTGGAAAATAGTTCTGTCGTCATGTATTTTACCTGTGATATATGCACATTTTATATGTGGAACTGAATGTATAGAGTTTATTTATTTCAAATACTCTGGTGACCTTGAAGTGACTAAACATCCATCAATTATGAGCACTATTTTGACTGACGGTTCACTCCTAGATTCTTGCGCCACATTTCATAAGTGGTTTCCATTCATGATTGCCTTCGTGTATATTTTCATGAATGGTCTCTGTTATAAAATAGGAAAGGCTGCATGCAAGATAATAGCTCAACAGCTGGCATTCGGATTACCGATAGCAATAGCCACGCCAGTAGCGTTAGCCATTTTACTGGAAATGATGTCATCGAGCAAAACTGGAAATTCTGTCGTCGGGATATTTTTTTTCGGCAAATGTGAAATCAAATTTCCATACTGGGTTAGTGATGAAAAGAACCCTATACTGCATTTGACTGAGGGTGATAATTTTATAAATATTTGGCCAATAGTTGTTGGAGGTTTCCTGAGTTATTTCTCACTTCTAGTCATCACTAACTACATCTGGTCCCCGAAGAAAGAAAGACTCCAGCCTACAGACAAGTAAGTTAAAATATAGATAAATGACTTATCTCACCAATCGGTAAGCATCGTATAATTCCGTGATGTAGCGTAATCGGCCGAGGTGAACCGAATGGGGATCTCCTGTATGCAAAGATCTGGTACCCTCAGATGGTGATATTGGCTGAGCATTAACAGAGAACCGTGAACTAACATTGTAATGTTGTGCGATCTGCATTTTAAAAAATGTACTTGAACAAACTACATCAAAATGCATTAAAAATGACGTTATTTATATTTGTTTTTTAAAAGATATTCGAGAGACTCCTCCTGTTAGTTACCCCTTTAATAAAGCAAAAGGTGAAATACATTTAGGTTGAAAACATATCAACAACCCACACAAGTGATTAAAAATTTCTACTTCAAATAAAATTAGAACATACAATTTTAATTATTGCTTAAAATGTTCATGCCACTTGACTAAATGTTGATAAGTGTCAACGAAAGATAACCCATGAAAGCATTTAAGCTTATATGCAATGAAGCCCTTTATGCTTAACTTCATACTGTATCACATGTAAAACCAATTCAGTATTTGATGATGATGGAATGTTTGGTCTTACTCATTGTTGAATAATCCACTTGACTTTTACTAAAAAGAATAACAACGTATGTCATGTATGTTAATTAGGCGATGACGGTACTGCTTCCGTGTACAAATATTTTATTGTAAATGAAAAACGAACACAGAGTTTCGAAGTTAACATGATCCTGAAATAAAACGAATACAATTACAACCCAAAGTCAAATAACTTCGTATAATGGCACCTGTGTTTCAGGATGAAAGAACATTGTTTTTGCTCTCTAACTAGAGAGTGCGTGATTGTTGTTTAACATCAAATGAGCAATTTTCCTGCTATATCATGGCGGGAATATGTTGCATTCGATCAAATTGTGATGATGTCCACTTCATACTAGACCAACACGCTTAGTTAAATCAAAGTAGTGCTAGCTCATTACAATCACAGTCCGTAGGTAGACATGTCACATCACTTGGATCCATCATCCCGATTCGGAGCCAACTAGTCTTTGCTTTGTCTCCTTAATGCTGCGTGCGTAGCGTAGAATCAGCATATGCCAATCTAATATCCTTTGGTTTAACCCCACCTAGGCTCGAACCCACGATTCATCGCACTTGAGGCGAGCGCGCTAACCGTTACTTGTTCCTGTTAAACCGTGATGGACAGACACACACAGACAAAATGCAAAAATAGCTTTGTTTAACCGATATATGGGGTCTCAACCTTCGCTCTTGTTGCATTTTGTTCTTCGGCTCAATTACATTTGCATATTGTCTTTAAAAATACTATTTTGACCACTTTTTTCAGATTATTTGTAAAGCCTTTATATTGTGGAATGTTACTAGATCAGTCCTTTATGTTAAACAGAAGACGAACTGATGACGAATACAAAACAACAATAGAATCGGTAAGTTTAACAGACGACGAACTGACGATGAATACAAACAGGAGATGAACTGACGATGAATACAAAACAACAATATAATCGGTAAGTTTAACAGGAGATGAACTGACGATGAATACAAAACAACAATAGAATCGGTAAGTTTAACAGACGACGAACTGACGATGAATACAAAACAACAATAGAATCGGTAAGTTTAACAGACGACGAACTGACGATGAATACAAAACAACAATAGAATCGGTAAGTTTAACAGACGACGAACTGACGATGAATACAAAACAACAATAGAATCGGTAAATTTAACAGGAGATGAACTGACGATGAATACAAAACAACAATAGAATCGGTAAGTTTAACAGGAGATGTACTGACGATGAATACAAAACAACAATAGAATCGGTAAGTTTAACAGGAGATGAACTGACGATGAATACAAAACAACAATAGAATCGGTAAGTTTAACAGGAGATGAACTGACGATGAATACAAAACAACAATAGAATCGGTAAGTTTAACAAGAGATCAACTGACGATGAATACAAAACAACAATAGAATCGGTAAGTTTAACAGACGACGAACTGACGATGAATACAAAACAACAATAGAATCGGTAAGTTTAACAGGAGATGAACTGACGATGAATACAAAACAACAATAGAATCGGTAAGTTTAACAGACGACGAACTGACGATGAATACAAAACAACAATATAATCGGTAATTTTAACAGACGACGAACTGACGATGAATACAAAACAACAATATAATTGGTAAGTTTAACAGACGACGAACTGACGATGAATACAAAACAACAATAGAATCGGTAAGTTTAACAGGAGATGAACTGACGATGAATACAAAACAACAATAGAATCGGTAAGTTTAACAAGAGATGAACTGACGATGAATACAAAACAACAATAGAATCGGTAAGTTTAACAGACGACGAACTGACGATGAATACAAAACAACAATAGAATGGGTAAGTTTAACAGACGACGAACTGACGATGAATACAAAACAACAATATAATTGGTAAGTTTAACAGACGACGAACTGACGATGAATACAAAACAACAATAGAATCGGTAAGTTTAACAGGAGATGAACTGACGATGAATACAAAACAACAATAGAATCGGTAAGTTTAACAGACGACGAACTGACGATGAATACAAAACAACAATAGAATCGGTAAGTTTAACAGGAGATGAACTGACGATGAATACAAAACAACAATAGAATCGGTAAGTTTAACAGACGACGAACTGACGATGAATATAAAACAACAATAGAATCGGTAAGTTTAACAGGAGATGAACTGACGATGAATACAAAACAACAATAGAATCGGTAAGTTTAACAGACGACGAACTGACGATGAATACAAAACAACAATAGAATCGGTAAGTTTAACAGGAGATGAACTGACGATGAATACAAAACAACAATAGAATCGGTAAGTTTAACAGGAGATGAACTGACGATGAATACAAAACAACAATATAATCGGTAAGTTTAACAAGAGATGAACTAACGATGAATACAAAACAACAATAGAATGGGTAATTTTAACAAGAGACGAACTAACGATGAAATAATGGGGTCATGCCAGTGTTTTCCATATGTTAGTACACATGTTTCTATTATCAAAACTTATATAACGAATAGGGGATTACGAGGTTTTTTCTGTGTGCACGCTCCTTTGCTGGTACAAAGTAAATGACAGCAGCCGACACATATTTATGGAGACTAACATGAAGAGGCTAACATGTATATGTAATGTATGCATAGTTTTGTTTTTATTTTGTACTTTCTGAGGACAGCTGTATTTTCACTGTTTGTCGAGTGTGTACTATATATTTTACCAGATTTGGGGTTAAAGGATTAGGGTCGTGGTGTTTAACTCCACTTTCAATAATATTTTAGTAGTCAGTTTAATTGGTGGAGGAAACCGGAGTTCCCGGAGAAAACCACCGACCTGCCGCAATTCAATTACAAACTTTATCACTTAATGTTGTATCACAACCACAACGCCCCATTAACTGATCAGTAATCCGACTAAAACTAAATATTGTGATCAATTAGATACTCATCCTAGTAGAAACATACACACATACGAAACGTAATATTGAAAGTCCAGATCTGACATTAATCATTCGAATTGAAATCACCAAGTACTAGACTGTAGGAGCGCCAAACAAATCACCAAGTACTAGACTGTAGGAGCGCCAAACAAATCACCAAGTACTAGACTGTAGGAGCGCCAAACAAATCACCAAGTACTAGACTGTAGGAGCGCCAAACAAATCACCAAGTACTAGACTGTAGGAGCGCCAAACAAATCACCAAGCACTAGACTGTAGGAGCGCCAAACAAATCACCAAGTACTAGACTGTAGGAGCGCCAAACAAATCACCAAGTACTAGACTGTAGGAGCGCCAAACAAATCACCAAGTACTAGACTGTAGGAGCGCCAAACAAATCACCAAGTACTAGACAGTAGGAGCGCCAAACAAATCACCAAGTACTAGACTGTAGGAGCGCCAAACAAATCACCAAGTACTAGACTGTAGGAGCGCCAAACAAATCACCAAGTACTAGACTGTAGGAACGCCAAACAAATCACCAAGTACTAGACTGTAGGAGCGCCAAACAAATCACCAAGTACTAGACTGTAGGAGCGCCAAACAAATCACCAAGTACTAGACTGTAGGAGCGCCAAACAAATCACCAAGTACTAGACTGTAGGAGCGCCAAACAAATCACCAAGTACTAGACTGTAGGAGCGCCAAACAAATCACCAAGTACTAGACTGTAGGAGCGCCAAACAAATCACCAAGTGCTAGACTGTAGGAGCGCCAAACAAATCACCAAGTACTAGACTGTAGGAGCGCCAAACAAATCACCAAGTACTAGACTGTAGGAGCGCCAAACAAATCACCAAGTACTAGACTGTAGGAGCGCCAAACAAATCACCAAGTACTAGACTGTAGGAGCGCCAAACAAATCACCAAGTACTAGACTGTAGGAGCGCCAAACAAATCACCAAGTACTAGACTGTAGGAGCGCCAAACAAATCACCAAGTACTAGACTGTAGGAGCGCCAAACAAATCACCAAGTACTAGACTGTAGGAGCGCCAAACAAATCACCAAGTACTAGACTGTAGGAGCGCCAAACAAATCACCAAGTACTAGACTGTAGGAGCGCCAAACAAATCACCATGTACTAGACTGTAGGAGCGCCAAACAAATCACCAAGTACTAGACTGTAGGAGCGCCAAACAAATCACCGAGTACTAGACTGTAGGAGCGCCAAACAAATCACCGAGTACTAGACTGTAGGAGCGCCAAACAAATCACCAAGTACTAGACTGTAGGAGCGCCAAACAAATCGCCAAGTACTAGACTGTAGGAGCGCCAAACAAATCGCCAAGTACTAGACTGTAGGAGCGCCAAACAAATCGCCAAGTACTAGACTGTAGGAGCGCCAAACAAATCGCCAAGTACTAGACTGTAGGAGCGCCAAACAAATCACCAAGTACTAGACTGTAGGAGCGCCAAACAAATCACCAAGTACTAGACTGTAGGAGCGCCAAACAAATCACCAAGTACTAGACTGTAGGAGCGCCAAACAAATCACCAAGTACTAGACTGTAGGAGCGCCAAACAAATCACCAAGTACTAGACTGTAGGAGCGCCAAACAAATCACAAGTACTAGACTGTAGGAGCGCCAAACAAATCACCAAGTACTAGACTGTAGGAGCGCCAAACAAATCACCAAGTACTAGACTGTAGGAGCGCCAAACAAATCACCAAGTACTAGACTGTAGGAGCGCCAAACAAATCACCAAGTACTAGACTGTAGGAGCGCCAAACAAATCACCAAGCACTAGACTGTAGGAGCGCCAAACAAATCACCAAGTACTAGACTGTAGGAGCGCCAAACAAATCACCAAGTACTAGACTGTAGGAGCGCCAAACAAATCACCAAGTACTAGACTGTAGGAGCGCCAAACAAATCACCAAGTACTAGACTGTAGGAGCGCCAAACAAATCACCAAGTACTAGACTGTAGGAGCGCCAAACAAATCACCAAGTACTAGACTGTAGGAGCGCCAAACAAATCACCAAGTACTAGACTGTAGGAGCGCCAAACAAATCACCAAGTACTAGACTGTAGGAGCGCCAAACAAATCACCAAGTACTAGACTGTAGGAGCGCCAAACAAATCACCGAGTACTAGACTGTAGGAGCGCCAAACAAATCACCGAGTACTAGACTGTAGGAGCGCCAAACAAATCACCAAGTACTAGACTGTAGGAGCGCCAAACAAATCACCAAGTACTAGACTGTAGGAGCGCCAAACAAATCACCAAGTACTAGACTGTAGGAGCGCCAAGCAAATCACCAAGTACTAGACTGTAGGAGCGCCAAGCAAATCACCAAGTACTAGACTGTAGGAGCGCCAAACAAATCACCAAGTACTAGACTGTAGGAGCGCCAAACAAATCACCAAGTACTAGACTGTAGGAGCACCAAACAAATCACCAAGTACTAGACTGTAGGAGCGCCAAACAAATCACCAAGTACTAGACTGTAGGAGCGCCAAACAAATCACCAAGTACTAGACTGTAGGAGCGCCAAACAAATCACCAAGTACTAGACTGTAGGAGCGCCAAACAAATCACCAAGTACTAGACTGTAGGAGCGCCAAACAAATCACCAAGTACTAGACTGTAGGAGCGCCAAACAAATCACCAAGTACTAGACTGTAGGAGCGCCAAACAAATCACCAAGTACTAGACTGTAGGAGCGCCAAACAAATCACCAAGTACTAGACTGTAGGAGCGCCAAACAAATCACCAAGTACTAGACTGTAGGAGCGCCAAACAAATCACCAAGTACTAGACTGTAGGAGCGCCAAACAAATCACCAAGTACTAGACTGTAGGAGCGCCAAACAAATCACCAAGTACTAGACTGTAGGAGCGCCAAACAAATCACCAAGTACTAGACTGTAGGAGCGCCAAACAAATCACCGAGTACTAGACTGTAGGAGCGCCAAACAAATCACCGAGTACTAGACTGTAGGAGCGCCAAACAAATCACCGAGTACTAGACTGTAGGAGCGCCAAACAAATCGCCGAGTACTAGACTGTAGGAGCGCCAAACAAATCGCCAAGTACTAGACTGTAGGAGCGCCAAACAAATCGCCAAGTACTAGACTGTAGGAGCGCCAAACAAATCGCCAAGTACTAGACTGTAGGAGCGCCAAACAAATCGCCAAGTACTAGACTGTAGGAGCGCCAAACAAATCGCCAAGTACTAGACTGTAGGAGCGCCAAACAAATCACCAAGTACTAGACTGTAGGAGCGCCAAACAAATCACCAAGTACTAGACTGTAGGAGCGCCAAACAAATCACCAAGTACTAGACTGTAGGAGCGCCAAACAAATCACCAAGTACTAGACTGTAGGAGCGCCAAACAAATCACCAAGTACTAGACTGTAGGAGCGCCAAACAAATCACAAGTACTAGACTGTAGGAGCGCCAAACAAATCACCAAGTACTAGACTGTAGGAGCGCCAAACAAATCACCAAGTACTAGACTGTAGGAGCGCCAAACAAATCACCAAGTACTAGACTGTAGGAGCGCCAAACAAATCACCAAGTACTAGACTGTAGGAGCGCCAAGCAAATCACCAAGTACTAGACTGTAGGAGCGCCAAACAAATCACCAAGTACTAGACTGTAGGAGCGCCAAACAAATCACCAAGTACTAGACTGTAGGAGCGCCAAACAAATCACCAAGTACTAGACTGTAGGAGCGCCAAACAAATCACCAAGTACTAGACTGTAGGAGCGCCAAACAAATCACCAAGTACTAGACTGTAGGAGCGCCAAACAAATCACCAAGTACTAGACTGTAGGAGCGCCAAACAAATCACCAAGTACTAGACTGTAGGAGCGCCAAACAAATCACCAAGTACTAGACTGTAGGAGCGCCAAACAAATCACCAAGTACTAGACTGTAGGAGCGCCAAACAAATCACCAAGTACTAGACTGTAGGAGCGCCAAACAAATCACCAAGTACTAGACTGTAGGAGCGCCAAACAAATCACCAAGTACTAGACTGTAGGAGCGCCAAACAAATCACCAAGTACTAGACTGTAGGAGCGCCAAACAAATCACCAAGTACTAGACTGTAGGAGCGCCAAACAAATCACCAAGTACTAGACTGTAGGAGCGCCAAACAAATCACCAAGTACTAGACTGTAGGAGCGCCAAACAAATCGCCAAGTACTAGACTGTAGGAGCGCCAAACAAATCGCCAAGTACTAGACTGTAGGAGCGCCAAACAAATCGCCGAGTACTAGACTGTAGGAGCGCCAAACAAATCACCGAGTACTAGACTGTAGGAGCGCCAAACAAATCACCGAGTACTAGACTGTAGGAGCGCCAAACAAATCACCGAGTACTAGACTGTAGGAGCGCCAAACAAATCACCAAGTACTAGACTGTAGGAGCGCCAAACAAATCACCAAGTACTAGACTGTAGGAGCACCAAACAAATCACCAAGTACTAGACTGTAGGAGCGCCAAACAAATCACCAAGTACTAGACTGTAGGAGCGCCAAGCAAATCACCAAGTACTAGACTGTAGGAGCGCCAAACAAATCACCAAGTACTAGACTGTAGGAGCGCCAAACAAATCACCAAGTACTAGACTGTAGGAGCACCAAACAAATCACCAAGTACTAGACTGTAGGAGCGCCAAACAAATCACCAAGTACTAGACTGTAGGAGCGCCAAACAAATCACCAAGTACTAGACTGTAGGAGCGCCAAACAAATCACCAAGTACTAGACTGTAGGAGCGCCAAACAAATCACCAAGTACTAGACTGTAGGAGCGCCAAACAAATCACCAAGTACTAGACTGTAGGAGCGCCAAACAAATCACCAAGTACTAGACTGTAGGAGCGCCAAACAAATCACCAAGTACTAGACTGTAGGAGCGCCAAACAAATCACCAAGTACTAGACTGTAGGAGCGCCAAACAAATCACCAAGTACTAGACTGTAGGAGCGCCAAACAAATCACCAAGTACTAGACTGTAGGAGCGCCAAACAAATCACCAAGTACTAGACTGTAGGAGCGCCAAACAAATCACCGAGTACTAGACTGTAGGAGCGCCAAACAAATCACCGAGTACTAGACTGTAGGAGCGCCAAACAAATCACCGAGTACTAGACTGTAGGAGCGCCAAACAAATCGCCAAGTACTAGACTGTAGGAGCGCCAAACAAATCGCCAAGTACTAGACTGTAGGAGCGCCAAACAAATCGCCAAGTACTAGACTGTAGGAGCGCCAAACAAATCGCCAAGTACTAGACTGTAGGAGCGCCAAACAAATCGCCAAGTACTAGACTGTAGGAGCGCCAAACAAATCACCAAGTACTAGACTGTAGGAGCGCCAAACAAATCACCAAGTACTAGACTGTAGGAGCGCCAAACAAATCACCAAGTACTAGACTGTAGGAGCGCCAAACAAATCACCAAGTACTAGACTGTAGGAGCGCCAAACAAATCACCAAGTACTAGACTGTAGGAGCGCCAAACAAATCACAAGTACTAGACTGTAGGAGCGCCAAACAAATCACCAAGTACTAGACTGTAGGAGCGCCAAACAAATCACCAAGTACTAGACTGTAGGAGCGCCAAACAAATCACCAAGTACTAGACTGTAGGAGCGCCAAACAAATCACCAAGTACTAGACTGTAGGAGCGCCAAACAAATCACCAAGTACTAGACTGTAGGAGCGCCAAGCAAATCACCAAGTACTAGACTGTAGGAGCGCCAAACAAATCACCAAGTACTAGACTGTAGGAGCGCCAAACAAATCACCAAGTACTAGACTGTAGGAGCGCCAAACAAATCACCAAGTACTAGACTGTAGGAGCGCCAAACAAATCACCAAGTACTAGACTGTAGGAGCGCCAAACAAATCACCAAGTACTAGACTGTAGGAGCGCCAAACAAATCACCAAGTACTAGACTGTAGGAGCGCCAAACAAATCACCAAGTACTAGACTGTAGGAGCGCCAAACAAATCACCAAGTACTAGACTGTAGGAGCGCCAAACAAATCACCAAGTACTAGACTGTAGGAGCGCCAAACAAATCACCAAGTACTAGACTGTAGGAGCGCCAAACAAATCACCAAGTACTAGACTGTAGGAGCGCCAAACAAATCACCAAGTACTAGACTGTAGGAGCGCCAAACAAATCACCAAGTACTAGACTGTAGGAGCGCCAAACAAATCACCAAGTACTAGACTGTAGGAGCGCCAAACAAATCACCAAGTACTAGACTGTAGGAGCGCCAAACAAATCACCAAGTACTAGACTGTAGGAGCGCCAAACAAATCACCAAGTACTAGACTGTAGGAGCGCCAAACAAATCACCAAGTACTAGACTGTAGGAGCGCCAAACAAATCACCAAGTACTAGACTGTAGGAGCGCCAAACAAATCACCAAGTACTAGACTGTAGGAGCGCCAAACAAATCGCCAAGTACTAGACTGTAGGAGCGCCAAACAAATCGCCAAGTACTAGACTGTAGGAGCGCCAAACAAATCGCCAAGTACTAGACTGTAGGAGCGCCAAACAAATCGCCAAGTACTAGACTGTAGGAGCGCCAAACAAATCGCCAAGTACTAGACTGTAGGAGCGCCAAACAAATCGCCAAGTACTAGACTGTAGGAGCGCCAAACAAATCACCAAGTACTAGACTGTAGGAGCGCCAAACAAATCACCAAGTACTAGACTGTAGGAGCGCCAAACAAATCACAAGTACTAGACTGTAGGAGCGCCAAACAAATCACCAAGTACTAGACTGTAGGAGCGCCAAACAAATCACCAAGTACTAGACTGTAGGAGCGCCAAACAAATCACCAAGTACTAGACCGTAGGAGCGCCAAACAAATCACCAAGTACTAGACTGTAGGAGCGCAAAGCAAATCACCAAGTACTAGACTGTAGGAGCGCCAAACAAATCACCAAGTACTAGACTGTAGGAGCGCCAAACAAATCACCAAGTACTAGACTGTAGGAGCGCCAAACAAATCACCAAGTACTAGACTGTAGGAGCACCAAACAAATCACCAAGTACTAGACTGTAGGAGCGCCAAACAAATCACCAAGTACTAGACTGTAGGAGCGCCAAACAAATCACCAAGTACTAGACTGTAGGAGCGCCAAACAAATCACCAAGTACTAGACTGTAGGAGCGCCAAACAAATCACCAAGTACTAGACTGTAGGAGCGCCAAACAAATCACCAAGTACTAGACTGTAGGAGCGCCAAACAAATCACCAAGTACTAGACTGTAGGAGCGCCAAACAAATCACCAAGTACTAGACTGTAGGAGCGCCAAACAAATCACCAAGTACTAGACTGTAGGAGCGCCAAACAAATCACCAAGTACTAGACTGTAGGAGCGCCAAACAAATCACCAAGTACTAGACTGTAGGAGCGCCAAACAAATCACCGAGTACTAGACTGTAGGAGCGCCAAACAAATCACCAAGTACTAGACTGTAGGAGCGCCAAACAAATCACCAAGTACTGGACTGTAGGAGCGCCAAACAAATCACCAAGTACTAGACTGTAGGAGCGCCAAGCAAATCACCAAGTACTAGACTGTAGGAGCGCCAAACACTAGTACTTTAAGAAAATACAATACAAGTCTGTTTCACGTATCTCCTTTAATCTCCGTCTTTGAAATGTTTTATTTAAATCGATTGAAAACTTGATAATTCATAAAAAGCATCCGGTTTCACTAATTATATACCGTATTGGAGTTCATGTTATCCTAACCTTTGTTTCTGTTTGTGTTGTCCTTGTGTGTGTACGTGCTTTTTGCATTTTGTAGTGTTCCGAGTCTTTATATCAAATAACAGTCACTTTCTAAAGCATGTCTAGCACAATATATCCTTCTTACTGTATGATAATCTTATATCATTCTTTTATCTTGGCAGAACACAGCAAAAAGACTACCCATTCCTGAATGGCCAGATGATCCTGAGTGGAATCCGAAGGAAGATTCATCATCTACAATTCTTCGGAAGGATAATACACCGATGATATACATGTGCGCTACAATGTGGCATGAAAATCAGATCGAAATGACACAAGTACTCAAGTCTATTTGCAGGTGAGGACATAAGCAATCAAGTTTATTTGCATGTAATGACAACAAAGCATGATGTGATAAATGGCTTGCGACAGATCGGTGGTTTTCTCCGGGTCCTCCGGTTTCCTCCACCAATAAAACTGACCGCCGCGATATAACTGAAATATTGTTGAAAGTGGCGTCAAACTCTATCAAACAAACAAACAAACAAACATAAGCAATCAAGTCTATTTGCAGGTAATGACATGAGCGATCACGTCTATTTGCAGGTAATGACATGATCGATCAAGTCTATTTTCAGGTAATGACACATGCGATTGTGTCGATCTACATTTAATGACGCAAGCGATGAATTATTTGTATTCAAAATTAGAAGAAAAAAAAATTCTGTCACATTCTGTCTTAGTTATAGTATTAAAAACTATATCATATTACATAGATATTTTTTCTTAGAATGGACGAAGACCAATGTTCACGGCGAAACCTAATGATGTACTTTGGAATACAAGACCCAGATTATTATGAATTTGAAGGTACGCCATAAACACAATCCGGCTAAGCACATAATTTTCTGTGTTGTGTTTTTTTCTTTTGTTTGTCTTCAAAAGCAAAAGAAAATGGACAAAAGGACAAACAACGATCTACAAAACATACACATAAAACTAAAGATCGAGTAACACCAACATCACTAAAAATCGGGGATGAACTCAAGTGCTCCGGAAGGGTAAGCAGTTCCTGCTCTACTAGTACCATCCATCGTGTTAATCTAGTTACAAACCCAGTCATGAATGAAGAAAGGACCGGGAAGTGCTTACGACAAGTGGAACATATCCATGGTGATTTGTGACACAGATATTCCGTAGCGGTCAGCCAAGTCATGGTGGCGAAGGCAAAACTTTTGAAGCGATGACAAGCTCTGGAATATCGAATCAACTTAGATATATATACCCCTATGCATGTGCTGCTGGAATGTTGCTACATATAAATGGAAAGTTCACAATGGGAAAATTGAAATCATCTCTCTTTGCGAGTTGAAAAATAAATTTCTTTTTTTTATCAAACGAATTATCGTGGGTCTACTCGAATGTAAATCTTCCGTTTTTGCCTCCTGATATATATATTCACTGTTTAGATTATCGGCTCGTGATGAACAGTATTTTTTACTCTAGACAAACTTTTTCCCCATCAATAAAATTGACAATGATACATATTTACAATGCGGTACAAGCTCGGAAAGTTTAGAACACCTGTTTGTAAGGTGTGACAAAGTTCAAGGGTCACGTGTACTTCTGATAGAAATATTACATATCGGCAAACATTGTCATTCCTGAGTACACACAATTGATCCTTGATGGATGGCCTTTTAATTTTTATTAGATACATTTTTTTAAGCATATCAATACTATCAAAGTTGGTCATAAAAAATAATCCTATCATACGTCAAATAAAAATACAATTGGGAATGATTACAAATTAAACTGATTTTCTGGGCAATACGTCACATTTCTCTAAATTCGATTTAATATTAATTATTATCAAATATAATAACAACTAGATGGGAACCAACAATATTAACACAAGATAAACTAACATCATTGTATCATATCGGTGAATATGGATATTGTACCGATTATTCACTTTTATTGTAAATATTGAATAAATTCTATATAAAGAAAAAAAAAAAAAAAAAAACCCCAATAGTTGGATTTATGTATACACATTTTACAGTGACATTTTAAAATAAAATTTTGTTACTATGGAAACCAAAAACCCTATAGTGAGATATATGTACAATAAAATCCTCGTGGTCGTATATAGGTATGGTAGTTTGATTTACAGCTAAGGACTAAGGTTGAGGGGGATGCTCATATATAATCTGTATAAACCGAACCCTGAATAAAACGGAATCATGTGTTAACGAATATTGAAAAAAGTCCCAAAGTAGAAATGATGCGCTCAATTAAACTGTTTAAACCGAAGCCCTGTTTATTCCGAACACACATGTTGGTCCTATTTCAGTTTTGACAAGTTTAACAGTAATTGCAATTTTGTTGATCGAGGAGTTAAACAACAGGTCATTTTATTATTTGTACTAGTTGTTTACCCATCAACTAGTTGCATTCTTACATAATTTCCCGTGATTCGTGATTTAATGGTAGTTGGATTTATAACTACCTATGTAATCAGAATCCCGTTCATGACGAGGTGTACTCGATACAACATTATGTGATAAAGTTTGTTAGTGACTTACGACAGGTCGGTGGTTTTCCCCGGGTACTTCGGTTTCCTCTACCAATAAAACTGACCGCCACGATATAGCTGAAATATTGTTGAAAATGGCGTTAAAACGGCATAACCCTAACCCCCCCCCCCCCAAAAAAAAATTGACATCTAATACAAAATGTAAATTTATCTCTGATAATTATTCTAACGTATTAGTTTTATCTTTCAGCTCATATTTTCTTTGACGATGCATTTGAACCACACGCAAAAGACGAATATGAATATAGAGTGAATGGATTTGTTAAAATTCTGGTCGGTTGTATCGACACTGCGGCTAGGTAAGAACACATGCGCTCGTGGCACGGAAGTACCACTCCCTTTTTTTTTTTTTTATAGCTTTCTGTTTACATATTCATTTTCAATAAATTTTCTTTATAATTTCATCTCTTTTTTCTTAATTTAACTTGTTCGTGTCCTTATTCATACAATCTTATGTTAATAACAACTTACATGTGTCGTACAAGTTTAGGTTTAAAAATCACCCATGTGTCAGAAATTGACTAAAAATCAAAGCCGCACTATTCGATTGATTGATGTATAACGCCATTATGCAGGCGTTAAACACCAATCACTATTCGAATTATTGTTTCTTAACTATGTGAAGTTAATTTCTGCTTGTTTATTGCAGCGCTGTGCACAACAAATTTGTTAAGGTGGCAGATCCAACCAAAGTACCAACGCCTTACGGTGGTCAGCTGATTTGGAGGTTACCTGGCGGGAACAAGATTGTAGCTCATCTTAAAGACAAAACCAAAATTAGACATAAGAAAAGATGGAGTCAGGTACTTGTATATAAATGAAGAAGATTTATTTAATTAGCTATAATAAAAGTAGTATTATTGGCACTATTAGCAAGAAAGTGAAATGAAAACGAAAATGTACCGACAGATTAAATGCATTATTGCAGTAAATTTTGCGACATTGTCCTAGACAGCTAACTCACGGTTAATTTTAGCCAGACTGCATATTCATATTTTGCTTTGATACTATTGAATATTCATCTCTATATTTAATGAGGCTTAATATTCATTGGATGATATTTTATCTAACATTTGTTAATCATTGTGGAAGAGGATGAATTCATGACTCTATGTCGGATATAGCTTCATAATACTCCACTCAATATCCGTTGAACTAACGTTGTGAGTTCGAATCTCGATCATTGCGAGGTGCACTCGATACAACATCATATGATAATGTGTGTCAGTTACTTACAACAGGTCGGTGGTTTTCTTCGTTTTTCACTACCAATAAAGCTGACCGCCATAATATATTTGAAATATTGTTGAAAGTGGCGTTAAGCACTACAACCGCTTAAAAATCCGTTGAAATGTACGTTAGCATAAGACAAAGACATATTTGTTAAATCAGGGTTAGGGTTATAGTGTTTAACGCCACTTTCAACTATATCTCAGTCAGATCTATATCGTGGCGGTGTTAAATCAGAAACATACGATTATCTTGTAGGTAATGTATATGTACTATTTTCTTGGACACAAACTGATGAGCTTAAAGAAACGCAGAAGGGCAAAGGAGACCATAGCACAGAATACCTTTATCTTGGCCCTCGATGGGGATGTAGATTTCCAACCCTCAGCCGTTCAATTGTTGGTTGATAGAATGAAGAAAAATCTTAATGTTGGTGCAGCTTGTGGCAGGATTCATCCTATTGGTTCTGGTAAATATGTAGATTAGGTCACCCCCCCCCCCCCCCCCCCCCCATAAAGAACTTAAACAGAATGCCCATATGGTATGCTTCCTGTTTGTTCTACAATTATATTTTTGATTGGCTCGATTTAGGCACCAACTATTTATTTTAACTTGATGAGAGATTTTTTTTGAAGAAAAAAAAATTGGCTGGAGAAGAAAATTTCTTATGTTTCCAATACCATCCTTGTTTCCTTTAATACCTTTTGTACATTTTGTGAAAAGTAAATAAAATATGTTATGTGTCAAGTCAGAGATGAAAAGAAAATTCTGTTAAACAGGAATAAATCCAAATTCTCACCAGATCCTTGGTCTGGTTAAACCAAAACATTGTTATTTGCTGGCTCCCTACATACCACATTGCAATAACTGGTTGGCTCTGAGTCACGATAAAGTGTTTTAGTGAGGAATCTACCATCAAACTGTTGTTTTAATCAGTTAGCACTACAAATACCCAGCTCAATATGTTGGTTAAGTACAAATCATACACCAATATATAAATAACATATAGTTGAGAGGGTGATAGATCAGATTGTTACTGAGAAAAACATTGTCAACCAAGGCGAAGCCGAGGTTGACAATGTCTTTTTCGAAGGGTAACAATCTGATCTATCACCCTCTCGACTATATGTTATTTAATTTATTACACTGAATGTTTTCACTTTCTCGTTTGCATTTTCATTTCATATTCAGTCTATTCATTTTTATAGATGTTCAGTAATTTTGCTAGAACCTAGAATTCTTAACCACCCAGCACTAGAGTGGCAGATATATTTATATTCTTGCATATAAAAAGACAAATATGAGAGGGTGACAGTAAACAAATTGTTACCCGCTGAGCCATGTGTCAGAGAAAGAATGTTACCCTCGTCTTATCCAATAAAATTACAACTTGCATACATGAAGTATAATAATCATCATTATCTGAACACACAATAACTTATTCTGCACAATATCCCAATATGTGTATGTTGATTCCAAATAACAATCTGTTTTTGATTCTTGTACCGATATCAACTTGCTTTATTTCGCATTAAGCCCATTGCCTTCTTGTTCATATTCCCGTAGGTTGACTCCTATAGTATGCCTGTGATTTCCTATGTGAAAACGTATAAAAGTGGCTTCCCATGTGTATCAATATAAATGCATTTTCACTCACGTATCCATGTAAATATATTTCCTCGTATGTACCAAAAGTCAAATATGTTTCCATGCTTATAGGGTTAGGGTTATGGTGTTAAGCACCACTTACAGCAATATTTCAGTTATATCGTGGCCGTCAGTTTTATTGGTGGAGGAAACCGGAGTACCCGAGAAAAAAAACACAGACGTGTCGCAAGTCACTGACAAAATTTATCACCTAATGTTATATCGAGTACACCTCGCCTGAACGGGATTCGAACTCACAACTTCAGAGGTGATAGGCAATCATTGCATAGGTAGTTGTAAATCCAATCCATGATTATATACATATTTGAATTCTTTCTTTTTTTCAAGGACCAATGGTATGGTATCAGAAGTTTGAATATGCAGTCAGCCATTGGCTACAAAAAGCAGCAGAGAACATGATTGGATGTGTGTTATGCAGTCCCGGATGTTTTAGTCTGTTTAGAGGTGCTTCACTAATGGACGACAACGTAATGAGGAAATATACAGCACTACCTACCGAGGCATATCAGCATGTTCAATATGACCAAGGTACTAGCTTTGTAAGACACATAATGGTTAGGTTTATGATGTTGAACACCACTGTCAACAATATATCAGTTATATTGTAGTGGTCAGTTTTATTGGTCGAGGAAACCGAAGAAAACCGCAGACCTACCGCAAGTTACTGACAAACTTTATCACATACTGTTGTATCGAGTATATCTCGCCTGAGTGGCATTCGAACACACAACGTTAGTGGTAATAGGCACTGATTGCATAGGTAGTTATAAATCCATACGATCAGATGATGAGATGCAAAATAAAAAGAACGAGACATCTCCATGGAAACATAAAAAGTAATAAATAAGTAAACAAGATTGGACAACACCAACTCCAAGCGAATAAAATGGAGGAAAAGTAACTAGAATCCTACCACCACTGACGCGAGTTCGCATCCCAAAGCCGTCCTCATTCGTAAATATTTTCAGACACCTAGTCAAGGATGGTGGTTTCCCTTGACATCTTTGTAATATATGCTCGGTCGATTGTTTTTCTTAGCAAGTCCGATAGTCATGATATCGCTGACAAAATTACCAGATTGTTTAATGTGGGTACTTAAATTATGATTTTACTTTAATTAATGTTTGCAGGAAATACAGTTATTAAGATTTTTCGGGAATTTTGCATATATCGAACCGAAAAATAAAAACAATTTTAGGTTAAACCAAAAAAGCAAAATAATCTAACTAGAACACCTTGTGATACATCTAAGGGACCGACCAATTAACTTGAAGGGTGGGGGGGGGTTATGGTTTTTTGTTTCGTTCAGAATTTTTTTTTCGGACAACACAATAGTTAGAATATTAATTTTTTTTATCGCGCTAAGCGCGAATTTTTTTTCCAGAATTAGACATTAGGTTATATGACAAAAACTCTGAATCAAATTATTTTTTTTTTCCTCCAGCAAAATCAGAATATTTTTTTCAGCAACATTGGGAATCAGAATATTTTTTTAGAAAAAAACCATACCCCCCCTTCAAGTTAAATGGTCGTTCCCTAATGCATGACAGGTTGTAGCTTTTCTAATCTTTATAGGGTTGGTGTTATGGTGTTATACACCACTATCAACAATATTTCAGTTATATCATATGTCTGTCAGTTTTATTGGTGGAGCAAACCGGAGTACCTTGAGAAAACCACCGACCTATCGCAAGTCACTGTCAAGCTTGATCACATAATGTTGTATCGAGTACACCTCGCTTGAGCGGGATTCGAACATTACACTTTATATAATCGTTTTACAGTATACAAATATAATTGACTTTTAGGTGAAGACAGATGGTTATGTACGTTGCTACTACAGCAAGGGTATAAAGTGGAATATGTTGCTGCGTCTGATGCATTGACCTTTGCTCCGGAAGGCTTTTACGAGTTTTACAATCAACGTCGGAGATGGGCACCTTCCACAATGGCCAACATCATAGATTTATTGATGGACTGGAAAAATGTCACAAAGAAAAATGATGATATTTCCCTTCTCTGTGTTGCATATCAAATGCTGCTTCTGGCATCATCTTTGCTGACACCAGGGACTATATTATTAATGATCTTGGGAGCTTTGTATACAGCGTTTCCTCAGATACAGCCTTGGACAGCATTCATATGTAATCTTATTCCTGTTGTCATCATGGTTGTCCTTTGTTTCGTGGCAAAGAAAGAAGTTCAGGTAGGGTTGAGGTATACATACAGTCCATTTGATTAAGTTCAGGTAGGGTTGAGGTATACATACAGTCCATTTGGTTAAGTTCAGGTAGGGTTGAGGTATACATACAGTCCATTTGGTTAAGTTCAGGTAGGGTTGAGGTATACATACAATCCATTTGGTTAAGTTCAGGTAGGGTTGAGGTATGCATACAGTCCATTTGGTTAAGTTCAGGTAGGGTTGAGGTATACATACAGTCCATTTGGTTAAGTTCAGGTAGGGTTGAGGTATACATACAGTCCATTTGGTTAAGTTCAGGTAGGGTTGAGGTATACATACAATCCATTTGGTTAAGTTCAGGTAGGGTTGAGGTATGCATACAGTCCATTTGGTTAAGTTCAGATAGGGTTGAGGTATACATACAGTCCATTTGGTTAAGTTCAGGTAGGGTCGAGGTATACATACAGTCCATTTGGTTAAGTTCAGGTAGGGTTGAGGCATACATACAGTCCATTTTGTTAGGTTCAGGTAGGGTTGAGGTATACATACAGTCCATTTTGTTAAGTTCAGGTAGGGTTGAGGTATACATACAGTCCATTTTGTGAAGCTCAGGTAGGGTTGAGGTATACATACAGTCCATTTGGTTAAGTTCATGTAGGGTTGAGGTATACATACAGTCCATTTTGTGAAGTTCAGGTAGGGTTGAGGTATACATACAGTCCATTTGGTTAAGTTCAGGTAGGGTTGAGGTATACATACAGTCCATTTGGTTGAGTTCAGGTAGGGTCGAGGTATACATACAGTCCATTTTGTGAAGTTCAGGTAGGGTTGAGGTATACATACAGTCCATTTGGTTAAGTTCAGGTAGGGTTGAGGTATACATACAGTCCATTTGGTTAAGTTCAGGTAAGGTTGAGGTATACATACAGTCCATTTTGTTAAGTTCAGGTAGGGTTGAGGTATACATACAGTCCATTTGGTTAAGTTCAGGTAGGGTTGAGGTATGCATACAGTCCATTTTGTTAAGTTCAGGTAGGGTTGAGGTATACATACAGTCCATTTGGTTAAGTTCAGGTAGGGTTGAGGTATGCATACAGTCCATTTGGTTAAGTTCAGGTAGGGTTGAGGTATACATACAGTCCATTTGGTTAAGTTCATGTAGGGTTGAGGTATACATACAATCCATTTGGTTATGTTCAGGTAGGGTTGAGGCATACATACAGTCCATTTTGTTAGGTTCAGGTAGGGTTGAGGTATACATACAGTCCATTTGGTTAAGTTCAGGTAGGGTTGAGGCATACATACAGTCCATTTTGTTAGGTTCAGGTAGGGTCGAGGTATACATACAGTCCATTTTGTTAAGTTCAGGTAGGGTTGAGGTATACATACAGTCCATTTTGTGAAGCTCAGGTAGGGTTGAGGTATACATACAGTCCATTTGGTTAAGTTCATGTAGGGTTGAGGTATACATACAGTCCATTTTGTGAAGTTCAGGTAGGGTTGAGGTATACATACAGTCCATTTGGTTAAGTTCAGGTAGGGTCGAGGTATACATACAGTCCATTTTGTTAAGTTCAGGTAGGGTTGAGGTATACATACAGTCCATTTGGTTAAGTTCAGGTAGGGTTGAGGTATACATACAGTCCATTTGGTTAAGTTCAGGTAGGGTTGAGGTATACATACAGTCCATTTGGTTAAGTTCATGTAGGGTTGAGGTATACATACAGTCCATTTGGTTAAGTTCAGGTAGGGTTGAGGTATACATACAGTCCATTTGGTTAAGTTCAGGTAGGGTTGAGGTATACATACAGTCCATTTGGTTAAGTTCAGGTAGGGTCGAGGTATACATACAGTCCATTTTGTTATGTTCAGGTAGGGTTGAGGTATACATACAGTCCATTGTGTTAAGTTCTGGTAGGGTTGAGGTATACATACAGTCCATTGTGTTAAGTTCAGGTAGGGTCGAGGTATACATACAGTCCATTGTGTTAAGTTCAGGTAGGGTTGAGGTATACATACAGTCCATTTGGTTAAGTTCAGGTAGGGTTGCGGTATACATACAGTCCATTTGGTTAAGTTCAGGTAGGGTTGAGGTATACATACAGTCCATTGTGTTAAGTTCAGGTAGGGTCGAGGTATACATACAG
The DNA here is from genome assembly GCA_963680875.1 of Bathymodiolus brooksi. Classification (NCBI taxonomy): domain Eukaryota; kingdom Metazoa; phylum Mollusca; class Bivalvia; order Mytilida; family Modiolidae; genus Bathymodiolus; species Bathymodiolus brooksi. Next base: position 70,158,512 of record OY804589.1, read on the forward strand.
TCCATTGTGTTAAGTTCAGGTAGGGTTGAGGTATACATACAATCCATTTTGTTAAGTTCAGGTAGGGTTGAGGTATACATACAGTCCATTTGGTTAAGTTCAGGTAGGGTTGAGGTATACATACAGTCTATTTGGTTAAGTTCAGGTAGGGTTGAGGTATACATACAGTCCATTTGGTTAAGTTCAGGTAGGGTTGAGGTATACATACAGTCCATTTGGTTAAGTTCAAGTAGGGTTGAGGTATGCATACAGTCCATTTTGTTAAGTTCAGGTAGGGTTGAGGTATACATACAGTCCATTTGGTTAAGTTCAGGTAGGGTTGAGGTATACATACAGTCCATTTGGTTAAGTTCAGGTAGGGTTGAGGTATGCATACAGTCCATTTGGTTAAGTTCAGGTAGGGTTGAGGTATACATACAGTCCATTTGGTTAAGTTCAGGTAGGGTTGAGGTATACATACAGTCCATTTTGTTAAGTTCAGGTAGGGTTGAGGTATACATACAGTCCATTTTGTTAAGTTCAGGTAGGGTTGAGGTATACATACAGTCCATTTTGTTAAGTTCAGGTAGGGTTGAGGTATACATACAGTCCATTTTGTGAAGTTCAGGTAGGGTTGAGGTATACATACAGTCCATTTGGTTAAGTTCATGTAGGGTTGAGGTATACATACAGTCCATTTTATGAAGTTCAGGTAGGGTTGAGGTATACATACAGTCCATTTTGTTTGTTAAGTTCAGGTAGGGTTGAGGTATATATACAGTCCATTTGGTTAAGTTCAGGTAGGGTTGAGGTATACATACAGTCCATTTTGTTAAGTTCAGGTAGGGTTGAGGTATACATACAGTCCATTTGGTTAAGTTCATGTAGGGTTGAGGTATACATGCAGTCCATTTGGTTAAGTTCAGGTAGGGTTGAGGTATACATACAGTCCATTTGGTTAAGTTCAGGTAGGGTTGAGGTATACATACAGTCCATTTGGTTAAGTTCAGGTAGGGTTGAGGTATACATACATTCCATTTGGTTAAGTTCAGGTAGGGTTGAGGTATACATACAGTCCATTTGGTTAAGTTCAGGTAGGGTTGAGGTATACATACAGTCCATTTGGTTAAGTTCAGGTAGGGTTGAGGTATACATACAGTCCATTTGGTTAAGTTCAGGTAGGGTTGAGGTATACATACAGTCCATTTGGTTAAGTTCAGGTAGGGTCGAGGTATACATACAGTCCATTTTGTTATGTTCAGGTAGGGTTGAGGTATACATACAGTCCATTGTGTTAAGTTCTGGTAGGGTTGAGGTATACATACAGTCCATTGTGTTAAGTTCAGGTAGGGTCGAGGTATACATACAGTCCATTGTGTTAAGTTCAGGTAGGGTTGAGGTATACATACAGTCCATTTGGTTAAGTTCAGGTAGGGTTGCGGTATACATACAGTCCATTTGGTTAAGTTCAGGTAGGGTTGAGGTATACATACAGTCCATTGTGTTAAGTTCAGGTAGGGTCGAGGTATACATACAGTCCATTGTGTTAAGTTCAGGTAGGGTTGAGGTATACATACAATCCATTTTGTTAAGTTCAGGTAGGGTTGAGGTATACATACAGTCCATTTGGTTAAGTTCAGGTAGGGTTGAGGTATACATACAGTCTATTTGGTTAAGTACAGGTAGGGTTGAGGTATACATACAGTCCATTTGGTTAAGTTCAGGTAGGGTTGAGGTATACATACAGTCCATTTGGTTAAGTTCAGGTAGGGTTGAGGTATGCATACAGTCCATTTTGTTAAGTTCAGGTAGGGTTGAGGTATACATACAGTCCATTTGGTTAAGTTCAGGTAGGGTTGAGGTATACATACAGTCCATTTGGTTAAGTTCAGGTAGGGTTGAGGTATGCATACAGTCCATTTGGTTAAGTTCAGGTAGGGTTGAGGTATACATACAGTCCATTTGGTTAAGTTCAGGTAGGGTTGAGGTATACATACAGTCCATTTTGTTAAGTTCAGGTAGGGTTGAGGTATACATACAGTCCATTTTGTTAAGTTCAGGTAGGGTTGAGGTATACATACAGTCCATTTTGTTAAGTTCAGGTAGGGTTGAGGTATACATACAGTCCATTTTGTGAAGTTCAGGTAGGGTTGAGGTATACATACAGTCCATTTGGTTAAGTTCATGTAGGGTTGAGGTATACATACAGTCCATTTTATGAAGTTCAGGTAGGGTTGAGGTATACATACAGTCCATTTTGTTTGTTAAGTTCAGGTAGGGTTGAGGTATATATACAGTCCATTTGGTTAAGTTCAGGTAGGGTTGAGGTATACATACAGTCCATTTTGTTAAGTTCAGGTAGGGTTGAGGTATACATACAGTCCATTTGGTTAAGTTCAGGTAGGGTTGAGGTATACATACAGTCCATTTGGTTAAGTTCAGGTAGGGTTGAGGTATACATACAGTCCATTTGGTTAAGTTTAGGTAGGGTTGAGGTATACATACATTCCATTTGGTTAAGTTCAGGTAGGGTTGAGGTATACATACAGTCCATTTGGTTAAGTTCAGGTAGGGTTGAGGTATACATACAGTCCATTTGGTTAAGTTCAGGTAGGGTTGAGGTATACATACAGTCCATTTGGTTAAGTTCAGGTAGGGTTGAGGTATACATACAGTCCATTTTGTTAAGTTCAGGTAGGGTCGAGGTATACATACAGTCCATTTGGTTAAGTTCAGGTAGGGTTGAGGTATACATACAGTCCATTTTGTTAAGTTCAGGTAGGGTCGAGGTATACATACAGTCCATTTTGTTAAGTTCAGGTAGGGTCGAGGTATACATACAGTCCATTTTGTTAAGTTCAGGTAGGGTCGAGGTATACATACAGTCCATTTTGTTTTCTTGCTCCTCAAGACTTCTAAGTTATTTGGCTTTCCAATATTTTGACATTGAGCATATCTGATAAAGTTTATTCAAGAAACTCATTGTGTGCCCCAAATTAGATATCTACGTTTTCATAGTACTTTATTTATTTGTAGGGACCGTCGTGATCGTATGGTAGTTGGATTTACAACCTAGTCAGTGCCTATCACCACTAAAGTTGTGAGTTCGAACCCCGTTCATGGCAAGGTGTACTCTATACAACATTATGAAATAACGGTTGTCAGTGACTTGCGAGAGGCCGGTGGTTTTCACTGGATACTCCGGTTTCCTCCACCAAGCAAAAACTTACGACCAAGTTATAAATGAAATAGTGTTGAATGTTGAGCTAAAAACCATAAACCTAACTTGCAATGAGTGATCGAATATATATGACGATTGGACGAAGCACCTGACTGCCTTCTATGCTCAGTCATTCATATGCTCATATGAAACTTTAAAATGCGAGGGATTAAATACATGGAAAATAATATCACACATATTTCAGTGATTGTTGGACTAGTACAAAGTGGATCGCATCATCATCTCATTGAAAAATAACTTGTTGTCGCTATGATATGGCTGAAAAATTGCTGAGTTGGCATTAAGCAGCAACCACTCACTCACTCAAATTATATCTGACATAATAATATTTTTCAGTTAAGCTATGCTGCCCTTTTGTCGACGTTGTATGCCCTTGTCATGATGATAGTCATCGTTGGACTACTAAAGGAATCTGTTGAAGCTGGGTTCTGTTCTGTCACAACGTATTTCCTATTCTTTGTAGCCGCAGCCTTTGTTATATCAGCCATATTACATCCACAGGTCAGTATGAAATAAACGTTAGTGAATACCGAAGGGGCAATTAAAATGGACAGAGAAACTGGCAACACAGGGTACACATGATGAATACAAACACAACATATGTGTTGGACACCATTATACGCAAGCAAACACAAATAACGTAAATAATACATGAGCCCTTCTACAAACAACTGGAAACGAACCGAACATCGTTTTTATGTGGAAATTGTAACGGACAACACAACACAGATCTCAGAACGCAAAGACACATAATAGGACCAAAAAAAAAACCCAACTAAAAATAGATACATTAATAAGAAAAAAATATATTTCTTATTCGTGGGCAACCAATATTCGTGGATTGCGTGGGGCAACCACTCAACGAATTTAAGAATCAAACGAAGTATAATATTTTCTATTCATTAACAGGAAATGCACAATAAATAACACAATTTCTATATTTTAAATAATTCTACTTTGGAAATTTGGAATCCACTAATATAGGTATTAGAGTTAGAGTTATGGTGTTTAACGCCACTTTCAACACCATTTTAGTTCTATCATGACGGTCAATTTTTTTTGGATGGATGAAACCGGAGTATCCAAAGGAAACCACCGATCTGTTACAAGTCACTGACAAACTTTATCACATAATGTTGTATCGAGTACACCTTTCCATGAACGGTGTTCGAACTCATAATTTCAGCTGTGTCCGTTGACGGATAACGTCGGAAATAAGCGTTGTCAGAATCGGAAAGGAATGAGTAATGTAGATTTTATCAGAAATTATGTGTTCTGAATATACTCTGTTATTATGTAGCATATTTTCCCGTCATCGAGGACGGAATGCAGTAGTCGAGTATATAAACGTTAGACAATCCAAAGACACCAGCTGCCATTGGCACACAAGCTACAGGAAGAAAACAAAAGAAACAAACAAATGAAAACAAAAACAGAAACAAAACCCACAGCACAACACAAAACAGAAAATTAAGAAAGTGAGGAACACAGATCCAACAAAAAACCCCGGTATTAATACAAATGCTCGGGAATGGTAAGAAGATCCTGCTTCTTATAAGACACCCCTGTGCTACTCATATGAAGAGTTTGAAGATACCAAAGTGGTCATCATAATCCGTATATCGAAGAAGAACAGACAACACAATGGCCAAAAGAAAAAGTACAAAAGGACAAAAAACGATCTACATAACATACATATAAAATTAAAGATCGAATAACAAGAACCTCACTAAAAACCGGGGGGGGGGGGGGGGGGGAACTTAGGTGTTCCGAAAGGGTAAGCAGTTCCTGCTCCACTAGTGACACCATCGTATTAATCTAGTTACAAACCCGGTGATAAGTCATAAACATTGAAAGGATTGGGAAGTGTTCACGACAAGTGGAACATATCCGTGGTCATTTGTGACACAGATATTCCATAACGGTCAACGAAGTCATGGTGGCAATCGTAAAACGTTCGAAGTGATGACTTCAACTTAACTAAGAGGAACCCTTGGTTCAGTAGCTTCCTTGTTAGCAGCAACTCTCTATCAAGGAAATCCTGATAGGAACCACAAGCTCTGGAATATCGTATCAACTGAGAGATATATACTCCATATGCAGATGCTGCTGAAATGTTGCTACATATGAATGGAAAGTTCACAATGGGAAAATTAAAATCATCTCTTTTGTCATAAAGTTTCATTCTTAACCGCCCCTCACTGTCAATTTCGAGGTGTAGGTCAAGGTATGAAGTAGACCTATCTGTATCTGTGGTATCCTTTATCTCAAACTCAATGGGATAGATGCGATCAACGAAATCACCAAACCTAGAATTACTTAGTGAAAGGACATCATCTATATAGCGGAACGTGAAATTAAAGGATCGGGCTAGCTTCTTTTCGTTTTTCTTGAGAGGCCCTTGTATGAAAACACGTCCACCAAAGAAAACAAATATGCTGTCAATCAAAAACTCAAGCATGTTGATGATATCAGTTTCAGAGAACCTTTTGGTAGAATCAGAGTGGTGTTTACAAAATAAGGTCTGTCCCAACCTATCACAAGATATTTTGTATCTACGTTTGCCATTCTTTTTTATGAAACACAGATGGACCGACCAACTCTCTTAATTTTCATGAAAAGTTTTAGCAGAAATAACACTAATTTTATTCCGGTTGATTTATAATGTATAATGCCACTTTAACTCCGTATTTCGTATATTTTCCAGGAAATTTGGTGTCTTCTACATGGTATGCTGTATTTTCTGGCAATACCTTCAATGTCCATGTTGATGATTATATTCGCCCTTGGCAACTTAAACGACATATCATGGGGGACCAGAGATGCTGGAACAGCTAATACAGCATCACCAACACACTCACAGCAACAGAGTAACTCAAAGCTGAACGACATCAGAAACTGGGTGATGGGCCCTTCACCAACAAATAAAGCGACATCGGATTACCAGTTTTCGTTCGGAAATTTATTTAGGTAAAATTATTTTTTATGATATAGACAATTTGGACATGAAAACAAGAACGTCCGTTTTGAAGGTCTTGATATATCAGACTCCCTGTGATGCTATTGATAATGTCTGTCTCGACCTTAACAGCTGTTGAATTTCTATATATATCGCAGCTTTTCATCATAGAGTTGTCGAATATAAAAGTCAACTGGTATAACATTGTCTCAGTTTCGAAAACTCAATGTTAGAAAATGGTAGGGTTAGTGTTATGGTGTTGAACGCCACTTTCAACAATATTTCAGTTTTTATTTATGGAGAAGACTGGACTATTCGAAAAAAAAACACCGACCTACCGCAAGTCATACTTTATCACACAATGTTGTATCGAGTACACTTCCCCTGACCGGGGTTCGAACTCACAACGTTAGTGTTGATGGGCACTGATTGCATAAAACCAACTACCTTACGATCACGACTACAACGTTGTAGCATAATGTTCAGAGTTAATTTTAGTGGGGTTCGTGTTACTCGATCTTTATGATGCATTCGGTTCTAAATGTTAAAAGTTTTTAATCAATATGTTTTTTTCTTTGTGTCTACCATCAGGTGTATGTGCTGTCCACAATCAGGGACACAATCAGAAGATGTTCGTCTGAGGGCAATACTTGACAGACTTGACGATATGGAGACTAAAATGACAACAGTGAGTCACCGAAGCATTGACTCATCCCCACGAAATAATGATATGGAGGAAAAACCTGAAATACCATTTTCAGTACAAGCATATTCCTTTGAGGGAGCAGGAGAAGAACGACGTACGTATAATACATACTCATAATGAACTTGGTCGTGATCGTGTGGTAGTTGGATTTACAACTACTTGTGCAATCAGTTCCTATCACCACTAACATTGTGAATTCGAATCCCGCTCAGGCGAGGTGTACTCGATACTACATTATGTGATAAAGTTTGTCAGTGACTTGCGGCAGGTCGGTGGTTTTCTCCGTGTACTCCTGTTTTCTCCACCGAATAAAACTGACCGCCACGATATAACTGAAATATTGTTGAAAGTGGCGTTAAAAACCATAATCCTAACTCTATATATAATTCAGTTGCAGTTGTTTATATAACGCCTTTTCAGATTATACAACATCACATATTTGTCGCCTTCAATTACACAATTCCCACCGTTTGCGCATGCGGACAGGATGTTTCCCTTAATCAATAATGCTGATTTAATGCAAACATTGCAATGATTGGAATGGTGATAACTGATATTAAATATGATTTGATGGTCGCAAATTTTCGTTTACTTTCTCCATCCATTACCGTGTAAGCTAGTTAGCTCAATATACGACCATTGAATCAATAAAATAACGATATATACCACATTGTCGGAACAGTTCCAAAATCCAATCTGAATATCGTAGAAAAAGAGGCAAGATCGACATTACTAAAAAACGTTTGAAGATACCAAAGGGATAAACACACATATGCATAACCAGGCACTTATTTGATGCTGGTAATCCGTCAAATATGTTGATATCTCTGATGGTGTCAGCCAATGGTGTGACAGATGTAATAGTGATTGACGTACTATCCGCATATCCTTTGTAATTGACGTATAATACCCACAATCCTTTACGTTGAAGTTGGTTAGGTATTTTTTTAATCGCTACAACCAGAAGAATGTTGTTTTTGTATCCCATTATGTTGTACTACGTACACCTCGTCAAGAGAGGGATTCGAACTCACAACGTTAATAGTGGTTGGCACTGATTGCATAGATATTTGTTAATCCAACTACTATACTATCACGGCCCAATAAACTGCTAGGGTTAGAAAAAAAATAAGAAAAAAAATCATACCAGTTGTCATTTAATATATCTGTAAAGATATAGTCTGCACAAACATCGTTCATTTACTGTAAATTGAATTGTAACATGAATGCATCATTCTTTTCCTTTGATCTTTTATGGTTTATTTACCAGAATGTAAGCAACAGCTAACACCTATGAAATAATACACATATATACTAAATATTGCTCACTTTTAATCTGAGCATTAGTTTTATTACTCTCAGAGAGCCGTGCAATAATCAACTACCTAGATATGATATTGCATGGATTCATTATACAAATCATCTATACCACGGTTGTCCGAGATATATACAATATACGTACATTGTCGGTAAATATAAAATTTATTTGTACGAGCTTTAGAAACAGGCAGAATAGCGAGCCTTTGGCGAACTTTTCATGCCTGTTTCGCAGCGAGTACAAATGAATTTTATATTTAACGACAATGTACTTATATTGTGTTTAACCTGCAATGTCAAAAATGTCGGAAAACTTGTCAGATTTAAGCAAAAAGGACAGAAACAAGCGTCATTCCTCGCCTTTCATAAATGTTGTCAAGGGTGTCTTCTTCGTGGTCCGCGTTACATTAGTACCAGTTTCATACTTGTCTGCACCCTCCGCTGTACATAGCTACAGGGTACCAGGAAAGTTTATTCGCAGGCTGTAAAGTTTATTCGTCTAGTACGAATAAAGCAAAAATTTATTCGTATAGCATATATGTACAGCAAATGTACTGATTGCAGGATAAAAACGGTTAATCAATCGAACGGTAACCGTTTAACTTTGAAAATAGTGGTATGCATATTACTTAACTATCAATTATGGTTATCATCCGTTTCTTAATTTCGAAATTGAAAAGTTCATTTTCTCTTCACAGTTAATCCATTGTTCACAACAGAAAAGCAGAAACCAAGGAACGAACTGAAATGTCCTTTCTGGCTAGAAGACACCGATTTAAAATACGGCAGCACCGAAGACATGGAAGAAAGAGAAATCGGATTCTGGGAAAAATTTATTGAAAGATATTTGAAACCGTTAGAATATAAAGAAGAACACAAGAAAAAAGTTGAAAAAGATTTACTTCAGCTTAGAAACAAAGTATGTCTGGCATTTTTATTAATGAATGCCCTTTTTGTAACAATTGTTTACACACTAACAGAAGTTAATAAGCAGGAACATGGTACACTCTCAGTCAAGATCCCGTGCCAGACAAATAGTGATTCGGGATACGGTCAAGGTCATATTGAACCAATATCTTTTGCCTTTACCGCAGTTTTCGGTATCATGCTATTCGTGCAGTTTGTGTGCATGCTATTCCACCGTTATTCTACATTGCTGCATGTTATCTCGTCCTCGGAAATCAATTTCAAAAAGAAGGTGAGAGATACACTGTTCAGGGAAAACGAGGATGAGCAAAGAAACATAGGCGTTGAAGAAGGACTTGAACTGGTACGACAAATGCAAAGTGACAACCACGACGCTGATTCTGACACATCATCGGTATGCTCATTTGGAACAGATAACGGATCTGAATATGATGGAGATACAATAGGACCAAATAGGGGGAAGGACTTGTGGAAGAAATTAGCAAAGCGACGGCGTCATGTGAACCGCAACACATTAAGTAAGAATTTTCTGAGAAATTTTTCAAAATTGCAAAAAGTTGTAGATTCCGAGGAAACTGCAAGTATGAATCCAGAAAGTAATGAAGACAATGGTAAGAATCCAGAAGAAAACAGGATCAGCTTCCTCCGTGAAGGATTTGGTCCAAACAGATTTAACCACAAATCAATGAAAACAGTTGTCACAATGATACAAAATGAGGGAATAAAAGAACAGATCAAACGAAAAGGGGAACACATGGAAAAATTAAAGCAGCTCCAAAGGACAAAAAGAAAGGAACAATTTATATCTATAGCGTTAAAGGTTGGTGGAGGAAGAAACAAATTTCTAAATACCGTAAGTCAAACAAAACAAAAGAAAAAACTTGAACAGATTGATGAGAAGATTGAACAAATGAAGCTCAAAACTTCCAAAAGCGGAAGTGGTGTACCTAGTGAGGACCTAGATATAGTTCCTGATGATAGTATAAGTGTTTCTAGGGAGTCGATGTCGAGTGACGACAATGATGACATCACACGTTTTCCGGACGATAGTGATTCTGAAAGTATTTATTCTAATTAACGTGCACGAGCCGAAGGGGGGATTTTTCATGTCGGCAATTCGCATGATTCAAATAGCATGACTAACTCAGATGCACTATTCTAGTAGGATATATAGATTCTTATGTTTTAAGCAGAATATTGTATTTCTAATATATCATATATGTTATTTTTTTTTATTTAAGCGAAGTGTGTGCGATTTGCTTTTTCAATGCTTGTCTTTAGATGTCAAATTGTTTTTACTATGGTTACAATTCTACGAGATTTAAAGAAATAATTTTCCATGATTTTTCAGTATAATACTATGATTTTGTTCAGGGTATTTCAAAAAGTATTCAGAGACAAATACATTTATTTAAATGAATTAAAGAGAAATAAGTGACAGATGTTTATAATATTTTAACAATAAACGTTAGTGAAGAAATATGATATATAGCGGATGTGGCAGAGTGGTCTAGGGCGCTGGACATAAGGCTAAGCGATTGGTGCTGCAGTGTATCAATGGCGCGAGTTCAAATCCCGTTGAGGGAAGAACAAAAATTTGTCAGCTCAAAGATCTAATTCTAACACTGTTTGGTTTAATTCATATAAGTCTGAAAATTAAACCAAACAGTGTTAGAATTAGATCTTTGAGCTGACATAGAAAGGGTCATTTTGTGATTATATACCGGTATAACAGTCATTTGATACCTCGAACATCTCACTACCGGAATACATTTCTTTTTCTTGAATGTGCTGGAAGCTACAGATTGGAAGTTGGTCTGATTTAAAGGCCAAGGTGGGTCGACTCCTGGAAGGAACAAAATAGAGGCCCAAAGTTAGGTTCTGAAAGACATCACTTGACGACCGGCTTTGAGGTACCATAACATTTTCCTACGTCAATACGTTTGTCCACTTGGCTCTGGTAAAGATTACAAATTATAGGTTTGTCTTTGTAAAGGCCACAGGCGAGTTAACTCCTCCGATACCCACAGTGGAGGCTCAAAGGTAGGGTCTGACACCACTAGACTACCAATATGTGACATACCATAGCAATCTCCCTACGGCATTACTTGTGTCCGCCGTGGCTGTGGTAGAAGCTGCAGACGACAGGTTGGACTGGTTAAAAGGTAAAAGTGGGTCAACGTCTGGAAGGCCCACAAGAGGATCTGACAGAGAGTTGACAACCAAATTTGAAATAAGAAGAATTTCCCTACCGTAAAGCGTTTGTTTAACTTGGATATGATGGAAGCTACATACTTGAGGCTGGTATGATTTTAAGGCCCATGTGGTCTAACTTATCGAAGGACCAAAGTTGGGGTTTGACACCACTAGACGACCGGTTTCGAGATACCATAAAACAATTTCCAACAACAATACTTTCCTCCAACTTGGCTGTGATGCAAATGGCCCAGGTGGACTAAACCCTGGAAAAGACACTATTTGACGATCGACTTTGATACCATGAAAATTTCCCTACTGCAATGATTGTTGTATAGGGTTAGGGTGTTTATTGCCAATCAACAATATTCCAGTTATATCGTGGAGATCAGTTTCATTGTTGGAACAAGCCGGAGTACCCGGTGAAAACTTGACCTATCGTAAGTCACTGACAAACTTTATCACATAATGTTGGATCGAGTACACCTCGCCATGAGCTGCATTCGAACTCGCTTTAGTTAGGGTAGGCAGATTGTACAGGTAGTGTAAATCCAACTAACATGCAATCACGACCACGACGGCCCATTTGTTTTGTTTACCTTGGATGTGGTGGAAGTTACAGACTAGAGGTTGGTATTGTTAGAAGGCCCACGTGTTTCAACTCCTGGAAGGATCACAAAAAGACCCAAAAATAGAGTCTGACAGATACTACTTGACGACCGACTTTGAGTTACCATTACAATTTCCCAACGGCAATACTTTTGTCTAACTTGATTATGATGTAAAACACCCAGGTGGGCTTACACCTGGAAGCCCACAATAGAGGCCCAAAGTAAAGGGCCGACACAATATGACGACTGATTTAGAAATACCATAAAATGGTATTACTTGTGTCCACCTTGGCAGTTTGGGATGCTGTATATTAGTGGATAGTCTGGTTAAAAGACCCATGTGTTTTAACTCCAGGAAGACCAACAATAGAGTTTGTCAAAGAAAATCGACCATTTGTTTAAATTAAAGTTGTTATGAACATAGATTTCATCAATGAACTTAATTAAATGGAAATCAGAAGCAGGTGAAATTAAATTGAAAAAAGTTTTTGAAAATATCTCTTTGACCAGAAATGATATTAAACTTAGAAATCTTCAACATACAGTTCCACACAGAATATTGCCAACAAACAGGATTTTGGTTATGATTGGGATTAATGAATCAGTTCAGTGAAACTTCTGCTTGGCTGTTAATGGTGTTTAACATCACTTTCACCAGTAGTTCAGTTATTTCGTGGCAGTCAGCTTTATTGGTGAAGGAAACCGGAAGAACCGAAAACATCACTGACAAACTTTATCACATAGTGTTGTTTCGCCTGAGTGGGATTCGAACTCACAACGTTAGTGGTGATATGCACTGATTGCATAGGTAGTTGTAAATCCAACTACCATACGATCACCACTACGACGGCCCTTTCTGTAATAATGCAACAGACTATATATATATTAAATTATATATGGCTATGCGCCATAGTAAAGATATTTTGGCAACAAGTAATGGTTTCGCTAGTAGAAGCCTTTAAAATATCTGTTGAATTAATTATACAAAATACAGTATTTACCACAAATACTGAAGAATTTCCATTGAGATTACCCACTTCATATTACTTTTTACTAAGGATTATATCCACTGCTGTAAATGGTCAAATCATTTGCCAGCCATTGAAATTCTAAAATGCAAATTGAATAGTAGAAAATTAAGAAGAAAAAAACCCATTTTCGACAGACACCATCACAAAGCATGAAAAACAATTTATCAAAATTTACATAGTCTTGATTTTCATCAGCATTATCAGTGCTCCAGATAAGGAGAGTATGTCAAATTTGTTTACATAAGATATCAGTGTTTTAAGAATTACATTTTTAATCTTTATGCTATAATACAATTCGTGTTCTTTTCAAAAAGACAAAACAATGTATTCAGAATTCCAATTACAATGAATATTTTTGGATAAGTAATCAGTAAATAAAAATATATATGAGAATACTTCTATTTCCAGAAAATAAGGGGAAAAAATTCAACAAACAGAAAAGTTCATTGGTCCATTTCATATATATACAATTTCATATATATATATAATTAATACATTTCTCTGACTCTGACGTCACACTATTATTCCGGAAGTGGACTATTTTAAGAGTTAGGGTTAGTGTTATGGTTTTGAATACCACTTTCTACAATATTTCAGTTATAAAGTGACGATCAGTTTTATTAGTAGAGGAAGCCGGAATACCCAATGAGAACCACCGATCTTATAAATTTTATTTAGTTTTCTTGACAAAAGTTCGCTTGAGGGTATGTGTTGCTCTATTTTTCGTTTCTTGGGTCTGGCCCTTCTGTACAGACGATTTTGTGCGTAGTTATGTTGTTTTTTGTGATTTCGACGGTTGTCTTGTTAGCACACGAGACAGTTCTGATCGGACAACCGTCTTTTACTTTTGATTTTCAGTTGAACTTGTTTTTCCATGTTACTTTATTGTATTCCAGCTGATACACTTGCGATTATCAGTATATGATCTACCTAGTGTTCAAGTCACCGCTCGTACATGTAGATGTGTGTATTGTGTTTCGGAAATGTCCAAGTCTAATCAGTATTTCTTCTCTTCGTAAGCCACACTAATGATCAACAGCTTTGCTTAATACGAAAAACACGTTTATCTCCCGTGTTACTCGATCTTTAGTTTTATGTGTAATGCTTTGTATATCGTTGTTTGTCCTTTTGTACTTTTTCTTTTGGCCATTGTGTTATCTGTTCTTCTTCGAATTACGAATTCTATTTACCCATGTGGTATCTTCAAGCTCTTCTTACCAAGATAATTGTTCCTGAAACAACACCAGCCCTGGCTCAGACGTAGGATTACGAAGATAATTGTCCCTGAAACAACATCAGCCCTGGCTCAGACGTAGGATTATCAAGATAATTGTCCCTGAAACAACATCAGCCCTGGCTCAGACGTAGGATTACCAAGATAATTGTCCCTGAAACAACACCAGCCCTGGCTCAGACGTAGGATTACCAAGATAATTGTCCCTGAAATAACACCAACCCTGGCTCAGACGTAGGATTACCAAGATAATTGTCCCTGAAATAACACCAACCCTGGCTCAGACGTAGGATTACCAAGATAATTGTCCCTGAGACAACACCAACCCTGGCTCAGACGTAGGATATGACTTCTTTATTACTGGAAGGATTCCTCCTAATTAATGTTTTAAGCAATCTCAAAATTTTTCACCTATTAAGTCTATTTCAATCCCGGAAGACTCCAACACTTAAATGACTTTCTAGTACCAAGCCGAATACTAGATTTTATATGACACAACTGAAAAGTGTATAAGTAGAAACTAATACTTAGTTCCTTATAATGTTGACTCAACCAACTGAAGATGCAAACGAACCTTGATTGATACAGACCGTGATCCAATCGTAACTACTCGGCCATTCTCACTACCCTGCAAATAACCTCGTACGTACATAGTAGAAATTCTTCTTAAATTGTTTGCCGGAAGTTAAGTTAAGTTAAGCCGCACACAAATATAATCCACGAAAATCCAATATGGAAGACATACTAAGTAAAATCTAATCATGCAAAACTAATTAAAACTTTAATTGAAATATGGAAAATTGCTTAAAATATAACTTTATCAAACTTTCATGTAACCGACATGTAAAAAGTAGTGCGATTTATACGCCTAATGCATACGAGGTTATTTGCAGGGTAGCGAGAATGGCCGAGTAGTTACGATTGGACCGTGATCCGCACTAGGGACAACAATGATGGTATAACAGTTTACTTAGTCAGTGGTAGGATAAAAGAACAGACACAAAAGTCAATCTTAGTTCCATCAAGGGTACATCAGAGCACATACAACTGGGTCGGAATCGACAGCATTTCGACCAATGGTGAACCGGATGACTTAAAATGATAAAGGGTTGTAATGTTTAATGCTTAATGTTTTAAATAGGAAAGCACACAGTCAGACTCAAGTAGTTAACCTGTCATGTCGGGCAAGTACACCGATTTTTAGATATGAAAGAATCTGACAAAATCAATTCCTCGAGTCATTCATTAAAAGGAGGGGGAATTCAATTTTCACCAATGATAATGAAGGAAGAATTACAAATGGATTATTTTTGCCATTTATTATCCAACCTATTAACAAAATACCTATTTCAGGACAAACTTCAAGAACCTTGGGAAAACCCAGCTAAAGGGAGATAACTGCAATTTATTCTAAAAAAATAATATGGTCAAGGATTTTCAACAAAATAAATATTTCATAGTAATAAAATTGTATTATTAAGATAAAGCAATTCAATATACAGAAGAAATTAACACTAGTTTCAATCATCTACAACTACCTATGCAATCAGTGTCTATCACCACTTTTTGATGTTGTGAGTTCGAATCTCGATCAGGGCGAGTTGTACAGCATTATGTGATTAAGTTTGTCAGTGACTTCCTACAGGTCTGTGGTTTTCTCCGGGTCTTCCGGTTTCCTCCACCAATAAAGCTGACCGCCACGAAATAGCTGAAATATTAATCGTTTCAATCAAATGCAATGTCCTGTGCTTGCTTAAAAATTAATATTCATTGAAAACTTGTTTATTGACAACCGTTCACCACAAACTGATCGGGACATGAATTGGAGACACACACAACAGTGTCTACAAACAATGACATTGAACCTTTTTCTGTAGAATACAATTTTCAGTTAATAAACAGCCTGGACAAACAAGAACAGATGATTAAACACGATGTTAAAATCCACCTGTGATGTAAATCTATTGTCTAAACTCTCCATTATTTTTAAAGGAATGGAGAGTTATGAACAATGTAGACAGGGGCGGAGCTTATCTTTAAGGAATGGAAAGTTATTGTTCTGTTTGTACTTTAGATACTATACACAGACTTGTTTTTGTTACAAGATTAATAATTAATAAAATTAATAAAGTACAATGGGTGGATTTTAAGTTGGAGAATGTCCTCGTATCTCTCCATTCCTTACAAACAACGGGCCTCGGCTGCATTATTTTTAAGGAATGGAGAGTTACTCGGACATTCTCCTATACTTAATCTCCTGACTAAATTCTAGTAATTTATTAGAGACAAAGATATTAAATTACCCCCAAAATGTATAACTAATCCCGCCCACTGCTAGCTAATCACAATAACTGCTCCCTCGTCACGTAGAGACTTTGAACTCCGTTGTTAGCTATTCAGCAAACGTCAATCTAAATTCATTAAATTAATTTAACTTTATGCTTTGTAAAATGTAGTGGAAATTGTGAAAAATCACGATTTTACGCCAAAAAAATCATATTTTTTCCAATTTTAGGGGGGGGGCGCACCCGGCGCCCCCCCCCCCCCCCCCCCCTTGAATCCGCCCCTGATATCTACCCTGCAGATTTTTAATCGTCATTTCCAGTATTTCCAGGCAAACAATAGCGGGATGTCGTGCGTTCCTCGGAGAGACCATCAATAAGAAAATGGAATTAATTTTGTTATGAAAACGTGAAGATATTGAATTCCTCCGCACCTCCCAAACATTATATTGTTCTTGTCAAAGTCAGGAATGTGAACCGCTTAAAGACGTCTAATCATATCTTCAGTAACCGGGAATTTAAAAAAAAATGACTGGATGAGGCAGACGAAAATACTGCTAGACTTTGATCCACCAAAAATAAAAACAATAACAAAAAACAAACGAAAAACGAATGCAAAGTATTAAAAATAATAATAAAAAGCTGTTCATGGCAATAATGTTTTCATCATTTTAATTTTTTTTTCTCTTTAACAACTAACTCTTTCAACAGGTAAACAGTTTTATCAATGGTCTAAATGTGTATCAGGTAGTGCATTATTCCATTCAAAGTTTTACAATGTGTATTTTAGCATCAGCGTTACCTTTATATGTAATACAACCAACCCATAACTGTCCCGATTTATCAATATCAAGTGACGTTGGATATATAACCCCCTTATCTGACATGACTTTATATGCAAGTAGTTGTCCCCCTCCTGATATAACATGTAAGGTATGGTTGTCATAATCAGCCACTATAACATTACCTACTGATGTTGTCACTATATCACAAGGGTTAAATGGTTTATCTTCTGTATTAATTTGTGGATGTCCCTGATAGATCCACTTTACATTCCCTTCCATCCCCAGTACCACCACCATCCCACCATCGTTAGATGTCCTATCAATAACTACTGTATCACTATTTACATCTGTGATTCTGTCTGGGACAGTAAATAGTCTTTGGTTAAGTTTGTCATATTGATAGGATTGTTTTTTCTTTCTTATTCTCCCCAAATACAATAATGTTCCTACAACTTTTATCTGTCAGTTTGTATCTTTATCTACTACACCAAGAATAATGTAATTGTTATTAGTCACATGTATTCCAGTTGTTCGCAGTGATGCCACAGAAAGGAATGGTTTTTTATTCTCCTGATTTTGTTATCAGGTTGACATCTGAACTATCATACATAGACATATACAATATACGTCCATTGTCGGTAAATATAAAATTTATTTGTGCGAGCTTTAGAGAAACAAGCAGAATAGCGAGCCTTCGGCGAGCTTTACAGGCCTGTTTCGCAGCGAGTACAAATGAATTTTATATTTAACGACAATGTACGTATATTGTGTTTATCCTGCAATGTCAAAAAAGTCGGAAAACTTGTCAGATTTAAACCAAAAGGACAGAAACAAGCGTCATTCCTCTCCTTTCATAAATGTTGTCAAGGGTGTTTTCTCCGTGGTCCGCGTTACATTAGTACCAGTTTCATACTTGTCTGCACCCTCCGCTGTACATAGCTACAGGGTACCAGGAAAGTTTATTCGTAGGCTGAAAGGTTTATTCGTCTAGTACGAATAAAGCAAAAATTTATTCGTATAGCATATTTGTACAGCAAATGTACTGATTGCAGGATAAAAAAGAATGTCCTTACTTTTTGTCAGAGCCATATCATAAATCTTAGCAGATATTTCTGTGAAGGTTTTGATCTTATCTTCTATTACGACTTGTCTTAAAGCATTTATTGTATGACTATAAATGCATGCTCTCTTTTTATCCAGTGATATTAATCTAGTAACAATAGGTAAATCTGTAGTGTAAGTCTTGAGGACTTTAAGTTCTGTATCATGTGATTTGTTTGATAATTTGACTGAAGTTAGAATTCCAAAAGATTTAGAAATGTGTTGTTCTCCTGACACAAACTCTTGTATTTCTGGACGTAAATTCGAAAAAGACAAGTCTGGTATGCTGCCTCCATGTTCTGCAGCAGCTCCAAAAATGATTTCTGCACGAGTTGATTCTATGGCTGACTGTATTCATGCTGATCTTCTAAATTATTTTTAGTTTTGTCTATTTCTGTTGCCTTCTGCGAAATCATATGTTAATTTTTTCTCCTTTTCTTTTCAATATTGTCCCTCAGTTCTTGAGCATCTTTACTGATTTCTTCTATCATTTTCTTTTCTCTCTCATCAATGTTTTTAATTGCGTCCACGGAAATAGATTCCCACATGAAATCATCTTTTTCAAGATCTTTATTTTCAGATTCGCATCGAACCAAATATTGAGAAATTTTGTCTCGGATCTCTTTAATTTTTTCTATCATTTCTATACAAACTTGACCGATTAATTCTAAATCATGCTTCTTGTGAGAACTAGAAATACAATTGGAGCACACCAACACGTCACAAGTTTGGCAGAACATACAACTAAACTTACTTTTGTGAATTTGGCATGGAATATTGTCCGTGCAGATAACTGTTGGTTGAACGTCTATGAGGCCTCCAGATGTTTTGATATCAATAATTTCATGTTCGATTGTCGTTTGCACTCTTTGATGGATATTTTAGCATTTTTCACACATATAAGATTGCCAGTTTAGGCACCTCCATTTAATATTAGTATCTGTTAGGCAAAGTTCACAAGTTTTTGGTGCTTGTGCTCTCCGTATTGATTGAGGATAAGCTATCAAAAATAATAAATACCTGTACTGTGCAATGTCTAATTTAGATTTTGATATCAGACTTATTGTCAATTTATTTTCCTTATTTGCACTGGGAATATATAATTAATATGCCCCCGTCACACTCAGACAAAGACCACGCAGAATGCAGTACGTCTTAGAATTTCTAATAAACGTAGCAGAAATTTGCTTAAATTTGAAAATAAATCTCGCTTTCCAGTTCATACTACGACCAAGTTAAGTTTTCACCATGTTTACCACGTTCGATGTAGGTTATTACTACGTGCTGGATCAAGTTTTAAGTACGTGCATCACGTTTTCGCTATGTCCTCAATACGACCATACAATTCGCACTACGACCTTAGTACGTTTCTGTCACGTCAAAGTTGAATATCACTAAATTTATTTTCCCCTTAAATACGTGTAATTCAACTTTGTGGAAAAAGGGGGGTCAACCTGGAAAAGGGGGGGGGGGGGTCCAGACGTCGAGTGCCTATGTCCTTAACAATAAAATTGCAAGTTGTGCATCTAGAAGGGCTTACAAGTTGTCCTTGAAGTAGCAAATTATAAAGCATGTATTTGTGACTCATTTTTCAACGTTTTGATGAAAAATGATTATCTGAATTCAATTTGTATACAGAATACATTTCAATAGTATATAAGTACTGGGAAACTGTCAAAAACGTTGCATAAACGTATCAAGAACTTGGAAATCGTGATAGGGTCGTACTGCAGTCTTCTACAACGTACTACGAACTTATCACAGTCTTCGACAACGTAGTGTGAACTTATCACAGTCTTCGTAGAAACTTGGTATGGACGTAATGAAAATTTGATACACTTAGCACGAACGCAGTGGCAACGTAATAAGAACGGCATACAATTGTTTGCCGTTCGTGTTAAGTCAAAGGGGACCATGGCATGTTTATGTTACGTATCCATCACGTCTTCTCGGTTTTTACTAGGTTCTCATCACGAATGTACTACGTCCTATATGCGCTATGTCCTTGCTACGAATTTTTTAAACATGTTCAAAATTCTGTCACGTCCTTCAAGACAATAATACGTCCATACTAGTTTGCACTACGGTTCTGCTGCGTTGTAGAGGTTTCTCAGGGGCGGATCCAGGATTTCAATTCAGGGGGGCGCACTTAAAAAAATTGTGCCGAGCGGAGGGAGACGCGAAATTGTTTGGGGTATTTCGTGTTCCAATTTTAGGGGGAGGGGGGGGGGTGCGTCGGGTGCGCCCCCCCCCCCCCTGGATCCGCCCCTGTTTTTGGTAGATTGACCTAATTTTTCGCAATTTTTAATGAATATAGTGTGAACTTGGTCTAGTGTAACGGGGGTAATTTTGATCAGTTCTCCTCTCTATTTTATATCTGGTAATCCAGTCTGTGGAATGTTCCATTACATTGAAGAGGGATATTTGGATGAAAGTTGATACATAAAAGTTAGATGCAATCTTCTCTATATAATTTTATTGTGTTAGTTTATTAATTAATTATTACTAATAATTAAAGGAGATAGATGTGCATCAATTAGAATATATCAATTTTCCAACTACATTTAATGAAAAAAAGCTTTCCCTCGTGAAAAAATGGACCTCACTTCCTTGTCAACTGAAGTATTTGATTTGCAATCTCACAAATAACAAAATTTATAAATTAAGATTGGTGGTGTATGTTTTGACTAAAGATAAATGAGGACCAAAAGGGTATAGTTTGAGAAATACCAAACATAAGCTTTAAACTAATTGAAATATGACAACAAGTTAACCTGATTGAAAGAAAAACAAATAGACTGATTTCCACAACATAATGCACAGAAAATAATTATTTGAGGCCTAAAATAAGCTGACATTTATACCCTCTAAAATAACACCCCATTCGAAATTGTTCAAATATTCATGAACAAATTTATATTTACTTTAGCTGACAGAACAATTCAGTAGCATTATCAATACTGAATACACATTAACTGTGTTTATAAAGCTACGGTTGATTTTGAAACTTATCTTTTAGAAAGGAAGTCAAACATGATATGTTATTCTGTCATAACCCCCCTCCCCCTTTTTTTTTGTTTTATTAGCTCAGATCACTTATAATCATTCCGTGCATTTGCTATTAGTTGGTGTCCGTTAATTTCCAGTGATATTGTGTAATAAATCTGTCATCATCGTGCTGTTCTTCTACAGACAAAACGGCTCCGATGTGATAAATCGTATTTACTTTAGCCCATCCTTTTGAACTTTGACCTCAATGATCTTTCACAGATATTTAATGTCTGGGGTATCTTAGCTCTAACCATTTCTAAGCAAGAGGCCCTAATATGCTAAAAAGTGTGTGTTTATATTTGGAACTTTTATTGTTCATTTGTTTGTAATTACGTTTTTCTAAATGAATTCCTTATCAACTTCATTTTCATTTATTGTGTTGAAAGGTGGTATGTAGACGGATTGTATTTGTGTCTCGACCGAAAACGAGCAAAACAAATATTGATAATTTAGTTCATGTGTAAAGTTATATTTACTCAGTTTCTATAATTAATTATTCATTGGCATTTTTGAATAAGTTGTCAAGAATCAAGAATTTTTATTCCTCATAAAACCATAGTTGAAACAGTGGCACAGAAAATTTGCCTATTTATCATAAATAGATAATAAATACTTATGACAAGACAAGATGATCTATAAAATTGAATAATAATAACACAAATGATATAATTATAGATTATTATATGGCTTTTTTCATATCACATGTCATATTAACGCGAGACGCCCATATTAGCCCAAGGGCCGAATTCTCGAGGGCTAATATGGGTCGAGGGTTGATATGGCATGTGATATGAAAAATGCCATATCATAACATATTTATCATATACTTCAATTCGTCTTTCTTAATATTTGTGAGAGCTGATCGTTTTCAGAAACCATGTAACTTGATTTGGGATATGATGCAGTAATGTCATATTATATCTACGATTTTATCATATGTATTTAAAGACATAATCCTTATACAGTTACATTTTTTTACAACAACATAAGACGACGGAAGCAAACAACGATAAATTAATAACGAAAACTGATCGGACAGGAAAACGTGAATTACGAAAGAAACATTTTTTTTTCCAAAAAAGACAAAATAATTGTTAAAAACTAAATACTCGATATCATGCACAAAAAAAAAATCCATATTACACCCCCCCCCCCCCCCCCCCCAATGTAATATGGCACACATTATTACGACCCCCCCCCCCCCCCATGTAATACGGATCAGGTTGTTACACCCCTGGCAGGTATGACTTGTTGCATTTCGGATTTATGACATATGCAAAATCATATTGTTTTTGGATAACAGAGATATGATGTTGTAGGACACGAATGAATTTCACTCTATAATTGAAATATTGTTGAAAGTGACGTTAAACACCATAGCCTTATCCCATCTGTACCAAGTGGGATAAACCTTCAGCTTTCTACTATTGAGTTTCTGAGACACCGGATAGTTCGATACCCAATTCGATATGGCTAAAACGGTTTGACCAGGACTTTGAACAAAGGAACATTATTACCTACGAACCTTCTCTGCAGACATCAGACTAGTGCAATGTAACCTATGAATCTTCTCTGTATACACCAGACTAGTTTATCACGACTAGTCCTGCGTAACCTATGAATCTTCTCAGTATACACCAGACTAGTTTGTCACGACTAGTCCCGTGTAGCCTATGAATCTTCTCTGTAGACACCAGACTAGTTTATCACGATTAGTCCTGTGTAACCTATGAATCTTCTCTGTAGACACCAGACTAGTTTATCATGACTAGTCCTGTGTAACCTATGAATCTTCTCTGTAGACACCAGACTAGTTTATCACGACTAGTCCTGTGTAACCTATGAATCTTCTCTGTAGACACCAGACTAGTTTATCACGACTAGTTCAGTTGTAACCTATGAATCTTCTCTGTAGACACCAGACTAGTTTATCACGACTAGTCCTGTGTAACCTATGAATCTATTCTGTAGACAACAGACTAGTTTATCATGACTAGTCCCGTGTAACCTATGAATCTTCTCTGTAGACACCAGACTAGTTTATCACGACTAGTCCTGTGTAACCTATGAATCTTCTCAGTAGACACCAGACTAATTTATCATGACTAGTCCTGTGTAACCTATGAATCTTCTCTGTAGACACCAGACTAGTTTATCACGACTAGTCCTGTGTAACCTATGAATCTATTCTGTAGACAACAGACTAGTTTATCATGACTAGTACCGTGTAACCTATGAATCTTCTCTGTAGACACCAGACTAGTTTATCACGACTAGTCCTGTGTAACCTATGAATCTTCTCAGTAGACACCAGACTAGTTTATCACGACTAGTCCTGTGTAACCTACGAATCTTCTCTGTAGACACCAGACTAGTTTATCACGACTAGTTCAGTTGTAACCTATGAATCTTCTCTGTAGACACCAGACTAGTGTATCACGACTAGTCCTGTGTAACCTATGAATCTATTCTGTAGACACCAGATTAGTTTATCATGAATAGTCCTGTGTAACCTATGAATCTTCTCTGTAGACACCAGACTAGTTTATCATGACTAGTCCTGTGTAACCTATGAATCTATTCTGTAGACACCAGATTAGTTTATCATGAATAGTCCCGTGTAACCTATGAATCTTCCCTGTAGACACCAGACTAGTTTATCATGACTAGTCCTGTGTAACCTATGAATCTTCTCAGTAGACACCAGACTAGTTTATCACGACTAGTTCAGTTGTAACCTATGAATCTTCTCTGTAGACACCAGACTAGTTTATCACGACCAGTCCTGTGTAACCTATGAATCTATTCTGTAGACAACAGACTAGTTTATCATGACTAGTACCGTGTAACCTATGAATCTTCTCTGTAGACACCAGACTAGTTTATCACGACTAGTCCTGTGTAACCTATGAATCTTCTCAGTAGACACCAGACTAGTTTATCACGACTAGTTCAGTTGTAACCTATGAATCTTCTCTGTAGACACCAGACTAGTTTATCATGACTAGTCCTGTGTAACCTATGAATCTTCTCAGTAGACACCAGACTAGTTTATCATGACTAGTTCAATTGTAACCTATGAATCTATTCTGTAGACAACAGACTAGTTTATCATGACTAGTCCTGTGTAACCTATTAATCTTCTCTGTAGACACCAGACTAGTTATCACGACTAGTCCCATGTAACCTATGAATCTATTCTGTAGACACCAGACTAGATTATCACAACTAGTCCAGTGTAACCTATGAATCTTCTCAGTAGACACCAGACTAGTTTATCACGACTAGTCCCGTGTAACCTATGAATCTTCTCTGTAGACACCAGACTAGTTTATCATGACTAGTTCAATTGTAACCTATGAATCTTCTCTGTAGAGACCAGACTAGTTTATCATGACTAGCCCTGTGTAACCTATGAATCTTCTCAGTAGACACCAGACTAGTTTATCACGACTAGTTTAATTGTAACCTATGAATCTTCTCAGTAGACACCAGACTAGTTTATCACGACTAGTCCTGTGTAACCTATTAATCTTCTCTGTAGACACCAGATTAGCTTATCACGACTAGTCCTGTGTAACCTATGAATCTTCTCTGAAGACACCAAACTAGTTTATCACGACTAGTCCTGTGTAACCTATTAATCTTCTCTGTAGACACCAGATTAGCTTATCACGACTAGTCCTGTGTAACCTATGAATCTTCTCTGAAGACACCAAACTAGTTTATCATGACTAGCCCTGTGTAACCTATGAATCTTCTCAGTAGACACCAGACTAGTTTATCACGACTAGTTTAATTGTAACCTATGAATCTTCTCAGTAGACACCAGACTAGTTTATCACGACTAGTCCTGTGTAACCTATTAATCTTCTCTGTAGACACCAGATTAGCTTATCACGACTAGTCCTGTGTAACCTATGAATCTTCTCTGAAGACACCAAACTAGTTTATCACGACTAGTCCTGTGTAACCTATGAATCTTCTCTGTAGACACTAGACTAGTTTATCACGACTAGTCCTGTGTAACCTATGAATCTTCTCTGTAGACACCAGACTAGTATATCACGACTAGTCGGCTATAACCTATGAAGGGTACATCAGAGCACTAACAACTGTTGAAAGCTTAAATAGGAAAACAGACAGTCAGACTCATGTAACTAGCCCGCAATGTCGGACAAATACACCAATATTTACAAATGAAACGATCTGAGAAAATCAACTCCGCGAGTCATTAAAAGGAGGAAGAATTCAATTTTCACCAATGATAATGTAGGAAAATTTACAAATGAATTATTTTTGCCATATCTAACCTATGAACAAAATAACTATGTCATGACACACTTCATGAACGAATGAAAATCTAGTCAAAGGGAGGTAACTGCAATTTATTCTCAACAATAATTTGGTCAATGACTTTCAACAAACTAAATAATTCATAGTAATACAATTTCATTAAAATAAGAAAATTCAATATATAGAAGAAATTAAGACTAGTTTACTGTTTATATCTTGTTAAAGTTGTTGTAATTTTTCTCTAATTTTGGTCGTTGCTCACATTTTTAGACATCGTTTCGATCAAATACAATGTCCAGGTCTTGTTTAAAAATTAAGTTTCATTGACAACTTGTTTCTGAAGAATCGTTCACGACAAACTAACTTGGTCATAAATTTGATACACACGCAAGTGTGTCAACAAACAATGCTCGTGAACCTTTTTCTGGAGTATAACATTATACAATTATTGCCTGCACTTAAGGTGAACATCATAATTGTTCATCGAGGGAAAACAACATCCCAAGGGTGAACACTTATGATGTTCACATTAAATGCAGGCAATAATTGTTTTATTATACCGAAACTCTATTTACAATAATGTTGGATGCAATAAACACTTATTTGTGTGTTTTTATCTTGTGTTTTCATAAACTTCTTATTTGTGTTTTTAACTTCCGGTCAAGATTGTAATTCCAGAATGCAAAAACTGATAAATTTCCGGACAGACATGGAACATTACATTTGTCGACCGGTGAACAACAGTGATGTTCCCCTGGGGAACCAATTTTGTAAAAACATCACTTTTATTTTATATATAATATATAATGTAAGGTATAATAATACCAGTTAATACACAGCCTGAACAAACAAGAACAGAAGATTAAACACGATGTTAATTTCCTGACTAAATTCTTGCAATCTATTAAAGAAAACAAAATATTATATTATTCCCAAAATGTATAATTAATACAGCCCTCGGTTAACTGATCACAATAACTGCTCCCTCGTCACGTACAGACTCCGTTGTTAACTATTCATAAAAATAAATTAAGCTTTGTAAAATGTTGGAGACTTTTTCTGCACTAGAGATTTCAATGATATCCCCTAAAAAAAACACGAATGAAAAGTATTAAAAATAATAATAAAAATAAAACACAACTTTACATACTATGAAAATTAAACATACACAGAAAAAACTGAAAAAAGCAAAGCAAAACAAAATCCCCCCCCCCCCCCCCCCCCAAAAAAAAACAAGCAGAAAAACAAAATACAAAAACAAAACCAATCAAAACAAAACAAAACCAAAGAAACAAAATAATCCCACCAAAAACCAATATGACTGAAAAGTTAACATACAGATGAGTTAGGCATCTATTTATAATAATAATCTGATCTCAGGAATCGATTGCTCATTATGAGTTCTGGATAACAATAATTAATTATCTGATCTATTTTTAAATATTTTTTGCTTTGTGTAAAACCTTGATGTATATTGTATATATGTAATAATAAATAATTATGTATCTATTATTCATCAATAGTATAGTTAGATGTTTAATTAGAGTTATACACAGCTTCTGATTACTCCTTTGGTATCTTCTAACTCTTCTTATTTTGTGTATTTTGATATCATATTTAAATTGTTTTTGACATTTGCTTCACTGGGTTTGGTACTGCTTTGACAACTATTTTACCTATTTTGTTCCAGTATTGTTATAAATACTGTTATAGTGACAGCCGGAACCTTTGAGCCGTAATGAAAGCGGGAGGTTTGGCACTTTAAAATCTGATTCAACCCACCATTTCTTTAGAAATTCCTGTACCAAGTCAGGGTCATTACGGTTTTCACAGTTTTCCGGTTGTTGACTGATTCTGTCTGTTTATATACTTATGAGTTTTGACTTTCCGTTTGTAAGATTGTTCGGACTTCGGTAATTTTGTTATTTCCCTTATCTACATACATCAAATCTGTTGATTTGAAAAAAAATAATATCTTATTTAATTTTTATCTTAAAATGAGAATAATTAAAAACAAAATTTTGGAAATGTCAATTCAAACTGTTAAATATTTTTTTTTAAAATTATTTTGTGCTCTTTAACAACTAACTCTTTTCAACAGGTGGAATAGTTAAATCAATGATCTAAATGTGCATAGAAGTGTATCAGGTAGTTATTATTCCAGTCAAAGTTTTACAATGTGTACATTATAATCATCAGTCGATTTTAAAAGCTCATTAGAGCTTGTGTTATATGTATGATTTATATCGACTCTAAATAAAGCTTTGAATTGAATTGAATTGAATTGAATTGAATTGAATTGAATTGAATCAGATTCACCTTCATATGCACTACAACCAATCCATAGCTGTCCCCGGGTATCAATATCAAGTGACCATGGAAACATACCCCCCTGATCTAACATGACTTTATATGTCAGAAGTGGTCCCCCCTCTCCTGATATAACATATAGGGTATTATTGATACAATCAGCCACTATAACATTACTTACTGATGTTGTCACTATATCACAAGGGTTAAATGGTTTATCTTCTGTATTGATTTGTGGATGTCCCTGATAAATCCATTTTACACCCCCTTCATTCCCCAGTACCACCACCCTCCCATCATCAGATGTCCTATCAATAACTGCTATATCACTATTTATATCTGTGATTCTGAATGGGAAAGTAAATAGTCTTTGCTGACATTTGTTATATTGATAGGATTGTTTTTCTTTCTTATCCTCCCCAAATACAACAATTTTCCTACAACTTTTATCTCTCAGTTCGAATGTATATTCCTCCACTACAGCCAGTATACTATCATTGCAAGGACGGATCCAGGGGGGGGGGGGGGGGCCCTAAAATTGGAAACTAATATGATTTTTTGGCGCAAAATCGTGATTTTACACACGAAATATCCCAAAAAATTTCGCGCCTCCCTCCGATCGGTGCAATTTTTTTAAGTGCGCCCTCCCCTAACTTGAAATCATGGATCCGCCCCTGCATTGTTACTAGTCACATGAATTCTGGTTGGTAGGAGTGGTACCACAGAAAGAATTGGTTTGATTTCCCCTGATTTGGTTAACATTTTGACATCTGAACTGTCACCCATGGAAAGAAGAATGTTATTACGTTTTGTTATAGCCATGTCATAAATCTTAAGAGGGATCTCCCTGATGGTTTAGATCTTATCATCGATTGCCACTTAAAACATTTCCTGTATAACTAGATATCCATGCTATAGTATTATCAAGTGATAATAAACGTGTAAGATCAGGTAACTTTATTGTGTAGGTATTTAGGACTTTAAATTCTGTATCAAGCTATTCTTTTGATAATTTGACTGAAGTTAGAATTCCAAATAATTTAGAAATGTGTTTTTCTCCTGAAGCAAACTCTTGTAATTCTGGATGTAACTTCGTAAAAGACAAGTCTGACATACTGCCTCCATGTACTGCAGCAGCTGCGGAAATGATTTCTGCACGAGTTGATTCTATGGCTGACTGTATTTTTTCGTGCTGAACTTCTAAAATATTTGTAGTTTTGTCTATTTCTTTTACCCTCTCTGAAATCATTTGTTTATTTTTTCTCTTATTTGTTTCAATATTGTCTCTCAGTTCTTGAGCATATTTACTTATTTCTTCTTGCATTTCCTTTTCCCTCTCGTCAATAGTTTTAATGGCATCCACAGACATGGAATCCCACATGCAATCATCTTTTTCAAGTTCTTTATTTTCAGATTTGCATCGGACCAAATGTTGAGAAATTTTGTCTCGGATCTCTTTCAATTTTTCTATCTTTTCCATACAAACTTGATCGATGGGTTCTAAATCATGCTTCTTGTGAGAACTAGAAATACAATTGGAGCACACCAACACGTCACAAGTTTGGCAGAACATACAACTAAACTTACTTTTGTGAATTTGGCATGGAATATTGTCCGTACAGTTAACTGTTGGTTGAACGTCTATGAGGCCTCCAGATGTCTAGACATAAAAAAAATTCATGCACGATTGGCGTTTGCACTCTTTGATGAATATTTTTTGCATTTTTCGCACATATAACTTTGACAATTTAGGCACCTCCATTTAATTTTAGTATCTGTTAGGCAAAGTTCACAAGTTTTTGGTGCTTGTGCTTTCCGCATAGATTGAGAATAAGCCATCACAAATAATAAATTCCTGTATTGTACAATGTCTAATTTAGATTTTGATATCAGGCTTATGGTCAATATATTTTCTTCATATGCACTAGGAATATATAATTAAGTTAATTTCTAGTTTTGATCAGTTCTCCTCTATACCTGGTAATCCAGTCTGAGGAATGGTACATTATACCTGAGGGTGATATTTAGATTGAGGCTGATGCATAGAAATTAAATAAAGCATTTTCTATATAATTGTTTTTTTTCTTTTTTAATTAATTAATTATTACTAATATTATGGGAATATATAGATCTATGTAACAATTAAAATATAGCAATTTTCTAACAACGTTGAACAAAAATAATATTACTCCGTGAAATAAAATGGATCTTACTTCCTTGTGAACGGAAGTACTTGAATTGCACAAATAACACAATTTTATCAGTTAATGGTCTATGTGTTTAATATAGATAAAAGAGGTCCTAAAGGGTATATGTTTGTTTGTTTGATGGTGTTTAAAGCCACTTTCTAAATCGGCTAAGGTCACCTATACCTGAGGGAGGAGAACCTTAGTTTTAATAATAATTACATTATTTAGGAACTGTAAATTTCAGTGATAAATATATCTCATAAACAATTTGTCCTCTGAATTACCCCATTTTCATGATTGGCTGACTTTCTTAAGCTTACATCAATTCATAGTTCCCCTGATGTCACATGAAAGGCATTGTGAGCTATTGCCACCACTTCACATCAGTCGTCCGTCTGTTATTAGTAAAAGTCTTAATCTTCATC
This sequence comes from Bathymodiolus brooksi, assembly GCA_963680875.1. Classification (NCBI taxonomy): domain Eukaryota; kingdom Metazoa; phylum Mollusca; class Bivalvia; order Mytilida; family Modiolidae; genus Bathymodiolus; species Bathymodiolus brooksi. The sequence continues at coordinate 70,189,152 of OY804589.1, forward strand.
TTCAGAAATACTCACAGGATTGAAACCAAACTTGGCTGAAATGTCCAACATTCCTGACTAAGTGTTGTTATTATGGTGCCAATTAACGATCAAATATGGTTGCTGGGGACCAACAAAGCTTTTTTACTGGATGGTATTTCAAATATCTTCTTCTTAAGAAATGCTTGAACAATTGACACCAAATATGTTTGTTTATGCTTGAGAGATACCTGCATGTTTTTGTGTTTGTTGGTTAACCAAGATGGCCATCACCATTGAGGGGCCGTCATGGTCTTGATCGTATAGTAGTTGCCTATCACCACTAACGCTATGAGTTCTAATCCCGCTCATGGCAAGGTGTACTCAATACAACATTATGTGATAAATTTTGTCAGCGACTTACGGCGGGTCTGTGGTTTTCTCCGGGTACTCCGGTTTCTTTCGCCAATTAAACTGACAACCACGATATAACTGAAGCATTGTTGAAAGTGGCGTTAAACACTATAAAACAATCAAACTGCGCCTCAGAGAATATACATCCTAAGCCGGAATGTCACATTATATACCCTGTCTGATAGCTGAATAACATATAATATATATATAAGACGGAGTCACAATGTAATAGGGGCTGTCGTGGCCGTGATCGTATGGTAGTTGGATTTACAACTACCTAAGCAATCAGTGTCTTTTTTTTCTCTCTATTAATTAGATTTTTTGGGAATGAGGTCAATATCCCCCTATTCTAGGTGACATTTTTGGGAGTATATTAACGTGAATTGATGAATAATCATATCATGACTATTCATTGATAACTTTGAATATATCACTCGGAACATTCTATTTGTCCTGATAAATCCGCGGTACCGTTCCATGTTGGAAGTGGCCGACGACGATACAGGAATTTGAGTTTTGAGGGGATTATGGTAAGAAAATGCGGTATTTTTTTTATATTGCCACTACAATTTAAGTTTTTTTTTTCAGTAGACAATTTATATTTGTTCGTCCTTTAATTATGACATATCTGGAGTACAAAATATAAAACCTATAAAATCTTAAAGGTTGATGGACGAAAACGATTAAAGTTTGTTTCAACTGCAAATGATTAATTGATTTTGGCTTTCTTCTTTTCATGCGGATGTAATTTAATCGTTTAAGGAATAACAATTATTCGTCCACCAAATTAGACAATGAACATAAAACAATTAGTCTCAAATTATATATATAGTGTACGCTTCTCTGCTTAATGTTATTAGGGGACGTCGTGGTCGTGATCGTATGGTAGTTGGATTTACAACTACCTATGCAATCGGTGTCTATCACCACTGGTGTTGTTGGTTCGAATCACGGCTCAGGGCGAGGTGTACAACATTATGTGATAAGGTTTGTCAATGACTTGCGACAGGGCGGCGGTTTTCTCCGGGTACTCCTGATTCCTCCACCAATAAAACTGACCCCCCACCCCCCCCCCCCCCCCCCCACCCCCGAAATAACTGAAATATTTTTGAAAGTGGCGTTAAGCACCATAAAACCAACCTATTTGAAATAACTACAATGGGAACGTGATTTAAGAGAAGTACATATTGGATCTTGAATGAACGTTTTGATAAATGATTGGTTTTATCTACCTAAAGACACTTTGAATTTTTAAACAACCTTTTTGTCCTTAATTTGATATAAAACAGATTATTAGCCGTCTTGTTTTGTTTGAACAAGGCATGAGTAATCATTTTGTAGACTTGTCATCAACCGGAAATTCGTCTTTTTCCGACCGCAATACAGAATTTAAGATGTAAAAAATATTACATAGCTAGCTATAGGTAAACATTTTATATCCAGAATATTTAAAAATCTATGAAGCAGATGGTGAATTGTAAGTTTTGTTTTTCTGTGTTATATATTACGATTATGTGTTGATATGTTTGTTTGTTTGATGGTGTTTAACGCCACTTTCAACAGTATTGCAGTTCACCGTTATATTGTTGCGGGCAATTTTGTTGGTGGAGAAAACCGAAGGACCCGGAGAAAACCACCAACCTGTCAGAAGTGACTGACAAACTTTTATCACATAATGTTGTACACCTTGCCCTGATCGAGATTCGAACTCGCAACATCAGTGGTGATAGGCACCGATTGCATAGGTAGCTGTAAATCCAACTACCATACGATCACGCCACAACGGCCGCTCACCCCATGTGTTAAAATGTAATTAATAATACAAGGAGCTTTACTATTTTCTGTGTCATGAAAGATAGTTGAATAACTGTATGTTATGTTTCACACCTTGATAACCTGTTGAATAATTTTGTATTTTACCAGGCCTAATTAACGAGGTAATTACCGCCATATTGGAAATTTGTCGGTACCTCAAATTGTAGAAACACCCTTGAAATACAGATAAACCCTTAAAAAATACAGAAAAAGCCATCAATATTACAGAAAACCCCTTTTGTTTGAATAATATAACTTATATTTAGCCTTAGATGATGTGTTTATAGAAAAATATTCATAAATGTGTTCAATAATGCAGATTGTTTGCTTGCTCCAGTAATTGACAGGAAAATCCAGGTAAATAAAGGGAAGTAACTGTGTTTTCAATATAATAAAATTACTGAAAGTATTCTGAGCTGACTGAGCTCATTTTACAATGACATTAATATGAAACCGGCACGGCTTTGAATGCTCGCGCATCTGAAAATTATCTGGCAATTTCATCAAAAAGTGTCGAGATTTTTTGGGCCGAGATATATTGGGGACGACTTTTTTTTAGGGCCGAATCTAGTCTCATTCAATCGAGCTGTCGTTCCTTTATTCGAGTTATCGTTCCTTACGAGAGAGGGTACGAGACTTCAGGATCACCTTTGCGCTTTATGTTAAGAAGATCTTCATTAGTTGAGTGTGTTAGTGTGTTACCCGGAAACCGGTGTTTACAAAACGTAGAATTTTGTTTTCTTCGACAATATGTTCAGCCATGTTTGTTAAAAAATCCTAAGTACACATTTTATACCATAAAGAGCTCGCTTAAGCTCGCATATAAATTAAACAAATAGAATAATATTTTAAACCAAAATAGTAATGACAAAAAGAAAAAGTGTATAGAAGAAAACGGTGCATACATCAGTAGAGGTAACATAACTGATCATATAGACGAATTAGACAAGATGTTAGCTGACAACAATTCTATAGTTAAATCCATCATTAGAGACAACGGAAAGGCGCCCTGCATTATACTATACACAGTGGCGGATTCAAGGGGGGGGGGCTTTGGGGGCTTCTGCCCCCCTGTCGAATAAGTCAAGCAGATACATTAACATAAATGTACGCTTTTCAAGGCTAGTTAACGTCACGATATGGCTTTTAATCGAATGGTTTCGATCTGTGTGATGAAAGTAAAAGAAAATACAAATTAATTTCTTTGTATTGAATTAATCTTCAAAGAGGTAATTATAAGTAATTATGCTAAATAAAATTTTCAAGTTTATTTGAAGTTTTTATGAATGTATTGTCAAAATACCAATTAATCAGGTATTGTCTTAAACCGTTATATAAACATGTCTAGTGTCACAATTTCATATAGGTATAACCACCAACACCTGTAAATTGAGGCTCTTTCAAGGAAATTCTTTTTTAAATATCATTTATTTTTACCAAGAAATTAAAGGCAAATGTTTCTGTATTACAAAAAAGAAAAAAAATACACGAGTTTCCGTTTTGAAAATATTGAACACAGCATATTTTAAACTCTAAATGAAAATATAAATACATATAAGATAATTAAAATTAATTAGAAATAAAATAGACATTTTTCCTACAGAACATGTGCTTTTTGTAAAACCCGTTCTGATGGGTTGCAGCTACCACTAGCTGCATTACATATAAACCGTCACCGTGTGACTTAGAAAATCCGTCTAACGATGCCAACAGTGAAGATGAGTAGAGCGGATCGTAACCCTTGGCTAGCGAAGATGTGTTTTGAGAGGTGTGCTAAAATATGTGAACCGTTAGACATAGAGGCTAAAAAACCTAGAATATACGGGAGACAAATAATGAGAGATAATGTTGAAGCAGAGTCCGCAAGACTACTTTAGGAAGTCAATAACTGTACCTTTTCGATACTGTACGCCAAAAGAAATGAAAACAAGGTTTACCTACCTACACGCCAGAACCGCTTTGGGACTACAGTTGGTTCCATCAATTATTGAAAATATTGCTCCATAACTGAGCCCCCCCCCCCCCCCCCCCCCGTCAACAGAGTCTCTGGATCCGCCCCTGATACAATGACGACCAGTTAGAAGATTTAACAACATTGTGTTGTTCTGGACAGTCCATTGTTGGAATCGACAAAACTTTTAATCTTTGTGAGATGCACGTAACCGCCTCATGTTATAAACACACATCCGTGTATATGGACAATCCTGGAGAACCACCGATATTTTATACCAACTTTTGAGGAATTTTTATATGTCATTGTGCATGATAACTTAGTAGTTTTAATTTTGCATTATCGAACACATTTATGAATATTTTTCTATAAAAACATCATCTAAGGCTAAATATATGTTATATTATTCAAACAAAAGGGGTTTTCTGTAATATTGTTGGGTTTTTCTGTATTTTTTAAGGGTGTTTCTGTATTTCAAGGGTTTTTCTGTAATTCGAGGTACCCGAAATGTGTCGATAAAGTTGAGAGAGATGGGAAAAATCAGATAATTTAAAAAACGGAGTTTTGCGTTTGTATAGAGTATATATAATCTTATTTAGCAATGAATTTTCTTAACAGTTAAATTAATCATATGGACGATTATTGATCTATCTATTTTTTTTTCAGATATTTTGTGTTATTGCACAAATTACTCTTTTCACATCAAATAACCCATGTACAATTAATATTCTTATTTTATTTAATTAGAAATGCACATACGTTTGAACTATTATATAATACAATATAATATACATAATTTGTTCACAATAATGAAAATAAAAAGAATTATTAAATCTAAGGTACTAGGTGACATTAGCCGATTGTTGATACCCTGTTTAGGTTTTCATGTCCCAAATACTTTGAAATCATTTGGCTTTCCAATCTTTCGGCAATAAGTGTAAAACCCGAATAGGACTACAGAAACGGGTCGTGCACATTATATTTTATATCCATGTTTTTATTAAAAGATGTGTGTTTCCATCCTGCAAACCTCACCGTCGTCATATTATCAGTGCGTATTGAATACACGTGGCACTCCCCTTTATAATTATCTCCCTTGATTTTACTGAAGAAGATACAATTACCTGTTATTTTATAACTGGGTGGCATCGTACGCAGATGTATGAGCAGTATCGAGGTCAACATTATGTGATAAAGTTTATCAGTGACTTGCGACAGGTCGGTGGTATTCCCCGGGTAATCTGGGTTTCATCCACCAATAAAACTAACCGCCACTATATAACTTAAATAATGTTGAAAGTGGCGTTAAACACCATAAGCCCACACCTTTGTTGTAAGGTACTAAATCATTTTTTCAGCGAAATATACTACTCGTTCGTTAACACATACAAAATAGCGTATGTTAACTATAATGTGGTTTTCAATTTCATACAGAAACATACACAACTCATTTTAAATCTTTGTTAAAGGGATATTGTCTACCAGCTGCGTAATTTTTTCATACCCAAAATTATTGTCGATTTCCGTACTGACCTTCATAAAATGAAGATTAACACCGAGTTATGTTGCAAAAGATACGATTTTTTGACAAAAAAGACCCAAAAAAGAATTATTGTCCGGATGACAATATTCAAATCTATTCATATGGCCTTCTATGTGAACATGTCTTGAGCATGCACACTGTTTAGAAACAATAAACAACATGTGGTTCTTGGGCAAAAGAGAAACTGTCAACGCGTGGAAGAAAGCGGACTTTGACGGATTCAGAGATAAAGAGGAATAGAAGTGAAGTATCTTCCAAATGGAACAAATGCAGGATATATGTAGGGGATCAGTTGGACCGTTGCCATTGGATGGAGCGAACTCAAGGAAGTGCTTGATTATTGTTGATAGGTAAGCCGAGCATGTTGCCTTCTTTTCTCAATCGTTTTTCATATTTTATGAATTTATGATGATGCCTATGATAATTTTCGGTAGATATTAATCAATATATTTAATTTTGCACCTGGCAACAGCAAATTATTGTCAATGAGTAGCATAAAACGGCCGTATTTGCGAGGTAAACAAACACAAATTTTAAGAGGCCAGCAAAGGGGAAATGGGAGTGCAAAAATGATATCAATGACAATGCAGTTTATTATTATCAATTTAAAAAGAAATATCGAATCAATTCATTTTTAATGCAAGAATTAAAACTGTACATGGCTTAATGAAAACCCTATAAAGTTCTTTTTATTCAAGCAAATTTATTTCTTTGATATACAACATATAATTAGGCTTTTAATTTTATCAAATTTCAACAACTTGGACAAGAAACTTAGTTTTGGGAACCAAAAGTATATACCTTACTTTCTGTGAATTATCACTATAATGGAAAATCAGTATGTATTTTTCAAATAAAAGCTTTCTATTTAAAGAAGCTTCATTTCAATTGCACTTTTGGTTTGGATCCTGTAAGTATAATATATAATTATAAACAAGGTTTTGAAGAAATGATATGAATATCCATTGAAATTTTCAAGTTTCAGAACTTTTTTTATATATGACTACAAAATTTTACTGAAAATTTCAGAAATGTCCTAAAATGCATATTTTAGACCATGGCTAAATGAAAATCATTTTAATTCCTTTATGCAAACAAGTTCATATCTTGGGTACTGGAAATACATTACATAAATAAGGTTAAAAGTACTTTCAACAAGTTTGAACATAACACTTTGTTATGGGAGCCAAAATTATATCTTACTGTCTGTGAATTATTACCATAGTGGAAAATCCGTATGTATCTTTTATATAAAAAGCTTTCCATTTAAATAAGTGTCATTTCAGTAGCATTTTTAGTTTGGATCCTGTAAGTATGATACATAAACAAGGTTTTTAAAAAATAATATGAAGATCCATAGAAATTTCCAAGTTTCAGAAACTTTTCTATATATTTGACTATAAAATTTTACTGAAATGTCCTGAACTGCATATTTTAGACTATGACTAAATGAAAATCGTTTTCAATTTCCTTATGCAAACCAAGTTTATTTCTTGACTATTCTAAAAACATTACATTAACTAGTTTTTTACTACATTTCAACAATTTTGGACATAATTTTTAGTTCAGGGAGCCAAAATTATACTTTACTATCTTAGAATTATCAACATAGACATGATAGAGGGAAATCAATATGTATTTTTCATATAAAGGCTTTCTATTTAAAGAATTGTCATTTGAACTGCTTTTTATCCCCTCGCCAACGAAGTTGCGAAGGGATATAGTAATTCTACCGTCCGTCACATCCTTGTGAACACTCTAGAATCAACATCCTTCAATGGATTTTGACCAAACGTGGTACATACTTAGTCCTTAGGAGAATTTGAAACCCTATTGATTTTCAAGGTCAAAGGTCAAGGTCACAGGGTCAAATTTTTACTGCGTAACATCCTTGTGAACACTCTAGAATCAACATCCTTTAATGGATTTTGACCAAACTTGGTACATACTTAGTCCTTAAGAGAATTTGGAACCCTATTGATTTTCAAGGTCGTATGTCAAAGATCAAGGTCACAGGCTAAAATTTTTACCGCATAACATCCTTGTGAACACTAGAATCAACATCCTTCAATGGATTTTTGACAAAACTTGGTACATACTTAGTCCTTAAGATAGCCGAAACCCTATTGATTTTCAAGGTCATAGCCTTATAGGTCAAAGGTCAAGATAACCGGGTCAAAATTTTACTGCGTAACATCCTTGTGAACACTCTAGAATCAACATCCTTCAATGGATTTTGACCAAACTTGGTACATACTTAGTCCTTAAGAGCATCTGGAACCCTATTGATTTTCAAGGTCGTATGTCAAAGATCAAGGTCACAGGCTAACATTTTTACCACATAACATCCTTGTGAACACTAGAATCAACATCCTTCAATGGATTTTTGACAAAACTTGGTACATACTTAGTCCTTAAGATAGCCGAAACCCTATTGATTTTCAAGGTCATAGCCTTATAGGTCAAAGGTCAAGATAACCGGGTCAAAATTTTACCGCGTAACATCCTTGTGAACACTCTAGAATCAACATCCTTCAATGGATTTTGACCAAGCTTGGTACATACTTAGTCCTTAAGAGAATCTGGAACCCTATTGATTTTCAAAGTCAAAGGTCAAGGTCACCAGGTCAAATTTTTAGGCGAGGGGATATGCCACGCTTTGCCCTTGTTTAGTTTGGATCTTGTAAGTATGATTAATAAACAAGATTTTTAAGAAATAATGTGAAGATCCATAGCAATTTGCATGTTTCACAGTGTGTGAATTTAACAGTAGACCGATGGCCCATGTCTGTGTTAAAATCATGCAGGTTTTTGTAAAATTATCTAAATTTTTTAGGCAAATTACTACTAAAACTGGTAATTTCAGACAAATGTGATTTTGTAGTGATTGATATTTGTACTTTTGATTTAGATATTCTGACCAAGGTAATTCTAGAGTAGAAGAAATGAGCAGCCATCACATTTCAACGAAACGGATGAAACTGGAGAAATCGAGTTCATTTGTGAACCCATTTGAGTATGTTCATTTTGTTAAAGATTAGACATACATGTATTCTACATTATGTTTATAGGTAACATTGTCAATATTGTTCAACACAGTCACTTGTATAACAGTTTCATATTAATTATTGTGGCTTGCATAGTGATACTACTAGTAGCTATATTATATAGGGATCATGTTGGCTTCTGCGTCATCGTTACATTTTCATCAATCCACAAGCTGAAATGGCCAGTCCTCCTTAGCTTCTTATGGGAATGAAACCAAACTGGGACAGAATTGACGCACGTCTGGCACACCAAATATTTTCCTGGAACTTTGATGTAATTTTGTCTCTTTATATTGTGTTGTGTAGATGTGTGCTGGATAGATGTATAAAGATTTAATATTATTTTGAAAAGCTTTTTCGTTATACAGCTGCACATCAGAACCATATAGCAAAATTTGTTTCGATATTATACACATACACTGTAATAAACAATTATTTTTTATTCTTACAGTCTCTCAATAGATATTACTGAAGAGGGCAGTGATGTTGGTGATGATTCTGACGATGGAGATTTTGAACCTAGCCTCAACTTCACTCTAAGGTTTGTCATGTTAATTTCACATGTTTCAATTGTAACTTACATACTTGAAATTTTGTCCTAATAACAGAACCATGCATGATCATATGTCATAGGAGCTTTATTATACCCCTGCTCCACTGGAAAGGGGGAGGTATACTGTTTTACCTCTGTCCATCCGTTTGTCCCAAGATGTTCATAACATTTTTCTCAGTAATTATTTATGGCAGCAATCTGATATTTGATCATAGGCTTCAGAAGGGTCAATCGAAAGTCGCAAACCTGCTGCGTTGTCCATGGTCAAGTCTGGTAGAAGTCCCATCCGATGAAGGGAAAGACATCAACAACAAATGAAGATCAGGTCTGATTTGGTAACAGACACCCTGTAACCATTGACCAGCTCGTGATGCCTGCCGTAGAACTTCTTGAGGGATGACCACAACCTAAAATCTGTCTACAAATCACTCAAATCCTTCATAAAGTGGACTTGTAATGATATGTTTAGTTGCTCATTCACTATACATTCGAGATATTCATCTTGAATTGAAAGTTAGGGCTCCATAGATCATAATTTCTATTGTTTTATTCTTGTGAATTACATTGTAAGTATTTTTCTACTTCAGGTGGCAGAGAAGTTACAACAAAAAGACAGCTAGATGGTCGGTGCAGCCTGTTAAAGCTGACAAGTCATATTCCTATGTTCCAAGACTATTAAGGGTCATCATTTGTATGAGACTGCAAGATAATGAAGGAATGAATTAACGTGTGCAGTTGGAAGTAGATGATCCCAGAAGAATCTCGGTCCATCTTGCACCAATTCCACAACCTCCAACTCGGGATGATATTGTAGCATCTCAGAAATCCAGATTTGAAGACCAAGACAAAACAATTGACTATATTGTCGCATTAAATAAATTTAGATTGTCACTCTTTGTTTTTCCTGGTCTGACAGAAGTTCTGCACATTTAGAGCAGAAAAGTACCCAAGTCGGGATAATGGGCATTACAAATTGTCCAATGCACAATAATGATAACACTCAGTGTGTTGGTCTAGTTAGTACAAACCAGGACAACTCTTTAGGACCTCACAAGAAACATCTCTGCCAAGTTTGGTTAAATTCTGTTCGGCTGTTCTCAAGAAGAAGATGAAAATGTTGTTTCCCATAGGGTTTCAATGCAAACTTTGACCTCCGCTGGTGGCCATTTTGAATTTTCAAATGGCGCAAACAGTAACAACACATGTTAAAGACATTCATAGGAACATATATACCAGATTTCAATTCAATCCCTTCAGCGGTTCTTGAGAAGAAGTTTCTTGAAAATCGACCAATCAGAATTTTCAAAGTCACATGGTGGCCATGTTTTTTGACGAATCTGCACAAAAGTAACAACTCTTGTGTAGGACCGCATAGAAAACATCTCTGCCAAGTTTGGTTTTGAATTATATAAAAGACTGTCAGTCCATTTTAGAAGAAGTTGTCAGTGCTGATAGAACATAAAATAATAATAAGATGGCAAAACTTTCAAATTAAATTTACAATTCCAACTGACCAACTTGTGAAATTAACAACTCATTAGGGTTGATTTATTTTTTATTTTTGGTGTTTTAACGCCACTTTCAGCAATATTTCAGCTATATCATGGCGACCAGTTTTAGTGGTGGAGGAAAACAGAGTACCCAGACAACCACCGACCATAGGGAAGCAAGTGGTAAACTTTATCATTAGGGTATATGGGATAAAATACAAAATATTTCATGAACAAGTTTTAATTAAATCGTCTAGGAATGAAAATCTTGTATTGTCCATATAGATCAGGATATTTGTCCCTAATTTTCCAAGTACAACAGCTTGGGATCACACGTCTGACCCCAGCTCCAAGTCGGCCATGTGCCCAAATGGTATACTGGCGGTAGGCTGCATACCTATTGGATCTGTTGTAATCCTCGTCATGGGGCATTACTACAAGTTCCTCTCGAAACATTCTAGCAACCCCCAACACTTCCTCATCAAGGACAATCCGATCAAAGTCCTGTAATAAAGACAAGAGATTTAATAAAAACAGAGTAAAGACAGATGGTTATACATTCATCTAGAAAAATGAGCTTTATTTAAAAAAGAAATATAATTCATTATAAGTGAAATAGTTTGCACAAATTCAGTTTAGAGAAATAAAAAAAGTCTTATTTTGGAAGGAAAGATTTTCTCGTGGGACTTTCTTATGACCACAGTTTTATTTCGTTTTTTTGTTGGTATATGGGAGAACCATTTTGGTCTTGCAAATTTTTTTTTATCAATTTACCCCTCAAGCTATTCAATTTTAATTTTATGGTTTTTTTCCTAAAAATTATTTTGATTCTGAATCTTGAAGAAAAAAATTTGGCTGGACAGGAGAAAAAAATATATTCCGACTTGGCATTTTCACAGTATAATCATATACTTGCCATTTTCACAGTATAATCGTATAAAATGTTATGCTTTTGTTTTACATTTCAGCTTAGAACACATGAAGAAAGAACTGAACAATTTTCCAAACGTGAAATGGATGAAGGTCGAATTCAACAAGAATCTCAACAAATGAATGCGACCGAAACTGACATTAGATGCATGTTTCATCCAGGGGAGCTAATTCGTTTGTTTTGTACAGAATGCCAGGATGCTGTATGCGTGCAATGCTTATTAGAAAAGCACCAACAACACCCGGTTAAAGCTATTTCTGACGTTTTATGTTTGATAAGAGAGAAAGTTGGCAACTGGTGCTCCGAGAGTGAATCTACATTGCAAGAATTAGTAAATACCAAGCAACAACTCATTGGAATGGTAGAAGAGAGCAAACAGGTAGAAATTAAATCAGAGTCGGATTTACTCAATTGTGAAGTAATGTGGAAAGCAAAATTAGAGGAAGAGATAGAACGTCTTTCAAGTACGCTACAAGATGCCTTTCACAAGAATAGAAAACCTCTCCAGGCCTCAATTGAAAAAGTTTCCGCTTGTGAAATCGGCATTGAGAGCTTTTGCACAGAGTCGAAATCAGAAACCAATGTTCTAGGGTTATATTGCAGCTTGAAAGAGTGTATGAGTGGGCAATTCCTTAATACAAACAATATAGTCCAGCCTTCACTTCAGCTAAACGAAAATATAGAAATATCAGTGGGATCTGTTGAAACTCATGACATGCCTTGTGACAAACACGTGAAAGGTGACACGTCACATGTCACACGCGATTGTCAGACGGCCACGGGGTTAGAAGACGATGTGTTGTATCCAAAGCGACTTCCGGTCACAGATTTAAAACATAATATCACAAAGATAATTCCAGCATCAGATGATAAAGCATGGATCATATCTGGAAGAAAATTATATAATTTAAAACCTTCTGGCATTAAAGAATCTCTATATTCAGATGATATAGATGATATTGCTCTGAGTGAAAATGGTGATCTTTTCATCCTGAGCCGTGATTCAACATTTATATTCCAAATGAACGGGAAGGGAATGACCACTCGGTTTACATGCACGGATCCATACACACCTCTATGTATGGACTACGTACAGAATAATAGCACTTTGCTCGTGTGGATGAGTCAGAAAGACGCCAGACATATGACATTATTTGGTATGAACGGGATTAAGAAGGCGTCTTTTGGTCTGTTCGGAAGTAAAGGTGGAAATTGTTATATGTCCTCACTGTCCTGTAGTAATGTTGCCATTGTATATGACGTAGAACAACTCACTGGTTTACGAAATTGTATATATTCATACAAAATAGAGCCGACAAGTTATAAATCATTTGCTGGTATGTTTGGTTGCTGTCCGTATTTACAGTTCGTGTGCAAGGGAATTTGCTATGATGAAGAGGGCTGTATTCTGGTCAGTGATTGTCAGTTTAATACAGTATACAAACTGGATCAGAATGTACAGTTTCAGAAAATGTTACTCGACAAAACTGCCGGACTCGAGTCTCCGACCGCACTTGCTTTTAAAAATGGACTGTTGTGGGTAGCTGATGCTAACCATATAACGATTTACAAGTATGAAGACATTTTATAAACTCAATGTCGAAATTCGTCGTACATAATTTGCTTTTTTCCAATAATAATAATATTAGAGCAAAATATGACGTGTTTGTTTTTCTTAATTGTATTAGTCCAAACCTGCATATTTAACTTGAAAAATGAACCGCATAGGTGGTGTGGTGGTTAGCGTCCTCGCCTCGAGTGTGAGAAGACAACATGTGATGGGCTTGATTACCTTTAATTGCCGAAGTCAAAGAACGTGTAACGTTGAGGGTTAAGGGTCAGGATTATGGTAGTTAACAATATTTCATTTATATCGTGGCGGTCAGTTTTATTGGTGAAGGAAACCATCGACCTCTCTCAAGTCATTGAAAAAAATGATATCACAAAATGTTGTATCGAGTACACCTCGTTTGAAAGAGATTCTAACTCACAACGTTAGCGGTGATAGGTACTGATTTCATAGATAGTTGTAAACTGCTTTATTGCTATTACATGTGGAGAGGGATCTTTAAAGTATATACTCTAAGAGATCTTTGGAATTTTTCAGAATCAACATCTGATTCAAACCCTCCCTTTGAGCAGCTAGTGTCACAATAACTCTGAAGCCTCGTTTTGACCACTGATTGCTGATAAAATAAATGTTAATAATTTGGAAAGGGGGTTTCGTAGAGCATTAGGCAGACCAAACAATATAAGAAAAGTTCGAAGATACCAAAGGGAGAACTCGGGTGCTCCGGAAGGGTAGGCAGTTCCTGCTCCACTAGTATAAGGCTGCTTGTAAGAACACCTGTGTAATTTAGGAATTCATTGGTGGACGGAAGATTTAGTTCTTCATCATTAGTTGAAATTCCTAAGTATCTCAAAACAAGATCATATGACTATGTTTAAATCAAGTTTTAATCTTGTTCATGTACATATATACAAAAATAACTTTGAGGACAAATGTTACAGAACATCTATGGTCAGTATTTTTACTATTTGTAACTATGGTAACCGTGATATTATATGAATAAACATGATATAATGAATACGATAATTAATGTTGATAAACGTAATGTATTATTATAATCCGTCCCACTTGTTAGTCCCTGAAGAGTGAAGGTCATGTCGTCTGAATTGATAATGTGAATACCTGAAATATATGACAACATGTCTAATTATGAAAAGAAATTGTCAACAACTTAGCTAACTACAACAAAACAGCAACAAACCGGAAACCCACCACTTACGCATACAAACGATGTTCGGTTCGTCTTTACATCCAGTTGTTTGCACACACACACACACACACAACGACATATGGCGGTAGAAATCCAGGTCTAGGCTTGGGACAGCCATTGACAAACTAAGCACTGAGCCAACACACTTACTATCTCACTGAAACAACAGTTCGCGGGTAGATCCTGATTAGGAAGAAGAAACCTGTCTTTGCTCACATTCCTTAATGCTGCATGCTTAATCGAGAAGCAGCAAATACCAGCTTTGTAACAATTAACAATATCATCATCTTTTAGCTAATATAAAATTCATTGAGAAAACACCAACAGCGTTAATTAAGAACGTGATGTTAATCTCGACTTAATTTGCTTAGTTGAAAGCGCTCTTTTTAATGCATATATTTGTATAATTAATTAATTGCAATTGAACGATATCCTTGCATGTTTATTCTTCCTTTGCTTTTTCTAGTTTTATTTTTAGTTAGTATACTATGACATCGGATTGAATAGTGTGTGTTCACATCTCGAATGTTTTCAAAGAGTTGCATCGAAACTGAATGTATCCAGTGATGTTCCATACTCTTTTGTATGAACTTACCAAAATAAGGAAATAAAATTCTTTTGTAATATATCTCATGATAAATTTAAAGAACTAAGATTACCTTTATTTGTCATGTCTGTTACAGCTTCCTGTCCTGTTGCTATGCCAACAGGTCTAGTGGCGTCTAATACAACATATGTCTCATATCCTGAAGTAAATGAAGTATATGGTTTTGGTGTTCAACGCCACTTTCAACAATATGTCAGCTATATTGTGGTGGTCAGTTTTATTGGTGGAGGAAACCAGAGTACCCGGACAAAACCATCAACCTGCCGCAAGTCACTGACACACTTTATCACATAATGTTGTATATTGTACATCTCACCTGAACGGAATTCGAACTGACAACGTTAGTAGTGTTATACACTGGTTGCATATGTAGTTGTAAATCCTACTACCATACTATCACGACCATGACGGTCCCTTAAATGAAATATATATTTAAAACAGTTTCTCTGAAAGTGGTGTTTCAAGTATATTTCTTGCATTTGCATAAACCCATTGCTCTAGTTGAATAAAATTGGCGTATAGTGTATATTCCTTGCAGTAACGAAAATAGCTTCAACAAAACAGTGACGTGGATAGCATATTTCTTGCAGCTACATGTACATAAATATATCGTTGTAGTTTTGATAAAAAAATAAAAACAAAAAAATAAAATGTACAACATTGTCGGACCAATTCCAAAGCGGACATCATTATCATCTCATCGAATATAACATGAAAATGCTGAACAATCACGCACCAACCCACTCCTCCACATTTATCCATGTATCCTACCAATTATGTAGAAACACACACATTGTGATCAGCTGCTTTTAATTTTTACTTTTATAATTTTTTACGAAACATCTATATTTAAAGCTAAGCTGCACGTACCAAGCATTTTTGCATCTTTTGCAGTGTAATAAACACAGAAGTCACGTGCTAGCCCTGTTACAAAGACTGTGTCAATTCCAGCATTCTTTAATTTCTGATTCAATTCAGTGTGACGAAACTGTCCATTGTCGAAAAATGCTGAATAAGAATCGACCTAATAATAATAATAATAATAATAATAATAATAATAATAATAATAAAATAATAATAACCATTTAAAAAAGTTACAATTAAAATAAACAAATGTAAACATTAATAATTAGTGGACAGATGTATAAATGTGATATCCGTTACGATTTCTGCAAAAAAGCGATGTTCGGTTCGTCTTTACCTCCAGTTGTTTGTAGGAGGACACATGTCTTATTTACGTTATTTGTTTTTGCTTGCGCATAATGGTGTCCAACACATATTGTGTTGTGAATTTGATTTGTTTTTCTTCGTCTTGTGTACCCAATGTTGCCAGTTTCTCTGGATTGTTCATTGTTGATTGCCCTTCGGTATTCTCTAATCTTTATTATCTTTAGCTACATTTAGATTGTATTTTATCAGATATTTTGTTCTTTTATTCTGCAGCGTTCACACTATGTCTGAATTGATTACATGTGTCGCAGACGACACAGTTTTGAAATTATAAAATATTGTTTGTCTACAAGTATATCAAACCTCTATCTGATTAAAAGCAGATATTTCACTTGCACCACGTAACTGATATGTCGCAGGGTAGGAAATCTCAGGAAATCCCATTACGGGTCACGTTCAATCCAATGAAAATGGTCATTGCAAAATTATGAAAGTGTTACTGAACTGCTTTGCATACTACAAGCAATCCGATTGGAAGAAAATGTAATAACAGTATTGATCATATCATTATATATTCATGACATAAGGTCACGCGCATGTGACCCATAATGGGATTTCTTCAGATCACCCATGCCGCGACATATCAGTAAAGAGAACAATTAAATGAGAGATCAGATTGACCAAGACTCGTCAATTTACCTTACAGTTATATCCTTTCCTTATAATAACATCAGAAGTCAGGTGTGTTAGATTCGTTGATAACTCAGAGGAGGCAGTGTTCATTACACAATGATCAGGCCATAACCTCTGTGTTAAGTTGTATGTTATCTCACTACAGTTGTGGTTGGCATCACACAGGGAACCTGAAAACGAATAAACAAGTCACCTTAGCCGATTTTTGTTATTCTGTATTAGGTACTTTGGTCGATTTGCCCCCGAAGATTTAAAATATTTGGTTATCCAATCTTTTGATTATGAGCGTATTTGATGAAGGTTATTCCAGAAACGTGCCGTGCATAAATTCGGTTTCTACGTTTTTATTCATAACAATATACCTTTCAACCAATGTGTGTCAAAGTACAAATATGCTGGTAATTTTACTTCGAGATATCCGAACTTTCGGGTTATCCGGGATACATTACACAAAACACTAATACAAACCGACCTAAGGTAACATCTACAACTAACGGACAAAATGTGCATGTTCGATATATTCGCGAGTTCCTTTCCCCATTCATGACTTATCACCGGGTTTGTACCTTGAGTAACACGACGGGTACCACTAGTGGAGCAGGAACTGCTTACCCTTCCAAAATACCTGAGTTCACCTTCAGTTTTAGTGGGATTCGTGATTCTCGATTTTTAGTTTTCTATGTAGTGTTTTGTAGATCGTTGTTTGTTTCCTTTTTCTTCTGGCCACGTGGTCTGTCCTTCGATTTACCGCTTCTGCGTATCCCGTTGGTATCTTCAAGCTTTTATTCCACTTACAATAGACAATGAACAATGAAGTTCGAGTTATTACGAACGGACATTATGTATTCTTTATGTTTGCCCAGGAAATAACTATCCGAGTTCGAGATAAACTGTAGGTTTCCATACATCAATGTTTTAATGCATGTTTTTTAAATGTATGATTCCTCAGCTTACTAAAGAATCGTCAAAAATATCAACAAGAGCATGCAAAGCGAATAGGACATTAGAGACAGAAAAAAGTAATATACAAACGTATCATGCCACGACCAAGGTCACAGACAGACGGACAGACAATGGTGACCATCATAACGGAATAAGGGATATCAATATTTAATATATTTAGCATACGGCCTTAGGAGCTTATTTCAGTTCCAGAAATATGTGCATGCTAGCAAGGACAGACTTGATAATCAGATTGTTACAACTGGTTGGTTCGGTATCAGGATCATGTGTCCCAATTGAACGACATGTCTTACTATCTACATATGCACTGTATGAGCTAGCACTATATAAATTCAACTCGGTGTAATGGCAGGGGCGGATCCAGGGAGGGGGGCGCACCCGGCGCGTGCCCCCCTAAAATTGGAAAAAATATAATTTTTCACACGAAATACCCCAGAAATGTTCGCGCCTCCCTCCGCTCGGCGCAATTTTTTTAAGTGCGCCCTCCCCTAACTTGAAATCCTGGATGGTCTAAAACAAAATCGATATCATCATCTCATTGCCCTGTTGATTTTAAGCAAACACCACTCACTCGATATTCCTCAGTTTTAAACACATTTAGTTGCTCCATTTTTAGTTTCCTGAGTAATGTTTTGTAGATTGTTGTACTTTCTGTTCTTCTTCGATTTATAGCTTATGATACCCCTTTGCTATCTTTGAAAATTTTCTTCCGTGATGAAATATGAATCACGCCAAACGTTTAAGATGAAAATTCAATTCTTTTATACCACATTTGTTATTTTGAAATGAATACTTGGTTTAATAGAGATTCTCATATGAACAAAACGTCCGAAATATTTCAAAGTTGTCAATTTCCATCGTTTATGACCGTCGTAAGGAAATTGGCGGGAATTCTAATGCAGAAATTTGACCATCGTGGTAATTAAAAATATTACGAATATTTAAACAACTGTTTAATCACCTAAAAATAAGAGAAATCATTATTACGCAATCACTCACTGAGTTGCTCACTCACACAATTCATAGTATGATAGAAACTATACATGCACGTTAATTAGATTCATACTACACCGAGTTGCATCATGGGTAACCCACAGGTTACTCTCCACGCATCTATACTGTGTGTTAATTGGCAGAGAAATCCTCGTAGTCATGTGATCGCTTTAAGTCACGACGACTGTCTTTATATAGCCAACCAAGTCGCAGCTTTTAAATGTATCTAAATTAAGAAAAAGGGATTATTTGCAAACTATGAGAGCTGCCATTTTTCTGTATAGCTATTTCACCTCCAAGAAGGAGATTAACCATATCAAACGATTATTTTGAATGACAACTATCAATAGCGGTTTTTTTCAACGAAACGATGATTTCTCTGTCAGTTGACCTACGGGTCACTGGTGAGGAGTAATCGGAGCGTGATCGTCAGTTGTGGGGTACCCATGATGCTGTAGTTAAGATGATTGAATATCAGCTTTATATTTATACATATACCTGTGCTGGGGCCGCCTCTGTGATCGTATGGTAGTTGGATTTACAACTACCTATGCAATCAGTGCCTATCACCACTGATGTTGTGAGTTCAAATCTCGATCAGGGCGAGGTGTACAACATTATGTGATAAAGTTTGTCAGTGACTTGCGACAGGTCGGTGGTTTTCCCCGGGCCCTCCGGTTTCCTCCACCAATAAAACTGACCGCCACGATATAACTGAAATATTGTTGAAAGTGGCGTTAAACCCCATCAAACAAACAAACAAACAATATACCTGTACTGTCATATAACAGCTGAATGTCTTGAAACGAACTCGTATTCGCATGCTGTGAAGAAAACGATATATGGTCACTACAATGCCAGTCTTGTGACAAAACAACCAATGAGAATGATGAATTAAATTTAGACCGGATATCGTTTATCACCGGTATCACATGATCTCCTTCCCTAACAGCTAAGCTCCCGCCGGGCAGGAAACAGTTCTGAACATCTATGACCAATAAAGCTATGTTGTTTGATAATATGGAACCAAGTTGCAGACAAATGCACAGTAAAAACAGCCTGTAAATATATGCATATGCACAATAATTGGCAGTTCAATTGTCCAACTGTTTTTATAGAATTTACATTGAAAAATTGATTTTATTTTTGTTATGTAGTTGAATGACAGTAAAATGATTAATTATCTCTGCAAATAAAAGTAAGAGGAATCGCTAAAATGTTTGATTGTAAAATTCGAATGCCCTATAATATAATTGACTAATTTTTATATACTGAACATACATACATTCACGGGTCACAAATATTTCCACACTAAGATATTTCCCTATATATTACATATAAAACCACTCATTTTCAAAAGAAAATTCTGAAGTCATCTTTAAAAGCAGAGTACAAATCTATTCTAAGGTTTTCATATAATTTTTTCAAACTTTTATGTACAAACATTTATGATTTAAGCACAAATGTAAGTTCTCGGCATCACAATTGTTTAGTGAGTGAGTAATTGTTGTTTAAGGCCAATTCAGCAATGTTTCAGCTATATCATGGCGAGAACAAGTTAATTTTCAATGAGATGATGATGAGGTCCGCTTTGTTCTAGACCAACACGCTGAGTTGGATTTTTATAGTGCTAGCTCACTGAAACAACACGCCATGGATAGACATGTCGCTCCACTCGGACACATTATTCTGATTCCGAGCTAACCAGTTTTTGCTCTTTCTCCTTAATGCTGCGTACTTAGTGGAGAAGCAACAAATACCAATTGCATAGTCTTTGGTTTGACTAAAACGGGGCGCGAACACACGAATCTACCGCACTCAAGGTGAGCACGCTAACCACTACGCCACCGATGCGATTCACACTTTTTTAAGTTTATACAAAAGTAATATTTGTCCAACAATAATTTAACTTTGTGTTTAAATCATATTTTAGAGAAAAGTAGAAATACACTTATATCAAAACTATATTTATTTCTACTATTTATGCTGAAAATTTCATGAAAATCGAGTAAGAAATGACTTGACAATCTTTTTTTTTAAATGATGTTTTTATTTTTGTTTGTGCCAAATGTTCTGGATTGACAGGGATAGGGTTATGGTATTTAACGCCACTTTCAACAATATTTCAGTTATATCATGACTATCAGTTTTATTTGTGGAGGAAACGGGAGTACCCAGGGGAAATCACCGACCTGTCGCAAGTCAGTGATAAACTTTATCACGTAAGTGTTGTAATGAGTACACCTCACCATAAATGGCACTCGAACGTTAGTGGCGATAGGCACTGATTATACAGGTAGTTGTAAATCCAAGCATGATAGTAATTAATAATCGGGGGCACGATAGCATTGTTGTTCCCCCTACAGGTGTAATCACACTATCAGTCTCAGGGAACAGATACAGTAGTCCCTAAAATACAAGATGTAAACCCCTACATTGTTAGATACAAAGTAAAACATATAGATTGCAAAATGCTGAATGGCAAAAAAACCTGGCTTATGTCAGCTGAACCTTTTTAGGTAAGGCTATGGACTGGCTGGGTTAACCTAGAACTTTAATATAAACCTAAGTTTATAATTCCTAGCCCTGTACGAAAAGCTGGGGGGACCATTTGAAAGTGAACACCCTACGTCCGCATATGTAGTGGCCGTGATCGGATTTACAACTACATATGTAATCGGTGCCTATCACCACTAAAGTTATGGGTTCGACTCCCGCTCAGAGCGAGGTGTACAACATTTTGTGATAAAGATTGTCAGTGACTTGCGGCAGATCGGTAGTTTTCTCCGGGTCCTTCGGTTTCCTCCACCAATAAAGTTGACCGCCACGATATAACTGAAATAAAATGAGGCTTCAAAATAATTTTGAAACAATAAGTATGCCATTTTGAAGTACGTTTCTAATAGGATTATGATGCTTAACGCCACTTTCAACAATATTTCAGCTATATCGTGGCGGTCAGTTTTATTGGTGGACGAAACCGGAATACCAGGAGAATACCATTGACCTATAAACTACTTTTAAACAACGATAGTTTGTGTCAGGCATGGATACTGTATACACAAAAATGGGACCGTCGTGGTCATGATGGTATGACTGTTGGATTTACAACTACCTGTGCAATCAGTTCCCATCACCACGATATTTGTGAGTTCGAATCCCGCTCATGGTGAGGCGTACTTGATGCTAAATTATGTGATAAAGTGTGTCAGTGACTTGCGACAGGTAGGTGGTTTTCTTCGGATACTCTGGTCCCCGTTTCACAAAAGGTCGTAAATCGTAAACTTGGTCGTACGATAATCTTTACGGTTTACGACCGTTTCACAAAACTTACAGAATTCCGAAATACGACATTTTTTGGTCGCAAATTACCGACTGGGTCGGAGCAGTTGTAAATCGTAAATCGTAAAAAACATTCCGACAAGTTTTGTGAAACGGTCGCAAACTTAGTCGGTAAATGGTCGTAAGATAAATCGGTAATCGTACGATTTACGACCTTTTGTGAAACGGGGCCCTGGTTTCATCCATCAATAAAACTGAACGCCACGATACAACTGAACTATAGTTGCAAGTGGCGTTAAACACTATAACCCTACCCAGATAGCAACACTACGTTGGGCCGACGTTGGTCTTCGGGCGTTCGGATCGTTGGCCCAACGTCGGAACCCAACGTTGGCCCATCGTAATGTTGCTCATTGGCGCCACGTTGGCCCGACGGTCAGTTTACAACCATATGCCAACTCAATCCCACCATTATCCAACGTCGACCCAACGTCAGTCAAAACTATTTACAACCATGTGCCAACCTAATCCCACCAGTTTCCAACGTTAGCCTAACGTCAGCCTAAACTATTAACTACTATATGCCAACCCTTTGCCAACCATGTTCAATCAGTGTCTAACGTCAGCCCAACGTCCAGCCTCGACTATTTACAATCATATTCCACCAGTGGTTCACGTTGGTCAAACTTTCAATAACCTCCCATGTGATACTCATCAAACAGTAGTATGAAAAAAATTTGTAGACGCAACAGAAACTATGATTCAAAGCATATGCCAAGTGATGTGTCACAGTCTCCTTGATTATGGCTATACTTAAGATACATCAATTGTTAATATATATATTAGGGATGGCAACGAGTACCCGGTTAACCGGGTACTCGCTCGCACATCCGATTATCGAATACCAAAATCGGTATTCGGTTACTCGGAAAACCTTTTCATGAAAATAATGATAAAATTTTCCGGACAATAAATAATTACATAATGTTAGATATAATAGAAATCGTACACATAAACAAGCTCTTGGCATGTTGACATAACAATCATTGGTCAATTAAATGATAATTGATCTCTGATCTGTTTATTCCCCCGGCAAAACACTAGCTTGTAGGTTTAACCATGTTAACCAAACAACGTGATTAAACTGGTATGAACACAATTCGAATTTAAAGTATTGAACTATTAAAAGTTTGTTTGAATTGAATTTCGAGAGATAGGGATGTGAAAATCCCACCTCCTACATCTAAAGTTTGGAAGTTTTACAAACGATGTAATGACTCGAAAACTGTCAAATGCCAATAACTGATTCTCTTGCGTGGTGAAAAGATAATTCCGATAAATATTCAAGACTCGGTTCTTGCGCGCCGGTATTTAGCTGTTCCGTCAACATCTGTTCCGTCAGAAAGAATCTTCTCGGCAGCAGGTTTGATTGTTACGAAGCTTCGCAACAGACTGTCATCGTCTTGCATCGACCAAATTATTTTCCTTAGCAAAAACTCTGTACCACAGTGACCGAATAACAATCATGAATGTGACATGACATAACCTGGTATATAAATAATTTGTACTGTGTTGTAAATAATAAATTTATATTTTTAAATTTGTTATCATTCAACTGAATCTTTACAATTATAGTTGAAATATAAAACTTTGAAATAATGAAAAGAAAGGAAGAAAACAGAAGTGCCATTGAACCCAGCTGTACCTTTCTTAAACCGAACAAAATAAATTTTCTACCGAGTAACCGGGTACTCGATCGGAAACCTGACCGAGTAACCGGTTATAAGGTTTTAATCGATTTGACATCCCTAATATATATATACCATATACAGTAATAAATTATACTGTAATTCCGATACATTGTTTTTCTGTATGTCACGAACATTTCACCTAAATTTGTATATTTTTCCCAATAAAGTAATTGATTTGCAATAAGGAATTGAAACACTTTCCAGTATGAAAATTAGACAGGAACAAAGCACTTGCAAATATTTTAATTACTATTGACGAATCGTGTTTCAGTTCAAATAATAAATCATAAGGAGACTAGGTAATCAAACAAGAACCATTAGTACTTTCAGAACAGAAGACGCATGCTTCAGTCGGTTCAAATTTCAACTAAACTTTTCTTCCTAACTAAACCGTATCAATGCATATGAGTTCCCTCTTTAGTGCGGTTTCGATGTGTTTCACACGTTTCGTGAATGTGTATTAAGCTCTGATTCTGGATTTAGTATCATAACAAAGGTACCTATGTCCTAGTGTCTATGATTTCTTTTTGTCATGTGTCAATTGTTCGCAATCAGAAATATTGAACAATTCCTTCGATATTCTACTGCCAACATTCAATAGCTTCATAAAACTGCTAGATAAAAACACCTAAGTTTTAAAACATTTAATCAGCTATACTGCAATACCAAAACAATTATTCCTTGTTCCAAAAAATTCCAACAGGGAATATAAAATTAAAATTGTCCAGCATAAACCTATTATGATGCGTCTCGGCAAAACCGTTAGATAAAAGTGCTCGATAAAACAATTATTGTCAATGTCTACTGATGAGGAACGTTCGGTTCCTGTTGATTGCCTTCCACATTTTTTCTCTTTTTTCTTCCACCACCCCGATCACTATCATATTTTAACCAGTCTTTGATCACATTTTCTATTCTATCATCCGTTTCCTGTCTTGTTAGAATATTTCTGCGAACTGCACCTGGAATAATTTCAAACAAAGTAAGTATACGTTTTGAAGAATAGATTCATAAATACGTCCAAATGTTTCACCAAATTGTAAATGAATTCAGTTGATATCTGTTTTGAAGTCGATTTCTCTTACTTGTGTAAAATTAAATTAGATGAGAGATAGTAATTTGGGAATGTATTAGAACCGTATTAGAATCATCACAATTTGAAGCATGTGTTATATCAGCACCGGCGGGGTTTGGGATTAACCGGCAAATTGTCTTCCAGTGATTTTTTTTTTTTTTTTTTTAACTTTTCTTTTAACTGTCCAGTAAGACATTTTATTGAGTCTGATGTGAGAATGCGAGGTTTTTTTTTCTGAAATAAAAAATAATAATACGAACGTCGCGGTAATTATTTTAAATGTATTTATTATGCATTCACCAGCCAGTACTGTGTATGAGAAGCCGGTATGTTATTTATAATACTAACAAATTGTACAACTTGTCAGTAACTCATGCGTTTGACCTAGCTGCAATAATGTAGCTCCTGTGACAAACTTGTGTCTCGGCAGAGCTACAACGCGGTCCCATTCGTCACAATGGAGCAAAAAAAAAGTTGCAGTTGAAACATAAAAACTCACTATTTACGCTTCAAACATTTCATTATAACAATTACTGATGATCCCAGTCCTTGTTAAATCGGTTTGGCTGAGAAATATATGCTTTTCAAAGTTAGCAACAACCTTGTTCAAATTTATCGATCGTTTTTCATAACCGGAAACTACGGAAGGCGGAGCTTTTCTAAATATGGTATTTCTTATTACAAGCTGATGTAAACATTCCAATCGTAACTACTCGGCCATTCTCGCTACCCTGTTATTTGCAGGGTAGCGAGAATGGCCGAGTAGTTACGATTGGTAAACATTCACGCCTAAATCGCCAAATATGGTATCGACATCCAAATAGTGAGGCCGGAAATGACGAAATTCAAAATTTTCAAAGAGAAGATTTTTATTTTGTGGGAATTACATTCTAAAATACTGGTAGGTGATAAAAACTTGTTATAATAATGGACAAAAGGAAAGGTTATGTCTTATTATTGATAAATGCAGGCGTCAGAAGCTCTGTAAGCGAGCGCAAAAAATCTCGGCGGCTGCTCCATTACGTGTAATGGCATCCCGTTATAACCCTTGCGAGTAAGCGAGCATTTAGGGTTTTATTATTAGAACTAGTTTGACCCAGTACACATGTCGATGTGATAGATAAAAGAAAATTGGTCAGGCCGCTCGTGTTACAATTAATCAATTGTTCACGCAACTTCTCAAGTAATAGTTATTTAGATACTACACAGAGTATAATTATAACAAACACCAATCTATATCTAAATGATATTTTTCAAATTTGTAGACAAAAACTATAATAAAAAGATCAGAGGTTAATTTCACCTTAATTTAACGGCATAAAAATAACCTGTTATAGCTTTTTTTAAATTGTATTTCTCATCAATAAAAACTCCCTCATAACTCTAGTATGTATACAAGTGCAATTGCAAAGGAAATAACTGTGCGAGATATCGACCGAAACTACAAAAATTTGCATGGTAATGAAAAAAAAACATGGGAAAAAATCAGTATATACAAAATGTATTATTTCGCAGATAAACAAAACATTCAAATGCAAAAAGGGAGTTCCCATACTTGTATATAACCAGTACGGTTTGTCCTGAATTCGCACAAAACCATATGAAACCACGCAATATTTAAATCATTTTATCACAAAAGCCTATGATCAGCAAGCTTTAAAAAATCATCATTTCAGACGCATCCTTGATATATAGGATTTCTTAATTATTCTTTAACAGTGATTTTTCCGTATGACACCTTCATTTACTTTCGTTATTTCTTTTCAACGAAGTTTTTCTTTAAAACATAAAGAATTGAATGTAAACACTTACATTTCTTCATCTTTCGTCGTCTTCTATGCAGGATGTCAAAAGAAGTGGCGCGCAAACGATTTCTATAAAGCTACATGAAGTATCAAATTACATGCATCATCAAATATTATCAAAGAGGGATGGTAGAAATTTACGATACAGCTGAGACGGCCAAATCCTAAAATAGATGTTAAAAAAGTAAAAAGTGCATATAAAGGAAATGAAAGATGTACAATTCAAGCATACATCTAGTGTGGGTGTGTGTGGTGGGGCGAGACATAATATCAAACAAATGTATTTATGAAAAAAAAATCAAATCGACATACTATGGAGTAATTAATGTGCGACCAAGTACCGACGCCGGGCCGACGACACGTGGCCGACGGTTGGTCAATGGTCAGATCCAAACGTTGGCTAATCGGCTACACATTTCACCATCAAAAATCATAAGTCGTACCAACATTGGGCCAACCATATCAACCCAACGGTTGGGCTGCTCACGTTGGCCCAACGTGGGGCGAACGTTGGCATGCCAACTGCGACGTTCGACCAACCATGCCAACCATGTACCAACGTTGGATCAACGTCTTGTTGCTGACTGGGATAACCCCTTATATATAAAAATATCATAATCTTACATATTTTAGCTACTTTTTTATCAAAAAAATATCACTGACCAAGTTCATTGATAATTTAGAAGCGGTTCCTTTTTTTAACTGATAACTATTTTCGCTCTTATTTTTAAACTTTAACACAACAGGTTTTGTTATAATGGTGACTACATGGGGAACCTCGCTTAGTAAACATCTTACTGGTAAATTAATGTCAATTCGAACTAGCCATTGGGTATAATAAAATGACCATTAAGCTACGAGAGGCCTAAATGGGGGAGGGGTGTAGGTGTCAACATATATCTGTTCCCTATAATATTTGTTCATTTAGGAAATAATATTATGGTTATGTTAGTATATATATTTGGGAATAAATAATACATAATAGATTATACCTGTCTATAATATTTATTCTCACATAAAAAATGAAATTCTATTATAGGAATGTGTATCATACATTTGTCACACATCAATAATCACACCTATGAATATGTTTAAACATTTTCTTGACTGTGATTTTCATTATCACATGACTGTTTGTTGACCTTGAACTTGAATTAGTTGAAGGTGTGTTTGAGTGCTTGAACATGGAGGCAGAGGAGTATAATAAAATCTTTAATTTCTTAAATGATGGATCCTTCAGCAAAGGTAAGCACAATTGTTTGAGTTGTTATTATATATATATTTAAATATAGCATAAATTGTAAATAATCTTACAATAGCAACAAAAAAAAAGAGAGAGAGAAAAAAAAAAGACTTATTGCATGTTGTAAGCACCAGTCTTTTAAACTTGATAAAATAATTTATGACTTATGAAAAGACTTTTTGAACAATTCAACCAATATTTACAAAATGAACAGGCAACTCTCGATGCAAATCAAGGTACTGGCTTGGGACAGGTACATAAACGTGGCGTGTTTAAATATACCTGGATTTCTTCCTTTTAACGTAGATTGTATATTATTTACACTGACTTTTGCTGTTCGAATTGCTGATAATGAATTTTGGTGTTTAGTGCCATATTCACCAACATATATACATATCGTGAAAGTCGGTTTTATTGAAATCTGAGAGGGGCCGTCGTGGTCGTGATGATCGCATGGTAGTTGGATATACAATCAGTGTCTATATCACCATTAAAGTTGTGAGTTCGAACTCCGTTCATGGCGAGGTGTACTCGATAGAACTTTATGTGATACAATTTGTCAGTGACTTGCGACAGGTAGGTGGTTTTATCCGGGTACTCCGCCTGAAAATATAACTGAAATATTGTTGAAAGTGGCATTAAACACCATAGCCCCCCACCCCCCTGAAAGTTGGTTTTATTGAAACCCGAGAGTACCCGCGAAAACAAAACCCCCACAGATTTCCGTTAATTTCTTAACCTTTATCTTAAGTAAATATTTTAAGAAAACTAAAATCAATACCCAGTATTTATAGTTTCCCAATGACTGTTTATTAACGTTGACCTCGTGACCTTCCTTTGTAAATTATTATTGTATACGAAATAGTATTTCGTAAAGTGATTTAAATCAATTGCATTTATGATATCTTCTAGATACTTGGGCATATGTTGTTCCTTTGTATGGTTCCACGTACAACATACGTTCCTTTATTACACACCCTTATTTTGTCGATATTCTCAAACGATAATAAATTAGACTTTCCTATTGAGAATAAAAACAATATGAATATAATGAGAGCCTCGCTACAATTTCCATAGGGTTAGGGTTATGGTGTTTAACGCCACTTTACATTTTCTATCAACGAGGTACATTATTATCACATAAAAACAGAAAGAAAAAAATAATGTTATGCACTTCAATACAAAGAAGTAAACGGCATAGTTCAATTTACAAGGTTTTTTTTACATAATTTATTATTTACTCGGCAGTTAAACGTGACTTGTTGTAGCAAAATCGATACTTTATTAAAAAAAAACAAAAACAAGAGGTGTTTATACCAGGAACTAAAAACGGCGAGTACGAAATTCACGTTGCACATATGAAGACAAGAATTCACCGTAAATTATCTAAACTAGAATAATTTTATATAATTAGTAAGAAAGGATAAAGGAAATCGAACGTCCAACATCCCATTCGAACACAAACCAAAGTAAAGCAACATTGCTTTCATTGCTTGTTCCTATATTCGTATGAGACAGACTTCACTACAGGGGCCTCTCAAGAAAAACGAAAAGAAACTAGCCCGATTCTTTAATCTCACGTTCCGCTGTATAGATGATGTCCTTTCACTGAATAATTCTAGGTTTGGTGATTTCGTTGATCGCATCTATCCCATTGAGCTTGAAATAAAGGATACCACAGATACATCAACACACCTGCTGGAGGATAGGGGGTGCCATCTAGCAAGGTTTTGTTTGATCATTAGACGGAAGAACAGATTGAATATAGACACTATCTATAGGTCTCGTGTTTAGAGCGGCACGTACACAATGATGTCCTTTCACTAAATAATTCTAGGTTTTGTGATTACGTTGATCGCATATATCCCATTGAGCTTGAAATAAAGGATACCACAGATACAGATAGGTCTGCATCATACCTTGACCTAAGCCTTGAAATTGACAGTGAGGGGAGGTTAAGAACGAAACATTACGACAAAAGAGATGATTCAATTTTCCCATTGTGAACTTTCCATTTATATGTAGCAACATTCCAGCAGTACCTGCATATGGAGTATATATCTCTCAGTTGATGCGATATTCCAGAGCTTGTGGTTCCTATCAGGATTTCCTTGATAGCGGGTTCCTGCTAACAATGAGGCTACTAAACTAAGGGTTCCTCTTGGTTAAGTTGAAGTCATCACTTCGAAAGTTTTACGGACGCCACCATGACTTGGTTGACCGTTATGGAATATCTGTGTTACAAATGACCACGGATATGTTCCACTTGTCGTAAACACTTCCCGGTTCTTTCCTCATTCATGATTTATTAACGGGTTTATAACTAGAGAAACATGACGGGTGCCGCTAGTGGAGCAGGAACTGCCTACCCTTCCGGAGCACCTGAGTTCACCCCCGGTTTTCAGTTGGGTTCGTGTTACTTCATCTTTAGTTTTATATGTATGTTTTGTAGATCGTTGTTTGTCCTTTTGTACTTTTTTTTTTGGCCATTGTGTTCTCTGTTCTTCTTCGATATACGGATTCCGATTACCCCTTTGATATCTTCAAACTCTTCTTACATATCACAGGCACGGTAGGGTCTTCAACAATGAGAACTCATACCCCGAAATCCGGATTTAAAATATATTTTATTTTGTTGTCTGCGAAGTCATTATAATGCGATTTTAGGTTATTTAAAAAAAGTTTGCCCTCATTTATTTTAATTTTTGTTAAATTTTACAGAATAAAAAGGAATGGGATTCATCATCTATAGATAACTTCACAGGGGTCGTCGTGGTCGTGATCGTATGGTAGTTGGATTTACAACTACCTCTGCAATTAGTGTCTATCACAATGTACTAAAGCTGTGAGTAAGACTCCCGTTCACGGCGAGGTGTACTCGATGCAACATTATGTGATACAGTTTGCCAGTGTCTTGCGGCAGGTCGGTGTTTTCTCCGGTTTCCTCCAACCAATAAAACTGACCGCTACAATGTAACTGAAATATTGTTGAGAGTGACATTAAACACCACAACCCTAACCCCCCCCCCTAATTCCAAATGTACATATTAGTTTTCTTATTTCATAAACAGTACATCAAAACCTGCCAATGCGGTCACCTCTATTAAGCACTCCAGTCACTTTTTTCTTGTCCGGGTATTGAAAGCTTCATATGAATTGAACCTCTTTTAGGAGGTCACCTGTCCTATAAGGCCACGTTTTCCTGTCCCAACGATGACCCTTTAATACAGGTTTGAATTATATGGTTAGGATCAAGATGTTAAACGTCACTTTATCACATAATGTTGTATCAAGTACACCTCGCCATGAGCGGGATTCGAACTCACAACGTTAGTGGTGATATGCTAGGCGCTGGTGATAGGAACTAACGTACGATCACGACCACGATGACCCCTGTGTGATTGTTTTATATGTGAAATAATAGTCTTGTAAAATAGCTTGAGTATGCTACTATAACTAAGTAATACATTTTATTGCAAAACCTCTTGTTTTAACTTAAACATATGATACTCCACCATAAAACTAGTCGCCACAAAATTAAAAGAAATGAAAAATGGCTGATTGTGGCAATAAAAATACATACACAATTGCCATAAATTTCCAAAATAAACATTGATCATAATGTCGAAGCAAATACTAACACGACAAATCAAACTAAACAATATCGATGTCTTATTCACACACCCTTTTTATTTCCAACATGGAAACCTCATAGGTGGTGTAATGGTTAGCGTGCTAGCCTCGAGTACGGTAAATAGTGAGTTCGAGCCTCGAGTGCGGTAGATAGTGAGTTCGAGCCTCGAGTTCGGTAGATAGTGAGTTCGAGCCTCGAGTACGGTAGATAGTGAGTTCGAGCCTCGAGTACGGTAGATAGTGAGTTCGAGCCTCGAGTACGGTAGACAATGATTTCGAGCCTTGAGTGCGGTAGATAGTGAGTTCGAGCCTCGAGTACGGTAGATAGTGAGTTCGAGCCTCGAGTGCGGTAGATGGTGAGTTCGAGCCTCGAGTGCGGTAGATTGTGAGTTCGAGCCTCGAGTGCGGTAGATAGTGAGTTCGAGCCTCGAGTGCGGTAGATATTGAGTTCGAGCCTCGAGTGCGGTAGATAGTGAGTTCGAGCCCCGGTTGGGTCAAACCAAAGAGTAAAATTGGTATGTGTTGCTTCTCCGCAAAGAGATAAGACTGGTTGGCTCTTAATTAGGATTATGTGTTTTGAGTGGAGCGACATGTTTACCCACGGACTGTTGTTTCAGTGAGCTCGAGCTAACACTATAAAGATCCAATCAAGCGTGTTGGTCTAGTACAAATCGGGTCATCATCATCTCATAAAATATAACTTGTTCTCGCCATGATATAACCGAAAAAGTGTTCATTTGGCTATAAACAATAATCACTCACTCACTCACTCACTCACTCGTTCTCCTGATGATGTCCATTTTGTTCTATGCAAACACCCTGAGTTAAATTTTTATAGTGCTAGCTCACTGGGTAGACATGTCGCTCCACATGGACACAGTAGTCTGATTCCGAGCCAAATAATATTTGCTCTTACTCCTTAGTGCCGCGTGCAAAGCGGAGAAGCAACAAGTATCAATTTTATAGTCTTTGGATTGACTCGACCGGGGTTAGAACTCAGCTCTACCCACTGCATGAAACATTATCTTTTGTTTGCCTTTTCAATTCACCAAAAGCCGATCGGAAGTTCATCTGTAACTGAAGTTCATATTTCATCAGCTTTCTACTGGACTATTAGTGTCATCTGCCCAGTGGCCAGTGCATCTGTTCTTGCATATTCTTTATGCAGTTGTTAACAAATTGTCAGTTAATTAAACTGAAACAAAGTCTCTGCTATGTCTCCTTGGGCATAGTTTTAGTCTTCACGCTCCCCAGAGTTTTTACTTGAGCATTCTTATGATGTGCTACAAGTCTTCTTTTTTAATCACAATTTTTGGTAAATGGAACCAAAATGATTGAATAGTTATTTTGAGGCCGAGTTTTCATTGAACTTTTTATTCATTTGATCTTTTACAGCACTTTCCCTGGGCACTTGTTACTATATTTGTATACATGAACATTTCTTCAACATCTTGGTCTTATGATTTCAAATACTCTATTAGTCTATAGTACAGGGATAACCACCATTTCTGATGGTTGCAATTTAGTCATATCATTGTAAAATTACTGGTGTCCATATGATACACATAGCTACCAGTACTCAACTATTAAATGGGCCAGTTAAGATAACAAGGCGAGAATTCATGTTCACATGAGCCTCTAGTTTGTTAATTCAGTATTGATTTGTTGAATTTATTTATTTGCTTGTTGAAGATGATTAAAATTTAAAAGAAAACATTATTTCTTCTGTCTGTATGTAAATTACATGCCTTCTAGCTTAGTCATCAATTGCAACTTATATCAGAAAACATACCAATTTCACTCAATGCTCTTGATTAATTCATTGTCTTTGAACAATGCAGTAAATAAAACAAAGTAATGCTATATATAGGGTGTTTCATCTTTAAATACAGTGATGGGAGTCAAATTGTGGTCTGGCAAGATATAACGATTGATCAGTTTCATCGTTTTGTATGCCTGAAGGTTTAATTCAGATGGAAAAGTTGAAAAAAAACAAGCTTAGTTTATAAATTTACAGTATTGTAAGCATTTTGTGTCTTGTGTCAATATATGATATCAATGTCACATCAAATGCTTTCAACCAGCTTGCAGATCATTTTGGAAGAAGGAAATCAACTGCATGCAACCTTTTGTTAATGAACGGTAGGAGTTGATCATGTCACATTGTGGTCTGGCAAGATATACTGATTGATCGGTTTCAACGTTGTATGTCAGGAGGTTAAAAAACGTAATTCTTTGGGAATACACTTTCATTACCTTTTTTTACCTTTTTTAGTTGTGAAAGGTGAAATATTGTTCATAGTTTGGTCTAAAAAGATCAGGTTTTGATAACCTTTTGTAATATTTCAATTTGGAAAGGTCACCTTTTTGGTGATCTTTTGGTTCAATCAGATGACATTTGGTTTATATTTTGGTGATAAAAGGTGAACTTTGATTGACCTTTTGGTTCAATCAGATGACATTTGGTTTATATTGTGGTGAAAAAAAGGTGAACTTTGATTGATATTTTGTTACTAAAAGTTAATTGGGAAGTCCATCTTTTGATTATATTTTAACCATATGAAAGTTGGCATTTCATACACCTTTTGATGTTAACAAAAGTGGGCCATTTCGACTACCTTTTAAGAAACAAAAGGTGAACAAAAAGATGATCTTTTAGACCTTTTGACTTTTTTCAAAATGTATCCAAAATACAACAAAAGGTAATGAAAATATGACATTTCCAATACCTTTTGGCTGCCTCAAAA
The DNA here is from genome assembly GCA_963680875.1 of Bathymodiolus brooksi. Classification (NCBI taxonomy): domain Eukaryota; kingdom Metazoa; phylum Mollusca; class Bivalvia; order Mytilida; family Modiolidae; genus Bathymodiolus; species Bathymodiolus brooksi. The sequence goes on from OY804589.1 coordinate 70,223,596, forward strand.
GGAGAAATGTCATGCAGTGACCGCTCTCTTAGCGAGCGCGCAAACCATTACACCACAGAATGGTATGGTTTTCATGAGAACGATGGTCAATACAATTTTAAATAATAATTAATATAATATATAAGATAAAACAAAGACTTCGGCACTGACATGTTTTATTAGATATTATTTATAACTGAAATTTACAGTTCCTAAATAATGTAATTATTAATAATAAAAAAAGGTAAGGTTCTCCTCTCTCAGACATATATAAATTAGCCGATTTTGAATCGTTCGATTTTGAGTGTAACTGATGAAGATTATTCCATAAACGCGTCGTGGGTCCTAAATTTGATATCTACGTTTTTATATTTAGAAAACTATTAAAAATATTCTACACATTCAGTGGTTGCATGTCTCATCATACAAAAAAGAAGAAAAAAACAACAAAATCTCTGTTAAAATAATACTTACAGGAAGTGTGTTAAAGCCATGTCCAGAAAATTGTGTAATGCTATGTTTCTACATTCCTCTAATCACAACACACTTAGACAATGTTTACATATGTACCTAAGGCTCTGGTGGGAACCTGTAGTAATATTACTACAGATACAAATTAAAGTTTCGTGTCTATAGATCCGTGAGAGAGATACCTAAGGAGAGTGGTTTTACGTAATGCGGTTGACATAAAAGGCGTTACGAAATGTTGTTGTATGACTTTCTATTGGGTAAGTGTCAGGTTCAAAATTAAATGTCTTAGCATATACCTTTAAAGGCTGTCAGAATTGAATTTTTTTGTTTATATTAAAAGTTGCCAATATTCGATGTTTTATACTAATAAAATTTTCTGAACAAGAAGCCAGGTTTCAAAAATAGGTTATAATGTCGTAATTAGTGAAAAGAATTGGAATGTCTGTTTGTAAATCGCCATTAACACAACCTAATTATAAGTCGGCTGCTTTTCCGAAGTTTGCCGAATACTGATAACTGCTATTAATAACCAGGAAGCATATTGCATGTAAATTCGTTAGAATTAATATAATTTAAGAAATATATCTATGATATTGGATCCAGGGGTAATCAGTTAATATTATATAATGGTAATTAGTAAGAATGACACTTAAAATCGGAAATATGTGATGAAATCAATAAAAACAAACCCAAACTCTGCAAAGGGGCCCGATAAAGGGAAAATTGTAAACCAATTGTATTGCATATTATTGACAACACTCGAGTTGTTTTGATTTTATTTTTTTAGAAAAAAACAAACATGAAGTTCATTATTTTAGTCTCTAATTTAAAAGAGATATCACCTAGCGTTTTCTCCTGAAAAAAAAAGACTATATAAAAAACTACAATGCAATTCTACTGTTAAAATATGATTCGGCCGAAAAAAGATACTAAATAAGGGTAATAACAAAATTACCGAACTCCGACTAAATTAAGCTTAGGTATTGAAAAATGGAGTAGGTCGGTATAACATTTTTTTTTAATTTTTACACAAAGCTTGCTGAATCCTCCTTTTTGTGTCGTTTTCGTATAGAATCCGTCAATGTTTTTGTTCAATTCCACGATTCGATTTGTGACATGTGCTTTCTTCATCAACAAACAATTTCGCACATGCGCAAACGTTTTCCCGAATGAGTTCACTGTCAGGTTGTATGAATATTGAGCGGGTAAACATTGGATTCTTTACTGGATACAAGAAAATAAAACAGCGACGTATCTCCTTCGTTCTAGGCTATTTACGTATGATATTATGAAAAATGTCAACTGCAATTAGTATAAAACGTCGAATATTGGCAACTTTTAATATAAAAAAATTCAATTCTGACAGCCTGTATGCCTTTTAAATATAGTATATATTATAATTATCGGTGGTTCTCTCCGGGTACTCGGGCTTCTTCCACCACTAAAACTGGTCGCCATGATATAGCTGAAATATTGTTGAAAATGTCGTTAAAACACTAAAAATAAAATAAAAATAAAAAATATATAATTATCATAGCCGGTTTAGTCTGTTTTCATTTGACTTCTATAAATCTGCAGAAAAAATTCTTAAAGATTAATTTTTCAAATATTTTTTTTAGATGTATATACAAACTCTGATATTAAAATATGATATTAAAAATACAGCATATTTATAATTATAATATAGCCAGTTGAAAAAACCCCAGATCAGAGCATATGTTATTAAAATACATCGTATTTATTGATATTATACTTTACGTTTATATTTTCGCTATTTGTTTTTGTTAGCGAACCGGTCTATTTAGCAGTATATAGACCGGGCACGGTCCATTTAATGTTTTCTTCCGGATTTTGTCCGAACTCGTTTTTGGTTTTAGATATACAATAACAAAAATGTCCTTGATTGTTTCTGTTATATTGTTTCTGTTGTTTATTACATGTTCAAGTTTGATTTATGTTTTATTGTTTACTATGTTTACTATCAGCATTTCTACCCACAATTCAAATACCGGAAGGTATTAAAACACGACAGATCCATTATACACACAAAATGGATTTGATCAAATGAAAGTCTATGGAGTAAATGACCATGACCCGCCGGTGACCGCTCGATAGTCCGAAGGTCCATTACTCCGAAGGTTCATTAGTCCGAAGATCCGTTAGTCCGAAGGTTCATTAGTCCGAAGGTCCGTTAGTCCGAACGTTTTAAGGTCCGTTAGTCTTGTTTTTCGTCCAAAGGATAGGTATCGAACAGTGTTGAATTGATTTAATATTCAGTCCTTTATCAAATTAAGTAAGAGAAGCAAGATACTCATATTCACATCCTGACTAAGCAGTGGTCTATCCAGGTGGGTTGTAGGCTGTACGCCCATCTTTTGCTAGCAAAACAAAATGTGTAATCGGCAAATATAGGTAAAACTTAAAACATTTTGTAGAAAACACGCCAAAAATTGCACCAAACCCCTGTTTTGTGGTTATGGATCCAAGCGTGCTAAGTCTAAAAAAAAAAAGAGAAAAAAACCGCGTCGTCTCTGAAATATATGGAAATTATTCCAATGAAGTAAACCCTCCACTAAAACTCTGATCTTAACCAAATATGTTTAAGCTTAAAACTTAAAAGATATTTATATATTAAAATTTAAAAGATATCTAAATATTAGATTATTTTTAAGACCCGTTGTTGATCCAATTAACAACTGGGATTTTTTTGCTTAGCAAAAGTATCAACAAAATGGTGCTGATCGAAGGATAGAGCTCTTCGTTTGTGACGTTAAGGGTGTCCTTCAGATTCGATGGTTTAGCGGTTGTCAATGTTGCCCAACGGGCTTGCCACCTTTTGATTTCGGCTTTAAAACATAACTATGTCGCAGCGTAAATCGGTTTTGTATGTGTCAAATATAACGTCTACGGTGTCTGGTGTTAGTCTAGGCAAGTTCATTGGTATCAAGTATTGTGCCTGGTATCTGCTGCCATTTTCAAGTAATCTCGCGGTAAGCTCTGTTATGTAATAGTTCATAAACGGGTAGTACATAGATTGCTGCCAAAACTGGCTAGGGTTATCAGCGGGATGACCAGCTCGGTTGATCTGTCGGCCCGTTCTCCTTGGAATAGTCGGTAGAATTTCAAACTGATCGGCAATAGAAACGGCCATATCAAATAACGATCGAGTCCCACACAGTTTGGTCGTTTCGTTCCGATGTTAACTGATTAAAAACAACTTCATTCTCTTTGACCACTTCTACCAGATCGCATATAAAACACGTTATAATGATTATTAATCATACTGAAAAGTGGGATTCTTCCCATGTCAATAATAATATTTTTAGTGAAAAGCAAACAATTTTTTTTTGCCGAAATGATGTGCAAGCAATTGATTTTTTGCGTAAAGGCAGCTACGCGCCTGATATCATAAAATATCATCAAACAAATGTGTTATGCATATTACGTACGGGTTAAACTAGAAAAAAAATCATTATTTCCTGCAATTTCGGTACTTTGTTGTTTTATACCTTAATTTATAGTAACACTACTTTAAGATACATGTTTGCACAAGGACGGATGGACGAACGCAGACCATTACTGTGTCACTCCGTTGCTTCGCGGCGGGGGACAAAAAAGGTATACGGGTTGAATATGGGCGCACTACGTTTGAGCGCATTTTCAATTTTAAGTGTGTTACGTTTGAGCGCATTTTACCTGTGGTTTGCCTTGGGAATTTAATATCTAAAAATGTGAAAAATAGAAATAAAAATATATACACTTTATTATAAAAGATTACACCACTAAAAAACACATAAAAACATCAAAGGATTTATTTAAGATGTTTTATGAAATAGATTTAAGAATGTTTAAAAATGTTTATAAAAGTAGCACTAAAATCTTACAAATCAGTTGTTGCGGAAAATTTCAACCCCATTGACTTCATGTAATTTGCTCTAGAAAGTTCTCCTGTCTCTAACCTACGTATTGTTCTAAGAAAAACGCAAGTTTTTCCTTCTCGGTGCGCCTGACTGTAGCGGGGTTGTCAAGACCTCGAATTTTAATGAATGTAGTTGTCTGTATTTGTTTTAACACATCAATGAATACATATATACATGGGTGCGCAGAATAAAACTGATCATTGAAGTGACTGTGAAAGCACTCCGGGCCATTGTTAATGCGTTTAGCTGTACTGCAAGGTTTTGAAGCCCACATTGTAGGAGGATATTTTGAGTTTTCGTCCACATAGGTTTATAATAAATAGTTAGAGAACTTAGAACATCGTTCCTTTGTGGGTGCCTCTGGTATCATCTCCTCTACAAAACTGTCTACGGTTTCATCAGGAGGTAGAAAGGGAAGTCCAAAAAATTGGGATAGCCATTTACCAATTTCACTAGATTTATCTTTGTAGTCCTGTGCAAGACCAAGAGACTGAATTTTTCTATACCACGCTTGACCAAGATGAAGCCTACAACCTTTAATTTCGACTTCCCTGAATTCTTCTCTTAGAAGGTTAACCATTCCAAGTTCAAAATCAAGATTTATTTTCTTCGGCTCAAATTTTTATAATAATTTCTTTTTTTTCTCAGGTAAATAGTAAATAGCTAAGGTAAAATGCGCTCAATCGTGGATTTTTTTGCGCTCAAATGTAAGATTTTTTGCGCTCAAATGTAGGAGCAATGCGCTCAAACGTCGTGCAACGTTGAATATATACGTTTATTCAAACCAGAAATAACAGAGTTCAAACGTATGGGTGGCCGACATTAGGACAAACGGACCTTCGGACTAACGAACCTTCGGACTAATGGACCTTCGGACTAATGGACCTTCGGACTAACGAATCTTCGGACTAACGCCACGGAACCGGCCCGCCGGTATGCATAAAGCTACTTAATTTTAGATGTTCCTTATTAAACACTTAAGTTAAGGTACCTCCGCCCGTTTTACCTAAGTGGTATGCATAAAGCTCCTTAAAATAAAAATACACTTAAGTTTTCACTTAAATCTAAGGTATCTATTGAGGTATCTTAAATATGTAAATTGCAGCGACTTCGAACCAATTAACGATTAACGAAATTTTTTCAATATCGTTGATATTCATATTTAAATGAATATCGAATGGGTATATTGTCCGAAATATTTTTTATGGGCTCTAATTATTAATTAATTCATATCTCAACAGAAAGTATACGTAACTTTTCCGGGGCAGTTTACTTGATTTATTGCGTCAAAAATAATATGATAATACACGGCTGGTAATCGGCACAAGCAGAACAGTTGGTTCTGCAAAGAAATTCGTGAGGATAACTTCCGGTTTTGGTGGAGGAGAGTTCACGAAGACGCTTCGCAAGGTATGTACATGTCAAAAATTGAAGTCTCTTTTTTACTGCTCGAATATTGCAAAATCAGAGAATGCTATGCTGTGGCGAATGCTTTCACGATTAGAAACATGTATAGTTTATTCTTGTATATGAAGTGTAACTCTCGCAAAATCAATCGTACCACGAAAAACATGACGAAAATTGTGACACTCTTACATTTCTTAGTTGTTCTAGACAAAGATGCAAGTTAAATTTTCAATATTTTTTCATCATGGGAGTCTAAATGTAATCGGGGATAAATTCCGATTCGTCAGTAAAGTAAAGTAAAGTAAATTGAAGTCTAGATAAATCTACAAACTGTAAATTTTCTCGTTTTCCTGCTTGAGGAGATCGGTTCTGATAGAGCACATTGCGAATGCATGAGGAGATTTTCAAGTTTTGGTAATTGTTTTCTGCAAAATTGATAAATTGACACTTTTAAACACAAAACTGATAAATTCTCTAATCACAATAAACTATTCTCTGTCCACTTTCAGGAGATGCCAGGATTCAAGGGAAAGAGGAAAAGGGGACTGACATTGACTCTTTACAAAAAAACATTTCGATATAGATTGCCTGTATCACCGCCAATTGCAAGGAAACGAACAAAAACAAGTAGCTATATATAGCAGTACACCAAATTTAAAATCCCAACAATCGGGACACCAAGTTTATTAAAAAAAATCTCTTTCAATTTCAAAATATTTATATCCTTTCAAACGGGTTTCCACATCTATTCGGCGCAACCTTTTTACTAAAGATGACGGAAACTTCACCACAGATCTACACAAGTTATAATATTACATGATTTCAGCACATGCATAGGTCTAGCGTAAATAAACATTCACTTAGTGCTAGCTAGTCATGAATAAATTAAACACAAGATGTCAATTAAACTGTGGACATATCCTTAAAATCGTTAAAGCGCTTTACATCTTGTAACCACTACTAACAGAGATCTTTTTTATTTACAAGTGTGTACAAATAACACACTACATAATAGAAAAACAAACCACAAATTGATATTATTCTCAACTGTATGATATTTAATTTAGAGAGTATCATTTGTATTAGAAATTATAAAGATATGATTCACATTAAGTTTAATTATTCTTGATTATAAAATTATCTTACAGTGCATTTTCAATTTTTTCCAATGTAAGGGAAGTTAATCTTGTGTATCCTATACACAATGGAAGTTGTCACAAACAACAAATGATCAATAATGACAAGTTAAATCATGGGAAACCGCAGTTACAATTATGAATTGATTCCTTAAATGAAATGTTTCTTTCTAGGTGGACAGTCCATGAACAATGAAATATTACTTTTATACTTTTAAAAACCAGACGGGAAGAAGGGCATCAGTTCGTGAATTTATTACCAGACAGACATGCAAAATTTGTGATTATACAGTGGATTACATGTGTCGTACCAAAACTAGGAAATCTCCTCATGCATTCGCAATGTGCTCTATCAGAACCGATCTCCTCAAGCAGGAAAACGAGAAAATTGACAGTTTGTAGATTTATCTAGACTTCAATTTACTTTACTTTACTTTACTGACGAATCGGAATTTATCCCCGATTACATTTAGACTCTCATGATGAAAAAATATTGAAAATTTAACTTGCATCTTTGTCTAGAACAACTAAGAAATGTAAGAGTGTCACAATTTTCGTCATGTTTTTCGTGGGACGATTGATTTTGCGAGAGTTACACTTCATATACAAGAATAAACTATACATGTTTCTAATCGTGAAAGCATTCGCCACAGCATAGCATTCTCTGATTTTGCAATATTCGAGCAGTAAAAAAGAAACTTTCAATTTTTGACATGTACATACCTTGCGAAGCGTCTTCGTGAACTCTCCTCCACCAAAACCGGAAGTTATCCTCACGAATTTCTTTGCAGAACCAACTGTTCTGCTTGTGCCGATTACCAGCCGTGAATAGGTGTTACCTAACTTGGGACGAAGTCCAATAAAAAAATTTAAACAATAATATGAAACAGGTGCTACCTGTTGTGCCAGCGAAGTACAATCCACATTATCTAATCACAGTCGTATGAATTTTAGTCATAAATAGAGCTCGGAAAAAGGGTCCGTAGAAATACCGCAAAGGACCTCCTTAGTGCACTAAGAGCCATACAAGTGCACTAATGACATGATAGACGGGTCAAATGACAACAAAGAACCTTGCAAATGAAAGTAAATGTTTTTAAATACTTAATTCCAGATTTTTAAATACATATTTGTACCGGTTCAGAAGTTATTCAATAATTTATGTTCTAATTCGTACCTCAAACTAACATAAAGTATTTATTTTCAATAAAAACACAACACCGTGGTATCATTATGGGATCAGCTCACCAAAGGAGTGCAGCTAATCTTCGAATATTTATTAAATATAAATTAAATATAATGTCCAAAATGCACATCCGAACTGGTCGCTGCATACAGCAATAAGATAAATCTACAACGATACAAAATAAGTATCAAAATTAACACATCATAATTAATGTATTATTAACACATGATAATAATTGAAAACATAACTGTGTCTCTATATCAAAAAATTTACAAAGACATGAGCAATACACAACATTCATTGTATGAGAGCGAGGCTTACTACTTAAAAGGCTGAGCGTCGAATGACTTGAAACTAAGTTTGATGTATAATGAAAACAAATTTCCACCTTAAACGGAATATTCATGCAATGCATGTATTCATACCTATTTACAGGTATAAAAATATCATTCACCAATGAAAAGCGTATTTGTAATAAATACATACACGTGACAGTAATCAATAGTAAACATTACCGCATGTACAATACCACGTGTAAACCGTGCGAAAATAAATACATTTAACGACACGTGTCAGTAATCAGTTTAACGTGTGCATTCAAGTGGAACCAATAAACATGAAATGTGTATAGGGTTTCACCAGTGACTGTGTGTCTTCTGTCAGATCATAAACAATAATATTTAAATCTATAAAAAGAAGAATGCGGAAGAAGAGTGTTTTTCTTTCAGATTTTGTTCTCTTATATATCTCGTTCCAAACTTGTTTTATTTGTAAAATGTCTAGAATATTTTATGCCTGTAATTAACTCGAATAATACTGCGCCCTCTATCGGCACTATCGCTGGATGAGGGCTTGAACTCTCCTTGTGATAAAAACGCGTCAGCTGCTCTCTGAAAGAGAGAGCCAATCAGCGATGATTATTTGCCGAGTATGCGCAAGGCGGTTCCTTCAATTTCCGGTAATGTTTACAAACAACAAGAAATGGAGATCGACAAGTTGATTAACGATGTTTAATTCATTATTTAGTTTTCCTACATTTCTTCTCTTTTCACCTCTTAGATTAGTAAGGTCAAACACGTGGATAACAATGAAAACATTTGACACCTGAACTCTCCATTGACCTATGTTTACAAACATTTCCTAAGCTCCTCCTTCTTTTAGTGCCAAAAGTCACCATGCGCAGTTTATGCCCAGAATGCATTGCTAATTTGAAGCTTCTGATTGACGCCTTTTATCGAGAAAGTTGTTCAGGCGTTAATATAGCAAAGCGTAATATAACGACTGGATTATTCGGGTTAGCCTGTAATTTGTCTTTTTTCTGTGTAATTGCGGAAACGAGACAAATAAGGGAACAACATCTTACTGGCTAAGATTTCGTAAAATTCAAATTCAGTTTTCAGCATTTATTTTGAACGTTGTGTTCGTTTAAGGTATATATTGCTCGACAAAAACGAAACAATGTTCTAATAAATCTTACCAACTGATATTTGATATATTAATAAACTTTTAAAGTTTAAAATGTGTAAAGAAAACGGGGATGAGACCAATCTATAAAAAGAAGAATGCGGAAGAAGAGTGCTTTTCTTTTAGATTTTGTTCTCTTATATATCTCGTTCCGAACTTGTTTTATTTGTAAAATGTCTAGAATATTTTCTGCCTGTAATTTGTCTTTTTTCTGTGTAATTGCGGAAACGAGACAAATAAGGGAACAACATCTTACTGGCTAAGATTTCGTAAAATTCAAATTCAGTTTTCAGCATTTATTTTGAACGTTGTATTCGTTTAAGGTATATTTTTCTATACAATACAATACAATACAATAAGCTTTATTTAAAGTCGGAAAACATCAAACATTATAACACAAGCTCTAATGAGATTTTAAATCCGACATAAGAATATGCATATATAAACAATAAAACAAAAACATGCACACAATATTTGTTAAAAAAAAAAAAAAAAAAAAAAATTGTCATATTAAAATTTTCTATGAAATTTCAAACCAAATTAAAATATGAAAGCAATTTAAAACACAGCAGTAGCAGAATCATAATTTAAAAGCACATTATATATTGATGTGAATAAACAAAAAGCATGGATAAAATGAGACAAATAGAAATCAAAATTTTTAAAATCACATGCATCTATATCTAAAAATATTAAAAAATAAAGCAAAAAAGTATGAAAATAATTTAAAATCATGCACAGAAGCTGCAGTAACATGAGCTGCCATTCCAAGAGTTTATTAAACTCTTAAATTGATTGAAAGATGTTTCTTTCCTGAAATGGTCTGGCAGCTCATTCCAAGTTTTTGAAGCATAATATCTAAAAGAGTTCAATCCATACCGGGTAGTCTTGACTGTTGGTATATGTGCTGTATTGCTGTACCTAAAATTATATTTATTATTTTTTAAAGTTACAAGATCATGTAGATATTGAGGGGTTTCCTTATTTATAATTTTAAATGTTTCAATAGTTATTGTACGTATACGCCTAATTTTTAGAGAAGGTAATTTTGATTTAGCCAGAAGTTCTTCATATGTGGTGTGGTTTTCATTATATATAAATTTTAGAGCTCTCTCTTGAATTTTTTCCATCTTTTTAAGTATTGGCTTCAGAACAAAAATGCCAAATTACTGGGCAGTAGTTAAAGTTTGATAGAATAAATGAGTGATATATAGTTAATTTGTCTAGTCTATTTAAATATTTTCCCATTCTTTTTAATACATTAAAACATTGTTCTAATAAATCTTACCAACTGATATTTGAGTTATAATTAATTCAAAAATACTTAATTTTGTCGTTGTCTTTAGACCGGAGATACTATGAAGAAACATGAGATTTCGAACTGAGCATTAAGAGAAAACTTTTGACTTTAATTGTCGAAGGATAACTTCAAAATAAATTTATGATTTTAGTCCAATCACAATTTAAACATTTATTTTACCATATAATAATTTGAACAAAAAGAATTTTATGTAATTTGGAAGCAACTTTACAAAGGTCATGTGACATTAATGGACGATAAAAAAAACCTTTGCACTGAATATAATACACGTGAATGAAAATACAGAACAAAACATATAAAAATGAACGAATATTTTCATTGCCGAAGGACAACTTCAAAATAAATCTATGATTTTAGTCTAATCACAAATTAATATAATTATGTGATATTTATCGTCATAAATGGGCGATGTAAACTTTGCACTAAATATAATATTTTTGAGTGATCTAGTGGAAATATAATTTATTACCAACATTTTTACGAAAAAGTTATAAAGCCACATACACAGAAAATAATGACCGTTCATCTACAAACAAATAATCGAAGTAAAATATTTAAAATTTACCTCTTGCAATCTTTTTAAACCCATCTTGTAGTCAGTAGATCTGAGTGGTGAACCCCAGGGACGCCACATCTAGTATTTTTTAACTTGGTGAACGTATATTATAAATGTGCAATATCGATATGAATGACAAATAAAACGATTTAGCGCTTAAATAATATCTACAACTTTTACTCAAAAATCCTTGCAAAAACACACAATCTTTTTAACATCAAAAACCATGTGTCCAAGCTCATACACAATTGTTTATTATATAATTAGCTCAACTCTAATTGTCATTGTTTACCTGTTCGACGTTGATTGACAATCAACATGTATTAATCACCACGTGATTATCTTTGTAGTAAGCGCGTGCCGACAAAAATGCAAATATCTTCGTTAATTTTAAACTTTTTATTATAAAAATTGACCAAAATAAGATTTTTTTTTAACTGACAATTCATTTGCAACCTTCTTTGTGCACATAGGACGTCTCTATTATGTCCTTAGTGCACTTTTATTGTTATTAGTGCACAAAGGAGGTCCTTTGCGGTATTTCTACACACCGTCGGAAAAATAGTGAAAATTTACATGTTGGGGTAATATAATATATATATAAGAGACTCTTATATATATATATATATATATATATATATATATATGATATTACCCCAACATCTAAATTTTCACTATTTTTCTCTATTTATGACTAAAATTCATACGACTGTGATCTAATATTTAAATCATGTAAATCCTTGGGATGATTGAAATCATAGAAATTTTACTTACTTCTGTGTACTTTTTGGAGTGTACTGTAGTACAATGTAAGGATGCTTTTTCCATCTATTGAAACAGGCACGGACATGAATGCTCGCGAATCTGAAAATTATCTGCCAATTTCACGCTCATTCAGTGCATCAAAATAGTGTCGAGATATTTTAGGCCGAGATATATCGGGGACGACTTTATTTTAGGGCCGAGATATATCGGGGACGACTTTTAACATTAATAACCGGAAGTAGTTCCAGATTACTGCGCATCCGATTTTCTGCAGATTTAACCATGTATTGGTTTCCGGTGTATCATTTCCGGTGCATGAAATTTAAGCCATTAGTGATATGGATCTGGAATCAAAATATTGCTATTTCTACCATAGTTGGGACTTCGTCCCATATCAATATTCGTTGTTAGAAAACACAAGTCTTGTTTTACAAATTAAGAATGTCCACGTACCTGTACATACATGTATAGTATCTTATGACAAGCGTGCAATTCATACTATGTAACATTTTCATTGATTCTTTGTACAGGTCTGCCCACATAAACTCATTTCAAAATCAAAAATTGTCACTACAGTGTTTCACGTTAACCGGTATCGAATGCTAGAAGTTAGGAGGGCAATGAGAAGAGAACGTATCTTTAGAGATAGAACTAATCCATTAGAAATATATGATGATTTGGAATTACTTGAAGGATTTAGATTTGATAGACGTACCATTCTGCAAATAACTACAGGATGATTTAGAAAGTTCAACCTTCCGCAACAAAGCAATACCCCGGCTGATTAAAGTATTGATATCACTAAGATTTTTTACTAGTGGTTCTTTTCAAATTATAATTACCGATACTTTTAATGTAGACCAATCCACTGTTTCTAGAGCTGTATTGGCCCTTTTAATTAAATGGGATATGGGATATTTGTATAAATAATCACGGGGATATGGGATATTTGTATAAATAATCACGGGGATAAATTACGGGGATATGGGATATTTGTATAAATAATCACGGGGATATGGTGTATTCAAATTGAATTTTAGGGACAGCTTAGATTATTTTATGCTTTTAATTACAGGGATACGGGATATTTGTGTCAAAACTTCAGGGGATACGGGATATTTGTACCCCCTCTAAATAAGCCTCTGTAATTTCCGCGCCTTAAAGGGAGCTTGTGAATTATGAATTCCAGTGTCGAACAACTATTGTTTCGTTTTGGGAGATTCCACAATTACATTTTTTTTAATATGCATAAGTTTGTCTTTGGCTCCGACGATATAAAGAAACCTCAGTTTTTGCGGTATCACATATATTATCCCATTTTTTCTGTATTTCTTTAATGTCTCTTTTTACGGAATTCCCAGTATTTACTATGTTTGCAATGTCCTGCCGTGCCCTATTTTTGTCCCCAGAAGTTATCGACGAGGAAAACTTTGCTTTCAAAATAACTTTTCTTTTCTCGTACTCCTCCAACAATACAACTTTTTCTCTATCTGTCCAATTTGGCTTCCGTTTAGACATTTTTTATTTTCAACAGTCACGAATAGTAACATTCAAACACACCCGACCTTGAATGTTTACCTGCACAAAGTAATAAAAGCGTGCATTATCTATCTATTGAAAAATTAAAGCGAAATTACCAAGGATGAGTAAATATAATATTAAACGGTAAATGGGGAAGAGTTCCGATAATTTCCACTTAAGGTTTCCTTAGTTAAGTCCAAGCTTAATAGGTAGTTATGTGCATACTACTTAATATCATTACTTAACTAAGGGATTCCTTAGTGAAATCTTAGTTTAATGGATACTTAAGTTAAGATATTTTATACATACGGCCCCATGTGTCTTTGTCAAGGAACAGAGCAAATGAAGAAAAAAAATCAGCGTTGTTCTTCATCTTTAAGTTAGTGTGACATATACAGGGGCGGATCCAGGATTTCAAGTTAGGGGGGGGGGGGCACTTAAAAAAATTGCGCAGAGCAGAGGGAGGCGCGAAAATTGTTGGGGTATTTCGTGTGAAAAATCACGATTTTACGCCAAAAAATCATATTTTTTCCAAATTTAGGGGGGGGGGGCGCCGGCTGCGCCCACCCCCTGGATCCGCCCCTGATATACAAGGTGTACAAAGTCGCAGCATACAAAACATGTATGTGTGGTTTAACTATAGGAAATAGTTACAGGTGCTCTAGTGTAGAACGGTAAATATGACCGCATTAGTGCTCTTCTGTAAGTAAATGTATTATTGGTAATGCATAGGTCTGTTTTGAAGAGGCAGAAGACAAATACATGCATTTCAACTACAACATGGATAGTTTTTGGATATCAAAGCACACTAGAAGCTATAGGTCTTTTGGAAGGGTGCATATATGTATGGTAAATGTACAAAGTACTTTGAAGTTGGTTAAATATTGAGTCTAGTTCCATGAACTATTTGTTAATTAAAATAGCCGGCAGAAAAATAAACAGATCAGAACATATGTTATTAAAATATAGCATATTTATAAATATAATAGCCGGTAGAAAGGGGGTTCATGAATATGGTGTTTAACGTCACTTTCAACAATATTTCAGTTATATCGTTGCAGTCAGTTTTATTGGTGGAGGAAGCTGGAGTACCCGGTGAAAACCACAGACCTGCCGCATATAACTAGTCACTTTCATCTGTTTGTGTGTTTTTGTTTTTGTTTGTTTTTTTTTTGGGGGGGGGGGGTATTATTGGGGTACATTCCTATAGTTATTTAGGAGTGTGACTTTTGTTTCTGGCGACGTGTATTAAAGTACTACTACATGCATCTAGCCATATTCTTGTGTTTGTGTGTGTGACGGGAGGGCGGGTACATTCCTATAGCCATTTAGGAGTTTGACACTTGATTGTGGTTAGGTGTATTAAAGTACTTTGACACTTGTTTGTGGTTAGGTGTATTAAAGTACTTTGACACTTGTTTGTGGTTAGGTGTATTAAAGTACTTTGACACTTGTTTGTGGTTAGGTGTATTAAAGTACTTTGACACTTGTTTGTGGTTAGGTGTATTGTAGTACTTTGACACTTGTTTGTGGTTAGGTGTATTAAAGTACTTTGACACTTGTTTGTGGTTAGGTGTATTACAGTACTTTGACACTTGATTGTGGTTAGGTGTATTACAGTACTACTACATGTAACTAGTCACTTTCCTCTGTAACTCCGCCTGACCACCACGATGTACTTGACAGAACAATCCTAATATAAAATTCTCCTCGAGTACATGTTGGCAGTACCGGTTTCAGCTCGTTTGTTTTTACACTTGTTTTTAGGCTGTTTGTGGTTTTACTATACCTTTTGTGATCTGCAAGGTCTCTTTGTTTGAAATAGTGAGTGAGTAAGTGAGTGAGTGAGTGATTGTTATGTAATGCAAATTGAGCAATTTTAAGATATATCATGGCGAGAGCAAGCTATACATTCGATGAGATGATATAATGCTATCCGCGTTGTAATAGACCAACATATGCTTAGTTGGATTTTATAGAGCTAGCAGAATGACACAACAGTCGGCAGGTAGACATGTCATCCCACTCGGTCACATTATCTTGTTTCCAAGCCAAATAATCTTTGCTTTTTATCCTAAAAGTTACGTGCTTAGCGGAGAAGCAATAAATACCAATTTCAGTAGTCTTTGTTTTGATCAGATAGTGGCTCGAACGAACGATCGTCCACACCCGAGACGAGCACGCTAACTATTATACTACCGTCCACACCCGAGACGAGCACGCTAACTATTACACCACCGTCCACACCCGAGACGAGCACGCTAACTATTACACCACAGTCCACACCCGAGACGAGCACGCTAACTATTACACCACCGTCCACACCCGAGACGAGCACGCTAACTATTACACCACCGTCCACACCCGAGACGAGCACGCTAACTATTACACCACCGTCCACATCCGAGACGAGCACGCTAACTATTACACCACCGTCCACACCCGAGATGAGCACGCTAACTATTACACCAACGTCAACACCCGAGACGAGCACGCTAACAATTACACCACCGTCCACACCCGAGATGAGCACGCTAACTATTACACCACCGTCCACACCCGAGACGAGCACGCTAACTATTACACCACCGTCCACACCCGAGATGAGCACGCTAACTATTACACCACCGCCCACACTCGAGACGAGTACGCTAACTATTACCCCCCCGTCCACACCCGAGACGAGTACGTTAACTATTACACCACCGTCCACACCCGAGACGAGCACGCTAACTATTACACCACCGTCCACACCCGAGACGAGCACGCTAACTATTACACCACCGTCCACACCCGAGGCGAGCACGCTAACTATTACACCACCGTCCACACCCGAGACGAGCACGCTAACTATTACACCACAGTCCATACCCGAGACGAGCACGCTAACTATTACACCACCGTCCACACCCGAGACGAGCACGCTAACTATTACACCACCGTCCACACCCGAGACGAGCACGCTAACTATTACACCACCGTCCACACCTGAGACGAGCACGCTAACTATTACACCACCGTCCACACCTGAGACGAGCACGCTAATTATTACACCACCGTCCACACCCGAGACGAGCACGCTAACTATTACACCACCGTCCACACCCGAGACGAGTACGCTAACTATTACATCACCGTCCACACCCGAGACGAGTACGCTAACTATTACACCACCGTCCACACCCGAGACGAGTACGCTAACTATTACATCACCGTCCATACCCGAGACGAGCACGCTAACTATTACACCACCGTCCACACCCGAGACGAGCACGCTAACTATTACACCACCGTCCACACCCGAGACGAGCACGCTAACTATTACACCACCGCCCACACCCGAGACGAGCACGCTAACTATTACACCACCGTCCACACCCGAGACGAGCACGCTAACTATTACACCACCGTCCACACCCGAGACGAGCACGCTAACTATTACACCACCGTCCACACCCGAGACGAGTACGCTAACTATTACACCACCGTCCACACCCGAGACGAGCACGCTAACTATTACACCACCGTCCACACCCGAGACGAGCACGCTAACTATTACACCACCGTCCACACCCGAGACGAGCACGCTAACTATTACACCACCGTCCACACCCGAGACGAGTACGCTAACTATTACACCACCGTCAACACCCGAGACGAGCACGCTAACTATTACACCACCGTCCATACCCGAGACGAGCACGCTAACTATTACACCACCGTCCACACCCGAGACGAGCACGCTAACTATTACACCACCGTCCACACCCGAGACGAGCACGCTAACTATTACACCACCGTCCACACCTGAGACGAGCACGCTAACTATTACACCACCGTCCACACCTGAGACGAGCACGCTAATTATTACACCACCGTCCACACCCGAGACGAGCACGCTAACTATTACACCACCGTCCACACCCGAGACGAGTACGCTAACTATTACATCACCGTCCACACCCGAGACGAGTACGCTAACTATTACACCACCGTCCACACCCGAGACGAGTACGCTAACTATTACATCACCGTCCATACCCGAGACGAGCACGCTAACTATTACACCACCGTCCACACCCGAGACGAGCACGCTAACTATTACACCACGTCCACACCCGAGACGAGCACGCTAACTATTACACCACCGCCCACACCCGAGACGAGCACGCTAACTATTACACCACCGTCCACACCCGAGACGAGCACGCTAACTATTACACCACCGTCCACACCCGAGACGAGCACGCTAACTATTACACCACCGTCCACACCCGAGACGAGTACGCTAACTATTACACCACCGTCCACATCCGAGACGAGCACGCTAACTATTACACCACCGTCCACACCCGAGACGAGCACGCTAACTATTACACCACCGTCCACACCCGAGACGAGCACGCTAACTATTACACCACCGTCCACACCCGAGACGAGTACGCTAACTATTACACCACCGTCAACACCCGAGACGAGCACGCTAACTATTACACCACCGTCCATACCCGAGACGAGCACGCTAACTATTACACCACCGTCCACACCCGAGACGAGCACGCTAACTATTACACCACCGTCCACACCCGAGACGAGCACGCTAACTATTACACCACCGTCCACACCTGAGACGAGCACGCTAACTATTACACCACCGTCCACACCTGAGACGAGCACGCTAATTATTACACCACCGTCCACACCCGAGACGAGCACGCTAACTATTACACCACCGTCCACACCCGAGACGAGTACGCTAACTATTACATCACCGTCCACACCCGAGACGAGTACGCTAACTATTACACCACCGTCCACACCCGAGACGAGTACGCTAACTATTACATCACCGTCCATACCCGAGACGAGCACGCTAACTATTACACCACCGTTCACACCCGAGACGAGCACGCTAACTATTACACCACCGTCCACACCCGAGACGAGCACGCTAACTATTACACCACCGCCCACACCCGAGACGAGCACGCTAACTATTACACCACCGCCCACACCCGAGACGAGCACGCTAACTATTACACCACCGTCCACACCCGAGACGAGCACGACAACTATTACACCACCGTCCACACCCGAGACGAGTACGCTAACTATTACACCACCGTCCACACCCGAGACGAGCACGCTAACTATTACACCACCGTCCACACCCGAGACGAGCACGCTAACTATTACACCACCGTCCACACCCGTGACGAGTACGCTAACTATTACACCACCGTCCACACACGAGACGAGTACGCTAACTATTACACCACCGTCCATACCCGAGACGAGCACGCTAACTATTACACCACCGTCCACACCCGAGACGAGCACGCTAACTATTACACCACCGTCCACACCCGAGACGAGTACGCTAACTATTACACCACCGCCCACACTCGAGACGAGCTCGCTAACTATTACACCACCGTCCACACCCGAGACGAGCTCGCTAACTATTACACCACCGTCCACACACGAGACGAGTACGCTAACTATTACACCACCGTCCACACCCGAGACGAGTACGCTAACTATTACACCACCGTCCACACCCGAGACGAGTACGCTAACTATTACACCACCGTCCACACCCAAGACGAGCACGCTAACTATTACACCACCGTCCACACCCGAGACGAGCACGCTAACTATTACACCACCGTCCACACACGAGACGAGTACGCTAACTATTACACCACCGTCCACACCCGAGACGAGCACGCTAACTATTACACCACAGTCCATACCCGAGACGAGTACGCTAACTATTACACCACCGTCCACACCCGAGACGAGCACGCTAACCATTACACCACCGTCCACACCCGAGACGAGCACGCTAACTATTACACCACCGTCCACACCCGAGACGAGTACGATAACTATTACACCACCGTCCACACCCGAGACGAGCACGCTAACTATTACACCACCGTCCACACCCGAGACGAGCACGCTAACTATTACACCACCGTCCACACCCGAGACGAGTACGCTAACTATTACACCACCGCCCACACCCGAGACGAGCACGCTAACTATTACACCACCGTCCACACCCGAGACGAGCACGACAACTATTACACCACCGTCCACACCCGAGACGAGTACGCTAACTATTACACCACCGTCCACACCCGAGACGAGCACGCTAACTATTACACCACCGTCCACACCCGAGACGAGCACGCTAACTATTACACCACCGTCCACACCCGAGACGAGTACGCTAACTATTACACCACCGCCCACACCCGAGACGAGCACGCTAACTATTACACCACCGTCCACACCCGAGACGAGCACGACAACTATTACACCACCGTCCACACCCGAGACGAGCACGCTAACTATTACACCACCGTCCACACCGGAGACGAGCACGCTAACTATTACACCACCGTCCACACCCGAGACGAGTACGCTAACTATTACACCACCGTCCACACACGAGACGAGTACGCTAACTATTACACCACCGTCCATACCCGAGACGAGCACGCTAACTATTACACCACCGTCCACACCCGAGACGAGCACGCTAACTATTACACCACCGTCCACACCCGAGACGAGTACGCTAACTATTACACCACCGCCCACACTCGAGACGAGCTCGCTAACTATTACACCACCGTCCACACCCGAGACGAGCTCGCTAACTATTACACCACCGTCCACACACGAGACGAGTACGCTAACTATTACACCACCGTCCACACCCGAGACGAGTACGCTAACTATTACACCACCGTCCACACCCGAGACGAGTACGCTAACTATTACACCACCGTCCACACCCGAGACGAGCACGCTAACTATTACACCACCGTCCACACTCGAGACGAGCACGCTAACTATTACACCACCGTCCACACACGAGACGAGTACGCTAACTATTACACCACCGTCCACACCCGAGACGAGCACGCTAACTATTACACCACCGTCCACACCCGAGACGAGTACGCTAACTATTACATCACCGTCCATACCCGAGACGAGCACGCTAACTATTACACCACCGTCCACACCCGAGACGAGCACGCAAACTATTACACCACCGTCCACACCCGAGACGAGCACGCTAACTATTACACCACCGCCCACACCCGAGACGAGCACGCTAACTATTACACCACCGCCCACACCCGAGACGAGCACGCTAACTATTACACCACCGTCCACACTCGAGACGAGCACGACAACTATTACACCACCGTCCACACCCGAGACGAGTACGCTAACTATTACACCACCGTCCACACCCGAGACGAGCACGCTAACTATTACACCACCGTCCACACCCGAGACGAGCACGCTAACTATTACACCACCGTCCACACCCGTGACGAGTACGCTAACTATTACACCACCGTCCACACACGAGACGAGTACGCTAACTATTACACCACCGTCCATACCCGAGACGAGCACGCTAACTATTACACCACCGTCCACACCCGAGACGAGCACGCTAACTATTACACCACCGTCCACACCCGAGACGAGTACGCTAACTATTACACCACCGCCCACACTCGAGACGAGCTCGCTAACTATTACACCACCGTCCACACCCGAGACGAGCTCGCTAACTATTACACCACCGTCCACACACGAGACGAGTACGCTAACTATTAC
Organism: Bathymodiolus brooksi; assembly: GCA_963680875.1. Lineage (NCBI taxonomy): Eukaryota > Metazoa > Mollusca > Bivalvia > Mytilida > Modiolidae > Bathymodiolus > Bathymodiolus brooksi. Next base: position 70,244,975 of record OY804589.1, read on the forward strand.
ACCACCGTCCACACCCGAGACGAGTACGCTAACTATTACACCACCGTCCACACCCGAGACGAGTACGCTAACTATTACACCACCGTCCACACCCAAGACGAGCACGCTAACTATTACACCACCGTCCACACCCGAGACGAGCACGCTAACTATTACACCACCGTCCACACACGAGACGAGTACGCTAACTATTACACCACCGTCCACACCCGAGACGAGCACGCTAACTATTACACCACAGTCCATACCCGAGACGAGTACGCTAACTATTACACCACCGTCCACACCCGAGACGAGCACGCTAACCATTACACCACCGTCCACACCCGAGACGAGCACGCTAACTATTACACCACCGTCCACACCCGAGACGAGTACGATAACTATTACACCACCGTCCACACCCGAGACGAGCACGCTAACTATTACACCACCGTCCACACCCGAGACGAGCACGCTAACTATTACACCACCGTCCACACCCGAGACGAGTACGCTAACTATTACACCACCGCCCACACCCGAGACGAGCACGCTAACTATTACACCACCGTCCACACCCGAGACGAGCACGACAACTATTACACCACCGTCCACACCCGAGACGAGTACGCTAACTATTACACCACCGTCCACACCCGAGACGAGCACGCTAACTATTACACCACCGTCCACACCCGAGACGAGCACGCTAACTATTACACCACCGTCCACACCCGAGACGAGTACGCTAACTATTACACCACCGCCCACACCCGAGACGAGCACGCTAACTATTACACCACCGTCCACACCCGAGACGAGCACGACAACTATTACACCACCGTCCACACCCGAGACGAGCACGCTAACTATTACACCACCGTCCACACCGGAGACGAGCACGCTAACTATTACACCACCGTCCACACCCGAGACGAGTACGCTAACTATTACACCACCGTCCACACACGAGACGAGTACGCTAACTATTACACCACCGTCCATACCCGAGACGAGCACGCTAACTATTACACCACCGTCCACACCCGAGACGAGCACGCTAACTATTACACCACCGTCCACACCCGAGACGAGTACGCTAACTATTACACCACCGCCCACACTCGAGACGAGCTCGCTAACTATTACACCACCGTCCACACCCGAGACGAGCTCGCTAACTATTACACCACCGTCCACACACGAGACGAGTACGCTAACTATTACACCACCGTCCACACCCGAGACGAGTACGCTAACTATTACACCACCGTCCACACCCGAGACGAGTACGCTAACTATTACACCACCGTCCACACCCGAGACGAGCACGCTAACTATTACACCACCGTCCACACTCGAGACGAGCACGCTAACTATTACACCACCGTCCACACACGAGACGAGTACGCTAACTATTACACCACCGTCCACACCCGAGACGAGCACGCTAACTATTACACCACAGTCCATACCCGAGACGAGTACGCTAACTATTACACCACCGTCCACACCCGAGACGAGCACGCTAACTATTACACCACCGTCCACATCCGAGACGAGCACGCTAACTATTACACCACCGTCCACACCCGAGACGAGTACGATAACTATTACACCACCGTCCACACCCGAGATGAGTACGCTAACTATTACACCACCGTCCACACCCGAGACGAGTACGATAACTATTACACCACCGTCCACACCCGAGATGAGTACGCTAACTATTACACCACCGCCCACACCCGAGACGAGTACGCTAACTATTACACCACCGTCCACACCCGAGACGAGCACGCTAACTATTACACCACCGCCCACACCCGAGACGAGCACGCTAACTATTACACCACCGTCCACACCCGAGACGAGCACGACAACTATTACACCACCGTCCACACCCGAGACGAGTACGCTAACTATTACACCACCGTCCACACCCGAGACGAGCACGCTAACTATTACACCACCGTCCACACCCGAGACGAGCACGCTAACTATTACACCACCGTCCACACCCGAGACGAGTACGCTAACTATTACACCACCGTCCACACACGAGACGAGTACGCTAACTATTACACCACCGTCCATACCCGAGACGAGCACGCTAACTATTACACCACCGTCCACACCCGAGACGAGCACGCTAACTATTACACCACCGTCCACACCCGAGACGAGTACGCTAACTATTACACCACCGCCCACACTCGAGACGAGCTCGCTAACTATTACACCACCGTCCACACACGAGACGAGTACGCTAACTATTACACCACCGTCCACACCCGAGACGAGTACGCTAACTATTACACCACCGTCCACACCCGAGACGAGTACGCTAACTATTACACCACCGTCCACACCCGAGACGAGCACGCTAACTATTACACCACCGTCCACACCCGAGACGAGCACGCTAACTATTACACCACCGTCCACACACGAGACGAGTACGCTAACTATTACACCACGTCCACACCCGAGACGAGCACGCTAACTATTACACCACAGTCCACACCCGAGACGAGTATGATAACTATTACACCACCGTCCACACCCGAGACGAGCACGCTAACTATTACACCACCGTCCACACCCGAGACGAGCACGCTAACTATTACACCACCGTCCACACCCGTGATGAGCACGCTAACTATTACACCACCGTCCACACCCGAGACGAGCACGCTAACTATTACACCACTCTCCATACCCGAGACGAGCACGCTAACTATTACACCACCGTCCACACCCGAGACGAGTACGCTAACTATTACACCACCGTCCACACCCGAGACGAGCACGCTAACTATTACACCACCGCCCACACCCGAGACGAGCACGCTAACTATTACACCACCGTCCACACCCGAGACGAGCACGCTAACTATTACACCACCGTCCACACCCGAGAGGAGTACGCTAACTATTACACCACCGTCCACACCCGAGACGAGTACGCTAACTATTACACCACCGTCCACACCCGAGACGAGCACGCTAACTATTACACCACCGTCCATACCCGAGACGAGTACGCTAACTATTACACCACCGTCCACACCCGAGACGAGTACGCTAACTATTACACCACCGTCCACACCCGAGACGAGCACGCTAACTATTACACCACCGCCCACACCCGAGACGAGCACGCTAACTATTACACCACCGTCCACCCCCGAGACGAGCACGCTAACTATTACACCACCGTCCACACCCGAGACGAGCACGCTAACTATTACACCACCGTCCACACCCGAGACGAGCACGCTAACTATTACACCACCGTCCACACCCGAGACGAGCACGCTAACTATTACACCACCGTCCACACCCGAGACGAGCACGCTAACTATTACACCACCGTCCACACCCGAGACGAGTACGCCAACTATTACACCACCGTCCACACCCGAGACGAGCACGATAACTATTACACCACCGTCCACACCCGAGACGAGCACGCTAACTATTACACCACCGCCCACACCCGAGACGAGCACGCTAACTATTACACCACCGCCCACACCCGAGACGAGCACGCTAACTATTACACCACCGTCCACACCCGAGACGAGTACGCTAACTATTACACCACCGTCCACACCCGAGACGAGCACGCTAACTATTACACCACCGTCCACACCCGAGGCGAGCACGCTAACTATTACACCACCGTCCACACACGAGACGAGTACGCTAACTATTACACCACCGTCCACACCCGAGACGAGCACGCTAACTATTACACCACCGTCCACACCCGAGACGAGCACGCTAACTATTACACCACCGTCCATACCCGAGACGAGCACGCTAACTATTACACCACCGTCCACACCCGAGACGAGCACGCTAACTATTACACCACCGCCCACACTCGAGACGAGTACGCTAACTATTACACCACCGTCCACACCCGAGACGAGCACGCTAATTATTACACCACCGCTGCCATTTTGCATGACATATCTTCTAACTAAAAGTTCACCTAGTTCGTCTGGTGTAAACCGGAACGTTAAATTTAAAATGTTATTCGTGACATCGAGATCATGTTCTCACGTGTTGCTAAGTATGTGAAGTTCTAACCTTTGCATGATTAGGTTGAGAATTGTTTTACATACAGTTAACGCCATAACACTGTTGTTATTATGTAAATCTTGATCGTGAATGAATATTTACATGTCGCTGGTATTTTTCTTATTCATACGTTTCCGTGTTTCAAAAACCTGTCGCACGTGAAAAATAGTATAAATTTGTTCCCAGAAAAACACGTAATTTTCGAATATATTTACCAAATGATCATATCCAACTGTTTACTGCTATCGTTTCTTACACTAATTCAAGGGGAAAATGGTAAGAAAGTAGATTTTTCTTCTGAAAATATTGGTTCATAGAAATGTAGTTTAAAATCACAACTCTATGAATTTATACTAATTGATTTTTTATCGCGAGCTTGTACGTTATTCTCATATGAAAAAGGTGCTACAATTGAGAGGGTGGGGATATGATGTTTATATCAAGGCGATCGATTTTAGTGGTGAGAGAAACCAGACTACTCGGAGAATACCACCGATCTGCCGTAAGTTAATATTGATACAATTTAAACATGGTATTTATACATTAAATTTCTTTCTTTCAGAATAAGCACTTGGTTCAATTCATGTTTCATGCAAGACTTAAGAATCATTTTTCAGTATTAATAATAACACGGGCGTAGATTATGCCCGGAGGAGGACACCACACATATTTAGCATGGAAGTTCTCTATATTTTTTTTTGGCAGATTTGGAAATTTTTTCACTCCTTTCTGGTCCCCCTAGGACTCCAAGACTGTCCGGACCCACTCCAAAATCAGAATGTGTGTTTGTACGATAAACCAAACCCTGACTTAATATGTCGTAGTCTTAAATAAAGGATTAATGATTTTATGTGAGATATGCTTTCTTCATTTTGTTGACATTGGTAAAATTGTTGATCATCACTGTTTAAACTTTCGTTTCAGTAACTAAAGAGCAATGAAAAATCAAAATATAATTTTATATATTTGATTATATTTTCTATTTTAAGGTGCAGGATATTCTAATTTTAACTCCAACGCTGGACATGTGCTGCGTTTCATTACCAGAAGTACGGTTATACGTCCCCATCACAGACCATTGAACTCTATTCTTGGGAATAATCTGGAAAATGACTATTTTTATCTGCTACGAAAGGCTTATCAAGAAAACAAAAATGGCTGGGAAAGAAATCAATGTCACGGTCATCAAAGAGTTCGGAGGTCATTAAAGAAACGAATAAGACATTTTAGGAGAAAGATCAAAAAGTACAGACGACGTAGAAAACATTGGATAAAGTATAAAACAAGCAAATTGCGACGAAGATTCAGAAATATCAAGAAACATGTTCATAAGGTTAGGTTAAAGGTTAGAAAGATCAAACACAAATGGAGGCGATTGGGGTCAAAGGTAAAACACATCAGACATACGTGGCAGAGATTTCAAGGCAACGTCAAGACGCACGTGCACAGAATCAGATCAAAGGTTCATTATGTTCGACATAAATGGGATAGATTCTAACAAAATAATGTCAAAAAATATTACGACAACATAAAGAAGGGCGTGTCGACTTATGAAGCACTTACGGCAATTTCGGCCGCAGGATAGAAAATATTAAAAGAATAATTGATCTGCATTTCAGTGAGAATTATTTTCTAGTGAACAATATTTACTTTCCGGTGTCATATAATTCAGGGTTCCCCAATTCTACGTATCCGGTCAGACATAATATGTTAACATTCTACGTCCGTGTTTCTATAATTATATATCCGCCCAGTTAATCTTGGGTCGGTCTAATTTACGTATCCAATTCAGTCACCTACTGAAACACAATAATTCTATTTGTACATTGTAACATGAATGCATTTTTTCTGCTTGATCTGTTTATGGTTTATATACCAGAATGTAAGCAACAACTAAGAACTATGAAATAATACACGCAAATACGAGATGTTGTACACTTTAAATATGGGCTGTTGTATTATTACTCCCAGAGAGCCGTGCAATAATCAACGACCTAGATGTGATATTGCATGATTTCATGTTACAAATCATTCGCGTTCGATTGTTTAACACGGAAAACTGTGGAATAAATATCACTTACAATAAATGAAAAGCATTGTAATTACGTGTACTTCGATCTGTTTCTGGAATCAGTTATAGTCTTTGTTACATGAACGATTTTTCCTAGATATTGTAGATGTACTTAGTATTTATATGCTCAGTTCTTACCATTTTGCATTGCAAATAAAATAACCCATACAAATAACAACTCATACAAACCTATCACCAATACGGCGTGGGTTCTCGCCCGGCTTTGTAAATTACAAAAAGGGTGCACTCGACTCGCAGCCGCACGTGATAAAGTTTACCAGTTGCTTGTGCTTGATCGGTGGTTCTCTCCGGGTAGTCCGGCTTCTTATACCACTAAAACTGATCTCCATGATATTGCTGAAATATTGCTGAAAGTGGCGTTAAACACCAAAAATCTAAATCAACCAATCACACGGTAATGACATGTATATATCAAATTAAGTGCGCACGGCGCGTTTCTGGTGTCTATTCCCTCGATAAATCTCGTTTAGCAGTAACATGACGGGTGTCACTAGTTGAGCAGGAACTGCTAACCCTTCTGTACTTCACTCTCCCGTTTTATGTGGGTTTGTATTGCTCAATCTGTAATTTACTAAGTAGTGCTTGTAGATCATTGTTGGTCTATTTTCTTTTGCCCATTATATTGTCTGTCCTTCCTCAATTGACGGTATCTTTAAACTTTTCTCATTTACGTACCAATTCAAACTTTTCTCATTTACGTACCAATTCAAATTTTTCTCATATACGTACCAATTCAAACTTTTCTCATTTACGTACCAATTCAAATTTTTCTCATATAGGTACCCACGATCGTTATTATGCGATCAGATCAAGGAAAAGTTAGCAAAAACAGAACAATATACAGTTTAGCATTAAATAATTAACGATCAGACAAAAAATAATATAGCTGAGAATAGGTCTATGTGCTCAGAAATGTCGATTATCACTTGCAGAATACTAGGACCCGTTACTTTCAAATCGATTTTATCTAAATAGTAAGTAACAAAGGATATGGATGTAAATGAACATTAGAGACTATCCAACACTTGCACTTAAGGTGGTACCATACACATCAGGTAAAATTTGATCTGCTCGTTTAATTTTCTTATTATTTTGGCAGTGTGTTTGAATATATCCACTGTAATAAATATCAAAATTTTAACAAATTCCAACCAACAGACTCAGAGCTATAAATTCAATAGCCACATAGCAGCTTTTCTCTCTGTGGTTTTGATCACCGAGATGCTTGAAATCTGCATACAAATATCATATGATCAAAACGTTCAACTGATTTTAAAGAGTTATCTCCCTGTAGTGTATGGTACCCCCCCTAAGCACAAGTTAAAGTAAAGAAACAAAACTTTGTTGTTGTTGTTGGTTGTTCTACATTTCATAGTCACGTGGGGTCTTCAAAGAACAATTTAAATATAAGAAAAGGGTAATCGGAATCGGAAAACAGAACGCACAATGGCCGTAAGAAAAAGAACAAAAGTACAAACAACGATCTTCAAAACATTACACTACACAATGGAAATAAGTAATACCTTAGTATATGTGATACACAGTCCCTGTCGTGTGGGGGAGAGCGGGAAATCATTACCTATGCCAATAAAGGCTATATCTGGACATCTGTATCGCTTTGATGATATTTGCTGAATATAATGTGATTTGCCATATGTTGGGTTATCGAGAAGAAAACAAAATAGGGGTGGAAAAATCTTACAACTACCGTCATCATTGTGTGCGACATCACATGTCGAAGATACAAATCAGGTAAATAATAACAAAATTAGACAGTTTGAAGGGCTGAGGAATTTGATGGACGGTGTACATAATTCAGAAGATAACATCTGACTAAAAATTTAAAGTTGAACGCGTGTAGAATAGGTACAAATAATGTAATGGGGTTCGTTACAACAACGCCCCATTTCGTCTTGATCCGGCAAAATGTTTGGCCACAATTGGCAATTCTTGTTTCTGATTGGTGAAAACTTTAAGAATATTCTCCTTCCTACACATAGCGTATGTGATCTTGAGGTCCATTACAAATTTCCTTATTTCGTTATTAACGCCAATAATAGATGATTCGTATTTTTGATTTGCTGAATCAATAAGCATTTTGTTCTCTGAAACTACAATTCTAAAACTTTAAAAGCTTTCAGAATATTCTCCTTCTTACACAATCGTATGTGAGGTCTATTACAGAATTCCTCATTTCGTTATTTACGGCCAAAATAAAATAATTCCTGTTTCTGATTGGCTGAAAAATTACACCTTTTTTTCTCTGAAACTACCATTCTAAATGATTTGTTTGTTGGTACACATAACGTATGCTAGGTCATCTAAAACAGTTCCTCATTTAATGTTGATATGGAAAAATACAGTCGGAATGGATATTTCTTGCTTTTGTAAGCAGGAATTGCTTACTCTTCGCGAACACCTGGTTTTGATGGGGTCCTTGCTTCTCCTCTTTTTAGTTTTCTGTGTTGTGTTTTTGGCGAACACCTGGTTTTGATGGGGTCCTTGCTTCTCGTCTTTTTAGTTTTCTGTGTTGTGTTTTTGGCGAACACCTGGTTTTGATGGGGTCCTTGCTTCTCGCCTTTTTAGTTTTCTGTGTTGTGTTTTTGGTGAACACCTGGTTTTGATGGGGTCCTTGCTTCTCGTCTTTTTAGTTTTCTGTGTTGTGTTTTTGGCAAACACCTGGTTTTGATGGGGTCCTTGCCTCTCGTCTTTTTAGTTTTCTGTGTTGTGTTTTTGGCGAACACCTGGTTTTGATGGGGTCCTTGCCTCTCGTCTTTTTAGTTTTCTGTGTTGTGTTTTTGGCGAACACCTGGTTTTGATGGGGTCCTTGCCTCTCGTCTTTTTAGTTTTCTGTGTTGTGTTTTTGGCGAACACCTGGTTTTGATGGGGTCCTTGCCTCTCGTCTTTTTAGTTTTCTGTGTTGTGTTTTTGGCGAACACCTGGTTTTGATGGGGTCCTTGCCTCTCGTCTTTTTAGCTTTTTGTGTTGTGTTTTTTGTTTTGTTTTTCTTGGTCCTGTGTCTTGTGTACTCAATGTTGTCAGTTTCTCTGGATTTTTCATTCTCGATTGTCCCTTAGGTTTTTTCTAACGTTTATTTAAGCAAATATTGCATGAATCATCTCGTAATCGGCAGTTAGAAATGTCAGTTATAATTGTGATATCCTTAGAAAACTGGTCTTTACCCAACAGATTCTACCTTCCCAGCTAGTAGGCAGTGAATCGTTAACTACGAGCAGTCATTGCCACTGTTATTGTACTGTCACTGTTTATGTTGTCAGTCATCTTTGTGATAGTATGCCTGTTTTTGTACTGTCACAGTTTATGTTGTCAGCCATCTTTGTGATAGTATGCCTGTTTATGAGTGTTGTTCGTCGTTGTTTGTATCTGTATTGTCGTTGAAAATCAAGTTATCAGGAGGGGAGGATTGTGACCCTTTAACTGGTTTAACCCTGCCACCTTTATGTGCCTGTCCCAAGCCAGGACATGAATTCCCAACGTCATATGTCGTGGACCTTTTTATGTTCAGTGGTTTGAGGTGAGAGGTGGCTATGCGTTTTGTTGCTATTTTTGGAATTGTTGATCATCACTTTTTTAATTTCTTTCCGTAACCATGAGAACAAAACAAAAATAAATCTAAATAGAAATGAGTAAAATGAAAACAGTTTTTATTGATAATAAATATACAATAACACATAAAATAAGCAAAACGTTTCAATGTCATTCATGTCAATATTCAATAATACATATATACAAATGTATATCCATCACTTAGAATTATGTTCTAACTCACCGAGGTCTAAACTGCGTTTTATTAGGGACGATCGCAACATTATGAGGGAAAGAAAAAAACACACACTGTAAAGTTGAAGTAAGAAAATGAACAGAATATAAAAAAGGCAAAAGCAGTCGATTTTGAAGTCGCATACAATAAATGTTAGATAAAACACAAACTGACAACCAAGAATAGACAATGCAGGGTAATTGGCAACATCAATGTACACAAGACGAAAACAATCAAAACAAACAGCACAACAAAAATATGTGTTGGACACCACTATACACAATCACACACATAAAGCGTACACACGTCTTCAGATGATCAAGTACAGTTTAAACAAAGGATACAGGGGCGGATCCGGGGGGGGGGGGGGGGGGGGGCGCACCCCTAAAATTTGAAAAAATATGATTTTTTGTCGTAAAATCATGATTTTTCACACGAAATACCACAACAATTTTCGCGCCTCCCTCCGCTCGGCGCAATTTTTTTAAGTGCGCCCCCTAACTTGAAATCCTGGATCCGCCCCTGTTATATAGTGCATATCCTTATTGAATAATATTTTGAATTGTAGTCATGAATAGATTATAGAATATATTAATTCTTTTTTTTTTTGGGGTCAAATTCGATTCCTGATTCTTGTAGTCAGGCGTACTTGATACAACTTTATACTTTATGTAAAAAGAAGTTACAAGCGGTTGTTATGGTAATGATGTGGTTTTCATCTATTATTCTGGTTTTCCCCACTAATAGAGCTATCCACTACGATGTTACTTAAATGTTGTTTGAAACAATGGCCTTTAACAAATATTAAATTGACTGCATCATTTCACTGAGATAGGAGGTGTGGGGCCATAAAACTAGTTTAATCCCACAACTTATTATTGAAGTACCTGTACCAAGCCAGGAATGTGAATGGTCAAACATCTGTGTGTTCGGATAATCGATTTCTTTCCTATTTCTACGATTTTTCTATTATATTTTGGAACTGCTCCAAAGATTTGGTATTTTTTTTTGCTTTCCAATTAATTATCTTTGGATTACTCATTTTGTTGAAGTATTAAATCTTTAAAAAATATGTCAGACCTGTAGATAGAGAAGATGTAAGTATAATCGGGTCAAATGTTTTCAACAATGACAAATGGAAAGGGGATCGAACACACAAGGACTAGAGAGAGCTTGTAATGCATGTCTGTTGTTCAATCCCTTTCATATGCAGTTGTGAATAAAATATGCTTAAAACAAACACAAGAACAATACTATCAAAGTGTACTAGATAATGATCAAATCGTATCAGAGGAAAATTTTGAAATGTAAAAAGCTAACTACGGACGATGAACGACATGTGATGGTCTAAAACCGACATTAACTAGTAAAACATTTTATGATTGTACCAGTCAACAACGCTTATCATTCAATATCATTTATATCCTGAGCCATTTCTAGTTCAATGGTGCAATAATGAAAATTACAAACTATTCTAAATAAAGAATTACACAAAGAAATTTAAAAAAAATGCATAGAAAATACAACTATTCCATTCCAAAATGATGTAAGAATTTTTTTTTAAAGCATCATTTTTGTTTTCGCTTGATTAACTATTTCATACAAGAGCAATATCTGACACTGTTTTCACAGTGTCATATTTTTACTGTTGATTGACCTTTTCAAGTATGAACAATGTCAGACAATATTTTATGCAGTGTTATTTTTTGTGTTAATTAAGGATTCCATGCATGACCAATATCTGCCATTGCTTTTGACAGTATATTATCTATTCTGTTGATTAACGATTTCACGCAATGCCGATATATGACATTGCATATTTTTTTCGTTTAATTAACCATTTCATGCATGAAAAATATCAAACAATGGTTTATGCAATGTTAAATAACGATTTAATGCATGAATGATATCGACCATTGCATTTGACAGTATATTATCTATTCGGCTGATTAACAATTTCATGCATGAGTGATATCTGACAATATTTTAGACAGTATCATGTTTTTTCCGTTTAATTAACCATAACATGTTTAAAAATATCAGACAGTGTGCTATACAGTATCAATTGTTCTATAAATTAACGATTTCATGCATGATTGATAGCGGTCATTGATTTTTACAGCACCGTTTCTTCGGTTAAATTCACAATATCATCAATTTGGCAATAAATTGAAAACGAAAACAAATATCAATACTGACTTATCGAGACCTAACGTCAAAACCAGAATTCAACAACCATGTGATTGATTTGATTTGATTTAATTGTTGGTGTTTAACGCCACTTTCAGCAATATTTCAGCTATATCATGGCGACCAGATGTAGTGGTGGAAAAAGCCCGAGTACCCGGAGAGAACCACCGACCACGGGCAAGCAACTGGTAAACCTTATCACTTGCGGCTGCGATTCGAGTGCACCCTCTTTGTAATTTACGAAGCCGGGCGCGAACCCACGTCGCATTGGCGATAGGCTTGTATGAGTTGTTAGGTAATCCTACTACCTAACTCATTGAGCCACCTGGGCCCTAGCAACCATGTGTGTTCCTGCACTTTCTTCATTGCTATAACATATTGACCCGGATATCGGGAATTATCCCCGGTTTGAAAATTATGACAACTTTTGATTGGTTATAACCCTGGGTAAAAAAAAACATATTTTCGGGTGTTGCTAGGCCATATTACCGCGTGTAACTAGCCATTTAACCAATCAAATGTTGTTCTAATTTTCAAAACGGGGATAATATGCCGTTAAAGCCCGCGACGTTGCGCTCCAAAATCAAATTTCCTTAATTTTGGATTTATGTTCAACATAAAGCTGTTACTTTGATTCTTTCCAAAAACAAAGAAAACGTCACTTTTACGTGAGCCGCCGGGGTCCAAAATGTCTTATTTTTTACTATAACGGGGATAAATTCGTTATCTATGTTCCTTTCCGTAGATATTGAGATTTTAACACCCTTCAGTAGCCTGTACACACTTCGACTGCGCTTCAGGGTGTACTTGGCTACTTCAGGGTGTTAAAATCTCCATATCTACGGATAGGAACGTAAATAACTTAAAATATGTACAAACAATCCTAGTTTGCAGGCGGTATATCAATTATATGTAAATTATTTCATTGCTCTATTGTCATTTTTAGAATATTCTTGCAATATTATAACCTATATTACACAGTTGACTCCCTTTCGAATATGACGACATAGAAGTCATTATTAAGTTTATATCATAATTGTGTATCCCCCATTTGAATGTCATTAATTTCCTGTGTTTGTTCTGTAGTTTTAAGTGCAATGTTTGATAACGAGGTCGATGTTTCACTTTTCTTTTTTGGATCTGTCTTTGAAATTGAAATTTCAGATTCTGTGTCAGTGTCAGTATTGACCTCGGACGGAATAAACTCCGCTGTATCGTAAATATTTTCATTCTTTTGTTTATCCACGTGTTCAATTATCGCTCTTGTTTCACTTTTGCTTGTTCCTGGATCGTGGTTTTTTGTTGTTGTAGTTCTAATATCGCCTGGTTCTAGCTCGTCACTTATAATGTTAAGAATTGGTTCTGCATAGCTATTTCTTACAGACCAAGATCCAAGATCTGGCAATGAAAATTCGCTATTTGTTCGGCTCATTTTACCGATACTCCGAAACCACGAGCTTCGCTTATTGTCCTCCGTTATAGTATTTAAACTTGTCCGTGATTGACCAATCACAGATCTTAAAAGTGAACCCCATTTATCACCAGAACTGTCTGGTCTAGCTGACTTTGCGAGTCTTTGCCATTTGTCTTTGATGGCTTCAGCTTTAGATAAAACGATGTCTTTGTTTTGTTCCAGTGCCTCTCTAGCTTGTTGTGCCTGTTTACTTCTCTTGCTACTCCCCTTGCTACCCTTTCGTCCCTTACTTCCACTTTCTGATTTGTCATTCTGCTTTCCATCTTTTTCTAAGTCTTTTGCAAATTCTAAGAAATTTTTCAAGAATTTTCCTCCAAGACTTCCTGAATGTGGTCCGTTGCGGCGTTTGTTTCTCGTTAATTTTATTACGGTTCTTCGTCGTCTAATTTTTGGTGAATCATCCTGCGTCACGCTACTATCTTCTTCCCCATCACTTCCTATGGTAGAAATAGAACGCGTGTCGTCGTCGTCCTCAAAGCGCTGCATTTCTTTCACTAGTTGTACCTTACTTGCGATGTCCATCGAGGCGACCTCGTTTTGATTCGGTTTCATGCAGTTCACTTCGGTGGTTGCCATAATGTGTAAGAATGTCCCAAGGCGATGGAATATCATAGAAATAAACTGAATCAAAAGTGCTAATCCAAAAACAACCATGAAAAAAAGTGAGATAGGCTCTAACGATAGTCCTTTTCCTGTTGATAAATCTTTACAAGGCAGTGGGATAGATAAACCCGAACCGATGTTAATAGCATTTGAATATTGCAAGCTGAAAATAATAATAATAAACAATGCATTCAGCATGAAAAACATCAAGCTCGCTTTGTTTCGTAGTTGCAGAAGGTCAGCCGCCATTTTCTTCTGTTGTTGTTTGTCTGACTGCAGAGGATATAAATATTGCCGGATTAAATCTTTCCAGAATTGCTTTTCTTCCTTGTTGATATATCTAATTTTTCCATGGCCGATATCAGAATCGTGAATCCAGTGTGGTGTATCATCTTCATGCGGAAGAGCTTTCTGGTGAAATATTGGATTATCTGCAAAGATGAAAAGACCATGTGTTTTTAAGTCTAAGGGAAATAACTCTTCCGGTATTTGGTCTTAGTTTTAATCAAAGGGTTGCTTAACGTCACTTTCAATAATATTTCAGTTATATTGGAGGGGGAAACCGGAGTACCCAGAGAAAACCACCGACCTGTCGCAAGTCACTGACAAACTTTATCACATAATGTTGCATCGAGTACACTGCGCCATGAATGAGATTCGAACTCACAACTTTAGTGGTGATAGTCACTGAATGCAAAGGTAGTTGTATATCCAGCTACCATACAACCACGACGACCCCTATTTGTTAATCAACGAAACAATATAGTCACAACTCACAGACGGAAACAACAATGGTGGTTGCTTAGTATTGTTGACATTATTGGAAATATTGTTATTCCATAAGGAAAAAGAAGTTCTGGACGTACAGACGATCAATTTCATCTTTCGACATGTTCATTGTTATTAAGCATGAGGTAATGCGGACAATTAGTCATATATTCTAGATTTGAAATTTTAAAAAAGGCAAAAACTCGGACATGGTCTATTAGTGATGCATATGCCGTATGTAATTGCGTTAGGTGCTATATCATATAATAACAACATTTATCCTGCAATGACAGCATTTACCGACCAATATAGCCTGCCCAATATTTGTTTTGATATTGGTCAGTTATAAATAGAACATATAGCAAACTCATCGGGGCACATCGGGGGATATTGTTTTCAAATACATACACAAAATTATTTCAAATACTTTTATCATCGTCCAGTAAACGTTTATTTACGATTTAAAATTGCAGGATAAATACAATACATGAGCACTGTCGAAGCATATAGGTAAATATGTGTATTCGGCGCGAAACGCGGGAAAAGACTCGGCGAAGCCTCGCCTTTTCCCCCGTTTCTAAGCCTCATACACATATTACCTATATGCTTCGACAGTGCACAAGTATTGCATATTAGTAGGAAAGTAATACCAGGAACCTACCGATTAGTATTCATTAGTATATTACAAATAGGAAATTTGAAAACTACATACGCATGACAATAAGTACAGATAAAGTTCAAACAAAAACGCTCATTTTATTTATTAACGAGTGGTAATCTCGCATAAATGTTAAACGCACGTTTTTGTTTTTTGTAATGTTTTTTTCTTCTTTTCTTCATATTTTTTTATATGCTTCATGGTTAAGTTTCCATATGTTAGTTGGAAATTACTGGAAAAAATAGAAATCGGAAATAAAAAAAGACGTAGACTGAATTAATGTAATTGCATTATGCATACCATATTATTTATATATTATATTTTTCATAAACAACTCCACCGCCCTCACACGCTAATCTTATACCATTAATAATACATAATTCTTATCAATGTTTTCTTAATAACTAATCCTTGCAGACCTCCATATTTATTTCAAATTATAAATCATTATCGACCGTGATCTTCTTGTGTAATAGTTATATAATTTAAAATTACAAAATGTACTATTGACCTGGATCTTCTTGTGTAATAGTTACAAATGTATATAATAAAAATCATTATTGACCGTGTTCTTCTTGTGTAATAGTTATATAATTAAACATCACTATTTACCTGGATCTTCTTGTGCAATAGTTATATAATAAAAATCATTATTATATAGTAATAAATATTTTTCTATTAATTTCAATGGAAAAGAATCGTGCAATATATCCTTGTATTTGCACGCTATATGTATATTGCACTATCTAAACAAATTCATAACATTTCTAAATTTTCTAAATATTTAAAAAAAAAAAAAAAAAAAAACTTTCAAAAATTTCATAAGATTTCAAAATTTTTAAAATTCTCAAAATTTTTTAAAATTTAAAAAAAATTACTATATAATAAAAGGGTCATTGCATGAATCGCAAGCTCGTGCAATATGATATACTGCTCGGGACAATATTCACCATTATTACATAAGGCTCTATTTTACTGTTGTTCTATTGGCCAGAAGCAATACACGTGACATTCCATTTTCTAACAAAAGCAATTTCTGTGCAATAAATAATCATATTGCACTCTCGTGCAAAATCAATGAATAAAATTACGTTGCACAAGATTGCAATATGGTTTTTTATTGCACAGAAATTGCTTTTTGCTAATCAATATGCTAGAAAATTTCATAAAATTTCAAAATTAAAAAAAAAAGATAATTTTTTTTTAAATTTCAAAATTTCAAAAATTTCTTAAAATTTCATATTTTTCTTTAAATTCTAAATTTTCATAAAATTTCAAAACTTTCCAAAATTTTATAATATTTCCAAAAAATTCAAAATGCTAAAATTTTCAAAAAGTTTCAGTTTTCATAAAATTTAAAAATTATAGTAAAATAGAGCCTTATATGTAGTAAACAATTACTACACTTGAACTTTATCAATATGAGGTTTTATGGAGCAGAGTACAACAATAAATATTGAACTCGGCTTCGCCTCGTTCAATATTGTTGTACTCTGCTCCATAAATCCTCATATTGATCTCGTTCAAGTGCAGTAATTGTATATTATTACATAAGGCTCTATTTTACTGTTTTTCTATTGGCCAGAAGCAATACACGTGACATTCCATTTTCTAACATATTGATTAGCAAAAAACAATTTCTGTGCAATAAAAAAGCATATTACACTCTCGTGCAAAATCAATGAATGAAATTGCGTGGCACGAGAGTGCAATATGTTTTTTTATTGCACAGAAATTGCTTTTTGCTAATCAATATGTTAAAAAATTTCATAAAATTTCAAAATTATAAAATTTAAAAAAAGACTTTTTTAAAGTTCAAAATTAAAAAAAAAATTCTTAAGATTTCAAAATTTTCAAAAAATTTAAAAATGATAAAAAAAATTAATCAAAAATTTAAAAAAGTCAAAATTTTCATAAAATTTCAAAACTCGAAAATTTCATATGATTTCAAAATTTTCAAAAAATTTTAAAATGGTAAAATTTTCAAAAATTTCAAAATTATAGTAAAATAGAGCCTTATGTAATAAAACAATTACTACACTTGAACTTGATCAATATGAGGTTTAATGGAGCAGAGTACAACTATATTGAACTCGGCTTCGCCTCGTTCAATATTGTTGTACTCTGCTCCATAAAACCTCATATTGATCTCGTGCAAGTGCAGTAATTGTATAATATTCATGCAATAACCCTATATTATTGATCGTGATCTTCTTGTGTTATAGTTATATAATTAAAAATCGTTATTGACCGTGATTTTCTTGTGTAATAGTTATATAATTAAAAAAAATTATTGACCGTGATTTTCTTCTGTAATAGTTATATAATTAAAAATCACTATTGATCTGGATCTTCTTGTGTAATAGTTATATAGTAAAAATCATTATTGACCTGGATCTTCTTGAATGTGTAGTAGTTATAGGACATTGTTTATTTAGTTATTTTTATCTTAAGAGAAGGATTTTCTTGAATGTTGTAATAGTCATAGGACATTAATTATTTAGTTATTTTTTTCTTAAAAGAGGGACTTTTTTTTACAAATAAAACAGCAGGTAGGCAACAATAACAACTAAATAATTTATATAATTTCTTACACACACTGAACCGAACTTTTTTTTACATTTGTTTTTAAAGTAAATAGCACTTGCATTAAATCATCTCAATAAACAGTATCCATTCGGCATTATACATATTAGAAATTAGCAACATAAATTTCTCAAGTATTTTTTCTTAAATCAGTGGCCAGAAGTTTATAAAATTATACATTTCTTGTTTGTTTTAAATTTCCTACAAATATTTGCCAAGACAGATAAAACTTCTTTGGAAGTACATTAATATCACATTTATTTAACATTATAAACCTGTACTAATCCCATCTCACATGGAATGTTATTATAATGTATGTTAATAGGGTGAATGCAAATAAAAGATGAGAAAGACATATGAACTTATTAGGTCAAGTTAATAGTCAGTTTCAATTAAATTTAATTTAATTTCATTTAATTTCTACCTCTTTTAACTCAAATTCAAGCTAAATTTAATTCGTATCTCTAATGGCAAAAATTTTAATTAAACATGTTTTTATTAATAGTCACCCTTTCAATTTAGTTTAATTTAATTTTTACCTCTTCAAAATCAAATTCAAATTAAACTTAATTCGTATCTCTAATGGCAAATATATAAATTTAACGTTTTTTTTGTTTTTGCTAATAGTCACATTTTCAATTTAATTTAATTTCTAACTCTTTAAAATCAAATGCAAATTAAATATAATTCGTATCTCTAATTTCAAATTTTATATTTAACGTTAAACGTTTTTTTTTTAATTGTTTCAATAGATATATATTTTTTTATTAGTTTATACTAGATAACAGAGAACCAGCCCCTTTCTTACAGAACCTGCCTAAGCCATTATTTTGTTTACATAAATAATAACATCTGTCAGTTTCACGGAAATTTATCCGTTCTAAAAGAATAAATATCTAATGTACACATCATAATATCCAGACGGAAACAACAATGGTGGTTGCTTAGTATTGTTGACATTATTGGAAATATTGTTATTCCTTAAGGAAAAAGAAGTTCTGGACGTACAGACGATCAATTTCATCTTTCGACATGTTCATTGTTATTAAGCATGAGGTAATGCGGACAATTAGTCATATATTCTAGATTTGAAATTTTAAAAAAGGCAAAAACTCGGACATGGTCTATTAGTGATGCATATGCCGTATGTAATTGCGTTAGGTGCTATATCATATAATAACAACATTTATCCTGCAATGACAGCATTTACCGACCAATATAGCCTGCCCAATATTTGTTTTGATATTGGTCAGTTATAAATAGAACATATAGCAAACTCATCGGGGCACATCGGGGGATATTGTTTTCAAATACATACACAAAATTATTTCAAATACCTTTATCATCGTCCAGTAAACGTTTATTTACGATTTAAAATTGCAGGATAAATACAATACATGTGCACTGTCGAAGCATATAGGTTAATATGTGTATTCGGCGCGAAACGCGGGAAAAGACTCGGCAAAGCCTCGCCTTTTCCCCCGTTTCTAAGCCTCATACACATATTACCTATATGCTTCGACAGTGCACAAGTATTGCATATTAGTAGGAAAGTAATACCAGGAACCTACCGATTAGTATTCATTAGTATATTACAAATAGGAGATTTGAAAACTACATACGCATGACAATAAGTACAGATAAAGTTCAAACAAAAACGCTCATTTTATTTATTAACGAGTGGTAATCTCGCATAAATGTTAAACGCACGTTTTTGTTTTTTGTTATGTTTTTTTCTTCTTTTCTTCATATTTTTTTATATGCTTCATGGTTAAGTTTCCATATGTTAGTTGGAAATTACTGGAAAAAATAGAAATCGGAAATAAAAAAGACGTAGACTGAATTAATGTAATTGCATTATGCATACCATATTATTTATATATTATATTTTTCATAAACAACTCCACCGCCCTCACACGCCAATCTTATACCATTAATAATACATAATTCTTATCAATGTTTTCTTAATAACTAATCCTTGCTGACCTCCATATTTATTTCAAATTATAAATCATTATCGACCGTGATCTTCTTGTGTAATAGTTATATAATTTAAAATTACAAAATGTACTATTGACCTGGATCTTCTTGTGTAATAGTTACAAATGTATATAATAAAAATCATTATTGACCGTGTTCTTCTTGTGTAATAGTTATATAATTAAACATCACTATTTACCTGGATCTTCTTGTGCAATAGTTATATAATAAAAATCATTATTATATAGTAATAAATATTTTCCTATTAATTTCAATGGAAAAGAATCGTGCAATATATCCTTGTATTTGCACGCTATATGTATATTGCACTATCTAAACAAATTCATAACATTTCTAAATTTTCTAAATATTTAAAAAAAAAAAAAAAAAAAAAAACTTTCAAAAATTTCATAAGATTTCAAAATTTTTAAAATTCTCAAAAATTTTTAAAATTTAAAAAAAATTACTATATAATAAAAGGGTCATTGCATGAATCGCAAGCTCGTGTAATATGATATACTGCTCGGGACAATATTCACCATTATTACATAAGGCTCTATTTTACTGTTGTTCTATTGGCCAGAAGCAATACACGTGACATTCCATTTTCTAACAAAAGCAATTTCTGTGCAATAAATAATCATATTGCACTCTCGTGCAAAATCAATGAATAAAATTACGTGGCACAAGATTGCAATATGGTTTTTTATTGCACAGAAATTGCTTTTTGCTAATCAATATGCTAGAAAATTTCATAAAATTTCAAAATTAAAAAAAAGAGAATTTTTTTTTTTAAATTTCAAAATTTCAAAAATTTCTTAAAATTTCATATTTTTCTTTAAATTCTAAATTTTCATAAAATTTCAAAACTTTCCAAAATTTTATAATATTTCCAAAAAATTCAAAATGCTTAAAATTTTCAAAAAGTTTCAGTTTTCATAAAATTTAAAAATTATAGTAAAATAGAGCCTTATATGTAGTAAACAATTACTACACTTGAACTTTATCAATATGAGGTTTTATGGAGCAGAGTACAACAATAAATATTGAACTCGGCTTCGCCTCGTTCAATATTGTTGTACTCTGCTCCATAAATCCTCATATTGATCTCGTTCAAGTGCAGTAATTGTATATTATTACATAAGGCTCTATTTTACTGTTTTTCTATTGACCAGAAGCAATACACGTGACATTCCATTTTCTAACATATTGATTAGCAAAAAACAATTTCTGTGCAATAAAAAAGCATATTACACTCTCGTGCAAAATCAATGAATGAAATTGCGTGGCACGAGAGTGCAATATGTTTTTTTATTGCACAGAAATTGCTTTTTGCTAATCAATATGTTAAAAAATTTCATAAAATTTCAAAATTATAAAATTTAAAAAAAGACTTTTTTAAAAGTTCAAAATTTTCAAAAAAATTCTTAAGATTTCAAAATTTTCAAAAAATTTAAAAATGATAAAAAAAATTAATCAAAAGTTAAAAAAAGTCAAAATTTTCATAAAATTTCAAAACTCGAAAATTTCATATGATTTCAAAATTTTCAAAAAATTTTAAAATGGTAAAATTTTCAAAAATTTCAAAATTATAGTAAAATAGAGCCTTATGTAATAAAACAATTACTACACTTGAACTTGATCAATATGAGGTTTTATGGAGCAGAGTACAACTATATTGAACTCGGCTTCGCCTCGTTCAATATTGTTGTACTCTGCTCCATAAAACCTCATATTGATCTCGTGCAAGTGCAGTAATTGTATAATATTCATGCAATAACCCTATATTATTGATCGTGATCTTCTTGTGTAATAGTTATATAATTAAAAATCGTTATTGACCGTGATTTTCTTGTGTAATAGTTATATAATTAAAAAAATTTATTGACCGTGATTTTCTTCTGTAATAGTTATATAATTAAAAATCACTATTGACCTGGATCTTCTTGTGTAATAGTTATATAGTAAAAATCATTATTGACCTGGATCTTCTTGAATGTGTAGTAGTTATAGGACATTGTTTATTTAGTTATTTTTATCTTAAGAGAAGGATTTTCTTGAATGTTGTAATAGTCATAGGACATTAATTATTTAGTTATTTTTATCTTAAAAGAAGGGACTTTTTTTTACAAATAAAACAGCAGGTAGGCAACAATAACAACTAAATAATTTATATAATTTCTTACACACACTGAACCGAACGTTTTTTTACATTTGTTTTTAAAGTAAATAGCACTTGCATTAAATCATCTCAATAAACAGTATCCATTCGGCATTATACATATTAGAAATTAGCAACATAAATTTCTCAAGTATTTTTTCTTAAATCAGTGGCCAGAAGTTTATAAAATTATACATTTCTTGTTTGTTTTAAATTTCCTACAAATATTTGCCAAGACAGATAAAACTTCTTTGGAAGTACATTAATATCACATTTATTTAACATTATAAACCTGTACTAATCCCATCTCACATGGAATGTTATTATAATGTATGTTAATAGGGTGAATGCAAATAAAAGATGAGAAAGACATATGAACTTATTAGGTCAAGTTAATAGTCAGTTTCAATTAAATTTAATTTAATTTCATTTAATTTCTACCTCTTTTAACTCAAATTCAAGCTAAATTTAATTCGTATCTCTAATGGCAAAAATTTTAATTAAACATGTTTTTATTAATAGTCACCCTTTCAATTTAGTTTAATTTAATTTTTACCTCTTCAAAATCAAATTCAAATTAAACTTAATTCGTATCTCTAATGGCAAATATATAAATTTAACGTTTTTTTTGTTTTTGCTAATAGTCACATTTTCAATTTAATTTAATTTCTAACTCTTTAAAATCAAATGCAAATTAAATATAATTCGTATCTCTAATTTCAAATTTTATATTTAACGTTAAACGTTTTTTTTTAATTGTTTCAATAGATATATATTTTTTTATTAGTTTATACTAGATAACAGAGAACCAGCCCCTTTCTTACAGAACCTGCCTAAGCCATTATTTTTTTTACATAAATAATAACATCTGTCAGTTTCACGGGAATTTATCCGTTCTAAAAGAATAAATATCTAATGTACACACCATAATATCATCTCATGCTATGCTAATTCTAGACGATGAAATGTCCAGAAGATTATACACAAAAGAATATTTTATTAGTTTGAGGCGTTCAGTCTGAAAATCTCATTAATGTGAATATTTATCTTTATAAATAAGCTTCATAAAGAATATACATTGTAATTGCTTAAAAATTAATAAAATGTCACAAATGATTGGTATGTCATCATCTATTTAACAAGCAATCATTTATTCGGATCATGTACGGTTGCAACCATTTGCAGACTTTAGAAATCAATCTTATATGTGGCCGAGGTCAATATTTGAAAATCATGGGATTTAGAAAGAGTCGAATCAGCGTGTGCACAAAACCAACAACAGTACAAATACAAAATGAAGAGCAATAGGAAGGAAGAATAGCTTTTAACACACAACTTCCAATGAAAATCGGAGATTAGAGTATGTGTTTTTTGCCATGCTGTATGACATATTTTCACATGTGAATCGAGACAATTATATCTATAAAACATATTAAATTAGCTATGTGTGCCAAATTCATATGCAAAATGAACATATGAAACATGTGCAACTATTGTTACATAATTTTGAGTCAGTTTGTTCTCATTTCCTACATATGTAATTGGGGTTCGGGTTGTTCATGTTGCTAAGTTACATGTATTCACGTTTTTTGTTCCGTGTTGTGATGCACGCTACGATTTCAGGGTAAAAAAGATGTTCGTTTCATCATTACTCCTATTGGCTGTGTGGGGAGTCCATATTTGATTCATGCTATATGTATTTGCTTAGGCATAATGGTGTTCAACTCGATAGCCATATCAGAGGATGCTCGTGCCGTTTAACTGTAATAATAGGAGTGTCAATAGTGGAACAGAAACTAATAACCCTTTCGGAGCACATGAGTTCACATTCGGTTTTTAGTGGGATTCGTGATGCTCGATCTTTAGTTTTCTATGAGTATTTTGTAGATCATTGTTTGTCTTTTTGTCCTTGTTTGGCCATTGTACTCTCTAGATCTGCCATTCTTCGTTTGATGGCTTTTAATTACCCCTTTGATATCTTCCACCTTTTCACACACATACCAACACACACACACATATGTACTTACATCGTACTCCTGGTTCGTGCTGACTCTTTTCATTAGCTTTTCTTTTAATTTCGTCTATATCCATGTCGTTTTCCTTTTCATTGTTGATTTGGTTTGCTTGTTCAGCTTGAGGATTATTTATTGCCTTTTCGAGAGCCTCTAATTTGGTCAAAACCTCCACAAACTTTTTCTCAGCAGTATTATCTTCTTCACGGGGACAACACAAACATTTGAACAAATTTCCGAATGAAAATGCATAGTCACTTGTCTCTTCCCTATTGTTATTTGTAAATTTGCTCAAAATGGCGGCTATTTTGCTATCTGGTTTCGGTTCCTTTGGTTTATCAGGTTGAGCAGCAACTGCATTTTCTCTGGTACCCCAAGATACCACATGTAGGTTGCATATTGAGTATATCATCAGAAGCATGGACATGCTAGGAATTGCCAAAAAGTATAAAGCTCCGTGCAACAAGCAGTAGAACTCCTGTGGATGTAAGATGGCGGATATGATAAATGTTCCTATTACAAATATCATAAAGATTGTTGTAGGAGAACAAATTCCTTCTCTTTTCATTTCTAAGCCAAGGCCGACAACTACAACCATCATAACCAAAGAATAAAGCAAGGATAGGATGCCTGCCAGGATAATCTGAAAAAAAACATAAACATTTTTTTTTGTAATAATGCAATGATGCTGGTAACATTTTTGTTTTTATTTGTTTTGTTTGTTTGTATGTTTTATGTTGTTTGTTTGTTTTTGGGAGGAGAGCTATTCTATTTTGATTTTCTATATTTCATTTGTGGCACAGTAGTCCTCCGAATACAAAAAAACACCTCCCAGCAATTGGTAATCTCTTATCAGGTCAGATATCAGGTGCACTAAGGTTGAAATATACTACTAATGTGCCCCCCTCAAGAGAGGTCACCCTCTGATAAGGTCAATATTCCATATGCATAAAGGATGTCCTTATAATGGGGACTACTCCATATTGTTTATTTGTCATGTACATTTTATACTCTTTCTTCAAATTGTCATATTATTTATTGCTTTATAATAGACAAATACGTTTAGATTTACTTGCATATTTATAGCTCAGTGAAACAATAACCCGCGTGTACGGACGTTGCTTCACTCGGACACACACTCCTGATTGTGAACCAACCGGTCTTTGTTCATACTCTTTAATGCTGTGTGCTGAGCGGAGAAGCAACAAATACCAATTTTCATAGTTTTTGGATTGACACGATTGTGACTCGAACCCAAGATATATCTCACTGGAGACGACCACTGATTCGGTTAACATATGAAGTAGTCAATTAGTTTGCATTGTAACATTAATAATTTCTATGCTAAGTATCAAAATGTGCATCTAATAGAAATATCCTGTTCAAACCAAATCTCTATGTTTTGCAGTGGCCTCGCGAGACTTGCAATTTATACAATCGCATCCCCAATATAAATTATATATGATTTTATTACGTTCATTTGGTGTAGACTATCAAATTAATTCCTCAAAACATCTTTCCTTTTGTTTTGAATCTAGAGTCCATATCATTTCACTAGCATTTCAACTATTTTTGTTTACATTTTAAGTGTTATTTCCCCTTTTTGCCATGTTTAAAGGAAATATTTCTCTACATAACCCTATTGATAATTTTCACATGCAATCATAAACGGTATTTCTAAACAGTCTAACCCCGTTCATGGCACTACATTATGGGATACAGTTTGTCAGTGACTTGCGACAGGTCGGCACTTTTCTCCACCAATAAAAATGATCATCACGATATAACTGAAATATTGTTAAAAGTGGCTTTAAACACCATAAACCAACCAACCCACTATATAAACACTTAAATGAATATAAATTAAGCACATAATTACCTGCCATTTACTTTTCATCGTAAAACACACAATTAAATACAGAAATAGCGGGACAATGTTAATGAGGAGTGATGTTATTAAATCTATCTTGAAGGCGCTGTTCAATGCTCCAACAATCAGCAAAAATATAGTTCCAGGTGTAACCATTGACGACAAGAACAACAGAAGCTGGTATGCAATATATAGAAATGAAATGTTTTCATTTAGCCGAATAACGTTCCTCCAGTCCATCAGCAAATCCAGAATATTTGCCATGGTAGATGGTGACCAACGTCTTCTTTGGTTGTAAAATTCGTCAAAACCTTCCGGTGCATAGGTCAAAGCATCAGCCGCAGCAGAATATTCTACACGATATCCCTGTTGTAATAGAAGTGTACATAACCAACGATCTTCACCTGCAAATAGTTTGAAATCATGTATCAAAATGAACGTACATAAAAATCTAAATCTTGACATATTGTGTGTTGTCCATGACTATACCGAACACACCGACTGACTTCTACACGTTCTTGTATAGTGTTATTATATATCGTTTAGAAGGAAAACAGTATTCACTTCAAATCGAAATTTATATGAAGTTTTACATGAAATTGCCTTTATCATTATATTACTAATATTGTTCCTATATATAAGTTATGGCATCTTAATGCATGTTGTAAATTGTAGAGAACGGGCTTTGATATGATGTTGTAGTATCTTGTACCCGATCTCAAATTGCTTCGTATTAATTTCGGTTGCAACGATGTATTATAATTACATTTTCAATATATTTCCCATTTGAAAAAAACCTAAATGTTAGAGAAAACCAGAGATACAACGAATAATGAAAAACCCAGAAACACAGGTAGCATTGGGCACAGGACACAAAACGTAGACAAACTAAACAAAAACACAACACAAATAATTGAAAAGATGAGCAATACGAAACCCTATCATAGTTAAAACCCATTAATAATATCGGTAAAAAGGTCAAGTCATATATCGGGTCGAAAGCAAAAATTTAGCTGTCAATATAGGTGTCATCATTTTAGAATTTGGTGATATTTACAACTAGTCAGAAAAAAAAAAACGATAAAAAAAATGATCGAATGCGTGTGTAATGCATAATTTACCTTGATCGTACTGTACATGATGTCGTGCTGCTGAAGGTAATGTTGTATACTTCCTCATCACATTGTCATCCATTAATGCTGATGCTCTAAATAAGGAGAAACATCCGGGGCTACATAATACACAACCAATCATGTGCTCGGTTGACTTTTGTAGCCAATGGCTGACAGCGTATTCAAATTTCTGGTACCATATCATTGGTCCTACAAATAAAAATGATTGCAAATTAAAAAGAATTGTCGAAACATTCAAAATATCTTTGAAAACATTGAGTGATTATTTTTGCTTTCAAATGAGTAGTATTGATAATGATGGCGTTATGAGATTATTTTCATGCATGCCTCGATAGTCGACCGATTTCAATTATAGGAGTTGTAGTGATAAAGGTATCCATTTCTCTATGTCAAAGTTTAACATGCCAAAATAGTACAAACATAATTCTTTTCAACAAATGCTAAATGAACAGTTCCAAGAAAATAGACACAGGGAAACCAAATCTGAAAGCTATCAACGTGAAACGGAAGGATGATTTAAGATCACAAAATAAAGATTGGCGAATGTGACAATGACGAAGACAACGAAGAAGACACCGACGACGAAATTGATAACGAAAGACGACGACCAATATGATTTGTATGATGCACAAATGATACAAAGTGTCTTTGCTGTATCAACTAACAAACAATTATCTTAATATCTGAATTTGATGCATGCATTTAATTCCCTAAGTAGTGTAAATCGTCATATTGACACCAAATTTAACCCTCAATATTCATACTCTTGGTGTTTTCCCCCAGACAATATTAGCATGGAACAGCCCCATAGTTTCCCTTTCTTAGCACCATGCTCCTAAAACCAGCCCCGGCATCCGTCACCTATTAGGTCGGCCCAACATTCATTAATAGGTTGCTTATCTGAGCAGCCTATCCGGCATTGCCCAGATAACTGTATGGGCAGTTCGTTTCTGTATTATGCCCCCTCCCCCAACACAATAGAAGCATATACGTCCTTGTCCGTATTATGAATTATGACATTATTTCATATCGAAATCAAATATTAGTATTAGAATCAAAATAAATAGTTTGAACATTGATGACATTGGGCAATTAAAAAGAAGAGTTTGAAGATACCATAAATCGAAGAATGACAAACACAATGGAAAAATGAAAAAAAGTCAAAAGGACATTTATAAATATGAATAATAAAAGGTGCCATAAAATCTTAGATTATGTTGCCCTCTGAATACGTAAATTAACGCGTAGGTTGCACACATACCATGCATTACTGGATTTCAGTGACAAAAATAATTCTATAAATGCTATTAGTAGATTGATTACCTGTTCCAATAGGATGAATTCGTCCACACGCTGCCCCAACCTTTTCATTTTTACGCATCCTATCTACCAAGAGTTGAACTGCAGATGGTTTGAAGTCAACATCGCCGTCTAAAGCCAGTATGTATGTATTATCAGCCAATGTCTGTTTTCGTCGGGCATCTAGAGGTTCTGATAAGAGCTTATATCCTAGCAGATAGTACATGTACATCACCTAGAGTAAATATATACGTTTGAGTTGTTAAAGCATGACGAAATATAAATAAATATACTGCCCTTGGATAAGGGTGTTATGGTAGATTATCACACGAAGAAAAAATGATCACCCGAGACGAAGTCGAATTTTTTTTTCTGAGTGTGATAATCTATCATAACACCCGCATCCATGGGCAGTATATTTTTTATTATACTGAATGCGTTATGATTTGTATGTTTATTTTGTTTGTTGTTACTACATTATTTGTGTGATTTTTTTTGGTGTTTTTGCTAATTTTTCTGGTTATAAAAAAGTCTTATCATAATACATGTAATAAACATCAAGATAAATAATATAAAAGCAAACAGTGAGAAACAGTAGAAATTTAATAACAATGAATTTTAAACAGTAAATCTAAACCACTGAAAAATTTACTTTTTCAAACTCAACTGTTAATATGAAAGAAATTTGATACTTCTCGCCACAGAACGCTGCGTAGTGTTCTGGCTACGTAACACATCTGAAATGTTGTTCGAGTTGCTCAATCTTAAGTTTCCTGTGTAGTGTTGTGTAGATCGTTGTTTGTCTTTTTATCCTCTTTCAGTTAGCCATTGTATTACATAAGGCTTATGATTACCCTTTAACATGTTCAGCCTTTTCTTACAAATTCAATATTCATCTCAGATGGAGAGTAAAATTTTAACTTCTTATTTATTCCAACGATTATTCTAATAGGGCACACGTGTAGACTTTTTATTGTTGGTAAGACAAATTTGCATGCAAAGCTTCTGGTTTCACACAGTTTTTCTGTAATGTCCGCATTGTTCATATTTTTAGTTTTCTGTTTTATTGTTTTGGTTTTCTTCGTTCTACTGTTGCTAATGTCTCTAAATTGTCCATTCTTAATTACCCGTTCGGGTTTCTCTATTGTTTAACAATAATAAAATTTTCCAAATTATGTCTTTTTAAAAATGAGTTGCATGGGGATTGGCAATTTAATTTTTTTTTCACAAGACTCCACTGTATTTAATTTGATCTAACACAAACCTGGCTCCATCTCTTTTTATGTCTGACTTTCGCCTTGTCTTTTAGGTGAACCTGCAGCGTGTTGCTTCCAGGTAGTGTCCATTCTAGTCTACCACCATACGGTGTCGGGTATTTTGTTGGTGGTGGAAGTTTAATACTAACACGATGCACTTTGCTGTAAATAAATGGAAATTAACATTGGAAAAAAAAAGAAAGAAAAGTCAACTGGATTATGGGTATTTGACGCCACTTTCACATTCACTATTATAGTTATGACACATAGTAACTTATAACGTCAGCTATATCGTAGCTGTCAAATTCAATGTATTAAGGACACTGGTGAAAATCGCCATCTTAATTATATCGTGGCGATCAATTTTTAATTCATTACGGGCATCGGAAAACAACCTATCAAGTTAGGGACTGGCCATTTAACTTAAAGGGGGGGGGGGGGTTATGGTTTTGTGTTTCGTTCAGAATTTTTTCTTCGGACAACGCGAGAGTTAGAATATTAATCTTTTTTGTTGCGCAAAGCGCGAATTTTTTTTCCATAATTTAACATTAGGTTATATGACAAAAACTCTGAATCAGATTATTTTTTTTTCCTCCACCAAAATCAGAATATTTTTTTCAGTAACATTGGGAGTCAGAATATTTTTTTAGAAAAAAACCATAACCCCCTCCTTCAAGTTAAATGGCCGTTCCCTTACTGAAAAAAGGATTTTAATTGTATCGTAGCTTTCAGTTTTAATGAAATACAGACATGAGAGTACCATAGACAACCACTGGTAAAAAGTTACTGATAAAGTATTTTATGGTGTCAGCTTTATTGTTGACGAAAAAACCAGATAACCAGAAAAACACCAACAAAGTTACTGATAAAATATCTTAGCTATAACGTGGTGGTCAGTTCTAATTTGTCACAGGAGTAACAGAGAAAAACACTAACTAAGTCATCGATAAAGAAATTCAGTTGTATTGTGGCGGTCAAGTATTGTTATTAAGAACATTGGTTTACCATAAAATATCGACCAAGTCACTGATCAACGTAGGTACCACAGTGGCATGTAAAGTTGTATGGAGAGTACACCCCAGGAAGGGTGAAAATCGAACTGTCAAGTGGTGATAGATACTGATTTCATAGGCAGATGGAAATGCAGCTATAATGAGATCAAGATCCCAATTTGCAGTTCAATATACTCCAAGAACATCCCACAAGGAGTTACAGCTATGCATTTCACACCAACTTAACTAGTTTGAACATCCGATAAACCGTTAATCACATTGATGATTTGTGGATTACCCGGACATGCAATTTTTATGTATGAAGATGATTATTCATACTTCGACTTCAGTTATTTGTTCCTGTCTTACGTACCTGGCTGCAGCGTCCAGTACTCGTAATAACTGCTTTACAAAGCTGTTGACTTGGTATTCATATTCATCGTCATCGTGTGGTTCAAATGCGTCATCAAAGAATATGTGTGCTGAAATAAAAATGTTTTCAGAACTGATTTTGATATTCAGTCAAACCTGTATACAACGGCCATTCACGGCAACCTGGAAATGTAGCCTTTATCAGCAGCTGCCCTTTATATACAGGTTAACATTATATGCTCTATTTATTAATAGGGAAAGTGAGACTGCCCTTTATATACAGTGATTTGCTATACAGAGGTGCCGTTTAATGCAGGTTTGTTTGTATCTACATATAAACTGTGCCCGCCTCTTTAAGATGTTAGTTTATATATATAGTTTTTATGATTTAATAAGCTGCATTGTATTGCATGGATTTTTTTAATGATTTTGGCTATCCTATGTATGCCTTGCCACGATATAACTGAAATATTGTTGAAAGTGGCGTTAAACACCAGAATCCTATTTATGCCTTTATTTTTCTTGTTCCAAAGATTTTTTTGTTATGCTTTATACAATATATTACCATGAGCGTACCTGATGATGATTATTCCAGAAAAACTTCATGTACACTAAATAAGATCTATATCCCTTTTTATCATGGTAGTATTTCTATTGAATTTTGGAACTGTTTCGACAGTGTGGTATTTTGCTTTTTTTAACCACCGGTATATCACCAAATACTATGAGGGGCCGTCGTGGTCATATGGTAGTTGTACTACCTTTACAATCAGTGCCTATCACAACTCAATCGTAACTACTCGGTCATTCTCGCTACCTTGCAAATAACCTCGTATGCATTAGGCGTATAAATCGCACTACTTTTCACATGTTAATTACATGAAAGTTTGATAAAGTTATATTTTAAAAAATTTTCTATATTTCAATTAAAGTTTTAATTAGTTTTGCATGATTAGATTTTACTTAGTATGTCTTCCATATTGGATTTTCGTGGACTATATTTGTGTGCGGCTTAACTTAACTTAACTTCCGGCAAACAATTTAAGAAGAATTTCTACTATGTACGTACGAGGTTATTTGCAGGGTAGCGAGAATGGCAGAGTAGCTACGATTGTATCACCACTAAAGTTGTGAGTTCGAATCCCGCTCAGGCGAGGTGTATTCGATACAACATGGTGTGATAAAGTTTGTCAGCTATTTGCGGCATGTCCGTGGTTTTCTCCCGGTATTTCAGTTTCCTCCACCAATAAAACTGACCGCCACAATATAACTAAAATATTGTTGAAAGTGGCGTTAAACACCATAACCCTAACCCAAATACTATTTATAGAAACATACCTTCAAATTCATAATAATCAGGGTCTACAACATCGAAAAATTTCTGTGCATTTTTTCTAGCACATTGATCATTATCTAATCTGCAAATAAAAAACAAGAATATAAAATAAAAGAAATATGATAATCATCTCTTATTCTTCTGGTGATGTCAAATAACTACAATGTTTCAGCGTTATACTTTGATATTTAGTGCAATATTTCAGAATCAATCTAATTGCGATATTTATTACCATGTTTCAGCATGACTTGTGATATTTAGTGCAATATTTTAGCGTCACTCTGTAATACTTAGTGCAATATTTCAGCGTCCCACTAATTTCAATAAGTATTGCAATGTTTCAGTGTTGGACTGTAATACTTGGTACAATATTTCAGCGTCAAGCTAATTTCAATAAGTATTGCAATGTTTCAATGTTGGACTGTAATACTTGGTACAATATTTCAGCGTCCCGCTAATTTCAATAAGTATTGCAATGTTTCAGTGTTGGACTGTAATACTTGGTACAATATTTCAGCGTCCCGCTAATTTCAATAAGTATTGCAATGTTTCAGTGTTGGTCTGTAATACTTGGTACAATATTTCAGCGTCAAGCTAATTTCAATAAGTATTGCAATGTTTCAATGTTGGACTGTAATACTTGGTACAATATTTCAGCGTCAAGCTAATTTCAATAAGTATTGCAATGTTTCAGTGTTGGACTGTAATACTTGGTACAATATTTCAGCGTCCCGCTAATTTCAATAAGTATTGCAATGTTTCAGTGTTGGTCTGTAATACTTGGTACAATATTTCAGCGTCAAGCTAATTTCAATAAGTATTGCAATGTTTCAATGTTGGACTGTAATACTTGGTACAATATTTCAGCGTCCCGCTAATTTCAATAAGTATTGCAATGTTTCAGTGTTGGTCTGTAATACTTGGTACAATATTTCAGAGTCAATCTAATTGCGATATTCATTGCAATGTTTTGTTCTGGAGAATACACACTCTGCGACGAATATTATGATGCATATGAATTTTTCCAACACCATCTTCAATGTTAATGCTATATTTGTAGAAATATTTGTAGAAATATAGCCATTTTTTGTTTATTTGTTTTAAAATTACATGTCTTTGCACGTGAACAATAATAGTTATACCTGTATAATGTTCACTTTAAAATCGCACGAGCCGATTTATGTCCATCTGTACTCTTTCAAACAGTAATGCATAAATGATATATTTATATAAAAAAAAAAATATTTAAAAAAGAGAAAAAAGAAAGAGAAAAAAAAGGATTATTTAATAGTGATCGTGAAAATAAATCGTATTTTGAATCTTTCATTAATATTATGCTGTTCATTATAGAAGATGTTTCTATTCTCACCTTGAATATGAAAAGTCAGAAGATACCAAAGGTGTAATCAGAAGCCGTAAATCGAGGGAAAGGTGAACAATACAATGGCCTAAGGATAAAACGATAAACCATGATCTACAAATCATTTCACAGAAAACTAAAGATTGAGCCACACGGCCCCGATGCTTCGTAAAGGCAAGCAGTTTCTGCTCCACTAGTTGCACCTGTCGTGTTACTTCTTGCTACAAAGCCAGTGACAAGTCATTCATTCATTACTTATGTATATGACATCTTACCTAAACAATGATTGTAATATTTGCTTCATTTCTTTTTCCGTTTCATGCCACATTGTCGCACAAACATATATTCTAGGTGTCGTGTCCTTCTTTACCGATGGTCTGTAATTAAAGAATCCAGCCTCTGTTTTACTTAATGGGCTATCTGGTAAGGGCGGCATAAACTTAAGCTTAGACTGAAAATAAAATAGGAAACAACGTAAATATCTACATGAAAGATATAAGTAAATATGTATTTTACTCATAAAATCCCAGAGAACGTAGATTTCCGGCGGTTATTACTGTGTAAAGAAACGAAGCATCTTCCTTGTGGCTTTTGCTGTATTTAGAACAGTTCAGTGTGTTCCCGGTGGCTGCATTTCTTGTCACTATTGTGTTCAGAACGAAGTACGTTCCCGATGGCCACATTCCATTAATGTGTTTAAAACGTTCGTGTTGTTTTCCACAGTGGTCTGTGCTGCCATTGTTGGACAATTTCTATTTTTATTGGTATTATGAATCCAATATGACAATTTCCTCGATATCTTAATAACTGAAGTGCCTGTTCCAAACCAGGAGAGTGCGCGGTATTGGCATTTTGCTGCAGTGCTTACGAATTTCAAATTGGATTTTGGAACTGATCTGACGGTGTGGTATTTTTTGTTTTTATTTCATTTTATCGCACTATACAAATAAGTGTCTAATGAGACTCTGTGAACCGCCGAGGCCGCGATCGTATGGTAGTTGGATTTAGATCTACGTTATGTGAAGCAGGCGCATATCACTACTAATGTTGTGATTACGATTCCCACTAATAGTGAGTAAGTAATACGGTTGTTTCGAATCATTTCCATTCCGTCAAAATTTTGTTATTTTCATCCGCCAGATCACGTGATTTCGATGGACTACTCGGCATTGAACTTCCGGTGTCAATGGTACACAACAAAAACTCCAATCGATATGTGCCGTTTTAACGTTCGATCTTCAACTTTAAAAAATCTTAACATTTTCTGTTAAAGACAGATATCAATTAAATTATTTTATTTGTATCAAAGACTTCAATGCAGAGACAAATATTTCTTTAAAATTATATTTGTTTTCTTTCTTTATTTGCGGCTGTCAGTATCATCAAAGGAAAACAATCTGCCTTTATGTATATATTTCTGATATCAGACAGATAATGGGGTACCGAACACCAGTATTTATTCAGCGGTTTCCTTGGCGTCTCCATATTACAATTACTTATAATCTACCGCATCTACGACTATGATATGCTGACGTTGTCACAATAATAACGTAAACACCGGAAGTCGCCTGCCGATTTGTTCAGACATCAAGACAAAAAAAAAGACGGAACGTGGTCGGAATTTACAATGATTCGAAACAACCGTATTGCTGTCTAACACCAAGTGAGAAAGTTTCCAGCCATATCATGGCGAGAACAAGTCAATATTGATAAGACGATGTTAATGTACGCTTTGTACTAGCTAGACCAACACGCTTAGTTGGATTTTTATATTTTTAGCTCACTGAAACAACATCTCCGAGAATACATGTCGCTCCACTCTGACACATTATCCTGATTCTGAGCCAACAATTGTTTGTTCTTCCTTCTTAATGAACATTGCCATACCACGAATACTAATAAATTTACAGTAGTACATGTTATCATCATTATTTATTGCATAAAATAACCTAAGAGAGAAACGGAAGCGAAATACTACGATAACCTCATATGTTTTTGCTTTGAGCTACGTACAAACTATACTGTACTTTCATTGTGTACATCGTATAAACATATCAATACATGCCTATTGTATGGTATCTGTACAGAGCCGTATTATAAATCTGATCGACTAACGTTTCCGAGAAAAACATTTTTCTCTCTGATAATTTGGTATCAAAAGAAAAATAAATCATTCTTCTTTTATTTTTTTCAACGAAGTAAAATTTTAAAATAACCAGAACAATAACTAATAAAACTAATGGAAAAAATGTACATAATCTACGTATTTGTTTATGTTGACATGTTTTTAGTTTCCATTCTGCGCACCACTGCCTGTACCAGGTATGGGGGGCTTGGAATGCAAAAATTTGCGCGGAATGTCAGTGACGGATACGATATTTGTTAAGTGCTTGCTGTAGCAGACGATGCTTACATTAGAAACGGAAGCGGAAGTAATATTTATTGGTGTGCAGACTTTCAATGTGCACAATCTTACAATACTTATTAGTATCTAAAAGGGATTCGCCAAAATAATGAGTGTACGTACAACTAACGGCGAATGTAAACCCATTTATCCATACACGTGTTTGATATAATTGGAAAAAGACTCCTTGTAAAATATGGACTTGTGACAGTTCTGTGATTTTTTTCCGGGTACTCAGGTTTCCTCTTCTAATAAAACTGACCGCAACGATATAATTGAACTATTTGTTGAAAGTGGCATTAAACGCCATAACCGTTACACTGTAATACATGATACCAATCAAAATCATATAAATTGTGTGATTATGCAGAAGTATTGTTTAAAATATAGAAATACATACCTTTCCAGATCCTCTGAAATCCCTATCTCTATCGTCCCGTCTTCTGTTCAACATTAAAGACTGTTCTAGAAATAGTCCACAGTAAAGTGGTTGTACAAATAGTCTGGAATTAAAAGAATAGAATACTATATTGATCTAATCACGGGCCAAAATTCGGACATGT
The DNA here is from genome assembly GCA_963680875.1 of Bathymodiolus brooksi. Taxonomy (NCBI): domain Eukaryota; kingdom Metazoa; phylum Mollusca; class Bivalvia; order Mytilida; family Modiolidae; genus Bathymodiolus; species Bathymodiolus brooksi. The sequence goes on from OY804589.1 coordinate 70,281,939, forward strand.
ATACAATTTTAATAGCATTAGACAGAAAACAGAAATATTTTTCAAACATCATACACCAAATACACTGATTCAGACTGTCAACATATGTCAAAAATATATCATTTATAAAGATCAAGATTATGTCTTTACAAACCACTGTTTATCCAGATATATATGATGTTTGACATTTTACTCTCATGTGGAAAATACTTGCATGTTCAAACAATTTTACTTAGAGGGAAGGATTGCCCATAAAAGTAGTCTAACATCGCCACTTTTATAGCAATGCCTGTACAAAGCCAGAAAAATGGCCGGTGTTGTAACTGAATGTTACACCTGTTTCTGTGACTTTTCAATTAGATTTATTATGATAGGGTGGGGGTTTTTTTCTTCTTCGTTTTACTATTGATACAAATAAACACACATGAAATAAAAAGTGTTTTTTTTTATGAGAAAGTTATCGAAAGATGCTGTCAATTATTGAAACGTATAAATAACTAATAAGTAATACGTATGGTATAGTTTCCTGGATCGAATGTGTGTTCGTTATTAACAGTGAAGTTCTGGATACCAACAACAGTATAAAAACAAAGAAAATAACACATAATAAAATCGGACATCAACTCGCAAAAAAAACCAAAAAGAAACAAATAAAAATTAAAGATAAAGAGGGAAAAAAACCTCCCAAAAACTAGAAGTGAACCCGTTGTTTTCTTATGAATTATTGTAATCGTGCACCTCGCATAAAACATTAAAACAGTTTATATAGCAAAAGGTGTAACTTACAAAGGACAACACAGTTACTAATTCAATGAAATGTTGCATTATGTTTTATTACAACACATAAATATGCTCGAATTTCATACAGTACGGACACCACACATGAAGCAGGACATGGCCAATTTTCTGGGGTATCCGAACTTTGCAATCCTATTTGTATCGCATATCTCTTGATGGTTACTATTTTGTTGATGACTTAGGTTGCGAATTGTGTGTTTATTGCTCCATATACCATATAACTAGCAAATTATAATTCATTTTGGTTCTTATTCAAAAATATAATTATATAGAATTTTTTAAATTTGAAATAGTTTCAATTGACTCCTATCTTGTATATGTAAAAAATATATGTGTTGCCCATTTTTTCATTTTTTTTTTTTTCAAAAGGAGTTTAGGTCATATTTTCTGCTTTATATTTGTATTTACGCATTGTGATGGCCACCGCAATTTCCAAAATAAATCGTTGTTCGTGTCGTTATAATATATGACGTGGTGTTATACATGGAGCAGAAAGAACGGATCCATTCGAAGCACTAGGTTTTGTCGAGAATTCGTGTGTTTCTATCCTTTCCAATATCATTTATGATTCTCGGGTGTTTTTGTTTAAAAATATGATGATATAAATTACCTAATTATCCCATTTGAACTAATGCACTGGATTTTCATGGGACAAGTCTGTTATTTTCTCCTATTTTGCATATATTTCTCTGATTTTCAAATTACATTTTGGCATTGTTCTGACTGAATGTTATTATTTTTTTTCTATTTTATCAATAAAACTGATCACTAGGATATAACTGAAATTTTACTGAAACAAGCGTTAGACACCCACATACTAAATAATTTCATATTTCACTCAATGAAATTCGCTCTTCTTAAACCAATACTTACCGTTCTGTTTGAACTAGTCTTTCTACACGTGGAATCCATATATGGAATGTGACCCACATAAACGACAACCACCAACCAATAACAACAGGAAGGTAGTACTCAGAAATTAATCTTTCAAGAAAATCATACGAAATTCCATGAAGATCACAGGTCCAATATAAATATTCCGGCATTAGTGGTCCACTATCACCACCTGATTTCCAAGATTCGCAATTCGACATGAATATTCCCGCCATTATTGGAGCCACAAGCATCAACGGTAACGAAAAGCTTGTAACTTGTAACATAATCTTACAAGCAGTCTTCGAAAATGTATAGCAAAGCAGACACGATACGATTTGTAATATTACAACCCAGAAAGGGTCTTTAAAATACGATGTTCCTTGAATGTTGGTCACGTATAAAGGATAAACCATATGCGGACAGTCGGTTACATTGTTATTTCCGTGGTAAAACAGAACTGAAAGACATGAAGATTTAAACGAACTCATCAACGCTGTCATTAAAAGCAGTGTCAATACAATTTTCCACATACTGACAACAACGTATATTTTTGTGCGCATTCGCCGTATACTTCGCTTGAGTTCCTGTAACTTGGTTCCTACTATTCCTAATTTGGTATACCTATTGACGTAGTTTTCCCACCAGCCTAGCGAAATCAGAAACAAAGATACCAAAATAGTCCACGTTTCCTCCTTGTTTTCTCCATTAGTAATGTTGATAATCGGCCATAGTGTTAGGATCGATATTTGGAAAACAAGAGCAATCAAGTCGGCCAATATTATATGGAGTCCTCGTCCTTTTTCTCCTTGACAATCAAAAATCTTGAGAAGTGATGGTACGAATGCGACTCCAAAGCATAGGAAAAGACCTCTTATCGAATCCACCGCTGGCAGAACATAGAATCCGAATATACTGATCCCAACTGTGTGTAGTGTTTCTACTAGTAGCACCTGTAAAAAAATGATAGATCACAGGTTTTGTTTAATATTGACAAATATTTGGACTTTGTATTTTTACAAATGACACCTTTTGTTTATTGAAATTTGAAAATAATACCAAAAGATGTTTGATGTCTGCAATGTACAGTATTGTTATGCGTATACTTGAACAGTAAAACTCGTCTATAAGAATGAGTGATATTGTGAATATTCTGACAAAACGAATTTATTTTCTAGTCCTTCAAGTTAAACATGTATTAAAATACCGTCATATATATAGAAAGTTCGAACTTAACATGAAGCTCCTCTGAGTATATTTCAGCGAATTATGTACAATGAAACCTGTCTGAACCGAACTTAGAATAAAGTCCACATGTAGGAAATCTTTGTTAAAATATGTTGTTTAAACCGAAGGTCCGTATATTCCGAACACACACGTTAATTCTAAGGAGGATCGGTTTAGACAGGCATCACTGTATATAGTACATGTATATGTATTCATGCATTCGGGTTAGAGCTATTGGTCTTCACCCTCACCTTTTAGTAATTATTTATCTACCAGGCTTCTATGCCATGGAAAAACCGGTGAAAACATCGGCCGTGGGTAAGTGTTTGGGTCCATAACATTAGCTCGCCACTTTTTATTGAAGTGCTTGTAGCGAATTAAGAAAGTGAGCCATAAAGTACTTGTGTGCTAGGTATATCAATTTTACTTCCTTTTACCATTTTTCTATTTGATTTTCGAATTGTTCCGACAGTGTGGTATTTTTTGTTTTCTTTTTCGTTTTATTATATTAAACTTACTATGAAAAGCACAGTCCATGTTGGATTTCTAGTCTTCTTGAAGCATATCCTCCATAAACTTTTGCAAAATGTGAAGATATATGGAGTCGTTATTATTATAAACAAAGCCCATAGCCACCTCACTTCTACATTTTGAGAAAGCTGAAATGTTTCTTTACGCGGTTGGTCCGGAGGAACTCTACGACACTTGGTCACCGTTTCGACTCCATCTTTAGAGAGTTTAATATCACAGTCTAGAGTCACATTCTTGTAGATGTTTGAAGTAATTAATAATAAAGAGCTTTTGCTAAGCATTGTCATGAGTATGATAAACACTGTTAAAAACATACTGGTGAATACTTTTATAATTTTCCGAAATATGCTAATATATGCATCGTCAATCTCGGTATCATTGTCCCTATTTGTTACGCGGAAAACATCCCACTTCTGATTTGGTGTGCCAGTAGTAGGTACTTTACTCTCCGACATCGGTTCTCTGTGTCTGAAAAAAAAATGTTAGAAATTACTACTAACAGAAAACCAAGCTGTAATGCATCGTTATATAGAGAATGTTAGGCTTTGTATTTAGAGCAACATAATGGGTGCTACTAGTAGAGCGGGAACAATGTTATAAACTACTACTACCAGTAAACCAGACTGTAATGCATCGTTAAATAGAGAATATTAGGTTTTGTAACAAGAGTAGCACGACGGGTACCACTAGTAGAACAGGAAATGCTTACCCTTCCAGGGCACCTGAGTTCACCCCCGGTTATTAATGGGGTTCGTGCTGTTCAATCTTTTGTTTTCTGTGTAGTGTTTTGAAGGTCATTGGTTGTCCTTTAGTCCTTTCTTTTGGCCATTGTATTGACTGTGGTATCTGCAACCCTTTCTTAAGTTAAACGAATTGTTTTCTTATCGACTTCATATATAAAAAAATAGTTTCATCTAGTAGGATATAGCAAATTCGTTTGTAACGAAATAATAAGTGGAAGGGAAAATTAAATAAATTATTATGATGAATTAATTTTTACTCCTAATGATTTATTTACAATGTGTCACTGAATACATGAACTAATGGTAACTAAGACAATATTCTTACATTTTGGGTGGATACGTATTATACTTGTTCATCTGAGATTGCCCTTCCTCTGCCCCAGCTGCTTCAAATTGCCGAGTCAAAGTCGAGGCTCTAGATCCGTCCTTCATATTGTCACTGCTTGTGTCGCTCCATGAATTATTTCCATCTATATTGACTGTGTCCATGTTACTCTCGAAAGCTGGATTTATAACCCCGTTAGGTAAAGACTATATAACGAAAAATATACAAATTATTAGTACTCAAAATACAGTGACACCGGTCTAAACCGACACACCAAGGGACCAGGGAAATGTGTCGGATTGTAGAGGTTGTCGGAAAACTCAGGGGATCAACTCAGGTTTCATTTTAGTTAACAGAAATACTTTGGGACCATACATTTTTGTCGGATGTCGGAAATTGATACAGTGGAACATGTTTAAACCGACTCTCCTCGGGACCAACTCATGTGTTAGGAATAAGACGGTGTTCGGTTTAAGCATATTATTTTAGCAAAGATTTCCTACATTGGGGCTTTATTTTAAGTTATGTTTATACAGGATTTCAATTTATTCAGAGTTCGATTAAGACAGGTTTCACTGTATATGCAGATATACACAAAATGGCGGATGAGAGGTTGAGGAGAGTCCATTTAAAGCAAACAATTACAAATGAAACATGCAATAACAAAAAGAAACTAAGAGAGTACGCACTGACCCTATATTCATGAAAAAGCACCACGCGTTTCTAGAATAACGTTGATCAGGAACGTATAAAGCGGTTGGAAAACCAAATAAATTAAAAGTTTTCCGGAATAGCCACATTCGACTAAGTTGGCATATGCCTGAGAGAGATGGACTTTAGTTTTAATAAATTACATTTTTAGGAACTTTACTGTAAATTTCAAGCATAAATAAATTACATATTTAGGAACTTTACTGTAATTTCAAACATAAATAAATTACATTATGTGGGAACTTTACTGTAAATTTCAATCATAAATAAATTACATATTTAGGAACTTTACTGTAATTTCAAACATAAATAAATTACATGATGTGGGAACTTTACTGTAAATTTCAATCATAAATAAATTACATATTTAGGAACTTTACTGTAATTTCAAACATAAATAAATTACATGATGTGGGAACTTTACTGTAAATTTCAATCATAAATAAATTACATATTTAGGAACTTTACTGTAAATTTCAAACATAAATAAATTACATATTTAGGAACTTTACTGTAATTTCAAACATAAATAAATTACATTATGTGGGAACTTTACTGTAAATTTCAATCATAAATAAATTACATATTTAGGAACTTTACTGTAAATTTCAAACATAAATAAATTACATATTTAGGAACTTTACTGTAATTTCAAACATAAATAAATTACATTATGTGGGAACTGTACTGTAAATTTCAATCATAAATAAATTACATATTCAGGAACTTTACTGTAAATTTCAATCATAAATAATGACATTTTTAGGAACTGTACTGTAAATTTCAATCATAAATAAATTACATTATTTAAGGACTGTATTGTAAATTTCAAGCATAATTATATCTAATAAGCCATGGCAGTGCCGAAACAATGACTACGGGGGAACAATGGCATCGGCACTAATGGTCTACCAACAGAGGTATTGCTCCTTTGTTAGTAATACAACGTAGATATCTAATTTAGTGCAGTTACCTGATTTTTATCCTCTTTCGGAATGAGATCGTGAGTGCTGGTATAATGGTTTTCTTCCATATTTGGTGGTAACGATATTGTTCTATTAACCACTGGACCATCAGCTTCTGTTTGAGGAGCTGTTTCCTGTGTAGAAAGAAACATATATACAAATATAACGATACGAACAGAAGAAAATATATCAATGGAAACCGTAGATATCAAATTTAGTGCGCACGACGCGTTTCTAGAATAATATTTATCACGTACACACAAAGCCAAAATATTTAAAAGCCAAATCATATAAAAGTCTTTTGGAATAAGAAACCCAGAGGAAAGAACTGATAATTCCAGTGTTGTTTGAACAATTTACAAGTACTAATATATTACTATAGCGACACTTCATTTTCAAAAATACTCTCACATGTTGGGCAAGATAGTGTTTTATTTACTGACTCAGCGAAATATGATTATGTTGTAACATCAACTTATATATTTAATTTAGTACGCATGACGCGTTTCTGGAATATATTTCATCAGGTACGTTCACAATCAACAGATAGGAATGCCAAAATGAAGTAATTTTGCAATTAAATGTTTGTTTAAATTATATATGGCATCTCCAATGCCCGATCTTACTTTACACTGACCATTGTTAAAAAAATGCACAAACTTCCAATCGGCTTCATCAGTAATAAATTCCAATGATCGATATTTTTCTATATTTACTTACAAGGCCGGTATAGATTTTACGTAAACGCACAGGTGTACAATTAGCAGAAGCATGTATAATTTCCATGGCCAATTAGAGATGATGCTGTTGGTACATTAGTCCGACGAAACATATTAATTAGTTTGTTTGTTGGTTTCTAGACGAACCGAAAACTAAGTAAGTATGTAATGGACGTGCATTCAACACGAAACTGAAAGCGTTTGAGCAACTTTGATGTTATCGAAAAATGTAGTAATTATGAGGATGAACTTAATGGTGTAATATTTACCATACTAACAAACATCCAGTTTCACTGATCGAAATAAATGGTTTAAGCTCCACAATTAAGCAGTTTAGAATCTTTTGAAGCTGATAACCGGATTAAGAATCCCTGATACTTGATAAACAAATAAGTGAAATAGCAATTTAAAAGGAAAAGTCGGAAAGGCGTAGTGAACTTCTAAACAAACACATTTGTTAGTGATAGGCCTATTTAGAATTATCTTGTTTAGGAATGTAAAAGTGATGGGTGTAATTATTTTAAAACCATGATGACGTCAGTCATTTTTATTTTTATTTTGTTTTAATATGATGTCATATTGAACAAAAAAACTATATAACCATTAGCATGACGTGTTCATCAGTGGTAAATTACGTCATGTCCAATTTTAAGTAGTATTAAAAGAAAGTTACAACAGTGATGGTCAACAAACTCTCACATAGTGCAACTCTTTGAACATACAAAAAATAACCCACGAAAAATGGCGTTCGAAATCCAGATCCTGGCTTGGGATAAGCACAAATAGGTGTCGGGGTTAATTTGAAAAGGGAAGTAACTCTCCAACGACAATACAAATATAAACAAACAATAAAAAAACCTGCACAGTTTCGCTTTCATTCTAAAAGAACACATACTATCACCCACAAAATAATGAATAACATGCACATTGACAGTAAAATAGAAGGGTCAGTGAATACCTAAGTGTATTGTTACATACTTTTTCTACACCTTTTTACTTTTTAACCGCATCGGTGACGTAATGGTCAGCGTGCTCGCATATAGAGTGTGGTAACACGTGGTTTCGAGCTTCGGTCAGGTCAAACCAAAAACTTTAAAATTGGTATCTGTTGCTTCTCTGCTAAGCATACAGCATTAAGGAGAAAGAACAAAGACTGGGTGGTTCGGAATCAGAATAATGTGTCCAAGTGAAGCGACATGACTACCCTCGGACTGTTGTTTCAGTGAGCTAGCACTATAAACATCCAACTCAGGATGCTGGTCTAGAATAGAGCGGACCTCATCATCATTTCATTGAAAATTAACTTGTTCTCGCCATGATATAGCTGAAAAATTGAAAACAATCACTTACTCCTTTTTACTTTTTTACAGTTCATAAGCACGGCCATTATGGCTGCTGCCGTATGGTATTTAGATCTATATTAAAACTATGCAATCGAAGCCTATCACCACTAAATTAAGTGATTCAACTTTATGTGATATTTTTCAGTTACTACCGGAAAGTTTGTGGTTTTCTCTGACCGTAAAGCTGACCACCATGAAATACGTACATACATTACTGAAATTACCATTGTTAATAAATATCAAATTTAGTACCACCCACTAGTTTCTGGAATAACATTTATCAGGTACGCTCATAGTCAAGAGATTGAAAGGCCAAATAAATGAACAATCATATAGAAACAAGGAAACCAAAAGGCCTAAACAGGATAGCCAAAATCGGGTATGGTTACTGTACCTGAGGGCGGAGAAACTTAGTTTTAATGAATTACATCATTTATGAACTATAAATACAATTTGTGTCCCAAATTTATCCACTTTACACATAATTCCCACTTGTTACACAAAATACTATTAATATCAAATAAAAAAGGGTTGGATCTTTATATCTAGAAGTGTGTAACATATTTTGCGACTAACGCCTATTGTATGCTTTTCGTGTGGTATTTCTTGCCAACGAAAATTGTCTTTCGTGAAAGTCATCAAATGTTAATTTAATAATCTGAATATGTAATTATACTCGTTTTTTCTTCTTATTTATCATCAATTAATAATGTTTCGTTTTTTAATCATTCGAATAGATTTTCGATTTGTCCCCCACCCTTCATGACATTATGTCACATGTCTATTAGTTATTAACATTATTAGAATGGTCATACTAGATAATATGGCAACGATCGTATTGTACCCTGACTCTCTACCTCATTCAAGAAAGTCTTAACATTGCCCTAGTTGATAAACAACTGTCATCTACTTTTGAAAAATACAGTCAATCCAGAGAAACTGGCAACATACAATCTAGGATATACAGGACGAAGAAAAACAAAACAAAAGCACAACACAATATGTTGGACACCACTATCCGCAAACAACGTAAGCAATACATGAACCCTCCTACAAACAACTGGAGGTAAAGAATATCTTTTCATGTGCGGAAATCGTAGGGACCTTCACAGCACGGAACTCAGAACGTAGAGTCACATATGTTCATTTATAGAAAGTTCTGTATGATATAGTACTAAATATTTCATGTTTCCTTTTTTTTTAACTTTTCTTTTGCAATAAATTTAAAAAAAACGTAAATATCTAATAAAGTGCACACGACGAATTTCTGGAATTTTGGTATCCTCCCCTCCCCCATTAAAACAAAAGGAAAATTTCACACTGATTTGTAATTTTAAATTAAAAAATACATATTTTAAAAAACTGAAATTTCATCTGTAATGAATGGTTGTTTTGAAAATCGAACGAATTTCAATATGAAAACATAAAAAAACTCATGTTTTAAAACAATTGAAATAAAAAAAAATCACACGTCTGACCGGGTTTTACATGTATAATATATAGATTACTGCATATTGCATACATTTTTATCAATTTAGATAAAGGTTCCATATATCTTTTAAAAGTTTGAAATAACAAACAAAATTGAAGACATAAACAAGCTTGTCAATCACTTAGATCTATCATGTATACGAAGAGATATAATTGGAATATTCTAAGATAAAATATATTTAGACTAAAGATGTCAACAATATACACAAAGCGATTCAAAATTTATAAATTTAATACTAAGTAAAACTACAAACTTTGAACAGGCATTAGAATTTAAAACCACCTCTTGCATATTGCATGATTTAAACCACGGATAAATAAACGTTAGCGAAAATCAAAGTGGCTATTAAGAATGGACAGTCCAGAGACACTGGTAATATTGGGCACAAAACACAGGACGAGGACAAACAAAGCACAAAACAACACAGAAAGCTAAACAGATGAGCAACATGGACCCCACTATAAGCAATACATGAGCCCTCCTACAAACAACTGGAGGTAAAGAATATCGTTTTGATGTGCGGAAATCGTAGGGACCTTCACAGCACGGAACTCAGAACGTAAAGTCACATACGTTCATTTATTAAAAGTTCTGTATGATATAGTTCTAAATATTTCATGTTTCTTTTGCAATATTTAAAAAAATACGTAAATATCCAATGAAGTGCGCACGACGAATTACTGGAATTTTGGTATCCCCCCTCCCCCATAAAAACAAAAGGAAAATGTCACACTGATTTGTAATTTTAAATTAAAAAATACATATTTTAAAAAACTGAAATTTCATCTGTAATGAATGGTTGTTTTGAAAATCGAACGAATTTCAATATGAAAACATAAAAAACTCATGTTTTAAAACAATTGAAATAAAAAAAAAAATCACACGTCTGACCGGGTTTTACATGTATAATATATAAATTACTGCATATTGCATACATTTTTATCAATTTAGATAAAGGTTCCATATATCTTTTAAAAGTTTGAAATAACAAACAAAATTGAAGACATAAACAAGCTTGTCAATCACTTAGATCTATCATGTATACGAAGAGATATAATTGGAATATTCTAAGATAAAATATATTTAGACTAAAGATGTAAACAATATACACAAGCGATTCAAAATTTATAAATTTAATACTAAGTAAAACTACAAACTTTGGACAGGCATTAGAATTTAAAACCACCTCTTGCATATTGTATGATTTAAACCACGGATAAATAAACGTTAGCGAAAACCAAAGGGGCTATCAAGAATGGACAGTCCAGAGACACTGGTAATATTGGGCACAAAACACAGGACGAGGACAAACAACAAAGAAAGCTAAACAGATGAGCAACATGGACCCCACTATAAGCAATGGGTGAACCCAGGGGTTCGCGAATGGTAAACAGTTCCTGTTTTTTATAAGACACTCGCCTAGATAACCAATGAAAGCTGTTTAGCTAATTTCCTATGTGGTACTTTTTGAGAATCAGCTGAAGATATTTAATGGTCAATAATTAACCCGGTAGGGCCGGGGTGGTGGAAATACTTAATTATGGCTATCTGTTATATTGATACCATTGATGCAGATCTTTGTAGAATCACAGAAAATAAAACGCAAAACTAGTAGGAACAGTATAACAACTGACAATACGTGTAGACAAAGCAAGCTTTACCGCTACACACAATGAAAAAAAGATTGGACAACACCAGGAACAAATGGCGGAAGTCAATGGGGCGTTTCAAAGTGGTAAGCTATCTGCTGCTTCCTGAAGCGTAACAACTATGAAGTTTCATGTGTTTAAAGTTATTATTATTATTATTCTACAGTTACTGGATTATTATTTGTTGATTGAAGATAACCTCTCCACTTCTAATAATTATTGACACGTAAGAATTAGAAAATAAACGTTAGAGAATACCGAAGGGGCAATCAAAAATAAACGTTAGAGAATACCGAAGGGGCAATCAAAAATGGACAATCCAGAGAAACTGGCAACATAGCGTGCACAAGAATAATAAAACAAAAACACAACACAATATGCGTTGGACACCGCTAGGCGCAAATAAACACTAATAATCTAAATAAGACATGATCCGTTCTACAAACAACTGGAGGTAAAGACGAACCGAACATAGACGAAAATCTCACCAGCAACAATTACAAGTCCAACGATCTTACCTCATATAACGTTTCTTAAAAACAAGCAAAAGTCATAAGAAGAAGTTTGATTAAAATCTAAATCCTGTTTTGAAATAATTCTAAGCTTTGTATCCAACTCTATGCCGTAGTTATATGCGGAAGACGTTCACTAGGTATGTTAAGTGTCTTTCAAACTTATCATGTCATTTAACCATAAGAGAAGACAATACTCACTTGCGCCTGACCCTTGCTGACCCTTGCGCCTGACCCTTTTGTCATTATGTAGACAATAAAATGTGCTTAAATCTAAATTAATACCATAGGAGAATAAAAATATTTCATCAAAGAAAAAATTATTTTCAAATCCACATGTACATCTGAAAATAATATGGTGCTCTCAACATCCACTATTTTGTAATCGGCATCTGATTTAAACTGTAAGACGAGTTAGCCAAGAACGATCAGAGAGTACAATAGATACGGAAATAAACACTTAAATGTGGTATTCTCAATGTCGGACATCACAATAAATAAATAAACACAAATTGTAGTTATTTTTTAAATACCTCTAAATTCGTATATATTCCGCTATTTTCTTTCCTATTCATGTCGTTTATAGTGTATACTATTTTGTATTTTGGAAACCCAAGCCTGAAAATGAAATGTAACATCCAAACAAATATTATTTATATAAGATACACATATTTCCTTTATTAATTAAAAAGTGAACAAAATCCACGAAAATTTCACAGTAATTGAAAGAAATCGAAATAAATTACGGAATAATTTTTCTGAACTTACTGTAAGTCAATAACCTCCTCTGTCACCATCAATATAATATTTTATAATTATTTCTTATATTTCACTGTTCACTGACATCAATGTATTATAACATTTGATCAACATTAACGTAATATTTCCTATATATTCCAGAGATTTCCGGAATAATTACTAACCTAATTGTTATCTATATGACTAAATGAAAATTAATTTAACCCCTTACCATTTTAGCGTCTTCTTTGCCGTTCCCTCTGGTGGATGAATATTTAAATTGTTATCCATTTTGTAAAAGGATTAATATAGTTTGTCTGGGCGGAGGAATGTGTTTGTAAATACACGATTAGTTACAAACGAAAATATTCAGATGTCGTTATCTCTTCCTCATCACGAAGTATCATCTTCTGCATACCAACATCGTCTTCATTTTGGTACCATTTCCAGGTAAATAACGAAACTGCAACAAACAGTGATACATGTGTTTGTTTAAATGATATCTTCCCTGTTTAACTTGCAACTGTCGCGTGTGAGGTCAAATGTCACATTAATTTTAAAGTGACGAATTAATTTACTAAAAGATAACTATAAGACACTTTTAACTTTTCATAGTGATAAGCGGGATTTGTGACATGTGTAAAATAATGTTCCTCCAAACATGTGTTGGCGGTGGTTATTTGTGTATGTCGTTACGTAGAACGATTGGTATCAGGATAAACTTGTACGATTGCATAACTATCAGGATGGGTGTTACAGGACATAAACATGACGAGGAAGAATATAAACGTTAGAGAGTACCGAAAGGGGCAATCTAAAATGGACAATCCAGAGAAACCGGCAACATGGGGTACACAAGATGAAGAAAAAAAAACGAAAAAAAACACAATATGTGTTGGATATCACTATTCGCAAAAAATACAAATAAGGTAAATAAGATATGAGCCCTCATACAAACAACTGACAGAAAAGACGAACTGAACCGAAAGCTATTTATGCATTGTGAACGTATTATTATTCGCGGAGTTCCAATTTTCATGAATTTCGTGGTTCACTGAAAGCACGAAATATAACACCCGACGAAATATAAAAGTGTTTTTTTTTTACAAGCATGAAGAAATGTTTGAAGTTATCAAAGGGATAATAAGAGGCACAAGTCGAAGGATAACAGACAATACAATGGCCAAAAGAAAAAGGTCAAACACGAATTTAGGAACCCTCGAACCATTGAGGTTTCCGTAATGCCATGAAAAATGGTATCCACGAATATAAGTACTTTTACAGTATATACATTATGGTCATAGCTTCAAACAAGCATTGGTAGTTACTATTTTTAATTTATTTTCAACATATAATATTGCTATGTCATATTTATTTCTCACAAAGACCAAACCGAATGGCTTTACTGTCAATTCACTGCCAAGAGGTAGCTTGTTTTACTGTCAATTCACTGCCAAGATGTGGCTTGTTTTACTGTCAATTCACTGCCAAGAGGTGGCTTGTTTTACTGTCAATTCACTGCCAAGAGGTGGCTTGTTTTACTGTCAATTCACTGCCAAGAGGTGGCTTGTTTTACTGTCAATTCACTGCCAAGAGGTGGCTTGTTTTACTGTCAATTCACTGCCAAGAGGTGGCTTGTTTTACTGTCAATTCACTGCCAAGAGGTGGCTTGTTGTACTGTCAATTTACTTCCAAGAGGTGGCTTGTTTTACTGTCAATTCACTGCCAAGAGGTGGCTTGTTGTACTGTCAATTTACTGCCAAGAGGTGGCTTGTTTTCAAGCATAAGGTAGACAGTACTAAAATGAAAAACAGATAATACTACATTGTCGCAAAATTCAATAAAAATTGTAGAAAGGGGCTAAATCGATACCCTTAACACACCAATGCATGACCGCTTGCTGTTCTGCATGGTACAGGCACTGCAATAAAAAGTGGCTGGGCTGCACTAGTTTCTATGGGTTCAAACATTGAAATGGTGCAGTATATATGACAATTCTAATGTGGACAGCATGTTAACACAAACAAATAGGGCGATACCCAAATGTGTGCTCCATTTAGAAAAAAGGTTATTCTTGTACACTATATTACAATAGTCTTAATTTGGGGTCAAAATGCATGTTTCGTCAATAATTAAGCCGCTTGATTGAATTAAAAATCATGTCTGCATAATATCCAACGTTAATGCAGATAATGAACAATCCAGAGACACTGCCAACATTGGGTACACAAGACACAGGACGAAGACAATCCAGAGACACTGGCAACATTGGGTACACAAGACACAGGACGATCAACAAAACATAAAAACACAACACAGAAAACTAAAAAGATGAGCAACAGGGACCGGCGAAAGGTAAACAGTTCCTACATCTTATAAGACATCCACCACCATGCAGCCACACCTTTCCGGTATTACCTTCCTCAGGATCGCTCATAGAACATTAAAAGTCTTCGAAAGCAAGAAGACCAAAGGGTATGAACAGGATAGCCAAAATCTGTTAAGGTCACCTTTGGCTGAGAGAGGAGAACATTGGTGTTAACAATAATTACATGATCTAGGGAATGAATTATGACGGGTTTATGATGAAGCAGGAACTGCTAACCCTTCCCGGTTATTATATTTTGTATTTTACAGATCACTTTATTGTCCTTTATCATTTGGTCATTGTATTGTATATCATTCTTCTATTGGCGGCTACTGATCATTGACCATTTGGTATCTTCAAACTGTCTTTGAATTAAACATTTACTTAGCTTAAGATAATTGATAGTTGAAAGAAAGTGTTAAAAACCTAGATATCAAATTTAGCACGTACGATCCGTTTCTGGAGTAACATGCATCGGGTATGTTCAAAATCGAAAGATGGGAAAGCCAAATACATTTAATTTAAACGTATTTACGAGTAATAAAACTAAACTGCCTAAACAGGATATCCAAAATCTGAAGCCTATGTTTTATTGCATTAAGAAAAACGTTTACCAGGGCGGATCCAGGGGTGTGGGGGGGGGTGGGTCGTACCCGGCGCGCGCCCCCCCTAAAATTTGAAAAAAATATGATTTTTTTGCGTAAAATCTTGATTTTTCATACGAAATACCCCAAACATTTTCGCGCCTCCCTCCGCTCGGCGCAATTTTTTTTAAGTGCACCCACTAACTTGAAATCCTGGATCCACCCCTGGTTTATATGCTATTTATCAATACAATTTGCTTAAATCAAAATCGGCTAAGGTCACCTATGTATGAGGGAGGAGAACCTTAGTTTGATTTATAATGACATTATTTAGATATAATTCTAGATGATTGATAGAGAGTGCCAAGATAGTTCCGCAATAACAATACTAAAGTAATGGTCAATACATTTTAACAGACATTATACCATCTAACACGTGACCATAAACCGTATACATTATTGATACATTATTTGTACTTGTATCAATATGCAAAATGTATCTGTATAAAGATAAAAAAGTGTTTCTGTCTATACAAAATAAAAGTTAGAGAATACCGAAGGGTCAATAAAACAAAAATGGACAATCCAGAGAAACTAGCAACATAGGATTCACAAGATGAAGAAACACACAACAAATACATAACACTATACGTAAACAAAAACAAATAACGTAAACAAAAACAAAAACAAATAACGTAAACAAAAACAAATAACGTAAACAAAAACAAATAATGTAAACAAAACATGACTCCTCCTACAAACAACTGGAGAAAAAGACCAACCGAACATCGTTATATATTTTGTTATTATTATGATATTTAAATGCGGAAATGGTAATGAAATAAGTGCAAGGGTTTCCATAACATCTGATAAAAGCGACAATACCTAATTTAGTGCGTACGGCCCGTTTCTGGCATAGCCTTCATCAAGTGCACTCAAAGTCAAAAGATGGTAAAGCCAACCAATAAGTGTTCAAGAACAAGGCATCAAAGGGCCTGAGTAAGATAGCCAACTACCTATGTTAATCAAAGGGCCTGAGTAAGATAGCCAACTACCTATGTTAATCAAAGGGCCTGAGTAAGATAGCCAACTACCTATGTTAATCAAAGGGCCTGAGTAAGATAGCCACCTAACTATGTTAATCAAAGGGCCTGAGTAAGATAGCCAACTACCTATGTTAATCAAAGGGCCTGAGTAAGATAGCCAACTACCTATGTTAATCAAAGGGCCTGAGTAAGATAGCCAACTACCTATGTTAATCAAAGGGCCTGAGTAAGATAGCCAACTACCTATGTTAATCAAAGGGCCTGAGTAAGATAGCCAACTACCTATGTTAATCAAAGGGCCTGAGTAATATAGCCAACTACCTATGTTAATCAAAGGGCCTGTGTAAGATAGCCAACCACCTATGTTAATCAAAGGGCCTGAGTAAGATAGCCAACTACCTATGTTAATCAAAGGGCCTGAGTAAGATAGCCAACTACCTATGTTAATCAAAGGGCCTGAGTAAGATAGCCAACTACCTATGTTAATCAAAGGGCCTGAGTAAGATAGCCAACTACCTATGTTAATCAAAGGGCCTGAGTAAGATAGCCAACTACCTATGTAAATCAAAGGGCCTGAGTAAGATAGCCAACTACCTATGTTAATCAAAGGGCCCGAGTAAGATAGCCAACTACCTATGTTAATCAAAGGGCCTGAGTAAGATAGCCAACTACCTATGTTAATCAAAGGGCCTGAGTAAGATAGCCAACTACCTATGTTAATCAAAGGGCCTGAGTAAGATAGCCAACTACCTATGTTAATCAAAGGGCCTGAGTAAGATAGCCAACTACCTATGTTAATCAAAGGGCCTGAGTAAGATAGCCAACTACCTATGTTAATCAAAGGGCCTGAGTAAGATAGCCAACTACCTATGTTAATCAAATGGAGCACAAAAATTGCCACAATGTTGGAACAATTACAAAATCAAATAGAAAAGTCGTAGAAAGAGGGAGACAAAATCGATACTTCTAACACATATATGCATGATCGGTCACATTCCTGGCTTGAACAGGCACTTCAATAATAAAAAAGTGGCGGGGTTAAAATAGTTTTAAATTTGTCATCAAGCTTGGGGGTCGTAGTGGTCGCGATCGTATGGTAGTTGGATTTATAACTACATATGCAATCAGTACATATCACCACTAACGTTGTGAGTTCGAATTCCGCTCAGGATTATGTGATAAAGTTTGACAGTGAATTGCGACGGTTATTTTCTCCGGGTACTCCGGTTTCCTACACCAATAAAGCTGACCACCCCGATATAACTGAAATATTGTTGAAAAGGTGGTATTAAACACCATAACCCTAACCCATAAAGTTTGTGGGAGGCATTGGCTCCATTTGTTTCGAAATCCAATACAAGCTTTTAAAAAATGGTCTTGAAAATATTTGAGAAGAAATAGAAGGTATACATTCACTGGGAACACATATTTTAAATTGCTATGTTGTCAGATGTCTATATTCGGAATGACATATGTGTACGTTTATCTTTTATAATCATCATTAAATTTAATCAAATTGCAATGTAATCCTGATACTGTTGAAGTCAGACTGTACGTATAAATATATGACTTCGTTGTTTGGTAGTGAGTCATTGTGTATTGACACAACAATATATATTATAATTGAATATAATTTCAAACTACAGTCAAACCTCTATATAAAGCCACTCAAGGCTTCTTTCGGGTCAAGATACCCCCCCCCCCTTGTTCCGTGTAATGACCTATCAATACCCAGCGAGATGACACCCCTATCCATCACCAGTTACTGTGTTGGTCAGTTTTGTTGATTGGTACCTTGGGAACCATCACCAATACCCAGAACTTATTTATCTGCTCTAAAGGGAACTGGAGAGAATCAGAAGGGATCGGCGCGCAAATTAAAAACCTTTTTTCATTCTAATTTCGGTTTGTATATTGTGTTTTTCTATTGAATACCTCAGAAAAATACTATCTGGAGTATGCCAACATAGCTATAACTGCTTCAGAGATGCGAAGGAGCGAACACAATGAGCTAATGACCATCCTTTTTAATTTGTTTTCATGTCTGATTTTAATAGTTTGTTGCTGCACAAAATTCATTCCCCTGATAAATGGTGCAAGGAAGTCATATCATGTTGTGGAATGTTGTGTAATGGTGTGAGCACGATAAAAGTGTTACTAAATAAACGTTAGAGAACACCGAAGGGGCAACAAAAAACGGACAATACAGAGAAACCGGCAGCACTGGGCACACATGACGAAGAAAAACAAGATATAAACACAACACAACATGTGTCGAACACCACCATACGCAGACAAACACACATAACTGACTTAAGACATCAGCTCCCTACAAACAACGACCGAACATCGGAAACCACAACAGACATCACAACACGGAACCCAAAACGCAAAGACACGAAATAGGACAGCACCAAAAACTAAGCTTGTTGTTCTAGTACAAAGCAGACATTAGCGTCTGGTCAAAATGTATCTTAATATAGCTTAAGCCTTGTCCACTTGATGTTAAACAACAACCATTCACTCACTAACTCACTATTTCTGAGTTTTCAACATTTGCAGATGAAATATAAATTACACGAGATGAAAAACAAGTATAATCAGTTGTTTGTCAAACAGTCGTCATGTTGAAGAATGATTTCTCAATGTCAAACAGTCGTCATGTTGAAGAATGATTTCTCAATGTCAAACAGTCGTCATGTTGAAGAATGATTTCTCAATGCCAAACAGTCGTCATCTTGAAGAATGATTTCTCAATGCCAAACAGTCGTCATCTTGAAGAATGATTTCTCAATGTCAAACAGTCGTCATCTTGAAGAATGATTTCTCAATGCCAAACAGTCGTCATCTTGAAGAATGATTTCTCAATGTCAAACAGTCGTCATCTTGAAGAATGATTTCTCAATGTCAAACAGTCGTCATCTTGAAGAATGATTTCTCAATGTCAAACAGTCGTCATCTTGAAGAATGATTTCTCAATGTCAAACAGTCGTCATGTTGAAGAATGATTTCTCAATGCCAAACAGTCGTCATCTTGAAGAATGATTTCTCAATGTCAAACAGTCGTCATCTTGAAGAATGATTTCTCAATGCCAAACAGTCGTCATCTTGAAGAATGATTTCTCAATGTCAAACAGTCGTCATCTTGAAGAATGATTTCTCAATGTCAAACAGTCGTCATCTTGAAGAATGATTTCTCAATGTCAAACAGTCGTCATGTTGAAGAATGAGTTCTCAATGTCAAACAGTCGTCATCTTGAAGAATGATTTCTCAATGTCAAACAGTCGTCATGTTGAAGAATGATTTCTAAATGCCAAACAGTCGTCATATTGAAGAATGATTTCTCAAATATTATTTTCTCTTCAAAATTACGAAGGTCATTGGGTACGAAATGTTTGGTTTAACCTATGTCACCTATAATCTGTATTGCTATTACGTAATGTTTTCTTTACATCAAATATTTATAGTAATCCTATAAAGGAGAGATTTCTTAGATAAACATAAGCACAAACAAACTACCATTCTGGGAGTTAGGTCAAAATCGTGTCTTCAATGACAAACTATAAAATGTGAAAATGCATACAAGAAGTAAAATAAAAAAACAAACAATACCACATTGTCTGAGGAATTCTAAACTCCAATAGAAAATCTTAGAAAGTCAAAATACCACATTGTCTGAGCAATTCTAAACTCCAATAGAAAATCTTAGAAAGTCAAAATACCACATTGTCTGGGGAATTCTAAACTCCAATAGAAAATCTTAGAAAGTCAAAATACCACATTGTCTGAGGAATTCTAAACTCCAATAGAAAATCTTAGAAAGTCAAAATACCACATTGTCTGAGCAATTCTAAACTCCAATAGAAAATCTTAGAAAGTCAAAATACCACATTGTCTGAGGAATTCTAAACTCCAATAGAAAATCTTAGAAAGTCAAAATACCACATTGTCTGAGCAATTCTAAACTCCAATAGAAAATCTTAGAAAGTCAAAATACCACATTGTCTGAGGAATTCTAAACTCCAATAGAAAATCTTAGAAAGTCAAAATACCACATTTTCTGAGCAATTCTAAACTCCAATAGAAAATCTTAGAAAGTCAAAATACCACATTGTCTGAGCAATTCTAAACTCCAATAGAAAATCTTAGAAAGTCAAAATACCACATTGTCTGAGCAATTCTAAACTCCAATAGAAAATCTTAGAAAGTCAAAATACCACATTGTCTGAGGAATTCTAAACTCCAATAGAAAATCTTAGAAAGTCAAAATACCACATTGTCTGAGCAATTCTAAACTCCAATAGAAAATCTTAGAAAGTCAAAATACCACATTGTCTGAGCAATTCTAAACTCCAATAGAACAACCTTAGAAAGTCAAAATACCACATTGTCTGAGCAATTCTAAACTCCAATAGAACAACCTTAGAAAGTCAAAATACCACATTGTCTGAGCAATTCTAAACTCCAATAGAACAACCTTAGAAAGTCAAAATACCACATTGTCTGAGCAATTCTAAACTCCAATAGAAAATCTTAGAAAGTCAAAATACCACATTGTCTGAGGAATTCTAAACTCCAATAGAAAATCTTAGAAAGTCAAAATACCACATTGTCTGAGCAATTCTAAACTCCAATAGAAAATCTTAGAAAGTCAAAATACCACATTGTCTGAGCAATTCTAAACTCCAATAGAAAATCTTAGAAAGTCAAAATACCACATTGTCTGTGCAATTCTAAACTCCAATAGAATATCTTAGAAAGTCAAAATACCACATTGTCTGAGGAATTCTAAACTCCAATAGAAAATCTTAGAAAGTCAAAATACCACATTGTCTGAGCAATTCTAAACTCCAATAGAAAATCTTAGAAAGTCAAAATACCACATTGTCTGAGGAATTCTAAACTCCAATAGAAAATCTTAGAAAGTCAAAATACCACATTGTCTGAGCAATTCTAAACTCCAATAGAAAATCTTAGAAAGTCAAAATACCACATTGTCTGAGGAATTCTAAACTCCAATAGAAAATCTTAGAAAGTCAAAATACCACATTTTCTGAGCAATTCTAAACTCCAATAGAAAATCTTAGAAAGTCAAAATACCACATTGTCTGAGCAATTCTAAACTCCAATAGAAAATCTTAGAAAGTCAAAATACCACATTGTCTGAGCAATTCTAAACTCCAATAGAAAATCTTAGAAAGTCAAAATACCACATTGTCTGAGGAATTCTAAACTCCAATAGAAAATCTTAGAAAGTCAAAATACCACATTGTCTGAGCAATTCTAAACTCCAATAGAAAATCTTAGAAAGTCAAAATACCACATTGTCTGAGCAATTCTAAACTCCAATAGAACAACCTTAGAAAGTCAAAATACCACATTGTCTGAGCAATTCTAAACTCCAATAGAACAACCTTAGAAAGTCAAAATACCACATTGTCTGAGCAATTCTAAACTCCAATAGAACAACCTTAGAAAGTCAAAATACCACATTGTCTGAGCAATTCTAAACTCCAATAGAAAATCTTAGAAAGTCAAAATACCACATTGTCTGAGGAATTCTAAACTCCAATAGAAAATCTTAGAAAGTCAAAATACCACATTGTCTGAGCAATTCTAAACTCCAATAGAAAATCTTAGAAAGTCAAAATACCACATTGTCTGAGCAATTCTAAACTCCAATAGAAAATCTTAGAAAGTCAAAATACCACATTGTCTGAGCAATTCTAAACTCCAATAGAAAATCTTAGAAAGTCAAAATACCACATTGTCTGAGGAATTCTAAACTCCAATAGAAAATCTTAGAAAGTCAAAATACCACATTGTCTGAGGAATTCTAAACTCCAATAGAAAATCTTAGAAAGTCAAAATACCACATTGTCTGAGCAATTCTAAACTCCAATAGAAAATCTTAGAAAGTCAAAATACCACATTGTCTGAGCAATTCTAAACTCCAATAGAACAACCTTAGAAAGTCAAAATACCACATTGTCTGAGCAATTCTAAACTCCAATAGAACAACCTTAGAAAGTCAAAATACCACATTTTCTGAGCAATTCTAAACTCCAATAGAACAACCTTAGAAAGTCAAAATACCACATTGTCTGAGCATTTCTAAACTCCAATAGAAAATCTTAGAAAGTCAAAATACCACATTGTCTGAGCAATTCTAAACTCCAATAGATAATCTTAGAAAGTCAAAATACCACATTGTCTGAGCAATTCTAAACTCCAATAGAACAACCTTAGAAAGTCAAAATACCACATTGTCTGAGTAATTCTAAACTCCAATAGAACAACCTTAGAAAGTCAAAATACCACATTGTCTGAGGAATTCTAAACTCCAATAGAACAACCTTAGAAAGTCAAAATACCACATTGTCTGAGCAATTCTAAACTCCAATAGAACAACCTTAGAAAGTCAAAATACCACATTGTCTGAGCAATTCTAAACTCCAATAGAACAACCTTAGAAAGTCAAAATACCACATTGTCTGAGCAATTCTAAACTCCAATAGAACAATCTTAGAAAGTCAAAATACCACATTGTCTGAGCATTTCTAAACTCCAATAGAACAATCTTAGAAAGTCAAAATACCACATTGTCTGAGCATTTCTAAACTCCAATAGAAAATCTTAGAAAGTCAAAATACCACATTGTCTGAGGAATTCTAAACTCCAATAGAAAATCTTAGAAAGTCAAAATACCACATTGTCTGAGCAATTCTAAACTCTAATAGAAAATCTTAGAAAGTCAAAATAACACATTGTCTGAGCAATTCTAAACTCCAATAGAAAATCTTAGAAAGTCATAATACCACATTGTCTGAGCAATTCTAAACTCCAATAGAACAACCTTAGAAAGTCAAAATACCACATTGTCTGAGCAATTCTAAACTCCAATAGAACAACCTTAGAAAGTCAAAATACCACATTGTCTGAGCAATTCTAAACTCCAATAGAACAACCTTAGAAAGTCAAAATACCACATTGTCTGAGCATTTCTAAACTCCAATAGAAAATCTTAGAAAGTCAAAATACCACATTGTCTGAGCAATTCTAAACTCCAATAGAAAATCTTAGAAAGTCAAAATACCACATTGTCTGAGCAATTCTAAACTCCAATAGAACAACCTTAGAAAGTCAAAATACCACATTGTCTGAGCAATTCTAAACTCCAATAGAACAACCTTAGAAAATCAAAATACCACATTGTCTGAGCAATTCTAAACTCCAATAGAACAACCTTAGAAAGTCAAAATACCACATTGTCTGAGCAATTCTAAACTCCAATAGAACAACCTTAGAAAGTCAAAATACCACATTGTCTGAGCAATTCTAAACTCCAATAGAACAACCTTAGAAAGTCAAAATACCACATTGTCTGAGCAATTCTAAACTCCAATAGAACAATCTTAGAAAGTCAAAATACCACATTGTCTGAGCATTTCTAAACTCCAATAGAACAATCTTAGAAAGTCAAAATACCACATTGTCTGAGCATTTCTAAACTCCAATAGAACAATCTTAGAAAGTCAAAATACCACATTGTCTGAGCATTTCTAAATTCCAATAGAACAATCTTAGAAAGTCAAAATACCACATTGTCTGAGCAATTCTAAACTCCAATAGAACAACCTTAGAAAGTCAAAATACCACATTGTCTGAGCATTTCTAAACTCCAATAGAACAATCTTAGAAAGTCAAAATACCACATTGTCTGAGCAATTCTAAACTCCAATAGAAAAATCTTAGAAAGTCAAAATACCACATTGTCTGAGCATTTCTAAACTCCAATAGAACAATCTTAGAAAGTCAAAATACCACATTGTCTGAGCAATTCTAAACTCCAATAGAACAACCTTAGAAAGTCAAAATACCACATTGTCTGAGCATTTCTAAACTCCAATAGAACAATCTTAGAAAGTCAAAATACCACATTGTCTGAGCAATTCTAAACTCCAATAGAAAAATCTTAGAAAGTCAAAATACCACATTGTCTGAGCAATTCTAAACTCCAATAGACAAATCTTTAGAAAGTCAAAATACCACATTGTCTGAGCAATTCTAAACTCCAATAGACAAATCTTTAGAAAGGCAAAATACCACATTGTCTGAGCAATTCCAAACTCCAATAGAAAAATCTTTAGAAAGGCAAAATACCACATTGTCTGAGCAATTCCAAACTCCAATAGAAAAATCTTTAGAAAGGCAAAATACCACATTGTCTGAGCAATTCTAAACTCCAATAGAAAAATCTTAGAAAGACAAAATCGATACCACTTACGCAAAAATGCATGACCGCTCACTTTCCCTTTTTGATACAGACACATTAATAAAATGTGGCGGGGTTAATCCAGTTTTATGGCCTCAATAAGGAGATGAATAATCTTACATTCGTTCTTTATATGTATAGTCATGCAATCCTAGCTTGGAAAAATGTGCCCTGCTATGTCAAACTTTGTACTGCAAAAGGTAATTGCATAACAAAATAGCCTAAAATGAATAAATGACTTCTGTGCAATTAACTATAAAAGAGTTCTGTTCAAAATGCGCTCTTCAGAATATGCACTATGCCAACTATGTGGGAGTGCAGGTGAAACAAGAGTATCGTCTATAGTCGCATTTGAAAGACAAACTCGACCAAAGAGTTCAACTCTTGCAAACTCTTGAGTTTTGGTCCTTAACCACCATATTCAAAAGCACAACTTTGATTGGTTACTAGTACATGCTAGACTGCACGCCTGGCATGTACCAGTGTTGCAAAATGATAAAAGTGATCAAACCCTACTAAATTCCAGAGATCCATTTGAAAATTCGCCATATAGTGCTAGCTCACTGAAACAGAAATCCGAGGCCAGCCAGTTTTTTCTCGTTATTTGTTATTGCTACACGCAAATGAAGAAACAACATGCAATAGCTTAATAGCACTTAATTTGACTCAGCCGGGAATCAAACTCACGTCTGCAATCGATGCGAGCAGTGCAATCGTCATTACGCAACCAAGGTGGTCGCAAATATGAAATAAAGATGTACATTTCTCATTTTGTGTTATAAACAAATCATTGCATATAAGAATAAAAATCATACTCATCTAGTAATGTTAACAAATTCTGAACAGTGACCATTATTAAGCATGCATCTTGTCTAGTCAGTGGAAAAGGTTTCTATCAAGTTGCAAAATTTTCTAAAAAAAAATCAAGAGTTTTTAAAAGAAAAGTCCAGTCCACCATGTGAAACGCCTTCTCAAGATCAAGAAGCAACAGAATCCCAGGAATATTATCTTTCTCTGTCGTCTCTATTAGGTCAAAAATAAGTCTTGTGCATTCTCCAATGTAATGTCCCTTCAAAGAAACTTTTTCAGATGAAGCTATTAATTTGTTTTAAGAAATGTTTTATACGGTTTGCAATTACAGATGAATCTATTTTTTTTATCTGCATTCAATAAACTAATAGGTCGCCATTTTTTCAAGTGAAATTTGGATCTATTCCTTTTTGGGAGACATGTAATTACACCCTGCCTTTGTGATAGGGATAAACGACCAACTTCACCAGCAGTATTTAATGAGCGAACAAGATAAATGTATACATCATTCCAAAAAAATATATAAAATTCAGAGGTGAAACCGTCCAATCATGGGGTTTTATTGTTCTTCATATTTTTTGTAGAGCTTTGATGCACTCTTCTTTAGAGAAGCGTAAGAATTAGGAATATACGACAGTTAAAATTATATAAGTAATGCTGGTTGACTATTAGTCTTCGAGGATTATTAGTTCACGAGGATATCATCCACCAGATAGTATTTTTGCGTAGCAATGGTTTATAAGATATATGTATTATTGCAGTCTACTGTTCCTAACAAAAATTAGAAATTTATATTTAATTATTTGAGTGAAAATAAGTTGAAGGTTTTCAGATGGAAATTATTACATTTCATTATTCCTACCAAAAAAGCTACTTTTAAAATGGAAAATCATGAACAATAGTTTATGCAATTTATGTAATATAGTGGAAGACTATAGTCACTACTTTAGGACTTGTATTTTTTTCAAAGATTTTTTGGGGAAAATAAAAGAATTGTTAAAAAAAAGTGGAATAGAAAATGATATAACTTTATATCATCTTGTATTTGGTTATAAAATATTCGATAAAAGCTATTATGACTTCAATTATTTTCTTACAATCATTGGATTTTCAATATATAAGGCATATTACATTTCAGAGCAAAAACCTAAAAGGCTTGATGTTTACTCATTGTTTGTTAGGGAATACCTTCAAATATATAGAGGAAATGAAATAATTCAGAAAAGTTCACTTCTGAAAAGACTACAGAATTATTTGTAAACTATTTGAATATGAAATATTTTAATATAATTGTGTCGCACATTTCTCTACATTTATATCATATATATATATATATATATTGCTTCATAAGAAGCTTGGGCTTATGAAGCTGGTTGTAACAATAAAATATTATTGTTGTTAAAAAAATAATTAGAAGATACGAAAGGGGTAATCAGTAGCCGTAAATGAAAGAAGCACAGACAATACAATAACTGAAAGAAAAAAGACAAACAATGATCCACAAAATACTACTAAAAAAACTAGAGATTTTTCACACGAAATACCCCAAACAATTTTCGTGTCTCCCCCCCCCCCCCTAACTTGAAATCCTGGATCCGCCCCTGTAGACATCTACCTTTTCATTATTACTTTTCAGAGCAATCATAAAAGGAAAATCAGACTGTTTATGTGAAGTCAGTGAAGCAATCATTAATGTCGTCTAGGGGTATTGAAAGAATGTTAATACGTTTATGATCAAACCAAAATTCAGGATACAAGATCACAAGTCCAATTTAGCACACCTTACTAATAATTGAAAATATACTTTTACTTTGTTTAAATTAAAGCCACCCTGGTTGCTTTAAGCAATTTTATCTGGGACAAAATTATCACAGTTTGACATAGCTTGTATGCAGACATCCTACTATGCATGCACTGAGAGAACATTTCTGGTAATTTGGCAAACATCGATATTGATTGTCAGAGAAAACGGCAGCCAGTGTGGATTTAGAATTCCTCGGAATAAAAACAGGACTCCTAAAGGATCCCTAGATGAACATTTATTCCAAGACTGGTGTCTTAACCTGCAGTAGTTCTGAAGATCATAAACATCAAATTCCATGATAGCAATTTTGTATTTCAAATAGCTACGGAAAGTAACAACACGTCTTAATAGAAGAAAATTTCTGGAAAAGTTCAGTAAGAAATGTATCAGTTCAGAGTGGTTTTCTTGATACTCAAAATTTCAAAATGCAACACCACTACCCATATGGGGACATTTCTAGCATTTTTGGTGACTAGGAATGCAGTAATTCTGGTGAAAATAGAAATTTCTTGACCAGGCCGGTCACCTTAAGATTCGAATCGCCTCGAAAGGAGCAATTGTGGTATATATGGTTATTAGGCATGTAGTTGTTCTGAGGAATACGTCGAAAATGTTAAAGGTCTTTGACAATGAACGGAAGGACAGACGGACATCGGACACTTCTAAATAAGAAAAACACCTATAAGCACTTGGCTTAGGTGAGCTGAAACTGAGAAAACAAAAACAAGAGGGGCAGTATTTATTGCGTTCTTTTGAAAGGCTATATTTTTGTTTTGGTAAGATGAACGTTTGTAAATCATGTGCCATTCACGAATCTTCACAATTCATTGTCATACATATCAAATGTTCTAGTTTTATTGCCGTTCATCTTTTTTTTACGAGAACATTGCAATAATAATAGAAAGAGGCAATACAAAGTGGCAGGGTTAAACTAGTTTTATTGACCCCTAACCTCCACTCTTAGTAAAATGATGTGATCGTACAAGTGTTTTCCATGTGTGAGTAAGTTTCCAACTTTCGCAGATAACGAAAGAACAGCGTTAATACAGAGAACGCTATACTCTTGAACATTATACATAAGATATTTAATCTTCGTGACACAAAAGTATTCGTATGTACAATTGAAATTTTAATTTTACAGTGCATTTCAAACATCCACAAGGGGCCGTCGTGGTAGTGATCGTATGGTAGTTGGATTTACAACTACCTGTGCAATCAGTGAATATCACCACTAAAGTTGTGAGTTCGAATCTCGCTCATAACGAGGTGTATTCGATATAACATTGTGTGATAAAGTTTGTCAGTGACTTGCGACAGGTCTGTGGTTTTCTCATGGTACTCCGATTTCCTCCACCAATAAAACTGTCCGCCATGAAATAACTGAAAAATTGTTGAATGTGTCGTTAAACACATTAACCCGAACGCGAACCATTATACATCCACTTTACTTTGCTATTATGAAATCATTTGATACAATCTACTTGAAAAGCATGTAAATATACATAAACAAACTTTCACAAATTTAGTCATTGAACAGATAGAAGAGTTCATTATTTTATCTTTACGGATCCGGTGTACTCAATTTAACTGCATCAAACAAAACCTCAAAAACACGTTATTAATGTTATCAGTTGTACCAACACTTTCTATTTTCTTATCAAGAGAACAATTAACCATCGCTCCACTTTAATCAGTTTATTACAAACTTTCAAGTTTGTTACAGGTTTATAACAACTGAGAAACTTCAGTTTCCTCGCCTTAAAATCTTTCTTTTACTCAGCACCCATGGAATGTTAATTTAAAATTTGTGTGATACAGTTATCACGAATAAACAACAAAAGACAATTTAATTGGACCATAATCGCTACCGTTATGGCCGTCTGGGTATGGTCAGTTATTAAACAGCAATGTTTAGTGTCAAACTTTTGATTTGTCTATCAAATTAATTTAGTCTATCGTTTTTTAATATAAGGTTCGTAAATTGTAAGGAGAAATGACACAAAGAATATATAGACAATATAGTATATTGTGGAAAAATATACAATTTATTTGTAAAATATTTGTAAATAATTATTTCAAACTCTAAAAGATGAAAGTTCGTAATTTATAGAATGGCTGGAAATTTCATCAATTTATCAGCTATATCATGGCGAGAACAAGTTAATTTTAATGAGATGATGATGAGGTCCGCTTTGTACTAGACAAACACACTTAGTTGGATTTCTTAGTTCTAGCTCACTGAAACAACAGCCCACGGGTAGACATTTCGCCCCACTCGGATACATTATCCTGATTCCGAGCCAACCAGTCTTTGCTCTTTCTCCTAAATGCTGCGTACTTAGTGTAGAAGCAACATGCACAAACCATTTTTATAGTCTTTGGCTTGATCCGATAGGGACTCGACCTCATTGGAGGCAAGCACGCTAACCATTACACCATCAATGTTATTATAAATACATGTACATGTACTACCTATTGTATGTGTAATGTATAAATGTAATAATAATACCTTTGTCTTTTGTTTATTTTGTATAAAAAAAACGTATCAAAAAACGTATCAAAAAACGTATCAAAAACCGTATCAAATTGAGAACGCACGATTCGTTTTTGGAATAACATTCAACAGGTGCATTCAAAGCTAATATAATTTAATAGGATAGGAGCAATCAACCAAAAAAGGCCAACACAGGAGAACAAAATTAACTTAAGGTTACGTCACCGAATATGGTACTGCTTTGACAACTATTTTACCTATTTTGTTCCTGTATTTAAATACTGTTACAGTGACAGCCGGAACCTTTGAACCGTAATGAGAGCGGGAGGTTTGGCGCCTTAAAATCTGATTCAACCCACCATTACTTTAGAAATGCCTGTACCAAGTCAGGGTCATTACGGTTTTCACAGTTTTCCGGTTGTTGACTGATTTTGTCTGTTTATATAATTATGAGTTTTGACTTTCCCTTTGTAAGATTGTTCGGAGTTCGGTAATTTTGTTATTTCCTTTATTTACATGTGCCTGATGGAGATGAACTTCATTTTTTTTTTGTAATTATAAAATTAGAAACTGTACAAATTTAAATAAAATGTGTCATATACACCATGAGCGGTATGTATATTTAAATGTGGCAGTCGAAAAGAAAAATATCTCGGGAGTGTAACGATATAATTGGGTCAGCGAAACGATCACAAATAAGCGAAAAATATTGAGGCGAAGTAGGGAAGGGGAAAAGGGCAGATATTTACCTTGAAGTAAGAAAGAGGAGGGGGCATATATTTTTTAATGAAACAAGTGCCTGTGCCTACATTCACGGGTCAAAGGTGTTTGTCGCATTAAAATATTTCCCTATCAAATTTCATCTAGAACCGTTCATTTTAAAAAAAATCTCCTGTAGTCATTTCTTATCTGATTATCTTGAACAACATTAATTATTTATTTTCAAATTTAACTGAGCAATTTTTGACCAATTACTACAGTTACTTTTTCTGTGTGTTGCAATGTTTCCGAAAGGTGTGTCGGTACGAACTATATGCACTGAAGCTCCCTTTGGGCGGGATATAAATGAGTGAGTCGCGTTTCGAGAAGACGTGTTCCAGAATATCTCAATCCTTGAACGCTAAAGACAAATTGCAGCAGTTCCCAATGAGCAACAGTTTGTTTGAAACTGGTCGTTAATGGCAACCGTTACGGAATATCTGTGTCACAAATTACCACGGATATGTTCCACTTGTCGTAAACACTTCCCGGTCCTTTCCTCATACATGACTTATCACCGGGTTTGTGACTAGATTAACACGACGGGTGTCATTAGTGGAGTAGGAACTGCTTACCATTTCAGTTTTGCGTTACTCGATCTTTAGTTTTGTAGACCTTTGTTTGTCCTTTTTTCTTTTGGCCAATGTTCTGTCTGTCCCTCGTTTTCATAGGTCCACGGAAACGCCACATTTTTCTATTGTTAATAAATATATTCTCTCGTCATTGATATGACTGCAATACTGACCAGTAGACGTTGAAAAATACCTAATCAATTCAATCATGTCAACAAAATGGCATTCAAAATAGCTGAAAAGCTCAACTGCCGTTTACAAAATGTTTAACCTTCATTCAGAATTATGACAGTATATTAAAATTTCCGTTGTATTATCTTTACAAATCTTACATGTTTACATACGGGTAACGGAGGCATTTTATATATACTCCCACACCGCACAGATTTATCCCCGGGTTAAAACAATCCTCGTTTAAATTGTATAAATTAGGAAAACAAATAGATAAACAAGAGTTGTATAAAGTAGGCCTTCATACTGACCACTTCTTAATAACTACATAAAAAGAAAAACTACGCATTTTAAAATAAAGCATACAAAGGATTAAGATTCGCTGATAAAAAGTGAAGCATAGGACATATTTCAATGTCTTGGTCGTCCCTGAGATTATTTGCTTGGGACCAGAAGGTGAGAATTATGTGTAAACAAAAGGAGACGCCTATTGGTCTGTTTTACGTAAAGGTAGCAAAGATAGTATGACGTATACATAGAGCGCTTGAAATTTTAAAGATTTTTATTGATTAAATGTTTCGTTTGTCTGTTTACCAGTTTGCCGAAAACGTAGCTCCTTCTGACCATTTAATTTCTAAGAGGGCCAGCCATCCACCCCCGAGCCAAAAATCGGTACTATTTCTTCAAATTTTAACAAAATGTCTTGAAGTAAACTGCTGATCCAGATTATCAAGGGAAAAAAACAGCCCCTCCTCCTAATAAGTTAAATGACTGCTCCCTCAATCTGGTAATGGTGTGGATTTTGGTGATTTTTTTTGTCCAGAAGTTTTTTTACAAGAATTACATTAAAAACATAAATTAACACTAATTATCGAGTTTTAAAGTAAAAAGTCCATCCATTCTCTTTTATTTTCATGAAAACACATCTTTTTTGGTCGAATATCGCCAAACGACATTTCATACTCATGTTTTGAAGGTAAATATTAACTTTCAACGCAAAAAAAAAACTTTCCAAAAAATTACCCAACTTACAGGCACTATCACTTTAAGTTGTAGGAATTATGAGTGATTATGTCCTCTTTCAGCAATATTTCAGTTATAACATAGCAGACAGTATTATTGGTGAAGGGAAGCCAAGTATCCAGAGAAAAAAACCGACCAGTCATAAGAAAAGTTTGAAGATATGAAAGGGGTAATTAGAAGCCGTATATCGAACAAAGACAAACAATACAATGCTCAAATGAAAAAGGAACAAAAGGACAAACAACGATCTACAAAACACTACACAAAAAACTAAAGATTGAGCAACACGAACTTTATCACATAAGGAACCCAACATTATGAAATAAACTTCATCAGGTACGATTAAAGCCAAATTATTCAAAAGTCTTTGGGGAGCACGAAAAGTAAAGGGCATAATCGGGATAGCAAAATTTGGATAAGGTCACCTATGCCTGAGGGGGGAGAAACTTAGCTTGATAATTATTGGATTTTGGAAATGTTCCGATATTGTTGCATTTTTTTTTTTCACTTTATTACATTATTTAGGAACTATATTTCGATAAGAAAAATATATCTAATAAACAATGTCAATGTCGAAGTACTAATCACTGGGCAGATGATACCCTAAGGGACTAATTGTCCAACAGCAAAGGTATCGACACAGTGATAGTAATACAAACGTATATATCTAATTTAGTGCACACGGCTGTCATAACTGCCCGGGGGTTGTCTCCCTTATTAAGATTGGTGTAGTCACAATATAGCTGAAAATGTCTGAAAGTGGCGAAAAACAGAAATAAACCAGGAACACTTCTTACTTGCTAGTTTAACCATATGAACAAGGAGTATTGCCAACTAAGAAAACTTGTTATTAGTCTGGTGTTCCCATGCAGCTGTCCTGGCAGCGTTTTAAAATATATGTGCATACAAAAGGCTTGAAAGTAGTATATGGAATAGAAAAAAAGGAATATATGTTGGGTCACCCAATGAGTGGAAAGGACCCTTGTAAATTGATATAACTTGTGTCCAATCCAACTGTTAAAATATTTAGCAATGAAATATGTTTAATCTAATATATCCAATGCGTCCTTGATTTTCTAATCAATGGTCATGTTGGCATGACTATTTCTATTGTAAATGTTACTCGACCGCATCAAGGCTTTTCCTAAATAGATTGGAACCATCTTTAAAGCAAAATGTTTTTGGGTTTTGCAACTCTCTATTTTGTTCCTGTATTTAAATACTGTTATAGTGACAGCCGGAACCTTTGAACCGTAATGAGAGCGGGAGGTTTGGCGCCTTAAAATCTGATTCAACCCACCATTTCTTTAGAAATGCTTGTACCAAGTCAGGGTCATTACGATTTTCACAGTTTTCCGGTTGTTGACTGATTTTGTCTGTTTATATAATTATGAGTTTTGACTTTCCCTTTGTAAGATTGTTCGGAGTTCGGTAATTTTGTTATTACCCTTATTTGCCAACAGGTAAGAATCTAGTACACAAGAAACAATAACTAGAAGTCCATTAAACATCAGACCAATTTGTCTATGAAACAATCAGGGTATGTATACATAATAAGAAAGATTAAAAGACTAAAAGCATATATCCAGAAAGGACGTTATATATTTCTATTTTAGTATATAAAGGAATTTCATAAAAATGAACGTTAGAGAAAACCGAAGTAGCAATCACGAATGGACAATCCAGAGAAACTGGCAACAAAAAATCTCTTAATTGTGTCGCCTTTTACCTCTGTAAATAATTTTTTGACGTTGTAGAATGTCTCACGAACATCAGCAACATCTACGCAGTCGGTTAAGAACAGTTTTAAGATACCAAAGAGGTAATCAAAATCCGTAAATCGAAGGACAGACAACACGGCATTGACCAAACGAAAAAAGGACAAAAGGATAAACAACGATTTACACAACACTACACATAAAACTAGAGATCCATCAACACGAACCCCACTAAAAAAGGGGGATGAACTCCGAACGGGTAAGCAGTTCTTGCTCCACTAGTGGTAACCGTCATGTTACTATAGTTACAAACTGAATATGTTGAGACAAAAATTGCTATTTGATACACGGAATACATTCCTGTCACATTGATTATTGAAAAAAAACTAACTATGTGAAAGTCTACTATGATAAATACGACATCTGGTTAACAAAGCTTATTCCTGGTTATTTTCACTATAGAAACAAGGAGTCCTGAAGACTAAGCAAAGCATTCCATGCTATATGTTATATATTTTTATTTTGCTGGTCTCAGATGTCCTGCTACCATTTTAAAATAACACTTCTTCCTTGTGATTTTTACTCAAGAGACAAGGAGTGTTGATCAAATAAAACCTGTAATCAATCATGATCTACTCGAACTAAACGCCTGGTCTACTAAATGGCTAATGTCATTCAATCCCGAAAAAACAGAAATCTTGTTTTTCTCCAATACCGGTAACATAGACAACATCGAATTTTCTTTTAATGGTAAAAGTATCCCTTCATCTACTAGCCATAAGCATTTGGGAGTTATCCTCTCCCAAAATGCAAAATGGAATGAACATTTAGAAAATATGATAACAAATATAACCAAACATTTAGGTATATTACGGAAATTAAAATTCAGTCTAAATAGATCCAACTTAGAAAAAATGTATTTAGTCTACATTCGCCCCCTTTTTGAATACGCTTGTGAAGTCTGGGATAATTGTGGAATTGGCTATTCAGACAAATTAGAAAAACTTCAATTAGACGCTGCCAGAATTGTAACAGGTTTACCCAGTTTTACAAAATCGGAGTATTTATATGCTGAGACAGGTTGGGAAACACTATCAGAGCGGAGATACCGCAGAAAACTCCAATTATTTTTTAATATAAAATGTGGAATGGCACCTGAATACTTGCGTCATCTAGTTCCCCCAACTATTCAGAGTACTACTATATACCCTTTGCGAAATGGTGATAATTTAATAGTTCCTTTCTGTAGACTCTCTATTACCAATTCGTCATTTATTCCTTCCACAGTTAAAGAATGGAATAAACTTGACATTGCAATCAGAAAATTAGACTCATTATCCAAATTCAAAAACGCTATTCGTCTTAACAGCCAATCAAATAAGATCTCAGTTCCCAAACTTTATTACTATGGCCCTAGAAAGTTAAACGTGATCCTAACACAAATTAGATGTACAGCTTCTTTCCTCAACC
The DNA here is from genome assembly GCA_963680875.1 of Bathymodiolus brooksi. Taxonomy (NCBI): domain Eukaryota; kingdom Metazoa; phylum Mollusca; class Bivalvia; order Mytilida; family Modiolidae; genus Bathymodiolus; species Bathymodiolus brooksi. The sequence goes on from OY804589.1 coordinate 70,317,639, forward strand.
ATGATCTACACAAGGTTCATATTTTATCTAGCCCAGCGTGTAGCTGCGGTGCCCCCCAAGAAGATGCGAACCACTTCTTTTTTGTTTGTACCAAATATTCTTTAATAAGAAATGAACTCTTTCTCAGCATAAGCGATTTGTCTCAATCGATCAATACTTCACTTCTCACTTCAGGAAGTGAAACCTTAAGCTATGTAGATAATTGCTTTATTTTTGATTCAGTTTTCCGATTCATAAAAAGGTCTAAGCGATTTCTAATCGTTTAATGTACTAACCAAACATCATCCAGCATCCATACACACACACACACATACTTGTTCTTCATTTCTTTTTACTCGTTTACTATTTTCAGCTATATTATATGATAAAAATGTATTTTTCTTGTTTTCTTGTGCATTCTCAATATAATGTTATAATGATTGTATATATAGGAGAAGACTCCATAAGTTGGTAAAACTTGTGTCTGATCCTCTTTGTATCATTGATCAAATAAAATAATTATAAACTAAAAAATCAAATGTGTTTGGGTTTTGCAACTCTCTATTGCCAACAGGTAAGAATCTAGTAAACAAGAAACAATAACTAGAAGTCCATTAAACATCAGACCAATTTGTCTATGAAACAATCAGGGTATGTATACATAATAAGAAAGATTAAAAGACTAAAAGCATATATCCAGAAAGGACGTTATATATTTCTATTTTAGTATATAGATGAATCTCATAAAAATAAACGTTAGAGAAAACCGAAGTAGCAATCACAAATGGACAATCCAGAGAAACTGGCAACAAAAAATCTCTTAATTGTGTCGCCTTTTACCTCTGTAAATAATTTTTTGACGTTGTAGAATGTCTCACGAACATCAGCAACATCTACGCAGTCGGTTAAGAACAGTTTTAAGATACCAAAGAGGTAATCAAAATCCGTAAATCGAAGGACAGACAACACGGCATTGACCAAACGAAAAAAGGACAAAAGGATAAACAACGATTTACACAACACTACACATAAAACTAGAGATCCATCAACACGAACCCCACTAAAAAAGGGGGATGAACTCCGAACGGGTAAGCAGTTCTTGCTCCACTAGTGGTAACCGTCATGTTACTATAGTTACAAACTGAATATGTTGAGACAAAAATTGCTATTTGATACACGGAATACATTCCTGTCACATTGATTATTGAAAAAAAACTAACTATGTGAAAGTCTACTATGATAAATACGACATCTGGTTAACAAAGCTTATTCCTGGTTATTTTCACTATAGAAACAAGGAGTCCTGAAGACTAAGCAAAGCACTCCATGCTATATGTTATATATTTTTATTTTGCTGGTCTCAGATGTCCTGCTACCATTTTAAAATAACACTTCTTCTTTCTTTGTGATTTTTACTCAAGGGACAAGGAGTATTGCCAACTATTGAAAATATTTCATACAATTAAGGAATATTTGAAATTTTTGAACAGGTTATACGATATAACCTGGTTTGGGTCCGTTTACGCTTAATAAAGCGTAAACTGACCCAAACCAGGTTATGCAAGCATAACCTGTTCAACAATTTCAAATATTCCTTATAATTTAATTTTTACAACAAAATTTAATGATTCTTCGATGATTTTAATTACGATTATTTCATGTGACTATTTGAATTTGTCGTTGGCGGATGAACACGTTGGTGACGTCACAATACCAACACAGGTTATCGAGTATAACCAAAATTTTCTCCAGGCGGATTAGCCAATCAGATTGATATATTCAAATCAAATTAAATTATTTGCTAATAATTTAATTTGATTTTAATATTACAATCTGATTGGCTAATCCGTCTGGAGAAAATTTTGGTTATACTCGATAACCTTTGTTGGTATTGTGACGTTATATCGTATAACCTGTTCAACAATTTCAAATATTCCTTAATTAGATTGCTTGTCCCAACTGTCCAACTAACGTTTTGAAATATATTTGAAATAAAAAAGGCTAAAAATGCGTCTTTGACTTGCTGATCAACGACTATGTTGTCATCGGTGCATATATTGTAAATGACAACTTTTCCCACGTAATGTTTTTAATTAACAAATCTCATAAAACACCACAGAGTTTTGTGTTTTACAATTCTGAATTTCGACATTCAAGAAAGAGAATCTGCATTTATTATAATCAGGAAAGTCAACAAACTTAAAAGCAAGAAGCATAACATTAGCTTCTGGAGTGAAGATTTGCTGATGATAATCGAAGTGAATAGACCTGGTGTTGCGCATGCTCTGTCAACATACTTAGAACAATCAGAATAAATTGTGTATTTACTCAGATTTTATTGGTCTAATGTTGTTGAATAATGAACTGCATACCCTTCCGGAGCACCTGAGTTCACCCCCGGTTTTTAGTGGGGTTCGTGTTACTCGATCTTTAGTTTAATATGTATATTTTGTAGATCGTTGTTTGTCCCTTTGTACTTTTTCTTTTGGTCACAATGTTGTCTGTTCTTTCAACAGAGTTTTTGCATTTTCTAAGTTCAAAATAAAACGTTTGTTTCAGATTGAACCCTCAACGATTTTTCGGAATTTCTACAGTTATATCGTGGCGGTTCTTTTTATTGCAGGAGGAAACAGGAGTATTAGGGGCAAACCGCCGACCTTACACAATTCACTGACAAATTTTATCACATAAGGATGTATCTAGAACACTGCGATAAGGACAGGAATAGAACTCACAACTTAGAAATAGGCACTGATTATCATATATAGATGTTAATTTAGTTACCATGCGATCGCGGACACGGTTATTCCTTTGTTTATTTGTTTTCTCTTACTGGACTATTTCTATTCAATGTAAATATCCATGTTGTTAATTTGCGTCTTTGTTATTTCGTCTTTTACGTTCGGCTAGGGACCGTTTATTGTAAAGTCACCAGAGAGTTCAGTCGAAAATTAGAGGAAAAAAATAACCATATTGGTGCAAAAATAAATTTACAGGACAACAAAATGTTATTTTGCCATCAATTTTTTTTTCTTCAATAATATTAAAACTATATATAAATACTTTTTTTCTGTTCAATTATTACAAATATTAAATTACAATAAGCTTAGTTTAAACATATTTGATTGTCAAAAAACATGAGAATAGGATCAGATACAAGTTTTACAGCTTAAATTACAATTGTTGTGCATGCATGGCTGAGAACACTTTGGGAAAAGCTTTGAACACTATGCCATTTTATAAGCAGCTTTCACACTAATTAAAATATATCTTGTATTTTTCTCCCTTTTCTGATTTGACGGGGATGAAGGTCTCCTTCAGACATATATAATCTTAGCCAATTTAAGCAAGAATATTAAGGTCACTTGGTTTACTTAAGATTGTTCCAAGACTTTTAAATTATTGTGTTTTCCAACTGCAGGTTAGAGGTCTATTTTACACTCATCTTAGGATATGTAGAGCAGCGATGGAAGCGTTGTTCCTTTGTTTTAAATTGTGTCTAATTGGTAAATTGAATAGTATCTCTTATTCATTTACATCCATTTACTTTCTTATACATCATTATCAGGGTGTGTCTTTCGTGCAGTGTGGAATGGGGAAGGGGTGGCTTATGTTGTTTAACGCCACTTTCAACAAGGCGGTCAGTTTTATTGGAGGAAGACATCCGGAGAAAACCACAGACCTACCGAATGTCACTGACAGGTGTGAAATTGGTAGCAAAAATATAGCCATATTCTTATGCTTGATAATCTGATTCTATAAAGTGGTGGACATATTATTTTTGAGGAAATGATAAAAAAAAAAAAAATCTTCATTCACCTCCCCCCCACCCCAATTCGATACAACAAAATTTTGAGACACCCACACATTTGGAGTTGACAAAACAATTCCCCCTGTCAGTTCCATATGACTGGTATTTTACCTTTCTACTTTTCAATAATGTTGTTCGTTATATAAGGTTGCAATACTTTTTTTTGTAGGCATCACTTACTATGTTAAATTGTTCTGTCCTATTAATTTATTTCAAATATCAATGTTGTCATTTTTCTGTCTAATTTCCTATTCAGTTGTCACCAAATTTATTTGAATTAAATATTTATGTTCCATTTCGCCTCTTTCTACGATATTTCTATTGGATTTTGGAAATGTTCCGAAAGTTTGGTATTTATTATATTACTTACTTTTTGTATTTTTGTTTTTATATTAATGTTCAAACTAGAAGAGAAAAACAGTTATGCTATGCATAATATGAACTTTTACATGTAGTTCAAAATGCATACGATATGCAAATAAATGCATGCAATCAAAAAGACATTGCTTACCTCATATTTATATAACGTATTAACGCTTAAAAATATTTTACACCATCATAATGCTATTGATTAAAATGATAGACAAAAATACCACAATGTCGAAACAATGTCAAATATCAAAATCATACACTGTCCTGACTTAGTACAGGCACTTCAATTTAAAAAGTGGCGGAGCTAAACTAGTTTTACGAGCCGAATCCTACCTTCTTAGTGAAATGATGCGGTCATACAAGAGTAAAATGTCAATCATTACATATAAAAGAACGAACAGCGTTATCATAAAGAACGCTATAATAAGTAAATTATTTCTAGTTGGTGTAATAATAATAATAGGAATAGGATTGTGGTGTTTAACGCCACTTTCAATTATATCGTGGTCGCCAGTGTTATTGATGGTGGAAACTGGAGTACTCCGAGAAAATTACCGACCTGCCGCAAGTCACTGAAAAACTTTATCACATACCATGCATAATAATAATAATAATAATAATAATAATAATAATAATAATGATAATAATAAAATAATAATAATAATAAAAATAATAATAATAATAATAATAATAATAATAATAATAGTGATAATCAATATAACAGGAAGTACATGTATCTTACTTTACTAACTTACGGGGGAGTGATTCTGCCTTTTACTTTGATGGTCTTTTTTTCTACGTAACTATCCTTTGTTGTGGTTTATCCTGTAAAACGTCTATACGTTAGTTCCGTGTTACTCTTAAGACAAGTTAGACAGGCGAGGTCTGGATTTTAAACATCAAAATTGCCCTTTTCGTGGACCAAATCGATTGTTTATCCGCATTTGTGCTATAATTACCCTGGATTCTTTTTGCTCTCCCCAGCCATGTGTTACATGCCTAAATCACTACCAATATGTCGAGCTTTGTTTATCTACGGAGGCAGATAACGTTTGTAAGTTACTTTTGACTATAGACAAACATTGTTTCAGGATGCAGTTTGTCCCATTTAAGTAAAAACATACTCATTCGGTCAAATACATGTCTTCCTCATAATCTTATTTAAACCATAATTGTTTAATTTTCGCAAGATAACATTACAACGATTCTTGTTTTAAATCCGTGTGTTTAGTTTACAATTGCGACGCGTAACAATGTAAAAAATACATGTAAACTTTTGATAACCAATGGAGACTCTGAAAACTGCTTTACTAGAACATTTTCTACACTTTTCCAATGTCAATTTTGCTGTTGGTTTCACTAATATTGCTTCTTGGTATCATCCACTTTCTGTATTTCAATAATTGCTGTTTTTGCTAGTTTTTTGTTGTTTTTTTTTTTTTTTTGCTAGTTTTCACTAATATTGATTCTCGGTATCATCTACTTTCTGTATTTCAATAATTGCTGTTTTTTGCTAGTTTTCACTAATATTGATTCTCGGTATCATCCACTTTCTGTATTTCAATAACTACTGCTTTTCTCTCTCGATTTTCGCGAATGTCGTTTTTTTGTAATACAATTTAATTTCTATATTTCAATAATATCGTTTTTTCAATTAATGCTGCTTATTTCTATAAATTTCTATAATGGTGTATTATTTGAGATTTTGCTATCTGTACTTCTGTATCATAGTTTTTTTCTCTCACAGATCTCAATATGTTTTGTATAGCAATATTGTATTTCCGTGGCTCCTATTCCTAGGGCAAGTTTCGCTGATGAAATCTTTGAAATCAGTTCACTAGGTATCGCAAATCGGAAATATATTAATGTACAAATAGTGAGATAATGAAAATACGTTAATAATTTTGTTTGTACATTTATCAACATGGATTTAATAAATTTCATGAAAAACTCACCATATTATACTCAGACGCATTAGTTTGTCATAACACGAGGCGACACAAACACGAGTACATATAGGTCAAAAGTTCAAAATGTGCGATGACTTTACAAGCATCAAACACACACTGCCATGATATGGCTGAAAAATTGATCATTTGGCGTTAAACAACAATCACTCACGCACTCACTCAAACAAACAAACAATATTAAAGACCAACTTTGTATTGTATGTTTATTTAGAATAACTACCCATTTACATCGGGGGCACATACAGTGCGTCTAAAATATAATTATGTACATATCACAATATCATCTTGAATATACCGTAATACAGTCACAGTTCAAAAGTCTCTTGCATACTAAATGTTGTAAATTTCGAAGCACAAGGCGAATAGTCGCTGCTAGAAAAGGGTAGATTTGTTTATCGCCCAGATCCAATTATCACACTTTCCCACTGACAGTCAAAACTTGCCCCGGTTGTCTCGTATCTCTCTCATATCTGTACAATTGTTGTGTACTGTTGAGCTTGTTCTCGTTCAGAATATGCATGAAATATGTGCAAAAAGCATTCATTTATCAATCTCTTGCCTTTGTAATGAATAAAAATAATATAAGCATTAATCGCAATGCAGCTGGTACGATTATCGATCTATAAGCACTCAGCACTCGATTGGTTCCAAATAATCCCGTAAAAAGCTTTCTTATAAGTTTGTGCGTGCAATTGAGCAGTCGAAAAAAATACAATTGCGGAGCATCCGATCCCACTCGTGGTTTTTGAGACATCTGATGCTATATATGTAATGCCGATTGTAATAATAATACAATGGTAAATCTACTTGTTTTGGATGAGCCATGACCCCGACCGTATGGGAGAAAAGTTTGAAGGTACCAAAGGGAGTAATCAGAAACCGTAGATCGAAAAAGGACATACAACACAATGACCAAAAAAAAAGGACAAAAGGACAAACAATGATCTAAAAAAACATTACATAGATAAGTAAATATCGAGCAACACAAACTCTACTAAAAACCGGGGGTGAACTCTTGTGTTGTTCCGGCAGTGCTAGCAGTTCCTGCTCCGTATGTAACACCCGTCGTGTTACTGTTAAATGACACGAATATCATCTGACATGGAAATCGTGTTGGACACCAGTAAATACTAATAACATAGATATGCTATGGGAGTCGGTTTCAGTCTACCTATGCAATCAGTTCCTATCACCACTAGGGAATTCGAGAAGGTTGCAGACTTTCATTGATTGTTTTTGGTTTTCTTTCACCAATAAACCTTTTCTCCACGATATAACTGGTGTGTATGCACCTATCACTATAGTCCATTATTCGGTTACCACTAGTGGAGTAGGAACTGTTCGTCCTTCCGAAATGCCATGCTGAGTTCACCTGCGGTTTTTAGTGGTTTCATGTTGTTCAATCTTTAGTTTTCTATATTACACAAATATAACCTTCCATTGAGGTCAATACATGGATTTATAGACCTATACAAATATATCGACCGAGGACGAAGTCCGAGGTCGATATATATTTCTAGGTCTATAAATCCATGTATTGATCGAAATGGTAGGCTATAATTGTTTTATCATTTTTCAATATTATTATTTAAATACATGTATTAAAATTTTGAAATTTTATGAAAACTGAAATTTTTTAAACTTTTTGAAAATTTGATCATTTTGAAATTTTTTGAAAATTTTGAATGCGAATCTATTTGAGGAAATATGAGGTTTACAATTTTATTGTAGCATGCTAAACGTGTTTATATATTTTATCACGTGTCACAAATTCCTCTAATCAATGGAATCTAATTACAATGAAAAATAATAATGTATTTTGTCGACTATTTTTGTCTTTTTTCTTTTGGCCATTGCACTGTCAGGCCTACGATTTACGACTTCTGATAACTCCCTTAATATCTTTAAACTTTTGTTGTAATCAGACCGCAAAAACAAGACCCTTGATTTATTGTGCTAAGTTGATGTTTTTTATCTCTCCAAGCAGTTTTTCAGTCATATCATGACTATCAGACTTATTACAGAGAGGGGTCCTCATTAATAACGACCTGATTAGTGAAACCCGCGCCCTTGTGTATATATATGGAAAGCTTATTTGTAGTGGGTATCAGTGGTCGGAAATCAAACATCGGAACTACTCGGTCCCTTCAAAATTCAGTATCTGTTCAATTTGTGCACAGGTTATACGATATAACCTGGTTTGGAGGCAGTTTAAAAGCATAAGCTGTTCCAAACCAGGTTATACAAGTATAACATGTTCAAAAATTACAAATATTCCTTATAATTTAATCTTTACAACAAAATTTAATGATTTCTCGATTTTAATTATAATTATTTCATGGCACTATTTGAATTTGTCGTTGGCGAATGAATATGTGGGCAACGTCACAATACCAACCCAGATTATCAAGTACACTGCATAACAAATGTTGCTCCATGCGGATCAGAGAATCAGATTGCAGTATTTACATCAAGTTAAATTATAAGGTGCTATGATGATAGAACTACTAATCTAGTACTCGTGACCCCTCGGATTTTGTTGTTGTTGGCCTATAAAAAATCAACATCGTATTTTTTATTGTTTATAAGATGCTATGATGGTAGATAACGATAGTCGTTGAGTATATTATATATAGATGTATAAGGAGGTGACCTTGCGTTTGGAGATCAATGAGAGTTTTGTGTAAACATAGATACATTGTAATTAGTGAATCAAGTAGACGTCCAACAGATTCACGTGAGGGCTATGCGAGAGGTTAAGTAGGACCACGCCCCTTAACATTTCAATTTCTGCTGACAATCAATTTTAAAGTTATGTTTAATTCGATATCTGAACAAATAAATAAACGAAATACTACTTAAAGAACATTTTACCTGTTGATTTGTCACTTGAGAATATCTAAAATACTTAACTTTAGCTTTATCGATAATTCTTGAGAGGTACGAAGTGTGCCTTGTGGTCACATTGCGGCAGTATTTCACCGCACAAGTTCATATTTAAATTAATGTTTTATGAAATTACAAAATAACATCCCGTGAAAACTGCGTGAGTGAGCGAGTGATTGTTTCTTAACGACAAATTAGAAACTTTGCGGCTATATGATGGCGCGAACAAGTTACATTCCGATGATATATTCGTTTGCACTAGATCAATAAGCTCCATTCGCACACATCATCCTTATTCCGAGCCAACCAGTCTTTCTTCTTTCTCCTTAATACCTCATGCTAAGCGGAGAAGCATGGAATACTAATTTTATTGTCTTTAGTTTGACCCGACCTTGCTGGAACCCACAATCCACCGCACTCGAGTCGATCACGATAACTATTACACTACCGATCGATTTGGTAGGAAAACCTTCATAAGATGCATGTACAATGTACAAGATGTAAGCAGGGGCGGATCCAGGATTTCAAGTTAGGGGGAGGCGCACTTAAAAAAATTGCGCCGAGCGGAGGGAGGCGCGAAATTTGTTGGGTATTTCGTGTGAAAAATCACGATTTTACGCCAAAAAATCATATTTTTTCCAATTGCGGAGGGAGGCGCGAATATTTTTGGGGTATTTCGTGTGAAAAATCACGATTTTACGCCAAAAAATATTTTTTTTTCCAATTTTAGGGGGGGGGGGGGGGGGGGGGGTGCGCGCCGGGTGCCCTGGTATGCACTGTCAGTTTTCTTTCTTTAATTTATAGATATTTGAACCTTGGAAAATCACAGAGGTTAATTTTACAGCAAATAAAAAATTAAGAAGTACATGTTATTACAACATTTAAATTTTATACAGAGTGGGAGAAATAATATATTTTATCTTGGTTGAACATTGCGTGAAATGGAATTAAAGGGAATCAAATACTACAAAAAGCGTGGAAAAGGCGTATAATTTTAGAATCAAGTTGGAAACTCGCAGTTGGTCTATTTGATGCTGTGATTTTTACCACATGACAAGTCTCGGTGATAAATATTGATGCATTTATTAAACTTCAACTAATCCTGAAACTGATGAGATATGAATGCCTAAAAGGAGCAGGAGGCATTCTGCAATATTTGGATGCATTTTTGAAGTAAGAACAACGTAAATATGTCTATTTTAGGCTGCACCATGAAAGTTCCTGGTATAACCTTTATAACCTTTATCAGGAACGCTGAAAGATCGGAAAGACAAATTCTTTTAGGAACAAGAGAACCAAAGGGCATCGACAGGAGAGCAAAAATAGGCTACGGTTACCACTGCTGAAGCTAGCTGGCTTTATTAGGAATTGTAAATTTCATTAATAATTATATGTATAATAAACCATCGCAGTACCAAAACACTGACTATTGAGCGGATGATACCTTCGTTGAATAAAAGTCCATCAGCAGAGGTATCGACACAGTGATAAAATTGGATGCTCACCTAAGCATGTATCGCTCACCTGTTCCTTTGTCAAGTTTAAATTTTCAGAATTTTTTTTATTTCACTTATGGTCCTATTTTAATCTTTATAAATTGGAAACAGTAAGAAAGGGTAATAAGAGTCATAAAAAGTATTTTAGCATACTATATAAAGATCACTTTATAAGGAACATAGAGGGAAAAAACATAAGAATGGTTGAAAAATAAACACTCTACATGCAAAAAACAGACAACATCATTTTGGACACGTTTGGGCCTCTTGTTTTTTTTGTGTACATCCGATCAACCAAAAAATCCAGAGACTTTTTAGAGCACCATCTAATGAATATGCAACACCCTTTTGTGTACTTATGATCAACAACAACAAAAAATTAGAGGACGATCTAGTGTATTTTCCTACCAAGTTTGGCTATAATTACCAAGTTTGATTTCAATTGCCCATGAGGTTTCAGAAAAGGAGATCAAAATGTAAAAAATTACAGACGCGAACAAAGACGGTGGACGCCACGTAATGGCAATACCTCACTTGACCCATTAGGTCAGGTGATGATGATGGTGATCTTGAAGATGTTGATGTCAGTAGTATATCAGTACGGTTCAAGCCATATTTCAGGGGGATCCTTCAGGGGGAATCGGACCATTGCGCATGCGTGACCGGAAGTGACGGATGTTATAGGACCGGAAGTTACGTCACCGGAAGCGGACATGACCGTAAGTGACGTCACCGGAAGCGGCCATGACCGTAAGTGACGTCACGGAAGTATGTTCTGTACATGCCAGGATTTTTTTCGCGCTTTTTTCTTACTATGGCAGTAGTACAAAATGTACCATGGCGCATGACCAACATGGCTACCGGAATTGACGTCATAAAGCCAGAAGTGAGGGTTTCCCACCCTTTTTTCGGGTGTTTTCGGATATTTTCGAGGTTTTTCCTATGTTGTGTAGTACTCCAATGGTGTTTTCTACCACGTCCGCGTTCTCACTGTGGTATTTCTACTAAATAACCTAAGAGTCAAATGAATAAAATGGTACATTTGATCCCCTAAGTCACCCAATAGGAGATCACTGCATTTATCCAGGCTTGTGACTGGCTCTATATAGAGGCTGCATCAACTTTTTTTTTTTTTTTTTTTTCATAACACATGTTTAACAAGTAACAACGCAAATTTCTGTACAATGTCCGTCGCTTCCACTGGATTTTCTAAGAGCCTGGCGACGTCTGTCATGCTATGTCCTGCACATCGATGAATGAGGTAAATAATGCAATGATGTCCGCACACGGTAGATCCTTCTTCTTGTACTCGAACGGTATTGTAAGTCCAATGAAGGCAATGTTTGTTCATGAAATTGACATACATGTAAGCGGATTCGTGCGGTGGACGTCCGGTTGGATCGTAGTATTCCCCTCGTGAGTTGGCTTCGATGGTCTGGATCCGTATTTCCCACAAGGGCCGAAGGTACGTTTAATAGTCTGTTTCTGGCATAGACCCCCCTTAAACACCGGTCTGGAGTGTGGATGTTTTTTCAATAGAGTGTCAATCTCTAGCGTATTCATTGTGCACTGTAGTCAAACAGGACTTGTCTGTTTCTATCAATTTCGATCACGTCGTCAAATTCTGCATACAGGACGATGTTGATGGTCTCTGCAAGAACTTCGGCGAAATGAATCTCCACACGTAAATTACCCTGTATTATCAGTTGAAACGTTTCCACTTCCGACATATCTGAGTCAGATTCCTCTCTGGAGATGGTATTTCCTTCGTCTTGATACATCTTTTCCGTACTGACATAGAGTCCCATATAACTGCGAATACAACCTGCGTTTTCAAAGTCTGTTTGTCACGGTTTGGCGGGAATATGTCGTCCGTCCACGTTCAGTGCCACAAAGTTGATCTTGTAGTGTTTAAAATCGAAAGAGTTTTTCGTAATAGTCCTATTTAAGGCATCACTGTCCACGCAACCAATCACTAGTCTTTTCGGCAACTGTCCCAAAAACATGTTGTCCTGGACGTAATTCATGTTGCAATGGGGAACTGTATCTACTTCGACTTCTACACGTCGGATGGGGTATTTACAGCGGGTTTTTTCCAAAGCTTTCACGTGACCCATTCTTACGGCAGGACTTAACTGTACATTTCTCACAAATAAAGCGAGATCCTTGATTTTGATCTTATAGTTGTCGGCATCGGTCATTAGGGCGAACACGTCTAGACTTCGTCGTAATTTGATATTCAGATTGACGTGATTCAGTAAATATTTCTCTTGACAAAATAAATCCAAGTGCAGTTTTCCAATCATCTGTACAGACTTGCTTTGGGCCGCCAATGCTTTCCTGGACGTGAATCCTTTGTTAGCGGCTGTTCTCTCATCTTGATGTCCCGGTGTATCCTTGTTCCACATTACTCCCGTTAATTGAGATTCTTTGGCAGAGTAATGTTTCTATGTAAGCCCTGTAAGGGTACAAGCTGGTCGGTGGTGAAACCAGTTGTTCGTTGAGGCTAACACTGGCATCACTAAAGAGGAAATCCATCCATAAGTTGACAGGTCCAACGTCCGCTCCGCCATCCAATACAGTATCGTCGTCATCCACGATCTGGGCTTCCACAAACAGGTAAGTATTAGCCAAGTCGATGTTGTCGTCCCCCGCCCCACTGACGGCAAATTCGTAAGGTAATTGATCCGTCAGAGCCGATGTCAATCCTTTCTGCTCCCAATACCCATAGGCCACACTGGTATGTGCAGGTGGAACTTCAAATAGATCCAGTTCTGATTTCGTGCATTCTCATGAGTTGGGATGTACAAGTGCCATTCTTATCCGAAGATGTCATTCGATGTGTTCCGTTGCTTGGTCTGAGTCAAAGTCGAAGTCGAGACGTGTTCGCCCTACTGGCCGATGCCGACAACTATAAGATCAAAATCAAGGATCTCGCTTTATTTGTGAGAAATGTACAGTTAAGTCCTGCCGTAAGAATGGGTCACGTCAAAGCTTTGGAAAAGACCCGCTGTAGATACCCCATCCGACGTGCAGAAGTCAAAGTAGATACGGTTCCCCGTGGCGACATGAATTACGTTCAGGACAACATGTTTTTGGGACAGTTGCCGAAAAGACTAGTGATTGGTTGCGTGGACAGTGATGCCTTAAATAGGACTATTACGAAAAGCTCTTTCGATTTTAAACACTACAAGATCAACTTTGTGGCACTGAACGTGGACGGACGACATATTCCCGCCAAACCGTGACAAACAGACTTTGAAAACGCAGGTTATATTCGCAGTTATATGGAACTCTATACCAGTACGGGAAAGATGTATCAAGACGAAGGAAATACCATCTCCAGAGAGGAATCTGACTCCAGATATGTCGGAAGTGGGAACGTTTCAACTGATAAAACAGGGTAATTTACGTGTGGAGATTCATTTCGCCGAAGCTCTGGCAGGGACCATCAACGTCGTCCTGTATGCAGAATTTGACAACGTGATCGAAATTGATAGAAACAGACAAGTCTTGTTTGACTACAGTGCATAATGAATACGCTAGAGATTGACACTCTATTGAAAAAACATCCACACTCCAGACCGGTGTTTAAGGGGGGTCTATGCCAGAAACAGACTATTAAACGTACCTTCGGTCCTTGTGGGAAATACGGATCCAGACCATCGAATGGGACAACACTGGGTCGCTATATACATCGACGCCAACTCACGAGGGGAATACTACGATCCAACCGGACGTCCACCGCACGAATCCGCTTATGTCAATTTCATGAACAAACATTGCCTTCATTGGACTTACAATACCGTTCGAGTACAAGAAGAAGGATCTACCGTGTGCGGACATCATTGCATTTTTTACCTCATTCATCAATGTGCAGGACATAGCATGACAGACGTCACCAGGCTCTTAGAAAATTCCGTGGAAGCGACGGACATTGTACAGAAATTTGCGTTGTTACTTGTTAAACATGTGTTATGAAAAAAAAAAAAAGAAGAAAAAAAAAGTTAATGCAGCCTCTATATAGAGCCAGTGACAAGCCTGGATAAATGCAGAGTGACCTTCTATTGGGTGACTTAGGGTATCAAATGTACCATTTCATTCATTTGACTCTTAGGTTATTTAGTGAAAACGCGGACGTGGTAGAAAACACCCTTGGAGTACTACACAACATAGCGAAAAACCTCGAAAATATTCGAACACACCCGGAAAAAAGGGCGGGAAACCCTCATTTCCAGTCTTATTACGTCACTTCCGGTCACATCTGGTAGCAATGTCGATCATGCGCAATGGTACATTTTGTACTACTACTATAGTAAGAAAAAAGCGCGGTAAAAATACGGACATGCGCAGAAGATACTTCCGTGACGTCACTCTCGGTCATGGCCGCTTCCGGTCCTAAGACGTCACTTCCGGTCACACATGCGCAATTGTCCGATTCCCCCTTAGCGATCCTCCTGAAATATGGCTTGAATCGTACTGATATACTACTGATGTCGCTCCACTCTCAAACATTATTATGATTCCGAGCCAACCAGTCATTGATCTTACTCCCTAAATAGTGCTGCGTTCGTAGCGGTGAAGCAAAACATTTCATAGTCTTTGGCTTAATCAGACTAGGCTCGAACACACGAATCTACCACACCCGAGACGACCACCGATGTGGTTCGTTTCTTTGTTAAAGACAAGCTGCGACTTGTAGGATGAAAAACTACTATAGTCATGTAAACCCCCTAGCTTTCTACACCCAAATTAAAATGTCAACCTACTGGTAGAAAATAAATACACACATAGTGAAACAAGGCATACTGTTTGTTGCTGTTGAAATCGGTCCAGTAGTGGTGACATGGATTGCACATGAAAAAGACTACGGACTTATATACCCCCAGCAGAGCTGGTATGGCAAACTACGATCAATAATGATGCAATAATGTTTTTAGCGTACAAAGTGTTGTTGGTGATTGTATACAAAATATCATTATCTTTTATACAATTAATTTCTGCAATGTACATGTATACATGTACCGGTCCTCTATCTATTTGAATGAGTGAGTGAGTGATTGTTGTTTAACGCCAACTTAGCAATTTTATAGCTAAATCATGGCGAGAACAATGTAATTTTCAATGAGATGATGAGGATGTCCGCTTTGTACTAGACCAACACGCTTGGTTGGAATTTGATAGTGTTAACCCACTGAAACAACATCTCTTTCTCCTTAATGCTGTATGATTTGGTTTAGCGAAGAAGTAACAGATACCAATTTTATAGTCTTTGGTTGGAGCCCATGGGCGGATCCAGGGGGGGGGGGCGCACCCAGCGCGCCCCCCCCCCCCCCCTAAAATTGGAAACAATACGATTTTTTGGCTTCCTCCGCTCGGCGCAAATTTTTTAAGCGCGCCTCCCTAACTTTAAATCCTGGATCCGCCCCTGGAGCCGATAGGGGCTCGAACCCCCGCGATCTACCACACTCAAGGCGAAGATTTACAGAAGCTAAAGCCTTTAAAGGTCGGATATAATGATAATGTTCCGTCAATTAATAATCCAAACTTTGATAATTGTATTTCATTTATGCAATCTGATTAAAATCACATCGCAAACCTGCTCCCATTTACTGATATGTCGCGGCCTACATATACCCCCAAAGAACTAATGATATAAATGTGAAAGAAACAACAGAAACAGCTTCCTCTGCCCCATTTCTTGATCATTACCACAAATTTGACACCAGTGGGCAATATTCTACCAGACACTTTGACAAAAGAGACGACTTCAATTTTGCCATTATAAATTTTCTACACCTTGGCAGTAATATACCAACCGATTCCGCGAATGTATTTTATATTTCATAAATCAGACGTTACTCTCAAGCTTACAGTTTGTATATAGACTTTTTACAACGTTACCGTCTTCTGAGAACTAAAAATTAAGTCGAGGATTTTTAAAGAAAATCGTTTCAGAAGATACTCAACACTTTGCTGAAAAGTAGAAACTCTGAAAGATACGTATTCTGTCATTTACATACAGATGACGAAAGGTTGTATTTAGCAATTAGTTTTTGCTTCAAAACGTCCTGAATATAGCTGAAAAATTGCTCGCTGGACGTTAAACACCAACCAATCAATCAATTAATCAATGAAATACAAAACATCTTCAAATTTAGTGCACACGACGCGTTTCTGGAATAACCTTCATCAGGTACGCTCAAAATCGAAAGATTGGACAACCAAATAAATTAAAGTTTTGAGAGCAAAAAAAACAAAGGATCTAAACAGGATAGACAAAACCAGCTAAGGTCACCTATGCCCGAGAGAGGAGAACCTAGTTTTATTAATAATTACATTATTTAAGAACTGTATTAGTCGACTATTATTTGATGGTTTCGTGTACCAACTGTAATCTAAATGTCATTAGTTCACTTTTATAGAACTAATATGCATACAGAGACGTTTGAACCCCCTTGCTTTGAAAAGGGGAAAGGTTAAATAAGCTATTTTTCTGGTCCCTCTCCTCACTTTTTTGGAGAAAAAATTAAGTAAAGGTTGAATTATCAGTATGAAAGCAAAACCAAAAAATATTAAATTTTCATCCCAGTTAGCCAAGGGTAAAAGGTTATGCTTTGAAACCCAAGTACCATTATATTTTTTACTAGACAGCTACGACTACCCCGCCCCCCCTCTCCCGACCACTGTTAGATCAACTACAAGACGCCCCTTTTTTCCCCACTTACCGGTCCACTTCTAAAACTTGGTATGGCTCAACGTTCTTTACAACAACGCTGTACACTGTGGGCGTCGTGATTGACAATAAACTATTTGTTTGTTTGTTTGTTTGTTTGTTTGTATAATGCGTGTTGAGGATATCGATTTTGTTTGTTTATACGATTTTTCTATAATATTTTGTAACTGTTCCGACAGTGTTGTAGTTTTTTTGTTTTTTTAATTTTATTTCCAATCATTTAAATATTCGCGCTAAAAAATACTATTTTTAATAATAATATCCAATCAAAATTGTCAAAATTATTCGGTGCGAAACTGTTGTCTGGCTCACTTCCGACATTTCCGTCATTGTGATGGACAGATGAAACTGATGAAGATTCTACTATTGACAGACAAAATGAGCGATCGATAATCAGAAATTGGAAATTATACTAATTAAATATGTCGACATTGAGCAAATAGACTCAATAAGTATTAGGGAGTGGCAAATTTTGACGAATAACACAGATGTTTTTTCTAACCGGTGCCGTTTCATTCATGTTACAATTGTAGTGTGTCTCAGTTAATTTATAACCGGTTACGTTGAGAAATCTCTAGGATTTTCATGAATATGTTGACGCTTTAATATAAATCAGTCTCAATTTAAACCGAAGCTAAATGGGGAACAAACAGTCGTGTTGTTCATTTGGAGGGTCCAAACCTAGGAGAAGGGAGGAGGCATATAAACCCTCCAATGCTCCTCAAAGTACAGTTAACAATAGACCTGAAGATATACATGTTACAATTACTAATAACCACAGTACACCATCATTGTCACCTATACCACACATTAGTGAAATCAGAGAAGACCTGCTAGAAGGTATAGGTAACTATTTCATGACCGCACCTACATGTATGCCATTCAGTCTTCGAAATTAGCACAGGACCGACAGCCCATGTCCTGTAAAAATCACTTCGGACCTGTAGATTTTGAGGAATTTTGTAACACAATCATTAGAGAAAACTGATTATTCCTGAATTCGGTCCTGTAAATTCCAAACCCTAATTTCGATGATTTCATATTATTTATTTGTAAGTCTTCACACCTACATTTGTAACGATTCCAAGGGCAACTATATTGTGAAAAATCTGTTTCTCTATGTAAATTTGATATCAAATGAAAGATGACTAATTCTTCTTTTCATCGATGTAACAATTTGTTTAAATCAAAGAACAATAACTAAGGCCAAAAGAAGAAATATGTGTGTTTACTGTCACATGTCAAAAAAATCTAGGGTTGGTCGGTCGGCATTAATTTTTATTTTTTTTATTTTTATATAACTATCGGCAAAACCGGAAATAGTTGTGCCCGGTTCTGGAATCCGATTCCGGTATTTCATTTTGGAAATTTCCGGTAAGCCGTCATTTGTTTTATGACGAGTTACACAGTTTTTCTACCTTCTTTGCTCTCAATTTCGACAAAAAGCTAGCGGTTGAATAAATAAAACATTGCTGCTGATTAAACAACAAAAATGGTGATCCGAATTCTGTGTAAAAATTGATAGGGTCGGTAGCAAAAATTAGGGTGGAATAATTGCAGATAAAAAAAGGTTAGGGTCGGCGGCTGAAAGATAGGGTGGGTCGGGTGACCGTAAACACACATATTTTTTTTTTGGCCTAATGAAATAAATGGACAAAATGTACATACTGTACATGTACCGTACATTTTTTGTTGATGTTGACATGTTTTATAAGTCTGCCCATCACTGTCTGTATCAGATGTGAAGGGCCTGGAATTAAAAACAAATTGTGGCCAAATGCCGGTAAGGCCACGTAAAATTGATTGTTGGTTTCCCCTAATATAGGGAAATTTTTAAGGGCAGGCAGGCAGGTTTTTTTTTTTTTTTTTCTCTCTCTCTCTCTCTCTCTCTCTCTCTCTCTCTCTCTCTCTCTCTCTCTCAAGTGATTTTATGACAAAGTGTCGATAACACTGAATTAAATTTTTTTTTAATAATGCTGAGAATAAAATGAAAATTTTATTAAATAACAAATCATACCCCATTTTAAAACTTACTTCCTCTTTCATCTCAAATTGTTTAGCAATAAGAAAATCTTTATTACTGTAACTGATACTCAATGCAGATAATTTGTATAACAATAATTATCCATGTTCATTTATTTACATACACAAGGTATTATGTATAATTTGTATCACATTTTATTATGTAATTGGGCTATAACCATATCCTGTTGATGAGTTTGTGCCAATAAAAGAATTTGAATTTGATATTGCAAATCAGGGTTTTGCTATCTTTCCTGTGAAGCTCAGAAATATATCATAAAGCCATTGAAGGTTTTGCTATGCAAACAATTTTACATCACTCTTATTTCATTTGATAAATGCGAACATTTCTGTAAATGAACAGCCAGAATGGTTCCACTGGGCACACCGGCAGTGGCCATTTTATACATACTGTACGTCACATACACGTTTTAGATCATGGTCATTTTACCGATATCGTAAGTGCTTTGGCGATCTAGATCAATGACCTTGACATGTGGAAAAACATCGAAAAAGACACGACTGAAATTGTTTACGATAACAAAAATCTCCATATCATTGAGTTAGAAGACACATGGCTGGTGTATATTTTATTTTATTTATTAGTAATAAAAGATAACGACCCGGCAGTAAAAAGTTGACCCGGTCGGGTTAGGGGAAACCGACAATCATTTTCTCATGGCCTTACCAAGATACAATGTTTAGGCCAAAAATAAAAATAGGTTTGTTTGCTGTTGGCCGACCGACCCTCCAAATTTGGGGCTGACCCAATTTTTTTTATTGCAGTTGTGAAAAAGTTGTTTTTCCCGTTTTGCATTTGCGGTAAATCCGGATTTGTACTTTTCCGGTTTGATCTGTATTTTATTGTAACCGGAACTTGTTCTAGATTCTTGGAAGTACTCGTATATTCAGTCCAATTATCAGGTAAAAGTATTGAAATGATCCGAATAAATCACATTTACATGGCTCCAATTCACAGGCACTTGTTTCTATCCCCCCTCTTCCTTTAGCACTTTGAAAGGAAGAGGGAGGAAGGTGCCCCCCATTGATAGAATTAAGTGCCTGTGCTCCAATTTCTCAAAATCCTGATAATTGATATCTGCTATTTTTATTTGTTGACAAGTTCTAGTTTTATATTTATAATTTATGTCTACAAAGAATTGTTGCTTACTGATTTAAGTTCTGTTTTATTAAAATGCTCAACATATTGATTTAGTTCTTCTTTTATAAAGAAATTCTTTACTGTATCGAAAACATCCATGACAGTCAGTCTTCATATATTAAACACTTTGGTATATAAGACACCTAAAATGTAAAATCTACAAATTAAAGAATGAACAAAAGCAAAGCCATAAAGTGATAACTTCTTTGAATTGTAATAGAAACACTAAAAAAAAAAAAAAAAAAAGCCTACCTACATACCCTCCCCTTCCAAGTATGGGTAGGCCAACAGCAAGCAAAGATATTTTTAAGTCTAGCCTTATACTATGTAAATTTAATTTCAGACAATGAAACTGACCCATCCATTCATCCTTCAGCCAGGACTATGTTCTCATCAAAATCTCAGACTGAAATAGCTAAAAGTAAGTTGTAATATTATGAAATAAAAAAAAAGGGATAGTCAACATTTCCACCGATATCAACAAAATGAACAATCACGTCTCGCCTTCACTCACTGAACACAAATAAAAAGACGACATATGACCTTGGAAATCCAGGTCCTGGTTTCAACGTTTGGGACAGGCACGAAATGTGGTGGTTTTTATTTTGAATTTTGTTGCCACAACTCTTTCGTTTTTGCTCACCTGACCATAGGCCAAAACAAGGCCTTTGTATCACTTGCTGTCCGTCATCATTTTATTCCAGGTAATCTATACTTGATCACATGACCATATCAAGCATGAATGTAATCATTTCAAATGAAAAAAGACAGGTAATCACACATTAAAAAAATTACTTGGATATAAATAAATTTTGGATGTTACCCTGAATAATTTTTTAGACAAAAACAATCTAAGGTATGTTCTGGATATCAATAACACCTGTTGGACTGGACTGGACGTTTTGGTAGGGGATGAGGTGCAAATCTTAGGAGTGGACCAGACATTTTTGGTTCTTCTATAAATCGCCACATTTTGTCAGGTAAAAAACATTGATTTCAGTATCACAATTGAAATAATTTGTTCAAAATTAGTAATCTAAAGCGTTTGATTGCTCACGAAGACGCTTTAATGCATGAATATTTTACATGCTATTCCAAGCATATTTTGGACTGCATCATCACTTTAATGTAGACAATAATAAAGTGAAGATTTTCATAGTCCAACGGGCAACCAGAAAATGGGAATAGTTAGTACGACGATCTTTCTGCTAGCCACGGACTAACGGACAATAGTTAATTTTGAATTTGATATGTATTTTATAGATTACAAGAACAGAAGAAGGAGTCAGTATGACTATAAGAACAATCATTCAGAACAGGTATCTGTCTAGCTGTTAATACAAGGGTTAGGGCTAGGGTGTTTACCGTCACTTTCAGCAATATTTCAGTTATTACGTGGCGGTCAGTCTTATTGGTGGAGGAATCCGGAGAAAACTACAGACATGCAGCAAGTCACTGACAAAATTTATCACATAATGTTATATCGAGTGCACCTCGCCATGAACGGGGCTCTAACTCACAACTTTAGTGTTGATAGTCACTGATTGCACATGTACAGGTAGTAAATCCAACTGCCATGCGATCACAACCACGATGGCCCCTTAAATCCTTCTGTGATCAAATGTTTTGGTAAAAAAAAACAAGCTGTGTTTCCGCTAACCTTACTGCCCCTAATTTTCAGTGCCTGCCATTAAGTTTTTATTGCCATTTTTTTTAAACCAGGCGACCGCTTCACTAAAGTGATAGTAAATCGTAAGTCTAAGATCACTCTCACGATTTCCTTACGTGGACATAAACGTTCATTTCACTAAACTAGTCATAATCGTAAGAGTTACGACTTGTGACAAGTAACATCTCCTATAACGGAGGTAAAAAAGATATCGTATCATTTATAGTAGATCTCGGAAACTGATTACAATAAAGTTCACATTAGGTTAATTAAAATTTTTAAATTATTTAATTAGCAAGACAGTAAAATTTATATTTTCCACTTGATTTGGCACACCAGTTTGATCCGGTTTTGTTTAGGTTGGTCCTATTTGAGAAATCTGCTCAATAATTAGTAAATTTTCTTTTCCTTGATATATATATATATATATATAATATACGTCTGAAAATTAAACCAAACATTGTTAGAATTAGATTTTAGAGCTGTCAAATTTTTGTTCTTCCCTCGACGGGATTTGAACCCACACCATTGATACACTGCAGCACCATTCGCTTAGCCTTACATCCAGCGCCCTAGACCACTCGACCACATCCACTCCCTATATATATATGTGTGTGCAAATTTCTTTGTTAAAGCTTGTTATATTACATGGAATATTTGGCTGTTAGTATTTATACTGAAAGTTTTGCTGGGACTTGTTTAAAAAAATCACCCTCCTACCTTATAATTTATGTTTATGCATATGGACTCGGTTGTAAATCCTATTTATTAGTGAAACGGTCATAACTCTTAAGAGTACACTTACGTCTATGTTTATGACTTACGACCTTTAGTGAAACGGTTGCCAGTTTCTGTCCTGTATAATGTATAACCTAGATAAAATTAAACCAAAAAAAGTTACCTACCTACCTACACTGTTATTTTATTTAAGAATGAGGGTTGATCGTGATCGTATGATAGTTGGATTTATAATTACCTATGCAAGCAGTGCCTATCACCACTGATATTGTGAGTTCGAATCTCGATCAGGGCGAGGTGTACCACATTATGTGATAAAGTTTGTTAGTGACTTGTGACAGGTCGTTGTTTTTCTCCGGGTACTACAGTGTCCTCCACCAATAAAACTGACCGCCACGATATAGCTGAAATATTGTTGAAAGTGGCGTTAAACACCATCAAGCAAACAAACAATATTTAAGAATATTAGCAGAATATAAGATATTAACTTTTCGTAATGGTATATTTATAGACAACTGCAAGATTTTATTGTAAAACATATAAAATCACTATATTAATCTAATTATACACCCCGCAACGAAGTTGTAGGGGGTATACTGGTTTCACCATGTCCGTCCGTCTGTAGACAAATCCTATATCGTACGATAACTTGAGTTGTGTTTCTTAGAATCTTTTAAAATTTTATCACCTGTTTACTGGTAAAGAGAGGAGGATCCCTTTCATTTTTGACGATTTTCACTTTTGCCGTTCCAGAGTTATTGGACTTGATATGACGGAAAATAGGATTTTTACCTTATGTCGTATGATAACTTGAGTAGTTTTTCTCAGAATGTTTTGAAATTTTATCAGCAGCTTACCAGTGAAGAGAGGAGGATCCCTTTCATTTTTGGTCGGAACAATCCGTAATGTTTTGGTTATGGAAATAGGTTGGACAGATGTGGGGAGCGGGGGGTATATCTTAGTGAGCTCAGCTCACAGTAATACTAGTTAAAACTGGATATAGTCACTTGCTTCCCACATTTTCACTGTATCTGTGACCGGGTCAGATATAAAAATTGAGGTGGAAGGGTTAGGGAGTGAGGAGATCTAATTTAAGTCCTCCAAACAACGGTTGGGGGTTAGGGTGAGGGTTGTGGTTTTTAATGCCACTTTCAACAATATTTCAGTTATATCGTGTGACGGTCAGTTTTACTGGTGGAGGAAACCAGAGAAATCCACTGACCTGCCGCAAGTCACTGACAAACTTTACACATATAATGTTGCATCGAGTACACCTTGCCATGATTGCATAGGTAATTATAAATCCAACTGCCATACGATTACGATCACGATTGCCATGTATAACGGTTGGGAGACTTATTGTTGAGATACCTGAAGGAGATGTCTTCTGCCTTTCTCAGGAACCTTCAGTTAGATTTTAAAGTATGTTAAACTGGGATGTCTTGTTGATTCTAATATTTCATTTTTGTGTTCGGGATCCTAAAGATTATATTTTAAGAGGTCCAAACAGGGGTTTTACTCTAGAATTCTATTCATTTGAGAGACACTGTTCACAGTTTAACAGTTACTTGTAGCAATTTACTTTGAGTCCAGAAGACATTTCTGAAATTTTAGGTGAGTCTCACCATTGTAAGAATCTAAAATTTGAAAACTTTAGTAAGTCCCACTTGAAAATGGTAAGTCCAGAACTCATCTGGGTAAGTTCCTATGATCTATTTTTATCGATAGGTGATCTTCGCCGATTTTGACTATCCTGTTGAGGCTCTTTGGTATATTGTTCCCAAACACTTTTAATTTATTTGGCTTTCCAATATTTCAACATTGAGCATACCTGATGAAGGTTAAATTATTTGGCTTTCCAATATTTCAACATTGAGCATACCTGATGAAGGTTAAATTATTTGGCTTTCCAATATTTCAACATTGAGCATACCTGATGAAGGTTAAATTATTTGGCTTTCCAATATTTCAACATTGAGCATACCTGATGAAGGTTAAATTATTTGGCTTTCCAATATTTCAACATTGAGCATACCTGATGAAGGTTAAATTATTTGGCTTTCCAATATTTCAACATTGAGCATACCAGATGAAGGTTAAATTATTTGGCTTTCCAATATTTCAACATTGAGCATATCTGATGAAGGTTAAATTATTTGGCTTTCCAATATTTCAACATTGAGCATACCTGATGAAGGTTAAATTATTTGGCTTTCCAATATTTCAACATTGAGCATACCTGATGAAGGTTAAATTATTTGGCTTTCCAATATTTCAACATTGAGCATACCTGATGAAGGTTAAATTATTTGGCTTTCCAATATTTCAACATTGAGCATACCTGATGAAGGTTAAATTATTTGGCTTTCCAATATTTCAACATTGAGCATACCTGATGAAGGTTAAATTATTTGGCTTTCCAATATTTCAACATTGAGCATACCTGATGAAGGTTAAATTATTTGGCTTTCCAATATTTCAACATTGAGCATACCTGATGAAGGTTAAATTATTTGGCTTTCCAATATTTCAACATTGAGCATACCTGATGAAGGTTAAATTATTTGGCTTTCCAATATTTCAACATTGAGCATACCTGATGAGGGTTAAATTATTTGGCTTTCCAATATTTCAACATTGAGCATACCTGATGAAGGTTAAATTATTTGGCTTTCCAATATTTCAACATTGAGCATACCAGATGAAGGTTAAATTATTTGGCTTTCCAATATTTCAACATTGAGCATACCAGATGAAGGTTAAATTATTTGGCTTTCCAATATTTCAACATTGAGCATACCTGATGAAGGTTAAATTATTTGGCTTTCCAATATTTCAACATTGAGCATATCTGATGAAGGTTAAATTATTTGGCTTTCCAATATTTCAACATTGAGCATACCTGATGAAGGTTAAATTATTTGGCTTTCCAATATTTCAACATTGAGCATACCTGATGAAGGTTAAATTATTTGGCTTTCCAATATTTTAACATTGAGCATACCTGATGAAGGTTAAATTATTTGGCTTTCCAATATTTCAACATTGAGCATACCAGATGAAGGTTAAATTATTTGGCTTTCCAATATTTCAACATTGAGCATACCTGATGAAGGTTAAATTATTTGGCTTTCCAATATTTCAACATTGAGCATATCTGATGAAGGTTAAATTATTTGGCTTTCCAATATTTCAACATTGAGCATACCTGATGAAGGTTAAATTATTTGGCTTTCCAATATTTCAACATTGAGCATACCTGATGAAGGTTAAATTATTTGGCTTTCCAATATTTCAACATTGAGCATACCTGATGAAGGTTAAATTATTTGGCTTTCCAATATTTCAACATTGAGCATACCTGATGAAGGTTAAATTATTTGGCTTTCCAATATTTCAACATTGAGCATACCTGATGAAGGTTAAATTATTTGGCTTTCCAATATTTCAACATTGAGCATACCTGATGAAGGTTAAATTATTTGGCTTTCCAATATTTCAACATTGGGCATACCTGATGAAGGTTAAATTATTTGGCTTTCCAATATTTCAACATTGAGCATACCTGATGAAGGTTAAATTATTTGGCTTTCCAATATTTCAACATTGAGCATACCTGATGAAGGTTAAATTATTTGGCTTTCCAATATTTCAACATTGAGCATACCAGATGAAGGTTAAATTATTTGGCTTTCCAATATTTCAACATTGAGCATACCTGATGAAGGTTAAATTATTTGGCTTTCCAATATTTCAACATTGAGCATACCTGATGAAGGTTAAATTATTTGGCTTTCCAATATTTCAACATTGAGCATACCTGATGAAGGTTAAATTATTTGGCTTTCCAATATTTCAACATTGAGCATACCTGATGAAGGTTAAATTATTTGGCTTTCCAATATTTCAACATTGAGCATACCTGATGAAGGTTAAATTATTTGGCTTTCCAATATTTCAACATTGGGCATACCTGATGAAGGTTAAATTATTTGGCTTTCCAATATTTCAACATTGAGCATACCTGATGAAGGTTAAATTATTTGGCTTTCCAATATTTCAACATTGAGCATACCTGATGAAGGTTAAATTATTTGGCTTTCCAATATTTCAACATTGAGCATACCAGATGAAGGTTAAATTATTTGGCTTTCCAATATTTCAACATTGAGCATACCTGATGAAGGTTAAATTATTTGGCTTTCCAATATTTCAACATTGAGCATACCTGATGAAGGTTAAATTATTTGGCTTTCCAATATTTCAACATTGAGCATACCTGATGAAGGTTAAATTATTTGGCTTTCCAATATTTCAACATTGAGCATACCTGATGAAGGTTAAATTATTTGGCTTTCCAATATTTCAACATTGAGCATACCTGATGAAGGTTAAATTATTTGGCTTTCCAATATTTCAACATTGAGCATACCAGATGAAGGTTAAATTATTTGGTTTTCCAATATTTCAACATTGAGCATATCTGATGAAGGTTAAATTATTTGGCTTTCCAATATTTCAACATTGAGCATACCTGATGAAGGTTAAATTATTTGGCTTTCCAATATTTCAACATTGAGCATACCTGATGAAGGTTAAATTATTTGGCTTTCCAATATTTCAACATTGAGCATACCTGATGAAGGTTAAATTATTTGGCTTTCCAATATTTCAACATTGAGCATACCTGATGAAGGTTAAATTATTTGGCTTTCCAATATTTCAACATTGAGCATACCTGATGAAGGTTAAATTATTTGGCTTTCCAATATTTCAACATTGAGCATACCTGATGAAGGTTAAATTATTTGGCTTTCCAATATTTCAACATTGAGCATACCTGATGAAGGTTAAATTATTTGGCTTTCCAATATTTCAACATTGAGCATACCTGATGAAGGTTAAATTATTTGGCTTTCCAATATTTCAACATTGAGCATACCTGATGAAGGTTAAATTATTTGGCTTTCCAATATTTCAACATTGAGCATACCTGATGAAGGTTAAATTATTTGGCTTTCCAATATTTCAACATTGAGCATACCTGATGAAGGTTAAATTATTTGGCTTTCCAATATTTCAACATTGAGCATACCAGATGAAGGTTAAATTATTTGGCTTTCCAATATTTCAACATTGAGCATACCTGATGAAGGTTAAATTATTTGGCTTTCCAATATTTCAACATTGAGCATACCTGATGAAGGTTAAATTATTTGGCTTTCCAATATTTCAACATTGAGCATACATGATCTACGATTTTATTATTTTAAAATAATTTAATTTCAGAATATCTATTTTTGAAATAATCTTATTTCAGAATGCCATGAGGAAGTATAGTTCTTGTTCCACCATCTTTATTGATGATTCTACAGTCAGTCAACCAAACTTGAAGAACACAATAAAGGCTGTTGCGTTTGCCGTTTATTTTCACGTCAAAAATAGAGAAAATGATCGAACACTTGAGATCTTTGATGAGAGAGCACATCCTTTGTCTGTATGTATTACAGTTATATATTAAGCTATACAGTACAGTCTTATACCTGTTAACCTCTGGGAACTGCTAGGGGGGAGATCTCCCCCCCTACAAACTCTTCTAAGGGGGAGATTTTACGCGTTGCCTTTAAGTGCACAAAATTGTACCTTGTAGTTGAATGATAATAAAGCAATGATGTAAAATGGTATAAAGACATTCATTGTATACAAATTTATTGTTGACCCTTCTATTAATAGCTTGACAGTCTAGTTACTCTAGTGTATTAGAACAGCTTTCTTTGCTGCTCTCAGAACACTGTCACTTGTTAGTAGCAGTGACTGCTTTCTTGTGTAAACTGGTCTCTTGAGTGTCTCTTAATATCATGCAGTCCCCCTGAAGCAACACTGAAGTTGGAACTACACAGAGTGCAAAATGCCAGATCATTTCCCAACGAACTTGACTGTAATCAGTGGTGTGATTTTTTTTCCACTCGTCCTGGAATTTACAATTGTATTTCTTTTTCTTTGATGTCGAAGAAGGAGTACTAGGTCCCGAATTCCACCTTCACTTTGTTGATTGAGACATCGTTATAAAATGCCATAAACATCTTATTTAAAGCTAAATCTGAATAGTACTCACCGAGAAAGTACATATCTAATTGGTGTTGTTATCCGTTCGATTACGTAAACAACAATCAGTTTCGTATTCCTGAACGAAAAGTCTAGAGAAACTCGATAAAAATTGATACGAAACATCTCGACGATTGACGGAAATAGCCGATCGATTGTAAACAAATATGGCGACTGAAGAAAGTAAACAACATTTTTGTTGGGGGGAGATCGTGCAGGAGACCCAGTCCATATGGGAGATAAGGCTCTAACGTGGGAGACTCCCGTGCAAAGGGGGAGGGTTAACAGGTATGAGTACTAACAAGACGTTTCTGTTAGAAAACACTGGTCTTAAATCACGAATATCAACAAAGCGAAAACTACCTCAAATCATTTTTAACACAAAAAAGACCATGAAATATGGCATTGAAAATCCAGGTCTTGCCTTGTGACAGACAAGGTTTTCCCTAATTTTTGGAGTAGCAGTCGCTTAAATGATTTGAACAGGTCTGTTGTCTAAGGGATAGTGCATGCTGCCATAGAAGTACAGGGCACTTGTAAGGGTACAACCCCCTTGAAGCTAATAATGATTTTCAGCATTTACAGGGTAAAAGGAGGACTGTCATGGACTTTTTAGATTTTAGGTCATAAACTATAACAGTAGTATCAGTGTAATAAATAACATTCTAATGCAATTTGTTTGTATCGTCGGATTTGATTGGTTACTATTCTACATAATATTCTCAATCTAAAAGTCGTAACTAAAGGGTTCAGCTGAAAGGATCTCCACCATCTTGAAAACGTGAAATCCTACATGTCACATTTACAACAATACAAAAAAATTATTAAAATGTCTACCTTGCAAACTTATTTTAGCTTAAAATTTATCAAAATTGAAGCTTTTACGAAACCAAAAACATCTGATCTTTATGTTTTAAACTGGAAGCCTTCATATGACGTCATGTTGTGTATGTGCCAAAGTCGTCAACAACATTTCGCAGAATTTTAAGTTGTGTGATTTTTAGACCCAGGGATATGCAAGAATACATTTTTATGTTCAGTATTGCATTAGAATGGAGATAACTGTATTGTGTTTGAAAATTTCATGGCATCAGTTGTTGATTTAACGGTCGCAAATATCCGTTTACTGACTCTGCTAACGCGTCGCCAGTAAACACAATTTGCGACCGTCAAATTTCCAATTGATGCCGTGAAATTTTCAAATACAATACAGTTATATATCTCCTAAGTATTACTCTTTTTTACCATACTGTGATGCAGAATATAGTACCACAGTGTATTGTTTTATTATGTGATATACGATGGGTAACATGTTTAATTCTGCCAATGAGCAATGTATCAATAAATGTTAGAGAATACCGAAGGGGCAATCAAAAATGGACAATCCAGAGAAACTGACAACATAGGGTACACAAGACGAAGAAAGAAAAAAACAAAGACACAATATGTGTTGGGCATCACTATACGCAAACAAACACAAATAACTGAACTAAGACATCTGCCCTCCTATAAACAACTGGAGGTAAAGACGAACCGAACATCGTTTTTTGCAGAAATTGTAACAGACATCACAACATGGAACTCAGAACGTAAAGACAACTTAGCTGTGTTAGTTTTAATAATTTCTCAGTGTTCACAGGGTTGGTTTATAAAAAGCCATTATCGTGAATAGGAGAGTTGGGGTACCAGTCCAGTACAACGGCTTAATCATAGACGATAACGTCCCCTGCATAAAGCAATTATTTACAAAAATACACAGATATATAATCATCCTCAGCAATGAAGGCATCAAGTGACCAACATAAAATGTTTAACTAACTTTTTTGGACTTTTTGATATTTTAGCCGGCTGTTGTGGCATTTGAAGCATCCAAATTGGTCCATTAGAACTAAATAAGTCATAACATTTTGGGTTTGGTCACAAAAAAAATAGTTTAACCCTGCCACTTTTTATTGAAGTGCCTGCACCAAGCCAGGAAAGTGAGTGGTCATGTATTTGTGTGATTTTGTCTCTTTCTTCGATTTTGCTATTTGATTTTGGAACTGTTCCAACAGTGTGATATATTTTATTTATCATTTTATAACTGCTGAACAAATGAGGATTAACACAATACCTATTTTAATTCCAGAAAGAGTTAATACCTGAAGATTACGATAAAAGGGACCCAGAACACAAGCATATATATAGATTTGTTAGGAATTTATTTAGTGCTGCCCAGCTGACTGCGGAATGTGCAATAGTTACTCTGGTAAGTTTGATATTTATATAAATGATAGTCCAGACCACCCTTAACAAAATGTTATTTAGCCCAACCCGACACATGGGTACTGGACATGTGTAGGTAGGTAGGGAATTTTTTTTTCTCTTTTAAAAATGTTAAAATTTGGAATAACATAGGAACTTCAGAAATTTTAAAAACTGTTTTTGAATGAAAAAATATTAGAGTAGGCACCTATTTTCTAAGTGATATTGTCAAAGGGAAGCAACTATTAGTGAATTATTTGAGCAAATAAATAGTTATAATTATTGAGAAGGAGTGGGATGTCTAGAGGTTAAGGCAATTGATTGTCTTCTGTATCCAATATATTTGTCGCTGGAAGGTGACATTATTGAAAAATTATTTAAGACAAACTTTAATGCATGTATATTAAAACCATGTAAACAGACAATATAGTGACTATTCCTGAAGTAAATTTTTTTTTTTAGAATAATCAAGAACATATATATAAGCATTGCCTTTATTTACTAAATAGCAAATTTCACAATGGCAAATTAAAGACCTTCTTGCTCTTAGGTTTATTGCAGTAACTATAATCTTGCAAACATTTTTGGTGTGAAATTTTTGTTTTCATTGAAACGTAACTTTTTCTCACCATGATATAGGTGAAAAATTGTTCACTTGGCATTCCTCACAGTCCTCACGATGAGCACTGATCCTCCGTCGCAAGATCGGTGAAACTTTGTTCTGACCAGTAAATTTTTCAGTTTTTATTTAGATATATATACAGTAAAACCTGTGTAAACCGGCCACTATTGGGACCACGTTTCACGGCCGGTATTGATAGTGGGCCGGTTTATTCAGTGTCTACTCTCTGACTACCGTATAAGTGGTTTTTTTCACGGGAGCCAAATTTCACGATTTTCTTCCAAATTTGGGGATTTTTTTTTAGCGGTACTTAATTTTTGCGATCCTGAGTTTTAACCAAAATCAAATTTTAGCGAATAGACCATTATATTAGAATTACATTCAGATTGTCTGAATTGCTTAACTAACAATTCAAAATAAGAATTGTTTTGAAATAATTGAGTATCGTAATTTCTTATGCATAATGCACGGGTTTTTGTCCAGATTCTTTATTTTGCAGGAGGGTGCACATTTACTACTGTCTAATATTTTCGTATTTCTTTACTTGTTTGGACACTATTCCACAAAATCATTAAATGCGTATAATACTTTTTAATTATTCAGAGAATTACATTTATTGTAATACTCTCTAGTGGAGTTGTGTTTTGAACCAGTAAACGTTGATACGAAAATAAACTAAAAAAAAGTGTGACTTATATCTAACCGTGCGTAAAATAATCAATAATGCTGTCGATAAGATTGAATGTGTGTATGTATGAAAGGTATCATAATTACTTAGTGTATAATTAGACTGCTAGACTGTGTTTACTCAAGCTTTTAATGATTGAAATAAAAAGAAAATAGGAATCAAATGTATTTGTCATTTTTTATGTCAAGTCTGGAAGTTTGATTACTCCCAGCTGTGAAGACTATAAAGTATAATCCGATTAACAATAAATTATCTCAAGTTATGATTGTATGGCATGGATGCTAG
This sequence comes from Bathymodiolus brooksi, assembly GCA_963680875.1. NCBI lineage: Eukaryota > Metazoa > Mollusca > Bivalvia > Mytilida > Modiolidae > Bathymodiolus > Bathymodiolus brooksi. The sequence continues at coordinate 70,350,424 of OY804589.1, forward strand.
TTCATCACTTAATAATAAGGCATTGTTTGTTGTTCATTTATGATCATTGTCAACATATGCATTGTTTTCGGGAAGGATTCCCCCATGGCCATGTTGGATATTTTAAAAGCGTCCCGGCAAAAAAACCCACTTATAAGTTATACGGGGTATTTCATCTTGATTAAGCTTTCGCTCTTTAGGTGTTGATTCCATGTCTGTTTAACATTTAATGAACATTTAAACATTAACCACATGAGTTACCAGTGATCACTAATTACAGGTGTGCTAATATACACACTTCGATAAACACTTTCAATACGTTTCCTCTTACTACCGATCGATATTCACATATATGTAAACACACGCTTGATTGATCTGATCATGACCGGTTTACGGAGATAAATTATAACAGTAATTAGTGTATTGGGACCGCAAGTCAAGGCCGGAATTCGGAATGTGTAGTATCCGGTTTATTCAATGATTTTTAACAAAGATTATTAAGGAAAAAACTGGGGACTTGAAATTTAGATTGGAATGGACAGTATTCCGGTTTACTCAGGGTCCGGTTTCATCAGGTTTCACTGTATATATATATAAAATAAATTAAAGAATATGATTAGGACCAGTAAATTCAAATTTTCATTTTGAGGACTGACTGACTCACTCCTTGTAGGTCTAATAGATATGTTGTTTTTATTATAGGTATATTTAGAAAGACTTTTACATTATGCTGAAATTGATATTATACCAGCCAATTGGCGACGGATTATGTTGGGTGCTATTCTCCTGGCCTCTAAGGTCTGGGATGACCAAGCTGTGTGGAATGTGGATTATTGCCAGATTCTCAAAGATATTGTTGTGGATGATATGTAGGTGGATTTTTGTTGATATTTAAGAAAAAAATGAAAACTGGTCAGTTAATAGTATCTGAAAACAAATGTGTATACATATTGTGTTAAGGGGCTGTCGTGGCCGTGATCGTATGGTAGTTGGATTTACAATATGGTAGTTGGATTTACAACTACATGTGCAACCAGTGCCTACCACTACTAAAGTTGTGAGTTCCAATCTGACTTTAGGTGTACTCGATACAACATTATGTGATGAAGTTTATCAGTGACTTGCGGAAGGTCAGTGGTTTTCTACGGGTACTCTGGTTTCCTTTACCAATAAAACTGACCGCCACAATATAACTAAAATATTGTTGAAAGTGGCTTTAAACACCATAACCCTAACCCTATCACACATCAGGGGCGGATCCATGATTTCAAGTTAGGAGGGGCGTATTTAAAAAAATTGCGCCGAGTGGAGGGAGGCACGAAAATTTTTGGGGTATTTCGTGTGAAAAATCACAATTTTATGCCAGAAATTCATGTTTTTTTCCAATTTTAGGGGGGGGGGGCACGTGCCGGGTGCACCCCCTTCTGGACCCGCCCCTGCACATGACAATCTTTATGAATGGGAACAAACAGCCACCTGGTGTCATCCTTTACAATCACGTCACTAACTCTAACCCCCCTATTGTCTGTTACAGAAATGATCTGGAGAGGAAGTTCTTAGAGATGATAGACTTTAATATAAATGTTCCTGCTAGTGTTTATGCCAAATATTATTTTGATCTGAGAGTTTTAGCCGATGCTAATGATCTGAGTTTCCCCCTGGAGCCCCTGAATAAAGAAAGGGCTATTAAATTAGAGGTAAGTATTACTTAGCATGTGCTATGATTGATTGATTGATTATTGCTTAATGTCCAGCTAGCAATATTTCAGCTATATTTAGGACAAGAACAAGTTCAACACAATATATAAAAACTATAGAGAAATAAGCGAGGAATGGCCCAACCGGAGGACCGCCTCTTGAAAGATATGGCGATTTGGGTAGGAACAAAATATTTACTCTGATGTGGCGGCTACAATGCACCTGCTCTTTTTGGATATCTACAAAAGAGGTTTTTATTGTACAGGGAGCGAGACTCTTTCCAGACGCTTGACCCAATATCAGGGCTCGAAATTACCGGACGCAAAGACGCTAAATGCGTCTGTTTTTTTCATACTGCATCTGAAAATTGACATGTGAAGGACAAAAAATGTGTGTTCATATTTCAGCAAGTGTACAAAAATTGTACCTTTCTACCTCAATCGTAAATATTCGTCCATTCTCGCTACCCTGCAAATAACCTTGTACGTACATAGTAGAAATTCTTCTTAAATTGTTTGCCGGAAGTTAAGTTAAGTAGAGCCGCACAAAAATAGTCCACGAAAATCAAAAATATGGAAGACAATAAAATCTAATCATGCAAAACTAATTAAAACTTTAATTGAAATATAGAAAATTGTTTAAAATATAACTTTATCAAACTTTCATGTAACTGACATGTGAAAAGTAGTGCGATTTATATGCCTAATGCATACAAGATTATTTGCAGGGTAGCAAGAATGGCAGAGTAGTTACGATTGCTTTCTACCTTTGTCCTGTTCCGAAATGTGTGTTTTCTGTTTTTAATTTTAGAATAAGTTTTAAAACGTAGTCTATTTATATCCTACGCTGCTGGGGGTTAAAATTCAACTGGTTTGTCAGTGTCGTTAGTTCTCAACCATCGTAGTTTTGTTCAGGATTGGGAAACCAGTGCTTCAGATAATGCGTGTTCAAATGTTTGACGTACTATCTAATGAAAAGTCTAGAAAATCCCGAAGAGGTTTTGACCTGTTGACCTTGACTCACTGCTGACGTATTTATGTCAGCAAAACATTCTTTTAAAGTATGTTCCACCTAAAAATAAACATGAAATGGAAGTACCGATGTTGGTCAACCGGCAAACAAAATTAGACAAAAATAATGAAAAAAAAACTGTATAATACTACAGTATGTGTCCGTAGATGGATGATGTAATTCCCGGAATTGAATGTTGATGTTGGCTTCGAAACAAAAAAGATGAAATGTAAAGGACACGGATGTTGTCTTCGGAAGGCTATATATATCATTGGATAAAAGTTCATCGACAAGTCTTTTAATAAGTGTTATAAATTTTTCAATTTTTTTCAGGAGTCGCATTCCCCTTCCGCGAAAAAACCCCATATAGAAAAATATTACCCTTTTCCAAAGTATAAAATTAATGCCACAAATGGTTCTGAATGCACTAAATTTCACTTTGACTCACATTTATGTGTTTGCCCCTTCAAAACAGATGTAGAGTCTGGTAAACAGTTGATGGGAAATAAAATAATCGTGTAATAGAATGTAAAACCTGGGTCGTTGCATATTATAGTAGTAGCTCCTACACTGACTTCTTTCCATTTTTGGCACTATTCAATAACTATGTTAGTTGTAACCCCCCCTCCCCCAAAAAAATGCTTCTTAAATATTAAATAACACTGAATTTTGCTTGTAACTTTTAAAACTACAAGCAATGTTTTGCTTGTGGTTAAAAAAGTTAATGTCTATGCCTGCCAATATGGTCCACGGTCAGGCTTTCCATAACCTGACAACCTCCTATTGAGAGGACTTCCCTTATCCGCCACCTGGAAATGCACTGAGAACCTCTGTGAATTCAAGCTCTTAGAACCTACCCAGATGTTCTATGAAATTAAGAACTGAAGTATTGAAAATGTAAAAAAAAATTTACAATCACAAATTAAGAAAAGAAAGTTTAAACAGTGTTAGTCAACAATACCTCCAATATCAACAAAATGAACAAGCACCTTTCACCTGAAATCACTGACATAAAACAGACCATGACATGAGACATTGGAAATCGAGGTCTTGACTTGGGACAGGTACAACAAAGTAGCAGGGTTAAACCGGTGAAAGTTGAGATTTTTCTTTAAATTTTATCCTAGGTCTTTTGTCCAGGGGCTTTTGTCATAATCCCACGGTTATTATCATAATGGGCTATGTATAATACACATTGATGTATAATACCCACCTGTTTCATGAATCCTTTAATAAATACTGCATAGATAGGTGGTGCAATGGCCTCAAGCTCTGTAGATTGTTGGTTCGAGCCCTGGCCAGGTCAAACCAATGACTATAAAATTAGTAATGACAGCATTTAGGTAGTAAGTGCAAAGGTCGGTTGGCTCTGAATCAGGATAATGTGTCTGAATGGAGCTACATGTGTACCTATTGACTGGTTATTTTTTTTCTCAGTAATACATGTTACAGACTCAGATCAGTACCCTGACTCAAATCGGTGTCCACTGACGTCATTATTTCAAATCACAGTCCGATTAAAGGGTATTCTCAAATTGATGTCCTTTCCAAATTTTCAGATCTATGGCTGATTTATTGGTTAAGATTAAGGTTAGGGCGTATGTCAGTGAAGTCGATTTGAGAATTGGATGCCGATTTGAGAATTGGGACTCCGATTTGAGAATTTGAAAATAGGACATAGATCTGAGGTACAGATGTCTTTTACGTAGAAATCGGAGATGGATTTGAGGATTGGACGTCGATTAGAGGCTTGACGTTGATCTGAGTCTTACACATTTACAATAAGAAAGGAAAATTAAAAAATATATATATTTTTTTTTTTCTGTAAATTTCAGGCAATGTCTACAGAAGAAACCCTTGCCAAGTTACAGAAGCCCTCATTACTTAGATCTAATAGTCTTGATGGCAAGACGAGTAACCCTAGACAGAGTATTGTAGTTATTTCATAGTTTTTATAATCTAGTATATTTGTTGTCAGTCAAAAAAATATTTACACAATGCTACAAATAATAAACCACTTTTAACTATGTATTTAAACATTCAGAAATGGACTTGATGTGAAAAAAAAAAAAGAAAATTTTTCCCATTCAGTATTGTAGAATGTACATACTTATGTTTTCATTGTGGCTTTTTGAAATGGAGGGACATATTGGCATGCGAGTTGTTTCCATCACTTGGCGTCCGTCCCTAAGCTTTTCATGTTTCAATATTCTTCCTTGAAAGTATTGAAACCAAACTTGGCTGAAATGTTCCTTCCAATATCTTGTTGTTACATATGGGTTGGTTGATTAACCAAGATGGCCACCACTTCAGGACTTAGTTTTTAAAATGTGACATAGGGTTGGTTAATTAACCAATATGGCCACCACTGCAGGACTTAGTCTTTTTAAATGTTAAACCTATTGAAAAATGAATGAAAAGCTTTTCCTCAGAAACAAGAAACTTGATTGGACCTTAATTGTACACTAATTGTGATTGGATGGGTCCTTGCAAAATTGACATTTTTTTAAGTGGATCGGAAATTCAAAATGGCCACCACAGAAGGACTTAGTTTTTAGATCTAGAAGAAACTTAACCATTTGACAGCAAGCTTGACTGAAATGCTCCTTTTATATATAGTGCTCTACCAATTTTTGTTATTTTTATTTTGTGTGTTGATTGGAATTTTATGATGGCTGCAACCACAGGCATGGTTATAGCAAATGAAAATAAATTACTTTTCAAAGAAACTATAAACGTGATTGAACTTTAACTATACATGAAGTTCATTGAATGGTCCTTTTTCATTTTTTATGTGGATTGTAAGTCCATTTTGTATGACATTACAGGGTATTGTGTTGGTTTTACATAGGACCCTATGGGAATACAAATTAATTTTTTTTTTATCAAAAACCTCAATCTTAAGTTAAGACACATTTTAATTTGCATTAAAATATACTCGTTTTCTGAATATTTTGATATTTTCCTTTTTTTATGACTTGTAAGCCCAATTCCTTTGTGACATTTCTATATGCAGAGACACAAAATATTTCGTTTGTCACTTTTAATTAAATAAATTTGGAGAAAAGAAATGTCTTAAAATTTTGAAATAATTTTGATTATAAATAATATGTCTTTAGCTATCAATGTACAATGTAACCTCTATTTCGTAGTCAAATGGGTTAGGGGTCAAATGAACCAGTAATTAAATAAAGCATTTGAGTCACTCCGAATAAATTTTAGAAAAAAAGCTACTACGAAGAAAGAAAGGATGTTGTGACTTCATGCTATCGAAGGTAATGGCTGGTCCCATTTCGAGTTAACGAGTTACTACAGATCATGCATTGAAATTCTGTGATCACATAGGAAATGTAATTAGGATTGTAGGGATACAAGAAAAAGTCTAATGAAGTCAATAAACCTCGAGTGTACATATGTTACTTCCTGTCCATTTTATTTGGAACATCATTTGTCTTTCTGCAAATGAATTGTGAATTAGAAAGTTTTTTTTTATTTCCATATCACAGATTTTCACTGTTTGTAGACGGTCAGCATAAAAATAGCAAATCATAATGAAAAATTGTTTAATCCCCATCTCAGTGCTTTTCATTGCTTGTATATTCTCGTAGTCGACATAAAATTATTACTGAAATCAACAGTCAAAGCATATATTTCAATTTCATCAGTGAACATGACAAATTATGCACACAAAAACAATTTTCGCCTTTACATATAAATTGACAATAAGAAAACACAGCTGAACACACCCCTACAAATAAAACTGTCTGCCACCCCAACTACAAATGACTCATTATAACCCCCGCAACGAAGTTGTAGGGGGTATACTGGTTTCACCATGTCCGTCCGTCTGTACAACCGTCCGTCTGTAGACAAATCCCATGTCGTACGATAATTTGAGTTGTGTTTCTTGGAATCTTTTAAAATTTTATCAGCTGTTTACTGGTGAAGAGAGGATGATCCCTTTCATTTTTGACGATTTTCACTTTTGCCGTTCCAGAGTTATTGGACTTGATATGACAGAAAATAGGATTTTTACCCTATATCGTATGATAACATGAGTAGTGTTTCTCAGAATGTTTTGAAATTTTATCAGCAGCTTACAGGTGAAGAGAGGAGGATCCCTTTCATTTTGGACGATTTTCACTTTTGCCGTTCCAGAGTTATTGGACTTGATATGACGGAAAATAGGATTTTTACCCTATGTCGTATGAAAACTTGAGTAGTGTTTCTCAGAATGTTTTAAAATTTTATCAGCAGCTTACCGGTGAAGAGAGGAGGATCCCTTTTATTTTTGACGATTTTCACTTTTGCCGTTCCAGAGTTATTGGACTTGATATGACAGAAAATAGGATTTTTACCCTATGTCATATGATAACTTGAGTAGTGTTTGTCAGAATGTTTTGAAATTTTATCAGCAGCTTACCGGTGAAGAGAGGAGGGTCCCTTTCATTTTTGGTCAGAACAATCGGTAATGTTTTGGTTTTGGAAATAGGTTGGACAGATGTGGGGAGCGGGGGTATATCTTAGTATATATCTGTGCTCACAGTAATACTAGTTTTGTTTTTGTATAGTAGTTTTAGAATCCAAATTTATTATCATAAAAAATGGAAAATTCAATGCAATTTAAATGGAGCTCTCTTACACCAAAGACCACACTACCATCCAATATTTTAAGATCTTAATTTTTATTATAAACAACAACCTTTGTTTCCTAAGTATCACTCTCTAATCTGCCTAAAATAATTAAATTGTTTGCTTAAGTAAATCAGTATTATCTATTATTTTGATTATTTATTATGTGGCCATGGTTACATCTAGGGGAAAAAAGGGAAGGGGTGCATCGTAAAAAAGGCCATTTTGATTTTTGAAAGTTCAACGCCATTTTATGAAAAAGAAGGTCACATTGAATATACACATACAATTCTTCTTTGTGCACATTTTTTTTTACTTACAACAAATTAAAAAAATTGTGCACATTTTTTTTCAAATTTGAACTTATAATATATTTCTTTGTTGCACATATTTTTTAAATTTGAATACAAAATTTGTTGTGTACATTTTTTTAACCTTATGTTCACAAATCCTCAATGAATTGTCCATGTTTGTTTTATAAAGCACACAGGAACTTTGACCTCTAGATGCAACTGTGCATATTTTACAAGTCGAATGCATGCATAATTATCTACTCTATAAGAGTGCCTTTTAGTATAATTTCTATAGTACATGTATAACCTATTGTATGGATGTTTTTAATAATTTTTTTTTTTTTATATTTTGGTCTTCAAGACCCATTTTTCTATGTTATATAATTAAGGTGTAGCAATAACAGTTCGGGAGATGATGAAAAATAACTGATGTTAAGAAGGGTAAAGTGAAACCTGTCTAATCCAAACCTTGAAATTTTATCCAGAATCGTGTAAAACACAAACTTTAAATAAATTCCATATGTAGGAAATCTTTGTTCATTTAACCTGTATAAACTGAACACCTGTTTATTCCAAACATGAAAGTTGGTCCCAAGGGTATCGGTCCTAAGAAGGATCGGTTCCAAGGAGGGTCTGTCCCCCTTTTCTGAGGCTGTAAATCTATTTTGATATGAACGTTTTTGTGGAACAATAGTGTACTAAAAGTTATATTTTATAATAATACATGTATAAGGCCAAAAAAAAAAATATGTGTGTTTCTGATTGCATGGTCTTCAAAATTAGGGTCGGTAGGTCGGGATTTTTTTTTTTTTTTTAAACCTACAAGTATGCTCCTTCCTCTAAAATCACACAAACTTGTTTGTTTCTTTCTTACTACAGCTTATTAATTATTTGACATGCAGTACAATGTTTTTGGTTCCAAACATCGATCAAATGTACAAGGAAATGAAGAAAATTGTTGAAGTCGGAAACAAACACGGAAACGGAGACGAATTTCCTGATTTTGCCAATCTATTTTTTTTTTTTGGCATAAAAAAATGTTAGGGTCGGCGGTAAAATTTTAGGGTCGGTCAGTCGATCGGAAACACACATATTTTTTTTTTTGGCCTAATGAAGACAGATTGAAATATTATATATATGCAAATTATTTATAATAAACAAGAGGGGACTTCTGAAAGATTCACATATTGCATGTTCTGAACAATGGGAGATAACTCTATCATGTAAGAGTAACAAGCAAGAATATTGTACTGCCTCCATTGATAGGAAGTAATTTCTTTTGAATTATTATATATATGCAAATTATTTATGATAAAAAAGAGAGGAGCTCTGAAAGAGCTACATATTACATGTCCAGATAAATGGGAGATAACTCTATCATATAAGTGTAACTGTACTTCCTCCATATTAACAGGAAGTAATTTCTTTTGAATGATGTTTATCATTTATTTACACAGAAGAACATAAGCTTCCCTTTTCAAATCAATTTTTTCTTCTAATAATGGATTTTTAATTTACCTTTTAACCAAAAGGAAGCTCTTTGCATGGTGTATTTATATTTAGACATATATGTAAAATCATAAGCTTCATGTGAAAGCTACATACATGTATTATCATTGTTGGGGAGTTGAGAAAAAAAACAAATATCTTAATAATTTTGTTTTTTTGTGTGCTTATTTATTAATAAAATGTTTGCATAATTTTCATGTATTCTGCATTAGAACAGTTGCACATTTCCCCTTTAATTCTAAAATTATATGTTTTTAACATATTTTCATCAGGGTTATTTCCCTTTAATGCAGACAAAAGTTTCCCTTTTCAGGCAAAGTTCCAAGGACAAGCTTTTTAAATACAGTTAAATATGTTTCTCTTTTTGTCCAGTTAGAAGGGACTGGTGATTTAGGGAATGACCATTTAACTTGAAGGGGTCACGGGTTATGGTTTTTTTTCTAAAAAAAATATTCCGATTTTGGTGGAGGAAAAAAAAAATAATCTGATTCAGAGTTTTTGTCATATAACCTAATGTTGAATTCTGGAAAAAAAAATTGCGCTTTGCGCGACCAAAAAAATAAATATTCTAACTCTTGTGTTGTCCGAAAAAAAATTTCTGAATGAAACAAAAAACCATACCCCCCCTTCAAGTTAAATGGTCGGTCCCTTAGTATAGGAAGAAATTATATGTTGCAGTGTTCTGCTGTACACAAAGCTTGTAAATAATTCTAGCTAAAGATCATTTGTTTACCTCGAGATATCAATGATTGATTGATGGTGTTTAATGCCACTTTCAACAATATTTCAGTTATATCGTGGTTGTCAGTTTTATTGTTGGAGGACCCGGAGAAAACCACTGACCTGTCGCAAGTCACTGACAAACTTTATCACATAATGTTGGACACCTCACCCCGATCAAGATTCGAACTCACAACATCAGTGGTGATAGGCACTGATTGCATAGGTAGTTGTAAATCCAACTACCATATGATCATGGCCATAATGGTCAATGAAGTTACAAATACAGTTAAACCTGTCTAACCTGAACCCTGAATAAACTAGAATCCTATATATTGACCTTTAAGTAAAGTCCCAATATAAGAAATCTTTGTTAATTTAAGCTGTATAAAGTGAACACCTGTCTATTCCAAAGACAAAAGATGGTTCCAACGAGGTTTATTTCACTGTATATCTTTTTTAAATTGGTATTTTTTCTAAATAACACAATTGTTTTTTCTTTTAAGAACACACAATACAGGAATATTAATATTTATTGTATTAATATTGTGATGTGATAACTACCTATATCCTATCTTATCGTGGCTGGTCAGATTTATGGATTCAAGAAAGAGGTTGTATCTGTTGTTCTGATTTTCACACACAACACAAAATTTGTGGTTATTTAAAAATAAAACCTTCCACATTTTTATGTCTATCCCAAGCCAGGACCTGGATTTCCAATGCCATATATTGTTGTCTGTCATTTGACTTGTTTTTTATGATTGGTTGAAATCTAAATGATTACAACATTAACCAAGTAACAGAACACAGATATGATCTATTATTTTTACATTCCCAAAACGAGAACCAACTTGTAGTCTTACAAATAGACATTCACAATTCTTGATCTTTTATCAGTTCAATATTTAAAATAGGCCCCGGCTCTGTTTTATAATTACTGCCAATCAATGCATAAAACTAGTTCAATATTTAAAATAGGCCCCACCTCTGTTTTACAACTACTATCAATCAATGCATATAACTAGTTCAATATTTAAAATAGGCCCCACCTCTGTTTTATAATTACTGCCAATCAATGCATAAAACTAGTTCAATATTTAAAATAGGCCCCACCTCTGTTTTACAACTACTATCAATCAATGCATATAACTCAATGGTTCTTAGCTGACCTTGCCAAAGGCAATATGAACTTTTGCCATCACTTGGAGTCCGTCGTCCATTAACTTTTCACATTTTAATCTTCTCCTCTGAAACCCCTCAGCCAAATGAAGTGAAACTTGGTAGGAAGCATCTATGGAAGGTCCTCTCTAAAGATTGCTAATTTTATCCCGATCCATTAACAAACATGGCCGCCATAGGCAATTCTTGTTTCTGATTGGCTGATTTAAAAAAAATCTTCTCTTCTGAAACCGCCTGGCCAAATGAACCGAAACTTGGTAGGAAGCATCTATATCATGTCCTCTATAAAGATTGCTCCTTTTGTCCCGATCCGTTGACAAACATGGCCGCCACCGGCAATTCTTGTTTCTGATTGGTTGATTTCTAAAAAATCTTCTCCTCTGAAGCCGCTTTGCCAAATGAACCGAAACTTGGTAGGAAGCATCCTTGGAAGGTCCTCTATAACGATTGCTCATTTATTTCTGAACCGTTAACAAATATGGCCACCATAGGCAATTCTTGTTTCTGATTGACCGATTTAAAAAAATCTTCTCCTCTGAAACCACTTGGCCAAATGAACCAAAACTTAGTAGGAAGCATCTATGGCAGGTTTTCTCTAAAGATTGCTTATTTCGTTCCGATCCGTTATCAAACATGGCCACCACAGACAATTCTTGTTTCTGATTGGTTGATTTCTAAAAAAATTGTCTCCTCTGAAACCGCTTGGCCAATGGATCGAAACTTGATAGGAAGCATCCTTGGAAGGTTCTTTATAAATATTGCTCATTTAGTTCCGATTCATTAACAAACATGGCCGCCACAGGCAATTCTTGTTTCTGATTGGTTGATTTCTAAAAAATCATCTCCTCTGAAACCTCTTGGCCAAATGGATCGAAAGTTGGTGGGAAGCATCCTTGGAAGGTCCTTTATAAAGATTGCTTATTTAATTCTGATCCGTTAACAAACATGGCCACCATAGGCAATTTTTGTTTCTGATTGGTTGATTTCTAAAAAATCATTTTCTCTGAAACCACTTTGCCAAATGGATCAAAACTTGGTAGGAAGCATCCTTTGAAGGTCATCTATAAAGATTGCTCATTTATTTTCCGATCCGTTAATAAACATGGCCACCACAGGCCATTCTTGTTTCTGATTGGTCTTCTTCTAAATATCTTCTCTGATGACCAAAACTTGGTGGGAAGCACCTATGGCAGGTTCTGTATTAAGTTTCCTCAAAGCAGAATGAAAGGTGAGTGACACAGGCTCAGCCCACAGCCTCTAGTTTATAATTACTGTCAATCAATGCATAAAACTTAGTTGCTATTAGATATGAATTATAATAGAGATATCAATCCAGGTCTTTCAATATTTTTCAAGTGTACCAGTATTTCAATATTTACAGGTGCTACTTTTTATTAAAATTTGAACATATTTTTCATGAATATCTTATTCAACACTCTTTGAAATTAAGAGGTATCAAAGAACATTTTAGGTAGGTAAAAGTACCTGGTACTGCCCCTTATTTACAGGCCTGTATTTATCACATGATAATAATCTTTTCTTCATGTCTACTTGTTGTAAATTAATGAATCATGCTAAAATATATATAAAAAACAACAATTATAATGAATTAACAATTACTATAATACTATAACACCTACTTGTGTACCTGTATATATGGTGTGTAGTGTGTGAGTGATAACGTGTGTATGATCTAACAATATTGTGTTGCTTTTATAATTTTATTTGTAAAAAATATTTTCTAGTCCACATTTTTGTATTAGTGTGTATATTTAATGTTTACAAGTGCTGAGATATATAGAGTGTTGTTTAAGACAGCGGCTGGGTTTCGTTGACTTCCAATAATATTGATTTTTTTTTTTAATAATTTTTTGTGTTTAACGCCACTTTCAGTAATATTTCAGATATATCATGGCAAACAGATTTAATGGTGGAAGAAACTTTATCACTTGCGGCTGCGAGTCGAATGTACCCTTTTTTTTATAATTTACGTCGTATTGGTTATAGGCTTGTATGAGAGGTTAGGTAATCCTACTACCTAACTCATTGAGACACCCGGGCCCTTATATATTGAAATTTCTATTAATAGTAGATTTGATTATGTAATGCTGTTTATACACCACTTTCAAAAATATTTTTAGGATCATTTCATTGTGTTTTGGACGAAATTAATTGAAATTTTTTTTATAACTTTTGTATTTTCTAAATTTCTAGTTGCATTTATAGAGTAAAATTATTTTTAATTCTGCTTTTGTTGATTTGAAACAATTATCAAAATTGGACATTGGATAATATTTTTTTTAATTCTAGTTTTATATGAAATATAGAAAGACAATTGGAAGAATCTGGATACCTTTGTCCACTGTCTGTAGCTCGACTCAAATTAATTTACTATTAAATGACTGTGGTAAACGTCTCTTCGTTTGCGGTGAAACTTGTCTAAACAGAACTATTAATACAGTCCTTGAAATGAAAATTTGAATTTACTGGTCAAATTCTTGAATTTATTTAAGAAATAAATCATAGAAGCCAGAATGTGTTGGTAGTTTTAACATGGATTGGCAGATATTAGTATTTTATCCCGAGCCAGAAGCGAAGGATAAAATTTACTAATATCCGACAATCCATGTTAAAACTCAAAACACATTCTGGCTTCCATGATTTAATTTGATTCTGATATGTCTAAGAGTACAAATACGGTGTAGAATACTTTGATTGGAAGACGGTAATTTATATTTACGTTTGCAGAAAATATCGCACACAATTTATGCTGCCAATGGAAAAGTCAATCACATTCACCGGCGCATGTGCTAATGAGATTATACCAAATGGATAACTCGCTCGTTTGTTAACAAAGCGAAAGAAGGAGGTGATGTTAGAATTTATATATATATCTAGATAAAAACTGAAAAATTTACTGGTCAAACAAAGTGTTACTTGTCTTGTCCCGCAGGGTGATGTTCATTGTGAGGACTTTTAATAGGCTGGAATCAAGGGTAAATCAATCTTCAAATTTAGTCCCAAAATTAAAAAAAATAGCTTGAACCAAACACATCTCTATGAAGATGAAAAGTTTGGTCCCAAGAGTGTATTTAATGCTAATGTTGTTGATGTATATTTGTTTTTCCTTTACAATGTTCTTCTTACACCTTTGTCTTCAATAATTGTTTTAATGGGAATTTTTTGAAGCAGAAAGTATTTTTAGAATACACATCTTATGATGCAAATAGGTTGATAACAGCGATTCCCTGAGAGAGAAAAAAAATACAGTAATAAAAATATTTTTCTTGCTCATTGAAACATACAAATGTTAATCTTTTTTCTTATATTTTTTTGTTATGTGGAAACTGATCCCTCTTTTTTGTTTACATTTAATGACCAAAGGTCAGAGTGCAATAATGATTTTGGTTGTATAATGCCAACTTTAACAGGGCGAGAATCTGAATTTTCCTTAAGCATAACCATCAAATTTATGGTCAGGGTTATGGTGTTTAACACCACTTTCAACAATATTTCAGCTCTCTCGTGGCTGTCTGTTTTATAGATGGAAAAATCAAGAGAAAACCACAGACCTGCCGCAAATCACTGACAAACTTTATCACATAATGCTGTATCGAGCCATCAGATTTATGAAAATCTGAAACACAGTAGACCAACTTATTGTCTAGCTAGTTTAGACCAACCAATTTAACTTAGCATGACAAGTCGTATTCCTTTCTCTAAAAAAATGTGGTCACCGGAATTTGAAAGAAGAGTGTTATCTGTTATTTTGATGCAAAATTTTAATTTTCAACCCACCATTTCAAAATAAAATTTGTAATTTACTTTTTTTCCTGACACAATTTATATATAAAAAAAAAATGGTATGTATTAATAAGAAACAAAAACATATGATGGGATTTAAATCATACCAAGGTTAGTGAAATATTAGCAGACTGACAAAAAAATGTTCTTATGATGTTATACCATTTCTGTCTCATTTCCCCTTTTTTATGTACATTTTTGAGAAAAACAATATGTCATTGAGTGATCTTTTTATAATGTATTTTATGATGATTGTAGATCATTCATATTTTATTAAACAGTAAATCCATCAATTCAATAAAATAAAAAAAACCTAAGATATTTGATTGTGTTGTTTATTTTAGTAAAGCCTATACAGCTAGCAGGAGATTCCAAAAAATGTAAAGTTCCCAAAAGGGTTAGATTTATGGTGTTTAACATCACTTTCAACAATATTTCAGCTGTATTGTGGTTAGGGTTAAGATTATGATGTTTTCGTATTGCTCATTGTATAGCCTGTCCTATCGCCTGTTGAAAATAAAGACACAGAATATTTAATACAGTTGGGTTCTGTATTTAAAAAAAAACTGGTTAAATCCGGAATATATCTGTTGATCAACTATCAGGGAATATATATCCTAAGCCAGGAATGTCACATTATATACCCTGTCTGATAGCTTAATAACATATAATATACACATGAGGTTTGGAATAGACTGTCTACAATTCCAAAATGTAGATTGCTGTGCCTGTGGAAGTTTTCTCAATATATTCACACCATGACAGAATTAAATGTGTCCTTAATGGAAAAATATATTTCAGACACATAATATTAATCTTCCATTTCCTGTGTTATCTAAGAAACAATATTCTGATAGGATTTATGGTTAATGTCACGTGACAAGTCCATTATTGTTTTGAACCCGGAAGTACAGGTAGGTTACAAGCAATAAATCATACAGCTATTTAGTTATGGGGGGATACAGTTATAGGTCACTTGCAACGTCATCTGTCACTTGTCTGATACAAATGTAAGTGTACCTTATTGGATACAGGGCATAAACCACTTCATTAATATACATTTTGTATGTATGCTACAGAGGAACTGACACTTAATTGACTGCTATGAACTCGATTCGCAGCCGCAAGTGATAGTTTACCAGTTGCTTGTCCATGGTCGGTGGATCTCTCCGGGCACTCCTGCTTCTTCCACCACTAAAACTGGTCGCCATGATATTGCTGAAAGTGGCGTTAAAGACAACAAAAATCAAATCAGATCATTGACTGCTATGAAAGTTTAGTCTAGTAAACAAAACTGAAAACATGAAACATCTGAATATTCGAAATAGCTACCGGTGTACATACATGTACAAAGGGGCAAAGTCAACTTCCACAAATGCCTGATATTATCATCACTGAAAATGGAATTAATAAGTTGTTACAAAATATAAATATCCACAAAGCGTCTGGACCAGATAATATACATGGCAGAATACTTAGAGTGCACTACACAAATAGCACCTATTTTAACCACATTATTTTTGAGAAAAACAATATGTCATTGAGTGATCTTTTTATAATGTATTTTATGATGATTGTAGATCATTCATATTTTATTAAACAGTAAATCAATCAATTCAATAAAATAAAAAAAACCTAAGATAGTTTATTGTGTTGTTTATTTTAGTAAAGCCTATACAGCTAGCAGGAGATTCCAAAAAAATGTAAAGTTCCCAAAAGGGTTAGGTTTATGGTGCTTAACATCACTTTCAACAATATTTCAGCTGTATTGTGGTTAGGGTTAAGATTATGATGTTTTCGTATTGCCCATTGTATAGCCTGTCCTATCGCCTGTTGAAAATAAAGACACAGAATATTTAATACAGTTGGGTTCTGTATTTAAAAAAAAACAATGGTTAAATCCGGAATATATCTGTTGATCAACTATCAGGGAATATATATCCTAAGCCAGGAATGTCACATTATATACCCTGTCTGATAGCTTAATAACATATAATATACACATGAGGTTTGGAATAGACTGTCTACAATTCCAAAATGTAGATTGCTGTGCCTGTGGAAGTTTTCTCAATATATTCACACCATGACAGAATTAAATGTGTCCTTAATGGAAAAATATATTTCAGACACATAATATTAATCTTCCATTTCCTGTGTTATCTAAGAAACAATATTCTGATAGGATTTATGGTTAATGTCACGTGACAAGTCCATTATTGTTTTGAACCCGGAAGTACAGGTAGGTTACAAGCAATAAATCATACAGCTATTTAGTTATGGGGGGATACAGTTATAGGTCACTTGCAACGTCATCTGTCACTTGTCTGATACAAATGTAAGTGTACCTTATTGGATACAGGGCATAAACCACTTCATTAATATACATTTTGTATGTATGCTACAGAGGAACTGACACTTAATTGACTGCTATGAACTCGATTCGCAGCCGCAAGTGATAGTTTACCAGTTGCTTGTCCATGGTCGGTGGTTCTCTCCGGGCACTCCTGCTTCTTCCACCACTAAAACTGGTCGCCATGATATTGCTGAAAGTGGCGTTAAAGACAACAAAAATCAAATCAGATCATTGACTGCTATGAAAGTTTAGTCTAGTAAACAAAACTGAAAACATGAAACATCTGAATATTCGAAATAGCTACCGGTGTACATACATGTACAAAGGGGCAAAGTCAACTTCCACAAATGCCTGATATTATCATCACTGAAAATGGAATTAATAAGTTGTTACAAAATATAAATATCCACAAAGCGTCTGGACCAGATAATATACATGGCAGAATACTTAGAGTGCACTACACAAATAGCACCTATTTTAACCACATTATTTTTGAGAAAAACAATATGTCATTGAGTGATCTTTTTATAATGTATTTTATGATGATTGTAGATCATTCATATTTTATTAAACAGTAAATCAATCAATTCAATAAAATAAAAAAAACCTAAGATAGTTTATTGTGTTGTTTATTTTAGTAAAGCCTATACAGCTAGCAGGAGATTCCAAAAAAATGTAAAGTTCCCAAAAGGGTTAGGTTTATGGTGCTTAACATCACTTTCAACAATATTTCAGCTGTATTGTGGTTAGGGTTAAGATTATGATGTTTTCGTATTGCCCATTGTATAGCCTGTCCTATCGCCTGTTGAAAATAAAGACACAGAATATTTAATACAGTTGGGTTCTGTATTTAAAAAAAAACAATGGTTAAATCCGGAATATATCTGTTGATCAACTATCAGGGAATATATATCCTAAGCCAGGAATGTCACATTATATACCCTGTCTGATAGCTTAATAACATATAATATACACATGAGGTTTGGAATAGACTGTCTACAATTCCAAAATGTAGATTGCTGTGCCTGTGGAAGTTTTCTCAATATATTCACACCATGACAGAATTAAATGTGTCCTTAATGGAAAAATATATTTCAGACACATAATATTAATCTTCCATTTCCTGTGTTATCTAAGAAACAATATTCTGATAGGATTTATGGTTAATGTCACGTGACAAGTCCATTATTGTTTTGAATCCGGAAGTACAGGTAGGTTACAAGCAATAAATCATACAGCTATTTAGTTATGGGGGGATACAGTTATAGGTCACTTGCAACGTCATCTGTCACTTGTCTGATACAAATGTAAGTGTACCTTATTGGATACAGGGCATAAACCACTTCATTAATATACATTTTGTATGTATGCTACAGAGGAACTGACACTTAATTGACTGCTATGAACTCGATTCGCAGCCGCAAGTGATAGTTTACCAGTTGCTTGTCCATGGTCGGTGGTTCTCTCCGGGCACTCCTGCTTCTTCCACCACTAAAACTGGTCGCCATGATATTGCTGAAAGTGGCGTTAAAGACAACAAAAATCAAATCAGATCATTGACTGCTATGAAAGTTTAGTCTAGTAAACAAAACTGAAAACATGAAACATCTGAATATTCGAAATAGCTACCGGTGTACATACATGTACAAAGGGGCAAAGTCAACTTCCACAAATGCCTGATATTATCATCACTGAAAATGGAATTAATAAGTTGTTACAAAATATAAATATCCACAAAGCGTCTGGACCAGATAATATACATGGCAGAATACTTAGAGTGCACTACACAAATAGCACCTATTTTAACCACATTATTTTTGAGAAAAACAATATGTCATTGAGTGATCTTTTTATAATGTATTTTATGATGATTGTAGATCATTCATATTTTATTAAACAGTAAATCAATCAATTCAATAAAATAAAAAAAACCTAAGATAGTTTATTGTGTTGTTTATTTTAGTAAAGCCTATACAGCTAGCAGGAGATTCCAAAAAAATGTAAAGTTCCCAAAAGGGTTAGGTTTATGGTGCTTAACATCACTTTCAACAATATTTCAGCTGTATTGTGGTTAGGGTTAAGATTATGATGTTTTCGTATTGCCCATTGTATAGCCTGTCCTATCGCCTGTTGAAAATAAAGACACAGAATATTTAATACAGTTGGGTTCTGTATTTAAAAAAAAACAATGGTTAAATCCGGAATATATCTGTTGATCAACTATCAGGGAATATATATCCTAAGCCAGGAATGTCACATTATATACCCTGTCTGATAGCTTAATAACATATAATATACACATGAGGTTTGGAATAGACTGTCTACAATTCCAAAATGTAGATTGCTGTGCCTGTGGAAGTTTTCTCAATATATTCACACCATGACAGAATTAAATGTGTCCTTAATGGAAAAATATATTTCAGACACATAATATTAATCTTCCATTTCCTGTGTTATCTAAGAAACAATATTCTGATAGGATTTATGGTTAATGTCACGTGACAAGTCCATTATTGTTTTGAACCCGGAAGTACAGGTAGGTTACAAGCAATAAATCATATAGCTATTTAGTTACGGAGGGAGGGGGGATACAGTTATAGGTCACTTGCAACGTCATCTGTCACTTGTCTGATACAAATGTAAGTGTACCTTATTGGATACAGGCATAAACCACTTAATTAATATATGTATGCTACAGAGGAACTGACACTTAATTGACTGCTATGAACTCGACTCGCAGCCGCAAGTGATAGTTTACCAGTTGCTTGTCCATGGTCGGTGGTTCTCTCCGGGCACTCTGGCTTCTTCCACCACTAAAACTGGTCGCCATGATATTGCTGAAAGTGGCGTTAAAACAACAAAAATCAAATCAGATCATTGACTGCTATGAAAGTTTAGTCTAGTAAACAAAACTGAAAACATGAAACATCTGAATATTCGAAATAGCTACCGGTGTACATACAAAGGGGCAAAGTCAACATCCACAAATGCCTGATATTATCATCACTGAAAATGGAATTAATAAGTTGTTACAAAATATAAATATCCACAAAGCATCTGGACCAGATAATATACATGGCAGAATACTTAAAGAGTGCGCTACACAAATAGCACCTATTTTAACCACATTATTTTTGAGAAAAACAATATGTCATTGAGTGATCTTTTTATGATGATTGTAGATCATTCATATTTTATTAAACAGTAAATCCATCAATTCAATAAAATAAAAAAAACCTAAGATATTTGATTGTGTTGTTTATTTTAGTAAAGCCTATACAGCTAGCAGGAGATTCCAAAAAATGTAAAGTTCCCAAAAGGGTTAGATTTATGGTGTTTAACATCACTTTCAACAATATTTCAGCTGTATTGTGGTTAGGGTTAAGATTATGATGTTTTCGTATTGCTCATTGTATAGCCTGTCCTATCGCCTGTTGAAAATAAAGACACAGAATATTTAATACAGTTGGGTTCTGTATTTAAAAAAAAACTGGTTAAATCCGGAATATATCTGTTGATCAACTATCAGGGAATATATATCCTAAGCCAGGAATGTCACATTATATACCCTGTCTGATAGCTTAATAACATATAATATACACATGAGGTTTGGAATAGACTGTCTACAATTCCAAAATGTAGATTGCTGTGCCTGTGGAAGTTTTCTCAATATATTCACACCATGACAGAATTAAATGTGTCCTTAATGGAAAAATATATTTCAGACACATAATATTAATCTTCCA
Source organism: Bathymodiolus brooksi (assembly GCA_963680875.1). NCBI lineage: Eukaryota > Metazoa > Mollusca > Bivalvia > Mytilida > Modiolidae > Bathymodiolus > Bathymodiolus brooksi. The sequence goes on from OY804589.1 coordinate 70,371,351, forward strand.
TTTCCTGTGTTATCTAAGAAACAATATTCTGATAGGATTTATGGTTAATGTCACGTGACAAGTCCATTATTGTTTTGAACCCGGAAGTACAGGTAGGTTACAAGCAATAAATCATACAGCTATTTAGTTATGGGGGGATGCAGTTATAGGTCACTTGCAACGTCATCTGTCACTTGTCTGATACAAATGTAAGTGTACCTTATTGGATACAGGGCATAAACCACTTCATTAATATACATTTTGTATGTATGCTACAGAGGAACTGACACTTAATTGACTGCTATGAACTCGATTCGCAGCCGCAAGTGATAGTTTACCAGTTGCTTGTCCATGGTCGGTGGTTCTCTCCGGGCACTCCTGCTTCTTCCACCACTAAAACTGGTCGCCATGATATTGCTGAAAGTGGCGTTAAAGACAACAAAAATCAAATCAGATCATTGACTGCTATGAAAGTTTAGTCTAGTAAACAAAACTGAAAACATGAAACATCTGAATATTCGAAATAGCTACCGGTGTACATACATGTACAAAGGGGCAAAGTCAACTTCCACAAATGCCTGATATTATCATCACTGAAAATGGAATTAATAAGTTGTTACAAAATATAAATATCCACAAAGCGTCTGGACCAGATAATATACATGGCAGAATACTTAGAGTGCACTACACAAATAGCACCTATTTTAACCACATTATTTTTGAGAAAAACAATATGTCATTGAGTGATCTTTTTATAATGTATTTTATGATGATTGTAGATCATTCATATTTTATTAAACAGTAAATCAATCAATTCAATAAAATAAAAAAAACCTAAGATAGTTTATTGTGTTTTTTATTTTAGTAAAGCCTATACAGCTAGCAGGAGATTCCAAAAAAATGTAAAGTTCCCAAAAGGGTTAGGTTTATGGTGCTTAACATCACTTTCAACAATATTTCAGCTGTATTGTGGTTAGGGTTAAGATTATGATGTTTTCGTATTGCCCATTGTATAGCCTGTCCTATCGCCTGTTGAAAATAAAGACACAGAATATTTAATACAGTTGGGTTCTGTATTTAAAAAAAAACAATGGTTAAATCCGGAATATATCTGTTGATCAACTATCAGGGAATATATATCCTAAGCCAGGAATGTCACATTATATACCCTGTCTGATAGCTTAATAACATATAATATACACATGAGGTTTGGAATAGACTGTCTACAATTCCAAAATGTAGATTGCTGTGCCTGTGGAAGTTTTCTCAATATATTCACACCATGACAGAATTAAATGTGTCCTTAATGGAAAAATATATTTCAGACACATAATATTAATCTTCCATTTCCTGTGTTATCTAAGAAACAATATTCTGATAGGATTTATGGTTAATGTCACGTGACAAGTCCATTATTGTTTTGAACCCGGAAGTACAGGTAGGTTACAAGCAATAAATCATATAGCTATTTAGTTACGGAGGGAGGGGGGATACAGTTATAGGTCACTTGCAACGTCATCTGTCACTTGTCTGATACAAATGTAAGTGTACCTTATTGGATACAGGCATAAACCACTTAATTAATATATGTATGCTACAGAGGAACTGACACTTAATTGACTGCTATGAACTCGACTCGCAGCCGCAAGTGATAGTTTACCAGTTGCTTGTCCATGGTCGGTGGTTCTCTCCGGGCACTCTGGCTTCTTCCACCACTAAAACTGGTCGCCATGATATTGCTGAAAGTGGCGTTAAAACAACAAAAATCAAATCAGATCATTGACTGCTATGAAAGTTTAGTCTAGTAAACAAAACTGAAAACATGAAACATCTGAATATTCGAAATAGCTACCGGTGTACATACAAAGGGGCAAAGTCAACATCCACAAATGCCTGATATTATCATCACTGAAAATGGAATTAATAAGTTGTTACAAAATATAAATATCCACAAAGCATCTGGACCAGATAATATACATGGCAGAATACTTAAAGAGTGCGCTACACAAATAGCACCTATTTTAACCACATTATTTTTGAGAAAAACAATATGTCATTGAGTGATCTTTTTATGATGATTGTAGATCATTCATATTTTATTAAACAGTAAATCCATCAATTCAATAAAATAAAAAAAACCTAAGATATTTGATTGTGTTGTTTATTTTAGTAAAGCCTATACAGCTAGCAGGAGATTCCAAAAAATGTAAAGTTCCCAAAAGGGTTAGGTTTATGGTGTTTAACATCACTTTCAACAATATTTCAGCTGTATTGTGGTTAGGGTTAAGATTATGATGTTTTCGTATTGCCCATTGTATAGCCTGTCCTATCGCCTGTTGAAAATAAAGACACAGAATATTTAATACAGTTGGGTTCTGTATTTAAAAAAACCCTGGTTAAATCCGGAATATATCTGTTGATCAACTATCAGGGAATATATATCCTAAGCCAGGAATGTCACATTATATACCCTGTCTGATAGCTTAATAACATATAATATACACATGAGGTTTGGAATAGACTGTCTACAATTCCAAAATGTAGATTGCTGTGCCTGTGGAAGTTTTCTCAATATATTCACACCATGACAGAATTAAATGTGTCCTTAATGGAAAAATATATTTCATACACATAATATTAATCTTCCATTTCCTGTGTTATCTAAGAAACAATATTCTGATAGGATTTATGGTTAATGTCACGTGACAAGTCCATTATTGTTTTGAACCCGGAAGTACAGGTAGGTTACAAGCAATAAATCATACAGCTATTTAGTTATGGGGGGATACAGTTATAGGTCACTTGCAACGTCATCTGTCACTTGTCTGATACAAATGTAAGTGTACCTTATTGGATACAGGGCATAAACCACTTCATTAATATACATTTTGTATGTATGCTACAGAGGAACTGACACTTAATTGACTGCTATGAACTCGACTCGCAGCCGCAAGTGATAGTTTACCAGTTGCTTGTCCATGGTCGGTGGTTCTCTCCGGGCACTCCTGCTTCTTCCACCACTAAAACTGGTCGCCATGATATTGCTGAAAGTGGCGTTAAAGACAACAAAAATCAAATCAGATCATTGACTGCTATGCAAGTTTAGTCTAGTAAACAAAACTGAAAACATGAAACATCTGAATATTCGAAATAGCTACCGGTGTACATACATGTACAAAGGGGCAAAGTCAACTTCCACAAAAGCCTGATATTATCATCACTGAAAATGTAATTAATAAGTTGTTACAAAATATAAATATCCACAAAGCGTCTGGACCAGATAATATACATGGCAGAATACTTAGAGTGCACTACACAAATAGCACCTATTTTAACCACATTATTTTTGAGAAAAACAATATGTCATTGAGTGATCTTTTTATAATGTATTTTATGATGATTGTAGATCATTCATATTTTATTAAACAGTAAATCCATCAATTCAATAAAATAAAAAAAAACTAAGATATTTTATTGTGTTGTTTATTTTAGTAACGCCTATACAGCTAGCAGGAGATTCCAAAAAATGTAAAGTTCCCAAAAGGGTTAGGTTTATGGTGTTTAACATCACTTTCAACAATATTTCAGCTGTATTGTGGTTAGGGTTAAGATTATGATGTTTTCGTATTGCCCATTGAATAGCCTGTCCTATCGCCTGTTGAAAATAAAGACACAGAATATTTAATACAGTTGGGTTCTGTATTTAAGAAAAACCTGGTTAAATCCGGAATATATCTGTTGATCAACTATCAGGGAATATATATCCTAAGCCAGGAATGTCACATTATATACCCTGTCTGATAGCTTAATAACATATAATATACACATGAGGTTTGGAATAGACTGTCTACAATTCCAAAATGTAGATTGCTGTGCCTGTGGAAGTTTTCTCAATATATTCACACCATGACAGAATTAAATGTGTCCTTAATGGAAAAATATATTTCAGACACATAATATTAATGTTCCATTTCCTGTGTTATCTAAGAAACAATATTCTGATAGGATTTATGGTTAATGTCACGTGACAAGTCCATTATTGTTTTGAACCCGGAAGTACAGGTAGGTTACAAGCAATAAATCATACAGCTATTTAGCTATGGGGGGATACAGTTATAGGTCACTTGCAACGTCATCTGTCACTTGTCTGATACAAATGTAAGTGTACCTTATTGGATACAGGGCATAAACCACTTCATTAATATACATTTTGTATGTATGCTACAGAGGAACTGACACTTAATTGACTGCTATGAACTCGACTCGCAGCCGCAAGTGATAGTTTACCAGTTGCTTGTCCATGGTCGGTGGTTCTCTCTGGGCACTCCGGCTTCTTCCAACACTAAAACTGGTCGCCATGATATTGCTGAAAGTGGCGTTAAAACAACAAAATCAAATCAGATCATTGACTGCTATGAAAGTTTAGTCTAGTAAACAAAACTGAAAACATGAAACATCTGAATATTCGAAATAGCTACCGGTGTACATACAAAGGGGCAAAGTCAACATCCACAAATGCCTGATATTATCATCACTGAAAATGGAATTAATAAGTAGTTACAAAATATAAATATCCACAAAGCGTCTGGACCAGATAATATACATGGCAGAATACTTAGAGTGCACTACACAAATAGCACCTATTTTAACCACATTATTTTTGAGAAAAACAATATGTCATTGAGCGATCTTTTTATAATGTATTTTATGATGATTGTAGATCATTCATATTTTATTAAACAGTAAATCCATCAATTCAATAAAATAAAAAAAACCTAAGATATTTTATTGTGTTGTTTATTTTAGTAAAGCCTATACAGCTAGCAGGAGATTCCAAAAAATGTAAAGTTCCCAAAAGGGTTAGGTTTATGTTGTTTAACATCACTTTCAACAATATTTCAGCTGTATTGTGGTTAGGGTTAAGATTATGATGTTTTCGTATTGCCCATTGAATAGCCTGTCCTATCGCCTGTTGAAAATAAAGACACAGAATATTTAATACAGTTGGGTTCTGTATTTAAAAAAAAACTGGTTAAATCCGGAATATATCTGTTGATCAACTATCAGGGAATATATATCCTAAGCCAGGAATGTCACATTATATACCCTGTCTGATAGCTTAATAACATATAATATACACATGAGGTTTGGAATATAGACTGTCTACAATTCCAAAATGTAGATTGCTGTGCCTGTGGAGGTTTTCTCAATATATTGACACCATGACAGAATTAAATGTGTCCTTAATGGAAAAATATATTTCAGACACATAATATTAATCTTCCATTTCCTGTGTTATCTAAGAAACAATATTCTGATAGGATTTATGGTTAATGTCACGTGACAAGTCCATTATTGTTTTGAACCCGGAAGTACAGGTAGGTTACAAGCAATAAATCATATAGCTATTTAGTTACGGAGGGAGGGGGGATACAGTTATAGGTCACTTGCAACGTCATCTGTCACTTGTCTGATACAAATGTAAGTGTACCTTATTGGATACAGGCATAAACCACTTAATTAATATATGTATGCTACAGAGGAACTGACACTTAATTGACTGCTATGAACTCGACTCGCAGCCGCAAGTGATAGTTTACCAGTTGCTTGTCCATGGTCGGTGGTTCTCTCTGGGCACTCCGGCTTCTTCCAACACTAAAACTGGTCGCCATGATATTGCTGAAAGTGGCGTTAAAGACAACAAAAATCAAATCAGATCATTGACTGCTATGAAAGTTTAGTCTAGTAAACAAAACTGAAAACATGAAACATCTGAATATTCGAAATAGCTACCGGTGTACATACAAAGGGGCAAAGTCAACATCCACAAATGCCTGATATTATCATCACTGAAAATGGAATTAATAAGTTGTTACAAAATATAAATATCCACAAAGCATCTGGACCAGATAATATACATGGCAGAATACTTAAAGAATGCACTACACAAATAGCACCTATCTTAACTACATTATTTAGTCTGTCACTCAAAACCGGCAAAATTCCAGATGATTGGAGATATGCTAGTGTCTGTCCTGCATTTAAAAAAGGTGATGAAAACAACCCTATAAATTATAGACCGATCTCACCAGTCACATGTATCATCTGCAAACTTTTAGAACATGTTGTAACAAGCAGTATCATGAAACATCTAGAATACAATAATATATTATACGATCTTCAGCACGGGTTCAGATCATCCCGTTCTTGTGAAACACAACTACTTTCTAGCATCATTCATTCAAGACCTGGCCAAATCATTAGATAAAAACATCCAAACTGACCTCATAATAATGGACTCCGCTAAGGCTTTCGACAAAGTGTCACATAAACATCTCATGTACAAAATCCGGTGCGTCTTTTTACCACAGAGCACCGCAGAACACTTAAAATTCTATTAAATCTTATTAAATATGTACAATTTTTTTTTTATTTGTTTAAATAGTTTTAATATATCTTCGTGCATTGTAGTAGAAATGGGTTCGTTTAACTAGAGTTGTCTCTCTTTACAGACTATTTTCGGGGGAAATAGTTTATCGTTATATAATATTGTTCAATATTTATATGTGTATAATTATTTATTTATTTAAAAGCCAATTATTATCTTAGTGAAAATGAATTATTTATTAAATGATATTACTTGTGACCAAAAATGTGATTAGGACGTGAGTGTATGTTCTCATAACATGGTATATTATGTATCATTTACAGGAATAAAAAAAAAGAATGAAACAAACAAAAAGAAAAAAACAAAAACAAGACAAAACAAAAAACGAAAAAAGACAGAAAGAAAAAAAGCAGACAAACAAAACAAACAAAAAACAACCCCCAACATATATATAGTGCCAGGAGTGGGACTGAAAGACTTTATTTTCCTCCCGAAAATAGTCTGTAAAGAGAGATAATTCTAGTTAAACTAGTCCATTTCTATCAAAATACACGAAAATATATTTAAACTATCTAATCAAATAATATTTTTTTTTACATATTTAATAATATTTAATAGAATATTAAGTGTTCTGTGGTATTCGGTGGAGTTCTGTGGTGTTCTGTGGTAAAAAGACGCACCCTACAAAATCAGCAACTATGGTATAAACTGCAACGCTTTTCACTGGATAAAAGACTTTCTTACAGACAGAACATAAACGGTTATCCTTGAGGGAGAAACATTTAACAAAATACCTGTAACATCTGGTGTCCCTCAAGGAAGAGTACTTGGACCTATATTATTTCTCATATTCATAAACGACCTAGCAGTATACATCCAACACAACACTCCGTTTATTTGCAGACGACAGCATCATATACAAACAAATAAAAAACAAAGAAGATGCAATAAAACTCCAACAAGATCTTGATGCTGCAGGTAAATGGGAACAAGACTGGCTCATGCACTTCCACCCAGACAAATGTACAGTAGTAAGTGTAACACAAAAGCGGAAAACAATCTCGCATGCATATCAATTGCATGGGCACACACTAGAGAAAACTGACTCTGCAAAATATGTAGGCATTACCATTCAGAATAACTTGAAGTGGGACAAACATATCAACACCATGACAGCTAAAGCTAATCAGTCACCACTAGGATTCATTAAAAGAAATTTAAAAGTACATCAACCAGCCATCAAAGAGCATGCATTCAAAGCTTTAGTCCGATCGAAATTCGAATATTGTAACACCATTTGGGACCCCCACACACACCAGCAAAAACTTCAAATTGAAAACATTCAACGGAGAGCGACCCGCTATGTCAGTAACATGTACCACAATACAAGTTTTGTAACAGATATGATGTCTAACTTGAATTGGGCCCCACTCGAGGTGCGCCGCATAAGGTACAGACTCGTATTCTTTTACAGTCATACACCACTTAGTTGCCATACCATATTCAAACCTATTAATTCCAGTTGACATCAGAACCAGACATACAAATCCAAATTCATTCAGGCACATACAGACATCAACAGACTGCTACAAATACTCATACTTCCCCGGGTCTATCACTTTGGAATCAACTGCCTACAACATTTACCACTACAGACACAGTTGACGGTTTCAAGAGCATGATCCCAGTATCTGCCTTGATTCCAATTTTCACACCATAATCACTCATAGTAATTATCAAATGTATATAGTTTAAACCTTTGATTCATTGTTTATTGTATATACAATTGTATGTTATAACTTTATGTATTAACTAAATTTAATAAGGCGCTCGGCCAATAATCTTCAGTAGTGAAGGACGGCTAGAAATGCAAAGAAGAAGAAAAACTTCTTGGTGTCATATCACACGTGACCATCTTTATAAATAAAAACAAACAACTCCCTGGTGCCATATCACATGCGAAATGGTGCCATCGTGATCGTGCAACCTTTACAACTATACCTATGCAATCCGTACCTATTATCACTAAAGTTCGAATCCAGCTCATGGTGAGGTGTACTCAATACAACATTGTGTGATAAAGTTTGTCATTGACTTGCGGCAAGCATGTCGTTTTCCCGGGTACTCCAGTTTCCTCCACATCTATAACTGACCGCCACGATATACATGAAATATTTTTGCAAGTATTGTTAATGGAACCATACAAACAACCTCTTGATGTCGTCCATTTACTCCGATATATATATATATATATATATTACACATCGCCCTCTTCATAAATAAAAACAAACACCCTCCTGGTGTCATCCTTTACAATCACGTTACCATTTTAATATATAGCGTTTTTTTTTTATATATATGTTACATCAAGGCCTTGGTTACATCGTAATGAATGTGTCCGGAAATAGTACTCAGAATAATTTCACAAATATCCATCACGCGAAGAAATAGATCGTTATGTGTCTTTATAATGACAGATGGTTGGATCATCTTTCTGTAATCTGACTGTGAAATTATTTCCCAATATATGATATTTTCCCAAGGACGTAGACAAGCTTAAGTGTTGTCACTTTTATTTTATTCTGAAAGAATACATGTCCAAGATGTTCAAAATATTTCATTATCTACTTGGTTCTATTTTTAACACCATAAGCTCACTCACTATTCGTGTGAAGCGCGATTTAATAAATAAAGGCGTCTGAAAGACAATATGATAATCTTAGTTAGATCCCTTAATTTCATTTGTAGATTTATAGAAAATCCCTTGTTATTGAACAGCCACAAAATCGGAAATTAACTTTAATAATATGTATTATCGGAATTGTAATTATTTTGTCTGTTCCCCTCTAATTAGTGTACTATATTTATCTCAACATAATAGTGGAAGTCTTGGGAAGTTGAATAAGCTAACAAGGAAAACGGAACGATAATTTGCTTTATATGTCCCATTAGCTTTAGGGATTATGACCTGATGACCTGATTACCAACATCCATTAGTAGGTGTCAAATCACTAATTCACCAATCAGAGCTTATAACATATACAAAAGTAGTCTCTTTTAAAGAAAAAAAGTTCCTTTCACTTTGTAGTATTGTGAAAACTACAGAGTGGAATAGAATAATTAAAATTTATAATTGAACTTAAATATATAGAGATTATTTTGAGCACAAATTTGATGGATTTAGTTGAATTTCTGGGGGATGACCGAGCTATTTTTAGAGTAGGTGTTTTCCGTAGCCTGACATTTCACTGCAAGATTTTAAACATGCCCTGAAATTTTGACAGAACGTAGAGGAATCATGTACGTTTCAGAAAATATATGGTCTTGAAAAGGTTAAACTTTAGATAAAATTGCCAGGTAGGCTCGAAAAAACACAAATTTAGTTGAAAATGTTAAAGAAATTAATTAGTGGTATTACACCTTAAATACCATTATACACCTTACCGACTTTGATTCTAAAAATAAACGTTTTACAGGGTTATTTCCCTTTAAGGCGGGCAAAAGTTTCTCCTTTCATGCATATATATAGTTCAATAAAAACACATTAATTTTTTTCCATATTATGTTCAAAATTTTAATGTTGTAACAACTTGTACATGTTCTATTTGCCATTGAATTATGCTCTAATTTTTCACAATATTCAAAAAGCCTGTGAATATTATACTCAAACATCTTGTCATTGTCCTTGACCTTGAAAGACTGGGCACCCATCGTAATGGAAATATTAAATTACAATCATGATACGCAATAAACAAAAAACAAAAACAACTGCGAAAATAAATTACAGTTCGGATAGACAAAACATTTCCAGAGAAACAGAAACTGAAATAGAATCCATCTATAGATAATACAACACAAATTAAACATAAAATGACAACCCCAATACGGAAACCAACACTAGAGAAGCATAATATTACAAACCATAAGAAAAACATAAAATTACAACCCGAAGACGGAAACCAACACTAGAGAAACATAATATTACAAACCATAAGAAAAACATAAAATTACAACCCGCAGACGGAAACCAACACTAGAAAAACATAATATTACAAACCATAAGAAAAACATAAAATTACAACCCGAATACGCAAACCAACACTAGAAAAACATAATATTACAAACCATAAGAAAAACATAAAATTACAACCCGAATACGGAAACCAACACTAGAAAAACATAATATTACAAACCATAAGAAAAACATAAAATTACAACCCGAATACGCAAACCAACACTAGAGAAAACATAATATTACAAACCATAAGAAAAACATAAAATTACAACCCGAATACGGAAACCAGCACTAGAGAAACATAATATTACAAACCATAAGAAAAACATAAAATTACAACCCGAATACGGAAACCAACACTAGAGAAACATAATATTACAAACCATAAGAAAAACATAAAATTACAACCCGAATACGGAAACCAACACTAGAGAAACATAATATTACAAACCATAAGAAAAACATAAAATTACAACCCGAATACGGAAACCAGCACTAGAGAAACATAATATTACAAACCATAAGAAAAACATAAAATTACAACCCGAATACGGAAACCAACACTAGAGAAAACATAATATTACAAACCATAAGAAAAACAAAAAATTACAACCCGAATACGGAAACCAACACTAGAGAAACATAATATTACAAACCATAAGAAAAACAATACAAGTCAAACATATAATTATAATTCCGATAGGCAAAATAACACCAAAGGAATATAACAAAATTACAACCCAGTTTTAATTCCTGTTGAAAATTTCAGTCACATCCTGGGTTTGAAGAGTTGATATCTCACTAATAGTGGGATATGATTCCATGATCTTGTGATAGTCGAGATGAATGTGTATTTGTAAACATCAACTATGATGTTGATTTATCGAAATTTGTTGGCAACGGATTTGTGAGGAGATGGTTTACAAAAACATCAACAACGGATTTAATTATTTTGTAGAAAAATATGACTCTACGGCGTTCGAGTGGTTCCCATATTTGTAACCTGTATTTACTTAGCGAGGTGTACTCGATATACAACATTATGTGATAAACTTTGTAAGTGACTTGCGGCAGATCGGCGCTTTTCTTCGGTTTTCTCCACAAATATAACTGACCGCCACGATATAACTGAAATATTGTTGAAAGTTGCGTTAAACGCCATAACTATCCGCCATCTGCTGATCAGATTTCAAATGAATAATCATTTAATAAACCCAAAATAGGTTTCTCTTATAAGATCTACAATTACACCACTCCTTATTTCATTAATGGCATCATTAAAGAAAAGTAGATTAGGCTTAATTCTGTCGTGGTGAAATCCGTTGTCATATATGATATAGTATGTACAAACTCGTAACTTGTATAATAAGGCGTAGGAAATTAAGCTGATTAATCCTGCAAGATATACAAGATATATCACTATATTAGTGTAAGGCTTCAATCTAATATGTTCATTACATAAACTAACGGAATAATGTTGGTTTATGGTTTATTGCCATTAACGCCACTTTGAACAATATTTCATTATTTCGTGGCGGTCAGTTTTATTGGTGAAAGAACCCGGAGTACGCAGAAAAAAACACCGGACTGTCGCAAGCCACTTACAAACTTTATCACATAATGTTGTATCGTGTACACCTCCCCACGAACGGGGTTCGAACTGACAACTTTAGTGGTGATAGGAACGCATTGTATAGGTAGTTGTTAATCCAACTATCATACAATCACGACCACAACGGCCCCTAACGGAATAAGAAAAATGTAACTGTCAAAATAAGCAGATTTTATTATAGTGAAACCTGTCTAAGTCTTTCTTTTGCTACAAATAGACAAGTGTTCGGATTAGACGGTTTAGACGGTTTAAAACTACTAAGGTTTCAAATACTGTGGCCAAATTTTGATGTTCGTAGGCAGGATTTCGGTTTGAATGATTATTTGATGAGATGATGATGTTTTGTACATAGTGCTAGCTCATTGTAACGTTATATGTCGTGGTCCTTTTAGATGATGATGATATCTGTTTTGTACATAGTGCTAGCTCATAGTAATGTTATATGTCGTGGTCCTTTTAGATGATGATGATATCTGTTTTGTACATAGTGCTAGCTCATTGTAACGTTATATGTCGTCGTCCTTTTAGATGATGATGATATGTGTTTTGTACATAGTGCTAGCTCATTGTAACGTTATATGTCGTGGTCCTTTTAGATGATGATGATATCTGTTTTGTACATAGTGCTAGCTCATTGTAATGTTATATGTCGTGGTCCTTTTAGATGATGATGATATCTGTTTTGTACATAGTGCTAGCTCATTGTAACGTTATATGTCGTGGTCCTTTTAGATGATGATGATATCTGTTTTGTACATAGTGCTAGCTCATTGTAACGTTATATGTCGTGGTCCTTTTAGATGATGATGATGTGTTTTGTACATAGTGCTAGCTCATTGTAACGTTATATGTCGTCGTCCTTTTAGATGATGATGATATCTGTTTTGTACATAGTGCTAGCTCATTGTAACGTTATATGTCGTCGTCCTTTTAGATGATGATGATATCTGTTTTGTACATAGTGCTAGCTCATTGTAACGTTATATGTCGTCGTCCTTTTAGATGATGATGATATGTGTTTTGTACATAGTGCTAGCTCATTGTAACGTTATATGTCGTGGTCCTCTTAGATGATGATGATATGTGTTTTGTACATAGTGCTAGCTCATTGTAACGTTATATATCGTGGTCCTTTTAGATGATGATGATATGTATTTTGTACATAGTGCTAGCTCACTGTAACGTTATATGTCGTCGTCCTTTTAGATGATGATGATATCTGTTTTGTACATAGTGCTAGCTCATTGTAACGTTATATGTCGTGGTCATTTTAGATGATGATGATGTGTTTTGTACATAGTGCTAGCTCATTGTAACGTTATATGTCGTGGTCCTTTTAGATGATGATGATATCTGTTTTGTACATAGTGCTAGCTCATTGTAACGTTATATGTCGTGGTCCTTTTAGATGATGATGATGTGTTTTGTACATAGTGCTAGCTCATTGTAACGTTATATGTCGTCGTCCTTTTAGATGATGATGATATCTGTTTTGTACATAGTGCCAGCTCATTGTAACGTTATATGTCGTGGTCCTTTTAGATGATGATGATATCTGTTTTGTACATAGTGCTAGCTCATTGTAACGTTATATGTCGTGGTCATTTTAGATGATGATGATGTGTTTTGTACATAGTGCTAGCTCATTGTAACGTTATATGTCGTGGTCCTTTTAGATGATGATGATATCTGTTTTGTACATAGTGCTAGCTCATTGTAACGTTATATGTCGTGGTCCTTTTAGATGATGATGATATGTGTTTGTACATAGTGCTAGCTCATTGTAACGTTATATATCGTGGTCCTTTTAGATGATGATGATATGTATTTTGTACATAGTGCTAGCTCATTGTAACGTTATATGTCGTGGTCCTTTTAGATGATGATGATATGTGTTTTGTACATAGTGCTAGCTCATTGTAACGTTATATGTCGTGGTCCTTTTAGATGATGATGATATCTGTTTTGTACATAGTGCTAGCTCATTGTAACGTTATATGTCGTCGTCCTTTTAGATGATGATGATATCTGTTTTGTACATAGTGCTAGCTCATTGTAACGTTATATGTCGTCGTCCTTTTAGATGATGATGATATCTGTTTTGTACATAGTGCTAGCTCATTGTAACGTTATATGTCGTGGTCCTTTTAGATGATGATGATATCTGTTTTGTACATAGTGCTAGCTCATTGTAACGTTATATGTCGTCGTCCTTTTAGATGATGATGATATCTGTTTTGTACATAGTGCTAGCTCATTGTAACGTTATATGTCGTCGTCCTTTTAGATGATGATGAAATCTGTTTTGTACATAGTGCTAGCTCATTGTAACGTTATATGTCGTGGTCCTTTTAGATGATGATGATGTGTTTTGTACATAGTGCTAGCTCATTGTAACGTTATATGTCGTGGTCCTTTTAGATGATGATGATATCTGTTTTGTACATAGTGCTAGCTCATTGTAACGTTATATGTCGTGGTCCTTTTAGATGATGATATCTGTTTTGTACATAGTGCTAGCTCATTGCAACGTTATATGTCGTCGTCCTTTTAGATGATGATATCTGTTTTGTACATAGTGCTAGCTCATTGCAACGTTATATGTCGTGGTCCTTTTGGATGATGATGATATGTATTTTGTACATAGTGCTAGCTCATTGCAATGTTATATGTCGTCGTCCTTTTAGATGATGATGATGTGTTTTGTACATAGTGCTAGCTCATTGTAACGTTATATGTCGTCGTCCTTTTAGATGATGATGATATCTGTTTTGTACATAGTGCTAGCTCATTGCAACGTTATATGTCGTGGTCCTTTTAGACGATGATATCTGTTTTGTACATAGTGCTAGCTCATTGTAACATTATATGTCGTCGTACTTTTAGATGATGATATCTGTTTTGTACATAGTGCTAGCTCATTGTAACGTTATATGTCGTGGTCCTTTTAGATGATGATGATATGTGTTTTGTACATAGTGCTAGCTCATTGTAACGTTATATATCGTGGTCCTTTTAGATGATGATGATGATATGTATTTTGTACATAGTGCTAGCTCATTGTAACGTTATATGTCGTGGTCCTTTTAGATGATGATGATATCTGTTTTGTACATAGTGCTAGCTCATTGTAACGTTATATGTCGTGGTCCTTTTAGATGATGATGATATCTGTTTTGTACATAGTGCTAGCTCATTGTAACGTTATATGTCGTCGTCCTTTTAGATGATGATGATATCTGTTTTGTACATAGTGCTAGCTCATTGTAACGTTATATGTCGTCGTCCTTTTAGATGATGATGATATCTGTTTTGTACATAGTGCTAGCTCATTGTAACGTTGTATGTCGTCGTCCTTTTAGATGATGATGATATCTGTTTTGTACATAGTGCTAGCTCATTGTAACGTTATATGTCGTCGTCCTTTTAGATGATGATGATATCTGTTTTGTACATAGTGCTAGCTCATTGTAACGTTATATGTCGTCGTCCTTTTAGATGATGATGAAATCTGTTTTGTACATAGTGCTAGCTCATTGTAACGTTATATGTCGTGGTCCTTTTAGATGATGATGATGTGTTTTGTACATAGTGCTAGCTCATTGTAACGTTATATGTCGTGGTCCTTTTAGATGATGATGATATCTGTTTTGTACATAGTGCTAGCTCATTGTAACGTTATATGTCGTGGTCCTTTTAGATGATGATATCTGTTTTGTACATAGTGCTAGCTCATTGCAACGTTATATGTCGTCGTCCTTTTAGATGATGATATCTGTTTTGTACATAGTGCTAGCTCATTGCAACGTTATATGTCGTGGTCCTTTTGGATGATGATGATATGTATTTTGTACATAGTGCTAGCTCATTGCAATGTTATATGTCGTCGTCCTTTTAGATGATGATGATGTGTTTTGTACATAGTGCTAGCTCATTGTAACGTTATATGTCGTCGTCCTTTTAGATGATGATGATATCTGTTTTGTACATAGTGCTAGCTCATTGCAACGTTATATGTCGTGGTCCTTTTAGACGATGATATCTGTTTTGTACATAGTGCTAGCTCATTGTAACATTATATGTCGTCGTACTTTTAGATGATGATATCTGTTTTGTACATAGTGCTAGCTCATTGTAACGTTATATGTGGTGGTCCTTTTAGATGATGATGATATGTGTTTTGTACATAGTGCTAGCTCATTGCAACGTTATATGTCGTGGTCCTTTTAGATGATGATGTGTTTTGTACATAGTGCTAGCTCATTGTAACGTTATATGTCGTCGTCCTTTTAGATGATGATGATATCTGTTTTGTACATAGTGCTAGCTCATTGTAACGTTATATGTCGTGGTCCTTTTAGATGATGATGATATCTGTTTTGTACATAGTGCTAGCTCATTGTAACGCTATATGTCGTGGTCCTTTTAGATGATGATGATATCTGTTTTGTACATAGTGCTAGCTCATTGCAACGTTATATGTCGTCGTCCTTTTAGAAGATGATGATATCTGTTTTGTACATAGTGCTAGCTCATTGCAACGTTATATGTCGTGGTCCTTTTAGATGATGATATCTGTTTTGTACATAGTGCTAGCTCATTGTAACATTATATGTCGTCGTACTTTTAGATGATGATATCTGTTTTGTACATAGTGCTAGCTCATTGCAACGTTATATGTCGTGGTCCTTTTAGATGATGATGATAAGTATTTTGTACATAGTGCTAGCTCATTGTAACGTTATATGTCGTGGTCCTTTTAGATGATGATGATATGTGTTTTGTACATAGTGCTACCTCATTGCAACGTTATATGTTGTGGTCCTTTTAGATGATGATGTGTTTTGTACATAGTGCTAGCTCATTGTAACGTTATATGTCGTGGTCCTTTTAGATGATGATGATATCTGTTTTGTACATAGTGCTAGCTCATTGTAACGTTATATGTCGTCGTCCTTTTAGATGATGATGATATCTGTTTTGTACATAGTGCTAGCTCATTGTAACGTTATATGTCGTGGTCCTTTTAGATGATGATGATATCTGTTTTGTACATAGTGCTAGCTCATTGTAACGTTATATGTCGTCGTCCTTTTAGATGATGATGATATCTGTTTTGTACATAGTGCTAGCTCATTGCAACGTTATATGTCGTGGTCCTTTTAGATGATGATGATATGTGTTTTGTACATAGTGCTAGCTCATTGTAACGTTATATGTCGTCGTCCTTTTAGATGATGATGATATGTGTTTTGTACATAGTGCTAGCTCATTGTAACGTTATATGTCGTCGTCCTTTTAGATGATGATGATATCTGTTTTGTACATAGTGCTAGCTCATTGTAACGTTATATGTCGGGGTCCTTTTAGATGATGATGATATCTGTTTTGTACATAGTGCTAGCTCATTGCAACGTTATATGTCGTCGTCCTTTTAGATGATGATATCTGTTTTGTACATAGTGCTAGCTCATTGTAACATTATATGTCGTCGTACTTTTAGATGATGATATCTGTTTTGTACATAGTGCTAGCTCATTGTAACGTTATATGTCGTGGTCCTTTTAGATGATGATGATATCTGTTTTGTACATAGTGCTAGCTCATTGTAACGTTATATGTCGTCGTCCTTTTAGATGATGATGATATGTATTTTGTACATAGTGCTAGCTCATTGTAACATTATATGTCGTCGTACTTTTAGATGATGATATCTGTTTTGTACATAGTGCTAGCTCATTGCAACGTTATATGTCGTGGTCCTTTTAGATGATGATGATATCTGTTTTGTACATAGTGCTAGCTCATTGTAACGTTATACGTCGTCGTCCTTTTGGATGATGATGATATGTATTTTGTACATAGTGCTAGCTCATTGTAACGTTATATGTCGTCGTACTTTTAGATGATGATGATATCTGTTTTGTACATAGTGCAAGCTCATTGTAACGTT
Organism: Bathymodiolus brooksi; assembly: GCA_963680875.1. Classification (NCBI taxonomy): domain Eukaryota; kingdom Metazoa; phylum Mollusca; class Bivalvia; order Mytilida; family Modiolidae; genus Bathymodiolus; species Bathymodiolus brooksi. Next base: position 70,389,298 of record OY804589.1, read on the forward strand.
ATATGTCGTCGTACTTTTAGATGATGATGATATGTATTTTGTACATAGTGCTAGCTCATTGTAACGTTATATGTCGTGGTCCTTTTAGATGATGATGATATCTGTTTTGTACATAGTGCTAGCTCATTGTAACGTTATATGTCGTGGTCCTTTTAGATGATGATGATATCTGTTTTGTACATAGTGCTAGCTCATTATAACGTTACATGTCGTCGTCCTTTTAGATGATGATGATATCTGTTTTGTACATAGTGCTAGCTCATTGTAACGTTATATGTCGTGGTCCTTTTAGATGATGATGATGTGTTTTGTACATAGTGCTAGCTCATTGTAACGTTATATGTCGTGGTCCTTTTAGATGATGATGATGTGTTTTGTACATAGTGCTAGCTCATTGTAACTTTATATGTCGTGGTCCTTTTAGATGATGATGATGTGTTTTGTACATAGTGCTAGCTCATTGTAACGTTATATGTCGTCGTCCTTTTAGATGATGATGATATCTGTTTTGTACATAGTGCTAGCTCATTGTAACGTTATATGTCGTGGTCCTTTTAGATGATGATGATATGTGTTTTGTACATAGTGCTAGCTCATTGTAACGTTATATGTCGTCGTCCTTTTAGATGATGATGATATGTGTTTTGTACATAGTGCTTGCTCATTGTAACGTTATATGTCGTCGTACTTTTAGATGATGATGATATGTGTTTTGTACATAGTGCTAGCTCATTGTAACGTTATATGTCGTCGTACTTTTAGATGATGATGATATGTGTTTTGTACATAGTGCTAGCTCATTGTAACGTTATATGTCGTGGTCCTTTTAGATGATGATGATATGTGTTTTGTACATAGTGCTAGCTCATTGTAACGTTATATGTCGTGGTCCTTTTAGATGATGATGATATCTGTTTTGTACATAGTGCTAGCTCATTGTAACGTTATATGTCGTGGTCCTTTTAGATGATGATGATGTGTTTTGTACATAGTGCTAGCTCATTGTAACGTTATATGTCGTGGTCCTTTTAGATGATGATGATGTGTTTTGTACAGAGTGCTAGCTCATTGTAACTTTATATGTCGTGGTCCTTTTATATGATGATGATGTGTTTTGTACATAGTGCTAGCTCATTGTAACGTTATATGTCGTGGTCCTTTTAGATGATGATGATATCTGTTTTGTACATAGTGCTAGCTCATTGTAACGTTATATGTCGTGGTCCTTTTAGATGATGATGATATCTGTTTTGTACATAGTGCTAGCTCATTGTAACGTTATATGTCGTCGTACTTTTAGATGATGATGATATGTGTTTTGTACATAGTGCTAGCTCATTGTAACGTTATATGTCGTCGTCCTTTTAGATGATGATGATATCTGTTTTGTACATAGTGCTAGCTCATTGTAACGTTATATGTCGTGGTCCTTTTAGATGATGATGATATCTGTTTTGTACATAGTGTTAGCTCATTGTAACGTTATATGTCGTAGTCCTTTTAGATGATGATGATATGTGTCTTGTACATAGTGCTAGCTCATTGTAACGTTATATGTCGTGGTCCTTTTAGATGATTAAGATATCTGTTTTGTACATAGTGCTAGCTCATTGTAACGTTATATGTCGTCGTCCTTTTAGATGATGATGATATCTGTTTTGTACATAGTGCCAGCTCATTGTAACGTTATATGTCGTGGTCCTTTTAGATGATGATGATGTGTTTTGTACATAGTGCTAGCTCATTGTAACGTTATATGTCGTGGTCCTTTTAGATGATGATGATGTGTTTTGTACAGAGTGCTAGCTCATTGTAACTTTATATGTCGTGGTCCTTTTATATGATGATGATGTGTTTTGTACATAGTGCTAGCTCATTGTAACGTTATATGTCGTGGTCCTTTTAGATGATGATGATATCTGTTTTGTACATAGTGCTAGCTCATTGTAACGTTATATGTCGTGGTCCTTTTAGATGATGATGATATCTGTTTTGTACATAGTGCTAGCTCATTGTAACGTTATATGTCGTCGTACTTTTAGATGATGATGATATGTGTTTTGTACATAGTGCTAGCTCATTGTAACGTTATATGTCGTCGTCCTTTTAGATGATGATGATATCTGTTTTGTACATAGTGCTAGCTCATTGTAACGTTATATGTCGTGGTCCTTTTAGATGATGATGATATCTGTTTTGTACATAGTGTTAGCTCATTGTAACGTTATATGTCGTAGTCCTTTTAGATGATGATGATATGTGTCTTGTACATAGTGCTAGCTCATTGTAACGTTATATGTCGTGGTCCTTTTAGATGATTAAGATATCTGTTTTGTACATAGTGCTAGCTCATTGTAACGTTATATGTCGTGGTCCTTTTAGATGATGATGATATCTGTTTTGTACATAGTGCCAGCTCATTGTAACGTTATATGTCGTCGTCCTTTTAGATGATGATGATGTGTTTTGTACATAGTGCTAGCTCATTGCAACGTTATATGTCGTGGTCCTTTTAGATGATGATGATATGTGTTTTGTACATAGTGCTAGCTCATTGTAACGTTATATGTCGTCGTCCTTTTAGATGATGATGATATCTGTTTTGTACATAGTGCTAGCTCATTGTAACGTTATATGTCGTGGTCCTTTTAGATGATGATGATATCTGTTTTGTACATAGTGCTAGCTCATTGTAACGTTATATGTCGTCGTCCTTTTAGATGATGATGATATCTGTTTTGTACATAGTGCTAGCTCATTGCAACGTTATATGTCGTGGTCCTTATAGATGATGATGATATGTGTTTTGTACATAGTGCTAGCTCATTGTAACGTTATATGTCGTCCTTTTAGATGATGATGATATCTGTTTTGTACATAGTGCTAGCTCATTGTAACGTTATATGTCGTCGTCCTTTTAGATGATGATGATATCTGTTTTGTACATAGTGCTAGCTCATTGCAACGTTATATGTCGTGGTCCTTTTTGATGATGATGATATGTGTTTTGTACATAGTGCTAGCTCATTGTAACGTTATATGTCGTCCTTTTAGATGATGATGATATCTGTTTTGTACATAGTGCTAGCTCATTGTAACGTTATATGTCGTGGTCCTTTTAGATGATGATATCTGTTTTGTACATAGTGCTAGCTCATTGTAACGTTATATGTCGTCGTACTTTTAGATGATGATGATATGTGTTTTGTACATAGTGCTAGCTCATTGTAACGTTATATGACGTCGTACTTTTAGATGATGATGATGTGTTTTGTACATAGTGCTAGCTCATTGTAACGTTATATGTCGTCGTCCTTTTAGATGATGATGATATCTGTTTTGTACATAGTGCTAGCTCATTGTAACGTTATATGTCGTCGTCCTTTTAGATGATGATGATATCTGTTTTGTACATAGTGCTAGCTCATTGTAACGTTATATGTCGTGGTCCTTTTAGATGATGATGATATCTGTTTTGTACATAGTGCTAGCTCATTGTAACGTTATATGTCGTGGTCCTTTTAGATGATGATGATATCTGTTTTGTACATAGTGTTAGCTCATTGTAACGTTATATGTCGTAGTCCTTTTAGATGATGATGATATGTGTCTTGTACATAGTGCTAGCTCATTGTAACGTTATATGTCGTGGTCCTTTTAGATGATTAAGATATCTGTTTTGTACATAGTGCTAGCTCATTGTAACGTTATATGTCGTCGTCCTTTTAGATGATGATGATATCTGTTTTGTACATAGTGCCAGCTCATTGTAACGTTATATGTCGTGGTCCTTTTAGATGATGATGATATCTGTTTTGTACATAGTGCTAGCTCATTGTAACGTTATATGTCGTGGTCCTTTTAGATGATGATGATATCTGTTTTGTACATAGTGCCAGCTCATTGTAACGTTATATGTCGTCGTCCTTTTAGATGATGATGATGTGTTTTGTACATAGTGCTAGCTCATTGCAACGTTATATGTCGTGGTCCTTTTAGATGATGATGATATGTGTTTTGTACATAGTGCTAGCTCATTGTAACGTTATATGTCGTCGTCCTTTTAGATGATGATGATATCTGTTTTGTACATAGTGCTAGCTCATTGTAACGTTATATGTCGTGGTCCTTTTAGATGATGATGATATCTGTTTTGTACATAGTGCTAGCTCATTGTAACGTTATATGTCGTCGTCCTTTTAGATGATGATGATATCTGTTTTGTACATAGTGCTAGCTCATTGCAACGTTATATGTCGTGGTCCTTATAGATGATGATGATATGTGTTTTGTACATAGTGCTAGCTCATTGTAACGTTATATGTCGTCCTTTTAGATGATGATGATATCTGTTTTGTACATAGTGCTAGCTCATTGTAACGTTATATGTCGTCGTCCTTTTAGATGATGATGATATCTGTTTTGTACATAGTGCTAGCTCATTGCAACGTTATATGTCGTGGTCCTTTTTGATGATGATGATATGTGTTTTGTACATAGTGCTAGCTCATTGTAACGTTATATGTCGTCCTTTTAGATGATGATGATATCTGTTTTGTACATAGTGCTAGCTCATTGTAACGTTATATGTCGTCGTCCTTTTAGATGATGATATCTGTTTTGTACATAGTGCTAGCTCATTGTAACGTTATATGTCGTCGTACTTTTAGATGATGATGATATGTGTTTTGTACATAGTGCTAGCTCATTGTAACGTTATATGACGTCGTACTTTTAGATGATGATGATGTGTTTTGTACATAGTGCTAGCTCATTGTAACGTTATATGTCGTCGTCCTTTTAGATGATGATGATATCTGTTTTGTACATAGTGCTAGCTCATTGTAACGTTATATGTCGTCGTCCTTTTAGATGATGATGATATCTGTTTTGTACATAGTGCTAGCTCATTGTAACGTTATATGTCGTGGTCCTTTTAGATGATGATGATATCTGTTTTGTACATAGTGCTAGCTCATTGTAACATTATATGTCGTGGTCCTTTTAGATGATGATGATATCTGTTTTGTACATAGTGCTAGCTCATTGTAACGTTATATGTCGTCGTCCTTTTAGATGATGATGATATGTGTTTTGTACATAGTGCTAGCTCATTGCAACGTTATATGTTGTCGTCCTTTTAGATGATGATGATATGTGTTTTGTACATAGTGCTAGCTCATTGCAACGTTATATGTCGTGGTCCTTTCAGATGATGATTATATGTGTTTTGTACATAGTGCTAGCTCATTGTAACGTTATATGTCGTGGTTCTTTTAGATGATGATGATATGTGTTTTGTACATAGTGCTAGCTCATTGCAACGTTATATGTCGTGGTCCTTTTAGATGATGATGATATGTGTTTTGTACATAGTGCTAGCTCATTGTAACGTTATATGTCGTCGTCCTTTTAGATGATGATGATATGTGTTTTGTACATAGTGCTAGCTCATTGTAACGTTATATATCGTCGTCCTTTTAGATGATGATGATGTGTTTTGTACATAGTGCTAGCTCATTGTAACGTTATATGTCGTGGTCCTTTTAGATGATGATGATATCTGTTTTATACATAGTGCTAGCTCATTGTAACGTTATATGTCGTGGTCCTTTTAGATGATGATGATATGTGTTTGTACATAGTGCTAGCTCATTGCAACGTTATATGTCGTGGTCCTTTTAGATGATGATGATATGTGATTTGTACATAGTGCTAGCTCATTGTAACGTTATATGTCGTGGTTCTTTTAGATGATGATGATATGTGTTTTGTACATAGTGCTAGCTCATTGCAACGTTATATGTCGTGGTCCTTTTAGATGATGATGATATGTGTTTTGTACATAGTTCTAGCTCATTGTAACGTTATATGTCGTCGTCCTTTTAGATGATGATGATGTGTTTTGTACATAGTGCTAGCTCATTGTAACGTTATATGTCGTGGTCCTTTTAGATGATGATGATATCTGTTTTGTACATAGTGCTAGCTCATTGTAACGTTATATGTCGTGGTCCTTTTAGATGATGATGATGATATGTGTTTTGTACATAGTGCTAGCTCATTGTAACGTTATATGTCGTCGTCCTTTTAGATGATGATGATATGTGTTTTGTACATAGTGCTAGCTCATTGTAACGTTATATGTCGTGGTCCTTTTAGATGATGATGATGTGTTTTGTACATAGTGCTAGCTCATTGTAACGTTATATGTCGTGGTCCTTTTAGATGATGATGATATCTGTTTTGTACATAGTGCTAGCTCATTGTAACGTTATATGTCGTGGTCCTTTTAGATGATGATGATATGTGTTTGTACATAGTGCTAGCTCATTGTAACGTTATATATCGTGGTCCTTTTAGATGATGATGATATGTGTTTTGTACATAGTGCTAGCTCATTGTAACGTTATATGTCGTGGTCCTTTTAGATGATGATGATATGTGTTTTGTACATAGTGCTAGCTCATTGTAACGTTATATGTCGTGGTCCTTTTAGATGATGATGATATGTGTTTTGTACATAGTGCTAGCTCATTGTAACGTTATATGTCGTCGTCCTTTTAGATGATGATGATATCTGTTTTGTACATAGTGCTAGCTCATTGTAACGTTATATGTCGTAGTCCTTTTAGATGATGATGATATGTGTTTTGTACATAGTGCTAGCTCATTGTAACGTTATATGTCGTCGTCCTTTTAGATGATGATGTTCTGTTTTGTACATAGTGCTAGCTCATTGCAACGTTATATGTCGTGGTCCTTTTAGATGATGATGATATGTGTTTTGTACATAGTGCTTGCTCATTGTAACGTTATATGTCGTGGTCCTTTTAGATGATGATGATATCTGTTTTGTACATAGTGCTAGCTCATTGCAACGTTATATGTCGTGGTCCTTTTAGATGATGATGATATCTGTTTTGTACATAGTGCTAGCTCATTGTAACGTTATATGTCGTCGTCCTTTTAGATGATGATGATATGTGTTTTGTACATAGTGCTAGCTCATTGCAACGTTATATGTCGTCGTCCTTTTAGATGATGATGATATCTGTTTTGTACATAGTGCTAGCTCATTGCAACGTTATATGTCGTGGTCCTTTTAGATGATGATGATGTGTTTTGTACATAGTGCTAGCTCATTGCAATGTTATATGTCGTGGTCCTTTTAGATGATGATGATATCTGTTTTGTACATAGTGCTAGCTCATTGTAACGTTATATGTCGTCGTACTTTTAGATGATGATGATATCTGTTTTGTACATAGTGCTAGCTCATTGTAACGTTATATGTCGTGGTCCTTTTAGATGATGATGATATCTGTTTTGTACATAGTGCTAGCTCATTGCAACGTTATATGTCGTCGTCCTTTTGTGTTCAGTTAAGATGAGAGGTGATAGTTCGTTTTGTTGATATTGGTGGAATGGATGACCATCACTGTTTAAGCTTTCTGTTCATAATATATCCACAGATAGACATATCGCGCCAATCGCACACGTTTCCGTTACGATGTTCACATAAAAACTATGTTCGGTTCGTTTTTCTCTGGATTGTCCATTTTTGATTGCTCCTTCGGTATTCTCTAACGTTTATTTGTTTTGTTTGTCTTCGTCCTGTGTACCCTATGTTGCCAGTTTCTCTGGATTGTCCATTTTTGATTGCTCCTTCGGTATTCTCTAACGTTTATTTGTTTTGTTTGTCTTCGTCTTGTGTACACTATGTTGCCAGTTTCTCTGGATTGTCCATTTTTGATTGCTCCTTCGGTATTCTCTAACGTTTATTTGTTTTGTTTGTCTTCGTCTTGTGTACACTATGTTGCCAGTTTCTCTGGATTGTCCATTTTTGATTGCTCCTTCGGTATTCTCTAACATTTATTTGTTTTGTTTTTCTTCGTCTTGTGTACCCTATGTTGCCAGTTTCTCTGGATTGTCCATTTGTGTATGCATATTGTCAAACCATGTGCATATTTTAAACGAGGAAACGTAATACCTTTTCAAAACGGATTAACAACTAATTTAGAGAGAATTCATTTCTCAAATATACATATATACATTCGAAAAAAATGCATTTTCATACGAATATGTCAATTATGTTGATAATTAAAACAAAATCCTTCCTATAAATATATATGAAAAGTTTGAAGATATCAAATGGGTAATCAGAAGCCGTAGATCGAAGAAGCGCAGACAACACTAGTACTATGGGCAAGAAAAAGAAAACAAACAATGATCTACACGTACTACATAGAAAATTAAAGATCGAGCAACACGAACCCCACTAAGAACAAGGGGTGAACTCAGGTGCCGCGGAAGAGTTAGCAATCCCTGCTCCACATATGAGACCCGTTGTGTTACTGTTAAACGACGTGGTATTTATATATAGTCTTATATTTTCCAGACATTTTTGGGGTCAAAGAAACTTGTAATTTGATATGTCCTTGTAAGCTTCACCATTTATTAAAATTCTCCCCATTTTTATTAATAATATGATTGGTTAAAACTAAGATTCTTCTCCCTCAAACATAGGTAACTTCAGCCGATTCTGTCTATCCTGTTTAGTACTTTGGGTTTCTTGGCCTCCCATTGATTTTGGGTTATTAGACTTTCCAATCCTTTGACTATGAGTGTACCTGATGAAGGTTATTCCAGAAATGTGTCGTGCGCACTAAATTAGATATTATCATTTTCATATTTTACATATCGTTTGCCTATTTTATTATGTTGAGCCGTAATGAAAGCGGGAGGTTTGGCGCTTTAAAATCTGATTCAACCCACCATTTCTTTAGAAATGCCTGTACCAAGTCAGGGTCATTACGGTTTTCACAGTTTTCCGGTTGTTGACTGATTTTGTCTGTTTATATACTTATGAGTTTTGACTTTCCCTTTGTAAGATTGTTCGGAGTTCGGTAATTTTGTTATTACCCTTATTTACAGCTAAACAGTATAAACAGAGGTAATTTCTGATACAAAACCATTGAAGAGAATTTGCTTATTCTTTTAGCCATGACTTATCAGCTGCCTTTTTTCCTTTTTTTTTTACTTAGATTAGATTAAACTTATTTTATTGTTAACATTGGATCGGACACAAGTTTCACCAACTTAATTACAGGTTTTTATGTTGTCCTATTATTTACGTTCTTAGTTCCGTGTCGTGATGACCATTACGATTTCCGCATAGAAACGATATTCCGTTCGTCTTTATCACTAGTTGTTTGTAGGAGGGCTCATGTCCTTATTTACGTTATGTGTGTTTACGTGTGGATAGTGGTGTCCAGCACATATTGTGTTGTGTGCTTTTTATTTTTTATTTGTTGTCTTCGTCTTGTGTCTTGTGTTCTCTATGTTGCCAGTTGCTCTGGATTGTCCATTTTTGATTGCCCTTCGGCATTCTCTAACATTTATTTACAGAGGTCATCGCCACATATTGCATGTATAATTTTAGGCACATAATGCATTGTATTTATGAAATTATATAATATATGGAGTTCTAAAAATCTGTACGTTATATATATAGTACATAATTGTCAGGGGCCCGGGTGGCTCAATGAGTTAGGTAGTTGGATTACATAACTACTCATACAAGACTATCACCAATACGGCGTGGGTTCGCGCCACTCGACTCGCAGCCGCTAGTGATAAAGCTTACCAGTTGCTTGCCCATGGTTGGTGGTTCTCTCCGGAAACTCCGGCTTCTTTCACCACTAACACGGGTTTAGTTTAAACGTATTTTATTTGTCACAAAATAACAAATTGGATAGGACACAAGTACAACGTACTTACGAGGTCTTCTCCTACATACAATTTTACAACAATACTAAGCATGCAAAATGAACATAGTTTTAAATATTACTGATATTTAGACGTTTATACCAAAATTTGAAAGAAGAAAGGAGAGTAAAAATAGTAAAAATTGAGAGAAAGAAAAAGGTTAAAAGGAGAGTAAGAATAGTAAAGAACATTGATAACATTGATAACAATACAATGATTGAATGGATGTGGATTTGTTGAAAAAAAAATTAATGATCTAAATGTACATTGAACAATCAGGAACCGTTCTGACTTTCTTATATAGTCAAACACTTTCTTTAATACAAGTTCATTCTGTTCATTTGTAAGGGTTGAGTTACCAAAAATTAGCAGATTAAGATCCAAATGGCAATAATTAGGTAACTAATACAGACAATTTAGTAGATCATTACGAATTCCATTGTACAGGGGGCATTCAAAGAAGTAATGGTAGGAATCTTCTCGTATGGCACCGCAGCTACAGGATGGGTTAGATATAGTTTAAAAATGTTGCCGAACATCTAAACTGGGTAAGCACTATATTCAATTTACGTGGACCATACAAGTAATATTTCGGAATATTTACACTATAGGAGTTTGACAATTTCTTTAGTTCACTTTTAAAATGGGGCATAGATCCAACGTTCCTTATGGACAAGTCCAAGTTATTCCACTGTCTGATGGTCAATGGAATGTATGAGTCGTTTGTAATGGAAAGTCTGCAGAACGGAATGATTATGTCTTCCCCGTTTCTGAGTTGGTATACAGTTGTACTTTGGTTGGTTGGTGGTATCAGATTAGATAGATAACCCGGGGCATTGTTGTTCTGACTATTATAAAATAACTGAAGTTTTCTTCTAGCCCGTCTTTCTTGCAAAGTTTCCCACCCAAGTTCGCGAAATATAAAATTGGAATTTGCAAAGACGGGAAGGCCCGTAACTATTCTCGCTGCTTCTAGTTGCAGTCTTTCTAATTTACTTGCATTTACAGATCCGCAATATCCCAAACTTCGGAAGCGTATTCGAATATTGGCCTTATGTAGACTAAATAAAGTTTTTCTAAATTGGACCTATTAATTTTAAATTTTAATTTCCGTAAGATATTTATATGTTTAGAAACACTAGACACAATATTTTCTATATGGGCATTCCATTTAGCATCAGTACTAAATTGTACACCAAGTTGTCTATGCGATTCTATCGTTGAAATTATATTATCTTCAAACGTAAAATTGATTTCTGGGTGTTCTAAGTTTGTAAATAACTTTATTTCTGTTTTGTCTGGATTGAACGTCATAAGCCAACGCTTAGACCATTCATCTAGCTCTTTTAAATCGTGGTTAATAATGGATTGAATTTCAGTTCCGTCAGAATGTGAACAGTTAAAAGACGTGTCGTCAGCAAAAAGTCTAGTTAGGGAGGCCAATTTGTCAGCAATGTCATTTATATATATAATAAACAGTAAAGGTCCAAGAACTGATCCTTGGGGGACACCTCCCAAAATAGTAGTAAAACTGGAGGACGCGTCTTTGATAACAACTCTTTGCTCTCGTTCATTCAAATAACTATGAAACCAATCAAACAAATTTCCATTGATTCCATACGCCTTTAACTTGTGTAATAAACCGCGATGCCATACCTTGTCGAACGCTTTTGAAAAATCACAAAAGACAAAGCAACTCATTTCCTTTCTCTCTAGTGAATTTAAAATTGAATTATACATTTCAAGAAGTTGATGGACAGTTGAATGCTTTGGTAAAAATCCAGACTGAAATTCATATATTAGCTTTAAGCTTTGGAGATGATTATAAACGTGTTTATACACTACTCTTTCCATGACTTTTCCAACACAACTTATAAGCGAAATTGGACGATAATTTGACGGATAAGAATTATTACCCTTTGTGACGGAAATGCCTGTGGATATTTGTATTCGTACGAGAAAGACTATAAAAGGTTCTGTGTTGATTGATTCCTACATTCATCATGTTTATCTTCACGCAAGAGATTACTTTACTAAAAGGCAGTCCACTTTACCGTTCAGGGGTATTTATGTTGTGGGGATAGAAACTTGTATTTGTATATACGAAAAGTTATTGTTTCCTAAACAGTATGTTCATCCTTTCTTTGGAGAACCGGAAAATAACCTGTTTTCCCTTGAACGGTAATGCTTAGTACTTTGTGGTATCGTCGTGTGCCACCCCTACATAGATATAAAGTAATAGACTAGTCCACGTCGCCCAGAGTATATAATGAAACCGAATCCAGGTATCAGGGTCAGTGTGTTGATCATTGTTGGACTAGCAACATCTTGCATCTTAACTAAGAGAGTTTGGTAAGTGTTATATATTATTCCTTGGATTAAATAGTGATTCCATGTGATAGTGAATATTCTGTAATATTCTGTAATTCCGGAATTCAAATATATCAAGGTATAAGGAAAGTGTTTATGGTTATTTGTGCGATTTGCATGTGTGCAAATGGAACGATTGTGACGGATATATTTGTTGGAAGTGTGTACTTAGAAATTGTAGTATATCTTGTGTTTCTTGTGTAATTGATTCCATTGGATTGCCGTGTGCGTTTGCATTAATGATATTCTGATATACAAGTGCAGATTCCTGACGGGGTAGGAAGTATTATATTGCTAATAGCAAATTGAGTGTGCAATTTGATAGTGTTCAGAAGACTGAATCCTATACTGTGGATATACGTTATAAAAGTTATCAATTCGAATCTATTATATTAGTGCCATTTGTGTGGTATCATTTTCCTTGTGCACATTGCATTGTGTTAATGTGACATTTGAACTATTAGTGTATTTTAGCATTTGGAATCCCGATTAAGTCGGTACGAATCCATTGACCGCTTAGGGTTTACACGTTACACCTTCTTAAAAATGGGTATAACATTGGCTTTTTTCTATAATTTAGGATATTTGCACTGTTCGAGAGATTTGTTAAAAAATATTCGTAATGGGACAGCAATTTTTTCAGGGGGCACCTGCAACGTTTTATGGCTAATTATATCAGGACCAGATGCCTTATTTACAGCTAGATTCGCAATAACGTCAACTATATCTGTACAACAGATGTCGCTTATACAGAGCTCCAGATAAGCTTCGTATTTGCGTTTTTTACGCTATGAAAACGAGTAAAAACGCATGTATTATCAGATCAGAGTGTACATGTACGCATACATATTGCTGTGTAAGCAAACTTTCCAAATTCGGAGCGTACTTGTACGCTGTTGACGATAATACATCGTGTACATAAACAATACATTTTTGACTTTGAGAAATTCCCCGTAATTACTTCTCTTTATACTTTTCGAAAGATAAAGTGTATACATCCGAGGGGTACCGAATGTTTGCCTTTCTAAGCATCGATGTCAAAAGAGATCTGATTGGATGTTTAGGATAAATCATCCAATCGCGGTCAATATTACAAATAAATGCGGTTTAGTTAAGAACTAAAACGAAAGTGAATTTGGGAACACGTTGTTCATTGAAAATGAGCAAGAACATGAATAAGCGCGCTACGGAAAATTGTATACTTTTTTAAAAGTTCCTGACAGTTTCATCTGTGTCTAGTGACAGTATAGTTAAAGGAATCATTGATGACATTATCAACACGGCTGTGAAAACTGCCGAAGTCGACGAGCAAAAAATAAAATATTTACAACATTTTATTAATAAACATGACACAATCGTGTCAAATTAAACAGAGATATACATTTCACTTGCATCCTGTGTTTATTGAATAACACTTGTGTCAAACATAATTTTAAAAGTGTACATGTAAGCAATCTTTTCTGAAGTAGAGAGTACAACAGTGCAAAGGAAATATGCAAATACGCATCATTTTCAAAAGTAGGGGGTAATTACCCTTTGGACTTGAAAATTATCTGGAGCTCTGCTTATAGAACTACCTGTTCTTGATTCAAAGTCGGGCAATAAAACATTTGCATCATCTATTCCAGAAATACAACTGAAATATTTATTAAAAAGATCACATTTCTCATTGTCATCATATACTATAGCAGCTTCTATATCATCTACAATAATTTTTAGCGGAGATAAATTGTAAGAGGGTTTGTTTGACTTAATAAGCATTTTCATTAATTTCCAGTATTCTTTTGAATTTGATACATTTTCTAATATAATAGTATCCAAATTATTCTCAAAATTTTCCTTTGCGTTCCTTTTTAGGTTATTAACTTTGTTTCTCTGCTGTTTTTACCTCAATATGCTAGATTCTGTTTTTGATTTTAATACAATCTTCCGAAATCTATCTCTACGTCTAATTTCTGTTCTTAATGCACTTGTGAACCATGGTTTGTCATTGTTTCTTACCGTTACGAACTTTGTTGGAATACACTCCCTAGCTATTCGAACGAATGTCTCCGTGAAAGTATTACACATTTCGTCAACATCATTCAAACTGCCAAGAAGCGCATTCCAATCAGCCTAATCTAATTTTGTTTAAATGTTTCTTTGTCTATTCGGTCATATAACCAAATTTCTCTCTTGAATGAACTCGTTGTACAATTAGGACACTCAATGTATGCTACAGCAGCATCATTATCCGATATTTCAGACGGTACATTAAGTACATCTGAATAAATACTGGACATCGTATCACTGATAATGGAGTCTAATTACTACTGTGGGCTGTAATTCTTGTGGGTTTATTAATAACATTTTTTAAATTAAACAAGGTCATTATTTCTGAAAGTTTGTTATTTTGTGTATTGAAAAGGTCAGAGTTCGTGCCACCTGTAATCACAACGTTTGGATTAATCTCAAAGGCCATCTCGATCGCATGCTTTAATCGTGTCCAGTATTGATTATCTGAGTAGTCAGACCGATATGTGTTACATAGGAAGAAGGATTGGCCTTTACCTTGAATTAGTACCCATATTGTCTCATCTAGTGGGGTCTCGAGGTTTCTGATTCTAGAGATACCAATTCCGTCTCTGACATAGATCAACAAGCCACCTCCCACGGCACCATCTCTGTCGCGACGCATAATATTGGGAGAAAAGGATTCAAACTTAATATCATCATCACTAACATTTGAATTAAGGTGAGTTTCTGTGACGGTTATGATATCGAATTCGTCGACAAAATTTTGGAAGAATTCAAGTTTATTTCGTATACTACGAATATTTATATTGCAAATAGCAAGTGATTTATCTGTATTTACCAAAGATGTGTTCGATATTTCATTCGTTAATGGACCTGGATTAACTTCAACATTCCCGATAATAAGTGTAAAGTGAAGTACAAACAGCAGAAATACAATATCAATGTTTGGATTTACACTCTGTAAAACTGTCAGTGAAGCAACGAGAAATGTGCACCTAAAATTAGTAAGTAGTATCTCTAAAATACTAGTACAAGAACATGTATAAGATCTCACGTGGTTCCATTTACATAAATTAAAAAGTCCTATAGCCGCCCTATAGCATTCAATGTCGTTACCCATTAGGACTAACAAACCAATCGAAATATTCTATAAAGCGGCCACACAGATTTGTTTTCAACAAATCCACATAAAACACATGTACGTTTTAGAAAGAAGTTAAGCACACTGTAAAACATAGAAAAGTATAAAAGTAAATACATGAAAAATACCAGATGTTTGTACAAAGTTGTATGGAGTGACATTTTCATGTGAAATGGGGGGAATAACTCGATTCAAAATGATATTTCGTCAACAAAACCCTGTTTTCCTAAATTACGTTTTGTAGAAAGTATCTTATAACGTTATTTTCACAATATGTAGCAATGTTAACACGTGTTTTTGCTTAATGAGTGACAACTTTTTTTTTTTTTTTTTTTTTATCGTTAAGGACAACATGAATGTGTCACTACTAACCAGGACCAATAACATTCGATTCGTATTTATAAATAGGGTTTCTTTTCCCAGCAGATAAACTTAGAAAAAAAAATCTATCAAATATATTTTTAAGAAATTACAGCATTTAAAAGTTATAACACTTTCTAATATTAATTCATAATTACCTACATGTTAAATATATTTACAAGCAGGAGTAAATATGAAATAGAAAAATAATGAACACTGGCACTCCAATCGTAGTTAATAATGAATATAATATGTACAATAATCAATGCATATATTAATAGACCAACATTTTTAAATATGCCGATTTGACCTGACCTTCGTAATATAATCATGAAATTATCATACATTTCTGATGACTACTTATTTACTTGGAACATGAACATTTTTACCTTGTATGAGCTTTGTATAAAATATTAACTTTTAACTAAAATAAGGAAAAAACACATCATGGCTGTATGATATACAACGAACTTTTTCATAATTTATTTCTTTGATACAATTAAGTAAGCCTACCTACCACAAGGTGTTTTCGTTTTGATCAACGTATTTAATCTGGGTTTTTGTTGGGTTTTGGGTCCCCCCCCCCCCCCCCCCCCCCCCCCCCGTAGTCAGTGTAAAAGAGAATAATAAGAATATATTAGTTTCATAGTATTGACTTTCTTTGAATTTTATAACACACGCCCTCAAATCTCTCCAAGGAGAAATACAATTAGTTAAGGTAGTAGCCCATGTTTTCGGTGTATTGTTATGCTAATTTCGCTCACCTGTCAAAACCTTACTAAATTTGAAATGTGTAAATATAAGTGATACATGTACGTCACATGAACTAAATAATCAGGTGACTCCGTATTTACAAAACATTAAATCCATGTGACTGAATATTTTCAGCGGGTATTTCAAAATAATTACATAGAGAAGGGACATAAATTTATTTGACATTTTCTGACGACGAGAATCTTAATTAATAACATGACTTTGGAATATTTATATCAACAGCAACATTAAGACTGTATCACCCGTAATTAATAAAAATCAAGAGTATTTTGTATTTGGAGGGGGTAATGGCTATTTTGTACACTAAACGGCGAGGGGGGGGGGGGGGGGGGGGGTGTAGTCTAAAAGCACAACCAAGACGCTTACTCATTATTCAATACGTACCCTACATACATCAAGCAGTCATGTTAATAAAGCAATACACAATACACAGGTTCTTAATTCTCAGTGTCAGGAGGATATTACCAGGAATAAAGTATGGCTCACAGAATATCATTATCATACAGGTACAACAACAGTGACACCAGGGTATGTGTTGTACCTCTACAATAAGGACAACTGATAAGTCTACTAATAATATTACAACTTGTTGTTTGAAAGAATGAGCAAAGGTTAATTAATGTCATACTTCATTTGAACTTTGAGAAATTCCCTTGGAGGTGAAGTATTTTAAGCAATACTACTTCTTAAAAAATAAAAAAAAAGCGCACACACAAAAACACCCCCAAATAAAAAAAAAAAAAAAAAAAAAAAAAAAACAACAACCAAAGACAGTATTTGACCAAGTTTCCAGGTTATACCAAGAAAAAACATGATACTTCAACAACTCATCTGTCCATTGATACATTCAGGTTGAGATTTGTGGGGTATTAAGCTTGAGCAAAAATACTTAATAGGGAATGCTTGAATTTTTGGCATGTAAGACTATTTACATAATTTCAGACTGAAGTGCATCATTGCTGCTTTCAGTTTTACCTATAGATATAAAATTGACAGACAGTAGGAACACATAAATAAACAAACAAAACAGTACTGACAAGCAAAAAGAAATCTGTAATCTGAGAAAAAGTTTAGTCAGACACTTTATTCATCATACTGGGTCATACTTCTCAACGCGCATATTACTGTCTCTCTAGGTCTTCAATATCATCAAAATTGTTTATAATTTTCTTTCGTCCTTCACTGGTTTTTTTTGGCAAATATGCGACCGTCAGAGGTCCAGTATGCATGTATTTTGTGTTCATACTTTAGTTTTGATAATGTTTTTGTCATGCTTGTTCTGAACTGTGTAAGATTTTCTGTTACAAAGATTCCATCTTCATTCTGTTTAAGTTTCTTTTATTTGAGTATACTTGATTTCTGACAGGGTATGACAGGAATATAACTATTACCTGTGACTTCTCATCCTTTACTTTTCATATTACATGGCTCCGGCCGATGTCATTTATAGACAACTCAATACCTAGCTTATCCTTACATATTTTCATCACCAGGCCATCTGTATTTACAGGATGAATTATCTGACCACGGTTATCTACAGGCACTCGGACATTATGGAATCTGAGACTTGTTCGTCGTGAGTATTGCTCTTGACTCTCCAATATGGACTCAAGCTCAGCAATTTTCTTGTATAAGGATTCTAATTCAGCATCGTGCTCTTGAATAGTGTTTTCATTTCGCTTTACTTGTTTGTCAAGTCTATCGAGCCAGAAATACTGTTTACATATTTTCTCTTTATTTGAATCAATGGTTTTTTGTTGGTTATCAATAGCTTCCTTTATAGGGGCAACATGGGTTTCTAAGCATTTCTTAATCTCATCCCCAATAAGGGGGGGTTAGTGCTTCGCCAATCTTTTCTGCAAGGACGGGAACGATTTTATCCAATACATCTGGACTTGTAAGAGTCTCGTGGATTTTATCTGTAACATTTGTATTTCTCTTGGCGACGGGGGTCTAATAGGAGAATGTCCGAGAATGTCCGAGTAACTCTCCATTCCTTAAAAATAATGGAGCCGAGGCCCATTAGTTTTAAGGAATGGAGAGATACGAGGACATTCTCCAACTTAAAATCCACCCATTGTACTTTAATAATTGTATTAATTATTAATCTTGTAACAAAAAAATTTAAACAAATTGTTTGTTATTCCCTTTTGCAATTTTAAACAGGTTGAGGTTTTTGACTTTTAAACTCTAGCTCCGCCCCTGTACATATTGTTCACAACTCTCCATTCCTTAAAAATAATGGAGAGTTTAGACAATAGATTTACATCACAGGTGGATTTTAACAATATCTCTGAGATCCGATACTGAATTTGAATTCCGTTTTCTGGTTTGTCTTAAGGTCTGTTTTTGGGTGGCAGGTAATTGATCCGAACTTTCGGGGGCAGACATTTTACTTGTATTAGTTGTATTTACGGACGGCTCGGGTTGTGAATTCAAGTCCTTATCAATTTGAATGTCATTCTTCATGGAGGCAGCCATATTGGATCAATGTTTTGGTTTGAGTACTAATGTTCATAGACGGTTTTTGTACAGGCTCAGACGTATATTTGTCGTTGTGCTTGTAACCGTTACTTACCAAATTGAATATTCAATCAATTTAACAGGGTTTGGCACAATAGTATGTAATTTATCCACATAGTAATCCCTGATAGACCAGGAGTTAAATTACACGTCCTTCATCGTAAGCGCATGCGGGTCGCCATGATATAGCTGAAATATTGTTGAAAATGGCGCTAAACACAATAAAATAAATAAATCAATCAATTGTCATATTCATGGAACAATAGAAGAAAAATGGGAACAAAAAAGAAAATGGCTAAGTTCAAGATATGAAGTGTAATCACTGTGGGGTAAAACAATTCATTTGTTTGATGTATAATTCCACTGATTTGAATATTTTTTATATTTGTGAATTTGTTTCTCAGGTAGATTATAGTTGTGGCGTAGGGCTTTGGTTAGGGACCGACCATTTAACTTGAAGGGGAGGGTTATGGTTTTTTGTTTCGTTTAGAATTTTTTTTTCAGACAACACGAGAATTAGAATATTTATTTTTTTTGTCGGGCAAAGCGCGAAATTTTTTTCCAGAATACAACATTAGGTTATATGACAAAAACTCTGAATCAGATTATTTTTTTTTCCTCCACCAAAATCAGAATATTTTTTTCAGCAACATTGGTAATCAGAATATTTTTTTAGAAAAAAAACATATCCCCCCCCCCCCCTTCAAGTTAAATGGTCGTTCCCTTAATAGGGCTATGGTGTCAAACGCCACTTTCAATAATATTGCAGCTATATCGTGGGGATAACCGGAGAAAACCACCGACCTACAACAAGTCACTAACAGTTTTGGCGTTTTTACAATTAGCAAATACATTATTATTATTTTGTAGATATGTCTATTCGTCTAGCAGTCTCCCCCTGCACACTGAAGAGTCACTCATATATATAGTGTTATCTTAAAATCTAAAAGTAAAAGTTTTTGTTAAATTTCATTTTCTAATGGTGTTAATTATAGCGCTAGAAGCATGGTATCTAAAATAATTGGCGGAATTTTCAATTAATTGAAGACGGCCTTCTATGAAATAGAATTAGAATCACAAATGAAATGTCAAAGTTATTAACATCTTTTGATTTCACTTTGTCTTTGAGCCACAGACTTAATTTTTTGTCTGACTCGTAATAAACCATTAATATAAAACCTTAAAGAGGCATTAGCTACGATTTTGACCCCAAAAAATAGATGTTTTGGAAATTGGTAAATAGCTTTAAAATGATGAAATGAAGGTAAATATTTCACATTAAACAGCTTATCGTACCACTTTTCGCCTTTTGAGAACAAAAATTACCATCGATTTATTATTTCCCTGCAAGCAAATAATTTGACCTCGCTTTCTCCGTATGCAACTGACCTTACTAGTGACAGGTAAAAACGAATAATTTGTATTTTGTCGCTTATTAACTGCAAACTTGCATGTTTTTTTGTCCGTATTTAACGCTGACTAAAAGCAGATTCACAGAAAATAAGAAATAAGTGCATTGTTGTACTGATTTAATGACGATTCGGCAAACTCCGTAAACAATGTCGATAATTAATAAGATGGCGTTCATTTCTTGATCGATCTCAAAACACGAGCAGTTGCACCTTTTTTCCCCGATGCACGTACATTTCATAGCATCTATAAGTTACAGAAACACGTTTTATTAAGGCATCAAGCATATCTGATAGTTTTTTTGGGTAAAAAAAATTAACGATTATGGCAGATAATGAATGCCCCTTTAAGTGATGTCACCATGATTTTGTCTAGTAGTAATGCAAATAGAGAGTACTACGTCAATGATATAACAAATGTTAGTATCTATATTAGAGAGGCTGTAATAGGTTATGTTAAATAGAGAGTACTACGTCAATGATATAACAAATGTTAGTATCTATATTAGAGAGGCTGTAATAGGTTATGTTAAATAGAGAGTACTACGTCAATGATATAACAAATGTTAGTATCTATATTAGAGAGGCTGTAATAGGTTATGTTAAATAGAGAGTACTACGTCAATGATATAACAAATGTTAGTATCTATATTAGAGAGACTGTAATAGGTTATGTTAAATAGAGAGTACTACGTCAATGATATAACAAATGTTAGTATCTATATTAGAGAGGCTGTAATATGTTATGTTAAATAGAGAGTACTACGTCAATGATATAACAAATGTTAGTATCTATATTAGAGAGGCTGTAATAGGTTATGTTAAATAAAGAGTACTACGTCAATGATATAACAAATGTTAGTATCTATATTATAGAGGCTGTAATAGGTTATGTTAAATAGAGAGTACTACGTCAATGATATAACAAATGTTAGTATCTATATTAGAGAGGCTGTAATAGGTTATGTTAAATAGAGAGTACTACGTCAATGATATAACAAATATTAGTATCTATATTAGAGAGGATGTAATAGGTTATGTTAAATAGAGAGTACTACGTCAATGATATAACAAATGTTAGTATCTATATTAGAGAGACTGTAATAGGTTATGTTAAATAGAGAGTACTACGTCAATGATATAACAAATGTTAGTATCTATATTAGAGAGGCTGTAATAGGTTATGTTAAATAGAGAGTACTACGTCAATGATATAACAAATGTTAGTATCTATATTAGAGAGGCTGTAATATGTTATGTTAAATAGAGAGTACTACGTCAATGATATAACAAATGTTAGTATCTATATTAGAGAGGCTGTAATAGGTTATGTTAAATAAAGAGTACTACGTCAATGATATAACAAATGTTAGTATCTATATTATAGAGGCTGTAATAGGTTATGTTAAATAGAGAGTACTACGTCAATGATATAACAAATGTTAGTATCTATATTAGAGAGGCTGTAATAGGTTATGTTAAATAGAGAGTACTACGTCAATGATATAACAAATATTAGTATCTATATTAGAGAGGATGTAATAGGTTATGTTAAATAGAGAGTACTACGTCAATGATATAACAAATGTTAGTATCTATATTAGAGAGACTGTAATAGGTTATGTTAAATAGAGAGTACTACGTCAATGATATAACAAATGTTAGTATCTATATTAGAGAGGCTGTAATAGGTTATGTTAAATAGAGAGTACTACGTCAATGATATAACAAATGTTAGTATCTATATTAGAGAGGCTGTAATAGGTTATGTTAAATAGAGAGTACTACGTCAATGATATAACAAATGTTAGTATCTATATTAGAGAGGCTGTAATAGGTTATGTTAAATAGAGAGTACTACGTCAATGATATAACACATGTTAGTATCTATATTAGAGAGGCTGTAATAGGTTATGTTAAATAGAGAGTACTACGTCAATGATATAACAAATGTTAGTATCTATATTAGAGAGGTTGTAATAGGTTATGTTAAATAGAGAGTACTACGTCAATGATATAACAAATGTTAGTATCTATATTAGAGAGACTGTAATAGGTTATGTTAAATAGAGAGTACTACGTCAATTATATAACAAATGTTAGTATCTATATTAGAGAGGATGTAATAGGTTATGTTAAATAGAGAGTACTACGTCAATGATATAACAAATGTTAGTATCTATATTAGAGAGCCTGTAATAGGTTATGTTAAATAGAGAGTACTACGTCAATGATATAACACATGTTAGTATCTATATTAGAGAGGCTGTAATAGGTTATGTTAAATAGAGAGTACTACGTCAATGATATAACAAATGTTAGTATCTATATTAGAGAGACTGTAATAGGTTATGTTAAATAGAGATTACTACGTCAATGATATAACAAATGTTAGTATCTATATTAGAGAGACTGTAATAGGTTATGTTAAATAGAGAGTACTACGTCAATGATATAACAAATGTTAGTATCTATATTAGACAGGCTGTAATAGGTTATGTTAAATAGAGAGTACTACGTCAATGATATAACAAATGTTAGTATCTATATTAGAGAGGCTGTAATAGGTTATGTTAAATAGAGAGTACTACGTCAATGATATAACAAATGTTAGTATCTATATTAGAGAGGCTGTAATAGGTTATGTTAAATAGAGAGTACTACGTCAATGATATAACAAATGTTAGTATCTATATTAGAGAGGATGTAATAGGTTATGTTAAATAGAGAGTACTACGTCAATGATATAACAAATGTTAGTATCTATATTAGAGAGGCTGTAATAGGTTATGTTAAATAGAGAGTACTACGTCAATGATATAACAAATGTTAGTATCTATATTAGAGAGCCTGTAATAGGTTATGTTAAATAGAGAGTACTACGTCAATGATATAACAAATGTTAGTATCTATATTAGAGAGGATGTAATAGGTTATGTTAAATAGAGAGTACTACGTCAATGATATAACAAATGTTAGTATCTATATTAGAGAGGCTGTAATAGGTTATGTTAAATAGAGAGTACTACGTCAATGATATAACACATGTTAGTATCTATATTAGAGAGGCTGTAATAGGTTATGTTAAATAGAGAGTACTACGTCAATGATATAACACATGTTAGTATCTATATTAGAGAGACTGTAATAGGTTATGTTAAATAGAGAGTACTACGTCAATGATATAACAAATGTTAGTATCTATATTAGAGAGACTGTAATAGGTTATGTTAAATAGAGAGTACCACGTCAATGATATAACAAATGTTAGTATCTATATTAGAGAGGTTGTAATAGGTTATGTTAAATAGAGAGTACTACGTCAATGATATAACAAATGTTAGTATCTATATTAGAGAGACTGTAATAGGTTATGTTAAATAGAGAGTACTACGTCAATGATATAACAAATGTTAGTATCTATATTAGAGAGGCTGTAATAGGTTATGTTAAATAGAGAGTACTACGTCAATGATATAACAAATGTTAGTATCTATATTAGAGAGGCTGTAATAGGTTATGTTAAATAGAGAGCACTACGTCAATGATATAACAAATGTTAGTATCTATATTAGAGAGGTTGTAATAGGTTATGTTAAATAGAGAGTACTACGTCAATGATATAACAAATGTTAGTATCTATATTAGAGAGGCTGTAATAGGTTATGTTAAATAGAGAGTACTACGTCAATGATATAACAAATGTTAGTATCTATATTAGAGAGGCTGTAATAGGTTATGTTAAATAGAGAGTACTACGTCAATGATATAACAAATGTTAGTATCTATATTAGAGAGGCTGTAATAGGTTATGTTAAATAGAGAGTACTACGTCAATGATATAACAAATGTTAGTATCTATATTAGAGAGGCTGTAATAGGTTATGTTAAATAGAGAGTACTACGTCAATGATATAACAAATGTTAGTATCTATATTAGAGAGGCTGTAATAGGTTATGTTAAATAGAGAGTACTACGTCAATGATATAACAAATGTTAGTATCTATATTAGAGAGACTGTAATAGGTTATGTTAAATAGAAAGTACTACGTCAATGATATAACAAATGTTAGTATCTATATTAGAGAGACTGTAATAGGTTATGTTAAATAGAGAGTACTACGTCAATGATATAACAAATGTTAGTATCTATATTAGAGAGGCTGTAATAGGTTATGTTAAATAGAGAGTACTACGTCAATGATATAACAAATGTTAGTATCTATATTAGAGAGGATGTAATAGGTTATGTTAAATAGAGAGTACTACGTCAATGATATAACAAATGTTAGTATCTATATTAGAGAGGCTGTAATAGGTTATGTTAAATAGAGAGTACTACGTCAATGATATAACAAATGTTAGTATCTATATTAGAGAGACTGTAATAGGTTATGTTAAATAGAGAGCACTACGTCAATGATATAACAAATGTTAGTATCTATATTAGAGAGGTTGTAATATGTTATGTTAAATAGAGAGTACTACGTCAATGATATAACAAATGTTAGTATCTATATTAGAGAGGCTGTAATAGGTTATGTTAAATAGAGAGTACTACGTCAATGATATAACAAATGTTAGTATCTATATTAGAGAGACTGTAATAGGTTATGTTAAATAGAGAGCACTACGTCAATGATATAACAAATGTTAGTATCTATATTAGAGAGGTTGTAATATGTTATGTTAAATAGAGAGTACTACGTCAATGATATAACAAATGTTAGTATCTATATTAGAGAGGCTGTAATAGGTTATGTTAAATAGAGAGTACTACGTCAATGACAGAAGGGACCGACCATTTAACTTGAAGGGGGGTTATGGTTTTTTGTTTCGTTCAGAAAACACAAGAGTTAGTATATTTATTTTTTTGTCGGGCAAATCGCGAAATGTTTTTCCAGAATACAATATTAGGTTATATGACAAAAACTCTGAATCAGATTATTTTTGTTTCCTCCACCAAAATCAGATTATTTTTTTAGAAAAAAAACCATATCCCCCCCCCCCCCCCCTCCCCTCCCCAATTTCAAGTTAAATGGTCGTTCCCTAAATAGAAAGCACTACGTCAACGACATAAAAAATGTTAGTATCTATATTAGAGAAGCAGTAATGCTATTGATCTCGGTTGAGCATATAATTTACACCAAAGAATTTTTTTTCTAACGATGATTATTTCAAAGAGATCAGTTAAACCTATTAGTGTTGGCTTATCAGGGAATATTAAACTTCATATATTTGGTGTGATTATAACAGCTTGTTCTTAGAATTCAGAAGAATATATTTCAATTGAAATCGTTAAACAACGTAAAAATAATTTGAGGTAAGTTTTAAAAATATATTGTATTAAATGTATTATATTGTGAGGTAATTTTTATTTTAATATTTAATATTAAATGTATTTTTATAGATAGCTATTTCCATGTGTTCAAGATTTTCTATAATTCTTGAAATTGATTTCGTGAATTATGTTCACGATTATTGCTGGCTATTCATACCGTTTACTTTCATGCCATTCACTCTCATATCGTTCACTCTCATATCGTGCACTTTCATATTGTTCAATTTCAAATGGTTCACATTCATATCGTTCACTTTCATGTCATTCACTTTCATATCGTTCACTTTCATACCGTTCATTTTCATTCCGTTCCCTTTCATATCGTTCACTCTCATGTCGTTCACTCTCATATCGTTTACTTTCATGCCATTCACTTTCATACCGTTCACTCTCATATCCTTCACTCTCATACCGTTCAGTTTCATACCGTTCACTTTTATACCGTCCACTCTCATATCGATCACTTTCAAACTGCTCACTTTCATATCGTTCACTTTCATACCATTCATTTTCATACCGTTTACTTTTATATCGTTCCTTTTCATATCGTTCATTTTCAACCTTTTAGCTAAAAATATAAAACTACACTTTGTGCAAAACACGAATTACGCAGATATGTGTACCCATAGGGCATGTGACTGTGGGGGACCTGCAATAAATATGTACACGTGTTTTTATTTAGATGTTTCCCGTTCTGCTAAGAACAAGCAAATGAAATGACAAAGAAATTGAATATACTTTTCTGATAATTTAAAGATATTTGAATCTTGTTAAAAATCAAAAGATAATTTAATAGGAAATGGGAAAATCACAAGTTGTTACAACATCAAAATTGTGTGTGGAAAAATATATGTTATTTTCATTGAAAATTGGCTTGAAAGGAACCCTTTTGTCCGCATTAAAGGGATATAACTCCTGTAAAGACATGCAGTAGAAACATATATTTTAATGAAGCCGGAATTGTGGAAATGTGTATGTTTATTATTCCGAAAACATAATATTATTCATTTTAATGTTTAAATGGTCATCTTGATTATCATGGAAAATAATATGTATATATATCCAAGTTCTACGAAGAGTTTGAAGATACCAAAGGGGCAATCAGAATCCGTATATCGAAGAAGAACAGACAACACAATGGCCAAAAGAAAAAGTACAAAATGACAAACAACGATCTACAAAATATACATATAAAACTAAAAATCGCGTAATACGAACCCCACTAAAAACCGGGGGTGAACTCAGGTGCTCCGGAAGGGTAAGCATTTCCTGCTCCACTAGTGTCACCCGTCGTGTTAATCTAGTTACAAACTCGGTAATAAATCGTGAATGAGGAAAGGACCGGGAAGTGTTTACGACAAGTGTAAATGGCGTGTATTCACAAAATAAAGCGAGAGATCTGAAGTACGCATAAGGCACCCATCATCCTCCCCTTGAAGCTCACGCATTTTAACGATTTCAGACGATATTCTATACATGAACATTTATAATATTTACAATATTTCATTTGCATGTTTGAAAAGCAATCACAATTTGTCAATTGGTAAAGAATCAAACAGATGCCTTTTTCATGTGTACGTATTAACGTATTTACGTTAATGTTATTCCGCTGCTGATATCATACAAAGCTAGCTTTATTTATCATAAAAAGCAGAAACACCCTAATAACAAGAAACATAAGTAGGAGAAGAGGAATTTATCTTTTTTCTTCTTTAAAGCATGTACAACTTTTTTGAAATAGGAAATGTAGCGATCACTATCTGAAAATCTGTCAACATTATTATATAATATCTGAAATATAGACGTCATACAAACATTATCGGTTATTTAAGAGATAAATCATGGATGCCAGAATGTTTTTTGAGTTTTAACATGGGTTGGCGGAAATTAGTATTTTATCCCGAGCCAGAGGCGAGGGACAAAATTTACTAATATCCACCAACACATGTTAAGACACAAAACCCATTCTGGCTTCAATGAATTATTTCGATTCTGATATTCTAAGAGAACAAATACGGTAGTATACTTTGATTGGAAGACGGTAATTTATATTTACGTTTGTGGAAAATGTCGCACACAATTTATGCTGCCAAATTCGAGCAGACGATAATTCATGAACATGTACATTTACGACGGGAAAGTCAGTCACATGCACCGGCGCATGTGCTAATGAAATTATACCCAATCGATAAATCGCTCGTTTGTTTACAAAGCGAAAGAAGTACGTCATGTTAGAATGTAAAATATGCAATAATATGATCTATAAAAAAGTAGATGGCATCAAAGATGCTCAAGCTTAGTTGATATTACTGTCTGGTAGGGAAAAATGTAATCTTAGGTCAACAAACGAAACGTCATTTATGTTATAGAGGTCAAATCCACATAAAAAGGAAGACTTGAATGTATAAATGAGTAACACGACGGGTTGCTTACAAGACGGAGGAACTGCTTACCCTTCGATAGTTCACCTCCGGTTTATTTGGTGGGGACCGTGTTGCTCATATTGTTTAGCTTTTTTGTGTTGTCCCATTATGTAACGTTACCTTCTGAGTTCTGGGTTGTGATGTCCGTTACGATTTCCGAATAAAACCGATGTTCGTTTCGTCCAGTTGTTTGTAGGAGGACACATGTCTCATTTACGTTATATGTATTTGTTTGCGCATAGTGGTGTCCAACATATATTGTGTTGTGTATTTGTTTTGTTTGTCTTCGTCTTGTGTCTTGTTGCCAGTTTCTCTGGATTGTCCATTTTTGATTGCTCCTTCGGTATTCTCTAACGTTTATTTGTTTTGTTTGTCTTCGTCTTGTGTACCCTATGTTGCCAGTTTCTCTGGATTGTCCATTTTTGATTGCTCCTTCGGTATTCTCTAACGTTTATTTGTTTTGTTTGTACACTATGTTGCCAGTTTCTCTGGATTGTCCATTTTTGATTGCTCCTTCGGTATTCTCTAACGTTTATTTGTTTTGTTTGTCTTCGTCTTGTGTCTTGTTGCCAGTTTCTCTGGATTGTCCATTTTTGATTGCCCTTAACGTTTATGTAGGAAAATAGTAATAACATAAAATAATGATGCACAGTCGCATCATACATTTTATTAACCTTTAGTGCAACACGATAGATTGCGAAAAAAAAACATAAGAATAGCTCACCTTGCATGCATTTTTTATAAGCTAGACCTGTATGTTTTCATCTATAATGCATTTTCAAGTCAATCTACAAAGAACATTGTCGGAAACCAATTTGGTTTTTTTCTCGAATGATTAAGTGGCATAACCCGGAAATGATTAGTTACGGATATATCAAAAACGAAACTGACCGTTATTTTATCCTTCTAAATTATAAATTTCAGATTCTAATAAATAGTTAATGCTGGGTAACCATTAAAAACAGTACAATAAAACGACACCACGCAGAAACAAAAAATGTCGGATTTCGGAAAATCGTACGCGATCTAACTGTTGCCTCTATAGCTAGTTTTTAAATTTCAAGTCAGTAATATATTGAGTCCGAGTAAAGGCTCTGAAACCAATATCAACATATAGATGGCACAACTCGTAAAAGGCAAATATCGGATATCTCAAACTCGGAACTTGACCTGTATTTTCTCTGTCTCAAGCAAGCCTTATTTGTTTTAATTCAATGCCTAAATCTTGAAAAAGAATGTAACGGAGACCAAATGATAGCGCCACCAAAATAATTATTTCAATAAAATTATAACTAGTTGTATAATAGTCTGTCGTACAACCTAGCCCATGTTTATATTTAAAATCCATATTCGGAATTATGTTCCGTGTTGTGATATTCGTTAGTATTTCTGCAGAAATACGATGCTCGGTTCGTCTTTACCTCCAGTTGTTTGTAGGAGGGTTCATGCCTTGCTTACTTTGTTTGTGTTTGTTTCAGTATAGTGGTGTCCAACACATATTGTGTTGTGTTTTGTTTTGTTTGTCTTCGTCTTGTGTGCCCTGTGTTGCCAATTTCTCTGGATTGTCATTTTTTTTAATTGCCCTTCGATATTCTCTAACGTTTTCTATGTACAACATATCCCATGCTTATCTTTAAAATCCATCTTCGGAAATATGTTAGAGATAGTTGAAAACAATAATTGCATGTTTTCTTGTTTTAGTTTTTTTAACTCTGTTCCACACGTACATCCATTTTAGAATACACTTTTAAGCCACATCGATGGTTTAATGGTTTGAGCGTACATCTCCAGTCCGGTAGGACGTGGGTTCGAGCCCCCAGTCGGGTCAAACCAAAGACTATAAATTGATATTTGTCGCTCCAACGCTAAGCATACAGCATTAAGGAACAAGAGCAAAGAATAGTTGGCTCGAAATCAGGATAACATATCCGCCTGAAGCGAAATGTCTACCGACGGACAGAAATGTCTACCCACGGACAGAAATGTCTACCCACGGACAGTTGTTTTAGTGAGCTAGTGTTATAACGATCCAATTAAAGGTGTTGGTCTAGTACAAAGTGGGCATCATCATCATCTCATTGACAATTAAACGTGTTGGTCTAGTGCAAAGTGGGCATCATCATCATCTCATTGACAATTAAACGTGTTGGTCTAGTGCAAAGTGGGCATCATCATCATCTCATTGACAATTAAACGTGTTGGTCTAGTGCAAAGTGGGCATCATCATCATCTCATTGACAATTAAACGTGTTAGTCTAGTACAAAGTGGGCATCATCATCATCTCATTGATAATTAAACGTGTTGGTCTAGTGCAAAGTGGACATCATCATCATCTCATTGATAATTAAACGTGTTGGTCTAGTGCAAAGTGGACATCATCATCATTTCATTGACAATTAAGCGTGTTGGTCTAGTACAAAGTGGGCATCATCATCATCTCATTGACAATTAAACGTGTTGGTCTAGTACAAAATGGACATCATCATCATCTCATTGACAATTAAACGTGTTGGTCTAGTACAAAGTGGGCATCATCATCATCTCATTGACAATTAAACGTGTTGGTCTAGTACAAAATGGGCATCATCATTATCTCATTGACAATTAAACGTGTTGGTCTAGTACAAAGTGGACATCATCATCATCTCATTGACAATTAAACGTGTTGGTCTAGTACAAAATGGGCATCATCATCATCTCATTGACAATTAAACGTGTTGATCTAGTACAAAGCGGGCATCATCATCATCTCATTGACAATTAAACGTGTTGGTCTAGTACAAAGTGGACATCATCATCATCTCATTGACAATTAAACGTGTTGATCTAGTACAAAGTGGGCATCATCGTCATCTCATTGACAATTAAACGTGTTGGTCTAGTACAAAGTGGGCATCATCATCATCTCATTGACAATTAAACGTGTTGGTCTAGAACAAAATAGGCATCATCATCATCTCATTGAGAAATGGCTCATTTGGCATTAAACAAAACTCACTCACTCACTCGCTCATAATCTAGAGCTGGGTTTTCCCTTCATTCTGTAAATATCTTGGTAAGTTTATCTTTTGAGCAAAAGTTATCTCCAAATGTCAGGAGTTATTTTGACAAGTGAGTATATTCTTAATGGTCGTCTGCTGTCTTATTGATTAACAACAAGTGCAGTCTGGCCTGACCTTCTTTACTGTCTGTCAAAATTATTTATTGTGAATAAATGTTTTTATTAAGGAAGAAATCTCTGGAGAAATATCACTGTCTAAGTCACTTACAACATCATCTGTCATTTTGTCTGATTGGCTACAGAGCAAAATGTAACTTCGTTAATTAATATGTGCACCAAAGAATAAGAATGTGCATTTTGAATAGCTTGAATGAAATTTGAAAATTAATTTAAAAAAAAAGAACTACAAACAAGCAAACAAACAGAGAAGTGGACAATGTACATTATTTCATGTATTTTATAACATTAGACATTCAACATAATAAACAAAACGGATGTAGGAATGTATGCTGGGTATGAATTTGAAAAACAAATATTTCAACAAGGGAAATGTTGAAGATAATTTATATATCTGCTGAAAAACGCCAATTGAATAATATGACCTTCAAAAGTGTGAATGACAAATAAATTTTAATGGGTTTGGGCTTGGGTTTGGGTTTATGGTGTTTAACGCCATTTTAAACAATATTTCAGCTATCTCGTGGCCGTCAGTTTTATTGATGGAGGAAACCAGAGTACCGGAGAAAAACACCTCGATCTGTCGCAAGTCACTGACAAACTTCATCACATTACACAGTACACCTCGTCATGAACGGGGTTCGAACTCACAAACTTTAATGACTTTTATATGAAGCGTGAAATACAATTACAGAACTAACAATTAGAAAGCTTCCATTTGGTAAATGGAGTAGGTGATATAGGGATTTGAAAGTAAATATCCTGTTATATTAAATACTAATAATGTATATATTATTCCTCTCTTAGATTTTGGTTCATTGTTGACTATTGTTTCTTTATCGTGTCTTACGATGGCCTTGTGTACTATCTAACCCCCGTTCTTTATCGTGTCTTACGATGGCCTTGTGTACTATCTAAACCCCGTTCTTTATCGTATCTTACGATGGCCTTGTGTACTATCTAAACCCCGTTCTTTATCGTATCTTACGATGGCCTTGTGTACTATCTAAACCCCATTCTTTATCGTATCTTACGATGGCCTTGTGTATTATCTAAACCCCGTTCTTTATCGTGTCTTACGATGGCCTTGTATACTATCTAAACCTCGTTCTTTATCGTATCTTACGATGGCATTGTGTACTATCTAAACCCCGTTCTTTATCGTGTCTTACGATGGCCTTGTGTACTATCTAAACCCCGTTCTTTATCGTGTCTTACGATGGCCTTGTGTACTATCTAAACCCTGTTCTTTATCGTGTCTTACGATGGCCTTGTATACTATCTAAACCCCGTTCTTTATCGTATCTTACGATGGCATTGTGTACTATCTAAACCCCGTTCTTTATCGTGTCTTACGATGGCCTTGTGTACTATCTAAACCCTGTTCTTTATCGTGTCTTACGATGGCCTTGTGTACTATCTACGATAGCCTTGTGTACTATCTAAACCCCGTTCTTTATCGTGTCTTACGATGGCCTTGTGTACTATCTAAATCCCGTTCGTTATCGTGTCTTACGATGGCATTGTGTACTATCTAAACCCCGTTCTTGATCGTGTCTTATGATGGCATTGTGTACTATCTAAACCCCGTTCTTTATCGTGTCTTACGATGGCCTTGTGTACTATCTAAACCCCGTTCTTTATCCTGTCTTACGATGGCCTTGTGTACTATCTAAACCCCGTTCTTTATCGTGTCTTACGATGGCCTTGTGTACTATCTAAACCCCGTTCTTTATCGTGTCTTACGATGGCCTTGTGTACTATCTAAACCCCGTTCTTTATCGTGTCTTACGATGGCCTTGTGTACTATCTAAACCCTGTTCTTTATCGTGTCTTACGATGGCCTTGTATACTATCTAAACCCCGTTCTTTATCGTATCTTACGATGGCATTGTGTACTATCTAAACCCCGTTCTTTATCGTGTCTTACGATGGCCTTGTGTACTATCTAAACCCTGTTCTTTATCGTGTCTTACGATGGCCTTGTGTACTATCTACGATAGCCTTGTGTACTATCTAAACCCCGTTCTTTATCGTGTCTTACGATGGCCTTGTGTACTATCTAAATCCCGTTCGTTATCGTGTCTTACGATGGCATTGTGTACTATCTAAACCCCGTTCTTGATCGTGTCTTATGATGGCATTGTGTACTATCTAAACCCCGTTCTTTATCGTGTCTTACGATGGCCTTGTGTACTATCTAAACCCCGTTCTTTATCGTGTCTTACGATGGCCTTGTGTACTATCTAAACCCCGTTCTTTATCGTGTCTTACGATGGCCTTGTGTACTATCTAATCCCCGTTCTTTATCGTGTCTTACGATGGCCTTGTGTACTATCTAAACCCCGTTCTTTATCGTGTCTTACGATGACCTTGTGTACTATCTAAACCTCGTTCTTTATCGTGTCTTACGATGGCCTTGTGTACTATCTAAACCTCGTTCTTTATCGTGTCTTACGATGGCCTTGTGTACTATCTAAACCCCGTTCTCTCTCGTGTCTTACGATGGCCTTGTGTACTATTTAAACCCCGTGCTTTATCGCGTCTTACGATGGCCTTGTGTACTATCTAAACCCCGTTCTTTATCGTGTCTTACGATGGCCTTGTGTACTATCTAAACCCCGTTCTTTATCGTGTCTTACGATGGCCTTGTGTACTATCTAAACCCCGTTCTTTATCGTATCTTACGATGGCATTTGTGTACTATCTAACCCCCGTTCTTTATCGTGTCTTACGATGGCCTTGTGTACTATCTAAACCCCGTTCTTTATCGTGTCTTACGATGGCCTTGTGTACTATCTAAACCCCGTTCTTTATCATATCTTACGATGGCCTTGTGTACTATCTAAACCCCGTTCTTTATCGTGTCTGACGATGGCCTTGTGTACTATCTAAACCCCGTTCTTTATCGTGTCTTACGATGGCCTTGTGTACTATCTAAACCCCGTTCTTTATCGTATCTTACGATGGCCTTGTGTACTATCTAAACCCCGTTCTTTATCGTGTCTTACGATGGCCTTGTGTACTATCTAATCCCCGTTCTTTATCGTGTCTTACGATGGCCTTGTGTACTATATACGATGGCCTTGTGTACTATCTAAACCCCGTTCTTTATCGTGTCTTACGATGACCTTGTGTACTATCTAAACCCCGTTCTTTATCGTGTCTTACGATGGCCTTGTGTACTATCTAAACCCCGTTCTTTATCGTATCTTACGATGACCTTGTGTACTATCTAAACCCCGTTCTTTATCGTGTCTTACGATGGCCTTGTGTACTATCTAAACCCCGTTCTTTATCGTGTCTTACGATGGTCTTGTGTACTATATACGATGGCCTTGTGTACTATCTAAACCCCGTTCTTTATCGTGTCTTACGATGGCCTTGTGTACTATCTAAACCCCGTTCTTTATCGTGGCTTACGATGGCCTTGTGTACTATATACGATGGCCTTGTATACTATCTAAACCCCGTTCTTTATCGTGTCTTACGATGGCCTTGTGTACTATATACGATGGCCTTGTGTACTATCTAAACCCCGTTCTTTATCGTGTCTTACGATGGCCTTGTGTACTATCTAAACCCCGTTCTTTATCGTATCTTACGATGGCCTTGTGTACTTTCTACGATTGTCTTGTGTACTATCTAAACCCCGTCATTATTTATTTACGTGTCTGTACAAAGGCAGAAACGTGAGCGGCAATACATGTTTCCCTCTATAAATAATGTTTTTTCTAGTAGATTTTGAAACAATGCTGATAGTTTGGTATTTTTTTGTTTTTCATGTTATTGTATATTCTTATATTTCCGTTGATAAGCTCAAATAAACCCGAAGGATGTTTTACATGAGATAAGAAATCAATGATCAATCCTATGTCTTTATCAAACTGAATAATATATGTGCTTTGTCCTAAAACCATTATGACTGGCTTCTTCCTGTATTTATTGTAATAAAAGAATCTGTAGAAGTAACGATGCTACGACCAATATGTATGTATTTCAATGATATTTACTAAACAACGCTTGGAGGTACAAAAGAGATTATCAGAAGCCATATCTCGAAAAATGACAGACAATGCAATGGCCAAAAGAAAACGGACAAAGAGACAAACAATGACTTACTACAAAACAATGCACAGAAAACTAAAGATTGGACAACGCGAACCCCACTAAAAACAGCGGTGGACTCGGGAGCTCCCAAAGGATAAGCAGTTCCTGCTCCACTAGTGGCGCATGGTGTGTTACAACCTCGTTATTAGTCATGAATGAGGAAAGAATGGAATTGCAATTACGATAAACGGAACATATCCGTGATTATTTGTGACACAGATATTCCGTAATGGTTAACCAAGTTTGATAAAAGAACAAAAAATGAAATCAAATCGCCATTCCCAAATTCATTTGTTTTATTCAAAACGTGTTGGTATAAATAGATATATGTATACTGTTTAGATTCTAGTTGGATTTTTTACAATTCTATTTACCCTTATTCTCTCTTTTCAATGAAACAAGTTTCCCACGAAATTGCTCCAAAATATGTTTGACTTAAAACTGATGACCTTGATCTATGATTAGAATAATGGGCGTAGACAGGCGTTTCTGGAGTAACCTTCATCAGATACGGACAATATAACATGATTGATAAGCCAAGTAATTTCAAATTCTTTGGAAGCAAGAAAATCTGCTACGGTGACCTAGACCTGAGGCCGATGTTAGTCAAAATCTGCTACGGTGACCTAGACCTGAGGCCGATGTTAGTCAACATCTGCTACGGTGACCTAGACCTGAGGCCGATGTTAGTCAAAATCTGCTACGGTGACCTAGACCTGAGGCCGATGTTAGTCAAAATCTGCTACGGTGACCTAGACCTGAGGCCGATGTTAGTCAAAATCTGCTACGGTGACCTAGACCTGAGGCCGATGTTAGTCAAAATCTGCTACGGTGACCTAGACCTGAGGCCGATGTTAGTCAAAATCTGCTACGGTGACCTAGACCTGAGGCCGATGTTAGTCAAAATCTGCTACGGTCACCTAGGCCTGAGGCCGATGTTAGTCAAAATCTGCTACGGTGACCTAGACCTGAGGCCGATGTTAGTCAAAATCTGCTACGGTGACCTAGACCTGAGGCTGATGTTAGTCAAAATCTGCTACGGTGACCTAGACCTGAGGCCGATGTTAGTCAAATTCTGCTACGGTGACCTAGACCTGAGGCCGATGTTAGTCAAAATCTGCTACGGTCACCTAGGCCTGAGGCTGATGTTAGTCAAAATCTGCTACGGTGACCTAGACCTGAGGCCGATGTTAGTCAAAATCTGCTACGGTCACCTAGGCATGAGGCAGATGTTAGTCAAAATCTGCTACGGTCACCTAGGCATTAGACAGATGTTAGTCAAAATCTGCTACGGTGACCTAGACCTGAGGCCGATGTTAGTCAAAATCTGCTACGGTGACCTAGACTTGAGGCCGATGTTAGTCAAAATCTGCTACGGTGACCTAGACCTGAGGCCGATGTTAGTCAAAATCTGCTACGGTCACCTAGGCCTGAGACAGATGTTAGTCAAAATCTGCTACGGTCACCTAGACCTGAGGCAGATGTTAGTCAAAATCTGCTACGGTGACCTAGACCTGAGGCCGATGTTAGTCAAATTCTGCAACGGTGACCTAGACCTGAGGCCGATGTTAGTCAAAATCTGCTACGGTCACCTAGGCCTGAGGCAGATGTTAGTCAAAATCTGCTACGGTCACCTAGGCCTGAGGCCGATGTTAGTCAAAATCTGCTACGGTCACCTAGGCCTGAGGCCGATGTTAGTCAAAATCTGCTACGGTCACCTAGGCCTGAGGCCGATGTTAGTCAAAATCTGCTACGGTCACCTAGGCCTGAGACAGATGTTAGTCAAAATCTGCTA
This sequence comes from Bathymodiolus brooksi, assembly GCA_963680875.1. Classification (NCBI taxonomy): domain Eukaryota; kingdom Metazoa; phylum Mollusca; class Bivalvia; order Mytilida; family Modiolidae; genus Bathymodiolus; species Bathymodiolus brooksi. The sequence continues at coordinate 70,426,511 of OY804589.1, forward strand.
CGGTCACCTAGGCCTGAGACAGATGTTAGTCAAAATCTGCTACGGTCACCTAGACCTGAGGCTGATGTTAGTCAATATCTACTACGGTCACCTAGGCATGAGGCAGATGAACATTGGCTTTGATAATAATTACATTATTTACATGAACAAAGAAAACGAATTACCTGTATTCGAGATAGCAATTTCCGACTGTATATACAGTCAAACTTGCCCATGCAATCACCTCTATTCAGCAGTCACCTGTGCTAAAAGGTCACCCTTTTCTTGTCCTGTCATATAAAATTTCATATGAATTGAACCTCTTTTAAGACGTTACCTGTCTTATAAAGCCACTTTTTCTTTGTCCCAGAGGTGACCTCTTAATACAAGTTTGACTGCACAAATCAATGAGGAGAGGGTCAGTGTCTCATTATTCGGTTAAATCCCGCCACATGTTTGTGCATGTTCCATGCCAGTACCTGGATTTCCAACCTCATATGTGTTCTTCCCTTTTTATGCTCAAAACATTGAGATGAGAGGTGGTTGTTAGTTTTGTTGATATTGCTGGAAGTGTTGACCATCGCTGTTAAACGTTCTATTGACCATCACGGTAAAACTTTATTTTCACAAGGATATTCATTAGTTATAGAGCTCTGCCAAAAATGGTTCTAGCTGATATTGATCATGACTGGTGTAAATGATACTGTGAAAAAGGCAAAGTAAATCAATTTACTGGTGTCTCTTAGATAACCCCTTGCGTGCCTGTAATAATCTCTCCCTGTATTTATTGTATTGACAATGGAGATGAAAATAAGATAAATGGCAGTTAGAGGGAGCATTACTTAAATCACAATTCGTATGACCATTGAGCACATTTGAAGCATAGCATGCAAAACGAAGTGAAGAAAATCTGGAGAAATCGAAATGTTTTGTATGGAAAATTGACAATCCAGGCCTATTGGGACAATTATACAGTTATATTCTGGGATAATGATACAGACATAGAACAAGATCGGAACTTAATATGAATTAAATACAACCCACTACATATTAAGCACACAATAATACTAATCAAATAATGCAAAACACATGTTTGTGCCTGTCTGAAACCATGACATGAATTTCCAATCGCAAATGTCTTGGTCTCTTTTATGTGCAATGAGTTGAGGTGAAAGGTGGTCGAATTGTTGACCATCATTGCTTCATCTTTATCTTCCGGTTTTGAGCGTACCTCAGGCATGTTATTCCAGAAACGCGTTGAGCGCACTAAATTTGATATCTACGTTTTTATTTCATAAAACAATACATTGTATATATATTATACATCACCGTAGTAATCAGTAATCTGGAGCGAATTAGCATATGTGTGTACCCAATTTTCAAACTAACGGTGAATAATGTATGTTGAGTAGATCTACTTAGATGATAAATTTACTAACTTGAAACAATAATTAAAAGTATATGAAAAGATGTTAAATATACATATACTTCAAAACAGAAAAAAATATTTTTTTGGAACAATAAAATCATTATGTCAACAATATAAATATTGTTTTTTTTCTTTACAAAAATTGTGTTTTTTAATATATTAAATATTATTGTTTGATTACATGTTAAGAATATTCTTAATCCTAGTGTGATTATCTACTGGTATAATGATATATGATTCAATTTCTAATTATGCAATTTCTGTAAATTTAGGTCATTTCACAGGATTGTTTACTGGTATATGATATATGATGCAATTTCTGGTTATGCAATTTCTGTAAAATTACGGTTATTTCGCAGCGTCAGCGCATGATCGATTAATGTGCACTCCTGATTGGTCAACATCTATTTTAACATCCGTGGTCATGTTTCTTTGCAAACCTGTTGGCGAAAAATGTGTGTAAATTCACACGGTCAGTGCATGATCAATTAATGTACTCTTTTGATTGGTCAACATCTATTCTTAGCATACGCGGAAATTACCGCACGTACTTTTGCAAACACACTGCCGACCAATTCGGATGTTCGAAATTATATTGGAAATTTTTTAAATCCCTCCCACTTACCACCCAATTTTAATTTAGATCATTATACCAGTTATTTTCAACGGGGCACTTTTTTTGTCCCCCACCTTTGCTATTTGATGTCATTTATTCATTTGATGTTATGTAATCATTATATAATTTCAGTAATGATTGTATTATATTATGTAACAATTTTAGAAATGCAATATAATAGCCATTTCGTCAAGTCCTTGAAAATGGAAGTAAACAAATGGATCTTGTTCAATGATCAAACTAGACATGTTTTATTCGTTGTTATTTTTAGAGAAGTGTAAAAGTTTGAAGATACCAAGGGGTAATCAGAAGCCGTAATTCAAAGGACAGACAACACAATGACCAAGAGAGACCATTATACAGCAGGACGTTACTATGTTTTCTTTCTTTTAAAGTGATGTATAGTACAATTCCAATAAAAATATTTAATACCATAGTTCTACGCTTTAGATAAAACAGTGGTGCCATTAACATATGGGGTTAGGGCTATGGGCTCGGGCTATGGTGTTTAACGCCGCTTTCAACACTATTTCAGTTATATCGTGGCGGTCAGTTTTATTGGCGGAGGAAACCGGAGTACCCGGAGAAAAATACCAACCTGTTGCAAGTCACTGACAAACTTTATCAAATATTGTTGTATCGAGTTCACCTCACCATGAACGGGGTTCGAACTCGCAACGTTAATGTTGATAGGCACTGATTGCATAGGTAGTTGTAAATCCAGAGAATACCACCGACCTGTTGCAAGAGACTGGCAAACATTATCACATAATGTTGTATCGAATAAACCTCGCCATGAGGGGATTCGATATCACAACGTTAGTTATGATTGCATAGGTGGTTATAAATCCAACTACCATACCATCGCGTCCACAACGACCCCTCGCTACGCACTGCGTTGGTGGTTAGTAATGTAACGTTAAAAAAAACTTAAAGAATACGTATATTAGAGCATAATTTACCATCATCTCAACTGATTTTCTTACTAAATGGATGAAATCAGTAATATTAGCTATATATTGAGCATTTCTGGATCAATTTAATGCAGAAACAGAGGAACAACAGATATTAATAGTTGCAGCTGAAATAAAAACTACTAGTTTTCAGCAATATCGTCCGCAATGACTCAACTTTTGTATCTGTAACAGAATGACATACAAACATGATAGTAATATTATTTTCAAATAATAAACGACTTCAGTATGATTCGGTTGTCATATAACATATATTAAAACGAGATTGAGATTTTTCAAAACCTAGACGTCATCGAATAATTCAAGGGAAATCGTAAATGTGGGTCTCACTATACACGTACATTATCACTATGTTGAGTCGACGTTTTAAATAATTTCATGTCACTTACGACTTTGATTACTGGTTCCTCGCATTAGGCCTATGCTATTTACTCCATAATAACTGGTTCCTCGTATTAAGCTATAAATTTATGCCATAAAGACCATCTAATCAAATATCTCAGATGCGATAAAATAACTTTTGACTTATTGTGTTAAATGTAAGACGGTTGATGGATTCTGTGTAAATATTTTTATTGACCAAGACATATATTACTATTACCTACATATATATATATATATTATCAATTATATCAGATACAATACAAATCTATCTTGATTTGTCCGGTATGGTTCTCTATGTTAGATGGCCAATATTCGAATATATAGAAAGATACTACATTCTGTAAGCTGTATCACATTCTAGTCTCTAACACTGACAACAACCACAAATTTGTTGTTTAAGAAACTCGATGTTTGATTCTAAAGAAGAATATACCAAGTGGTCATCGAAACCCAGCTAAGGTCAGTCATTACATGATGAATTTTTTTTTAATTTAGTTTGGATGCAAATTTTTATTGCATATTTCATTGTTTAATAAATGGCAATTAGGATTGACCCAAAGATACAAGATTTAATATTGTGGTCTCCTGAACAAATTTAACAATAATAAACGTATTAAAACTTATGTAAGGGCATTTTAAATTAAAATTAGTAATAGAAAAGAAAATGACATGAAATTTCTTGATTACTTGAGAGCGACACAAATGCAAGAAATTCAGTACAGGTGAATCGAGTTCGCCTTTACTGTTATATACACGTGAATGTTTACAATACACAGAAAAAAATGGAGTTTATATAATTCAACTCTCAGCAGTGTCGTTTGATGTAATGATACCATTGTATAGTAGTATAATATTATATGTAGAATATAACCAACAGTTAGCCTGCAATATTCACTATTATTATACTTCGTATAAGTTTCTGTAGTGATATTTGGTGCTGTAACATTTTGGCATAGTACCTGGGTAATATTTTGGCATATTACCTGGAGAATTAGACACTCAGTATAATAATGATATTAATGTGGTCTTGTCCAGGTAATATGCCAAAATATTACCCAGGTCTGAGAGACATATTACCATTCGGTCGGGTAATATGTCTCTCAGACCTGGGTAATATTTTGGCATATTGTCACCCTTCGGGAATGGCCAATCGTACAGAACACGGGCGGCACCAGTAAACACTACACCAGTCAACAGCAAAGATTTATTAAACAGCAACAGGCACAAGCAACAAGGAACAGTGGTACAAAGCTACAGTTACATATCAAGCTCTCCCTCCCTCTACTCTTCCGGCGTCCTTATTTATAGTTAAAGTTATGATTACTTAATAATAATTTATCTGATGAAAAATACATATATAGCAAATAGTTCATGGCACTTCGGGTCATATGGCCCGAAGTGACATGAACTATTTTCTATATTATACTTTTTATCTAAAATAATAATGCAGGTACCGTTCCGAAACCGAATCGAAAACGAGGCAGTCCGGTCCCGGTCCATATAAAGCTATATTGACCGGCTGCGCTAACAAAGACAAATAGGGAAAATAAAAACGTAAAGTATAATATATAATAATATTAAATTGTTTTTAATGTCCAGTTCACTGTAATTATGTCTTTAAGTCTTTACTTAATCATAAATCTACTGAAATATACACATATAATAACATTAAATTGTTTGTAATGTCTAATTCACTGTAATTATGTCTTTAAGTCTCTACTTAATCATAAATCTGATGAATATACACATATAATAACATTAAATTGTTTATAAGTCCATTTCACTGTAATCACGTCCTTAAAATTATCACTATATTTACTGTCCATCTGGTCTAGAAGAAAATTATAGTCAGTTGACTTTAACATTTACTGTCCAGTGTTATAAACATCACAATTATATCCATCCAAGGTTCTGGTAATTGACTGTGTTACAATATTACCTGGACAAGACCACATTATTATATAAATGTTCGCGTAACAGATATATTATAAGGAAAATCGACAAACCTAAATATATTACTAAAGTCGCATGTGTATCCTCTCACATACCTAAAACAGTAATACGCCATTTTGAGATAAATAGCTTGAAATTTGACAAGCGAAGGAGGGGAATTAGTCATTAGTCTAATTGGGAATATGTTTGTTTGTTTGTTTGTTTATTTTTGATGGTGTTTAACGCCGCTTTCAACAATATTTCAGCTATATCGTGGCGGTCAGTTTTATTGTCGGAGGAAACCGGAGGACCCGGAGAAAACTACCGAACTGTCGCAAGTCACTGACAATCTTTATCACATAATGTTGTACACCTCACAACATCAGTGGTGATAGGCACTGATTACATAGGTAGTTGTAGATCCAACTACCATACGATCACAGCCACGAATACGAGGTAACAAAGACGAAGACATAATATTACCTAAATTATTTATTTGTTCAGAAGAGATTAAATTATTTCGCTTTAGTCGGATAAATTAGGAATGCTTTCTCATTGAAAATTAACCAGGCAGGTATCAAGATAGTAATCTGGTACTAATTTGTATATTAGAGCTTACGCTGATAACATGACCAGTCAGCGTGAATTCTGATAGATGTGTATTTATTGAATATCCTCATTAATGTCGCCATTGATTTTCTTTGATACAGTGACTATCTGTCAAAATTATAATATTACAGGTAGGTCGTTACATTCTACTGACAACTTCTTCTGAATGAGTCCTTTAATCAAAAGGGCCATGTCCACAACTGTGTTACACATAAACGTTAGAGAATACCGAAGGGGAAATAAAAAATGGATAACTCAGGGAAACTGACAAAGAAAACCAAAACAAAATCACAACACAATATGTGTTGGACACCATAATATACAAATAAACACAAACATCATAAATAATTAATGCTGTGTGCTTAGTGGAGAAGAGCAGACCAAAGAGAAAAAAGCTCGTTCTTAATACTTTCGTAATGTTTCTTTATTTTTATTTACAGGATTAAATCCTGTTCATATTCATACCCCAACTTGTTTTCAAGGACTGATGATTGTTAATTTTTTTTAATTTTTTAAATCGTATCAAAATCGAATGGAAAGGTTGATAGTGCGATCACGTGGCCATTCGATATACCTGTGTCATCTCTTATGATGTTTGTTATCTTACATGTTCTTTTAATTTATTGTATTTCTCCCAAATTTATATCGGAAAAGAAGTTTCCTTTCTGTCAAATCATTCATCGATCACGTGGCCATTCGACATACCTGTGTCATCTCTTATGATGTTTGTTATCTTACATTTTTTTTTAATTTATTGTATTTCTCCCAAATTTATATCGGAAAAGAAGTTTCCTTTCTGTCAAATCATTCATTGTAAGTTGTTTATCATGGTGATTGTTGGTACCAAGCGACACGAGTACTTGCATGGCATCCATGTTTAATATACAATTAAGAATTTAATAGCGCCCGCTTATACAATTAAATATACTAGAAAGTTAATAGTCTATTAACGTTAATTTGACGTTCGTGCAACAGAAATAATTCACTATATTACATATGGTGTGGTTTTCCTACAATTTCATTGGCTGAATCAGTCACGCAATATACAGAATATTTAATGTATTTTTCCAATGTGAAGAAACCAGACGTCTTGTTTCTATGTTTACGTATATTGACGCTATGTTTCTATTTTTACGTATATTGACGCTATGTTTCTATTTTTACGTATATTGACCGTCAATATAGCAGCTATGTTACTAAATTTAGATCCGGATATTGTCCGTTCCGGACCGCATTTACACTCCACCTGTAGTAAACAATTTTCTAGTTTTATTGTGTTCTTAAACAATAAAATAATGGTGTGTTAATATTTTATTGTCAATGACACGATAAATACATTACATATGTAATGTAAAAATTAAGGACTTTTTATTCTGTCAATATGTTAAATATGGACCTGTTAGGATTATATTGACCTCAGACTTCGTCTTCGGTCAATATAATCCTAACAGGTCCATATATAACATATTGACCACGTAAAAAGTCCATAATTGATAAATATTTAATAGTAAATTAGCTTCAATTGAGCTTTGTGCAACCCAGTCCTGAATATATCTGATATTATACCATTGTTGTAACATGAATGCATTCTTTTACTTTGGTATTTTTTATGGTTTATTTACCAGAATGTAAGCAACAGCTAAGAACTATCAAATAATACATGCAGATACAATATATTGCACACATTAAATCTGGGCTGTAGTTTTATTATTCTCAGAGAGCCATGTAATAATGAACGACCTAGATGTGATATTGCATGGCTTCATGTTATAAATCATTTATACCATGGTTTCACGAGAGCGATATAATATTTTTTTTTTTTTTTTTTTTTTTTTTTTTTAGTGATATAGTATCAATTAATTTCCTGTCAGGGATGAAGATAATAGAAGATACAGGATTTATAATATGCCAGTGCCTTTAATTAGACAGTTGATTGATTGATTGGTTGCTGTTTAAAGCCAACTTTTGCAATTTTTGACAGTTGTATTCAATGTGATGTCTGACATGCTCATGTCTTTGTTCTATTTCTCTATAAATATTTCATCTTCTGTGAACTTCTTATTTTGTTATGAATGAGTAATCTCTTTTCTGACGCAATTAATTTCATGTCGGGGATCTAGATAATAGAAGATACAGGATTTACAATATTACAGCGTCTTTAATTGGACAGTTGACGGCTTTCATTTCTTTATTGAATTTTGTTTATAAATATTTCATCTTCTGTGAACTTCTTATGTTGTTAAGAATGTGTAATATGTTTTCTGACATAAGATACATTCTTATGATTAAATGTCTGAATAGTTAAATTAATATGAGACAGGTAATCTGTTTGAAGGACGTAGTCCTAAAATTTCAATAATACGATGATCTGTACAAGTTATTATCTTTTATTTTGAATGAATTTTTTAGCCGATTTGTTATGGCTGTTCCGTTCATTTTACCTACTGTACGCCGCTCTTCCGTCGGGAGTTTCGTAGAAAGATAGAAGGAGATTTTTTTATTAGAATTTTATTTCAAGTTTATTTCGATTTTGCATAGAGTAAATAGTTAAAGAATTGGGAATTTTTCATTGAAATATATTTCTTTTGCGTTTCTAAATTATCAATTGATCTATTTTTTAAACTTCCGGTGAACAGATATTTGGCTATCAATATAGAAGGAAAAATCGGACAGCCTACCGTTATAAGGACTTCGTCCTTTATCAAGAGTATTTACCCTGGTGAGTAGAGATAATACAATCTCCTACGCCGTTGTCTGTAGTGTCTTTAATGAATGTCATTCAGTTGTCTAAGGGTACTACCTCTTAGAATCTGATTCGATTCTGTAAAAATTATAAGCTTACGTAATTCTGTGCGTGTGATGCTACATCATTGATCAACAAATTTTTATGATTAAATGTCTGAACAGTTATTTTATAAATATTATTTATTATATATTATAGCAAAAACGTAGATATCTAATTTATTGTGCGTGACGGATTTCTAGACTTATCTTCATCAGGTACGTTCCAAGGGTTTGAAAGCCAAATTATTTTAACAAAAATCTTTGGGAGCAATGAAACGAAAGGGCTTAAGGTGGTACCATACACTTCAGGTAAAATTTGATCTGCTCGTTTAATTTTCTTATTTTTTTTTTGGCAGTGTGTTTGAATATATCCACTGTAATAAATATCAAATTTTAACAAATTCCAACCAACAGAATCAGAGCTATAAATTCACTAGCCACATAGCAGCTTTTCTCTCTGTTGTTTTGATCACCGAGATGCTTGAAATCTGCATACAAACATCATATGATTAAAACGTTCAACTGATTTTAAAGAGTTATCTCCCTGTAGTGTATGTGACCACCTTAAACAGGATAACCAAATCGACTAAGTTTACATATGTCCGAGAGAGAAGAACCTTGATATTATCATGAAATATGTTGCATGACATTTATATTTTGACTGATCTCAAATTATTACTTTTTTCTTATATCTAAAATACCTTTATTGGATTGGAGGACTCACGTTGATCAAACCGATTGACTGGTCATACATAAGCAAACCTATATATTGTGTCCGGCTATCATCCCAATTTCTACCACAAGGGAGATGACTGTTGAAATGGTTGAATGGGTCGCCACTTATGCTAAAGATGATTTTTATAGTTTGCGCATTCAGTTTTAAATTTAATTTTTGAGTTGGTGAGAGGTTTTTCTGCATCGTGATACATATTTCAGAGATTACAGCTATTTAGATACTAGCTTGATGATATGATAGGCAGTTTTGTAGCATTAGCGTTAGATGTAAAAGACACTAATTTGCATAGCCAATTGTCAGTCCAACTACCATACGATGATGGCCATGTTTTAGACAAAACATCTTTCAGAGCTTACATGTGAATAAATGGAAAATAATAGAACTCGTTTTTATATTCTCAACCGCACTGGTGGTCTAATTGTAAGCGTGCTTGCCTCGAGTGTGGTAGATCGTGTGTTCGAGCCCTGGTTAGATCAAATCAAATCAAATATTATGAAATTGGTATGTGTTGCTTCTCCGCTAAGCACGCAAGTATTAAGGAGAAAGAATAAAGACTGGTTGGTTCGGAATCAGGATAATGTGTCCAAGCGTAGCTACATATCTACAAGCGGACTGTTGTCTCAGTGAGCTAGTACTTAAAACTCCAACCAATCTTGTTAACTTAGTATAATGTAAACATCATCTCATCGAGTGTAGCTTGTTCTCGTCATGATGTAGCTAAACAAAATGCTTATTTTTTGCATTAAGCAACAATCACTCATTCCCTCACTCGCTCATTCACTCTTTATATTGTTACATGTATGTAATGGTTTATATTTGGAATGTTTGTTATATATATGATATTTAGTTTGTATGTGGTGGTCGGGATCTGTTTGCCTGATTTTAGTGTGTGCTGATTGGCACCTACATTTTTGTAGGTGTGGAATCATGGGTATTTTTGAGAGTGAGGTTCGAGGAATGGAAGTTGGTGAAAACCAAATTTTTAATTTACAAACTTTGAAGTTATGTTGAGGATTATAGTTCGGTGTCGGCATTTTGTGTGTTGTGGAAATAATTAACATTTATTGTGAAGCTGTTGGAATCAACATTTTAGTGAATTTAACATTACTTGGAATTATTGTGGTGAAGTTTGCGAACTGCTGAATTCTAGTAATTATATTAAATTAACATTCACTGCTTTCACATGGACAATTTAGGATTTGGAAACATTGACAATGATGTTGAATGCCAGGTATTGTAAATTTTTAGACATTACAATATTATTTGTGTAAAATACTTATTTGTAAAAATCAAAGATAATAATTTGTATATAATAAAAATTATTGTGATTAATTGACAAATCTCTTGGCTATTTTCCTGTCCAGTCCATAACAATATTCATTAAATAATGGCTATAAATGTGTGTCAACTTATTCGTTGTTTCCTCTTCGTATGCGGCGAATTATAGCGATGATTAGATATATCATGGTTATAAGGCGATTGTTCTAACTTTTTTTTTATTGCTTTTGGAACATTTCAAATGAATGTCGTCTAACTATGATCAATGTCCCTAAAAACATTTTTTTTTATATATGCTTATTTTCTGATGTATACATTCTTCAAAAAAGCATGAAGACTTTAAAAAAAAGAAATGCCTTTCATATTTCACGAGTCGTGCCCTTTATGCTACATCCATATCCGTAAATCTGGAGATCTGGTCTCCCTGAAATACCCCAGTATATCCTAATTGTATTTATGCTGGTCTTAATCTTAATCGGACGTTTCAAGGACTCATATGTACAAATGTATGACGTAAAGTAACAGTTTGAAATGAATTAAAAAATAATGGATGCTCTTTGTCAAGTGTAGAATTCTGCAGCTCTCTAAATATAGTAAGTTTTACATTACAAACTAGAAAAATCAGTCAATGTGACGTCGTTGTACCGATCAATCGTTAGTTTTATGAGTACTGTTTTGCAGATAATTGCTTGCCATTTTGTCCGGTTTCTTTTCACCATTATACTGTCTGTCCTACTTCGATAACTTCTTTGGCATCTTCAAACCTTTCTTACATAAATAGATCCATAATTCCATTCATGATAATATTGAATACCGAGATATTTTTATCTGCAAACGACCAAGTGTGAATTGGCATTATAAAATACAATCGTAAGTGCATGACACAATTCAATACCAGACATATTAGTAATTCTTCAAAATATATTTTCTTTGAAAACAACAATAGACAAATGCTTAACGTCTGGGTATACCAGTTTTTAATTTGGTATGGACATGTCCGATCATAGTCCGCCAATTTAATTAAGATAAGACCTATTATCATCTATGATAATTATTTAAATCTGAGGTACATTGTTAATGTTATATTCTAAGCAATGAAGCATAAAAATGAGGTTATTCGTGGATTCAAGCCCCGGTCGGGTCAAACCAAAGGCTATTAAATATTAGAAGGTGAGGAGGTAAACGATGCCACCCATGTCAAATGCCAACCCATTTGGCTAAACCCAAGCATAAAAATTAATGGAAAAGTTGTGCTAAATGAAAAATGGCAAGAAAAGGGATTTTTTTTCATAAATGATATTATGAAAACAAATGGTAATGCATTAATGTCTGTGGAGGAGCTTGATTTGAAATATCAAATTACAAATACATGTATGTTCTACAATAGTTTATTAAGTTGCTTCCCGAGATTTTGGAAACGCCACATTCAAAATAGTGCAAGTCTGTGACTGGGTCCAACATGGAACAATTTGATCAAATTAGAAATTGTATTAAGCCATGTAAAACTTTTTATAAGATAATTTTGAAAAAATATACTGAAAGACCAATAAATTCTCAAAATAAATGGGGAAAATCTGTTGAATATTAAAGAAGTAAATTGGGAATTTGTTTACATTTTATCAAATGACTGTACTCTTGATAATACATTGAAATTTTTTCAATACAAGCTTCTCCACAGAACCATCCCAACAAATACATTTTTTGTATAAATGTAGGCTAGTTGAAACAGAATTGTGTGTTTTTTTGTGGAGAGACTATCGAGACCATTCTGCACCTCTTCTATGATTGCAACTTAGTAAATAACATCTGGCTTAAAATATATAAGCAATTGCAGATCAGGTGTGAGGTCTCTCGGGTCTCTACAGGAGAGAAATACTCCTAGGAATTGAACATGTAGATTACTTGTATATAAATTCAATTCTGCTAATTACAAAATACTATATTTATTCCTGTAAATTCAAAAAAGTAGTTCCTTCTTTCTCGGGAGTAATATCTTTGCTCAGGCACAAATATAAAATAAAAAAAAAATCTGCATCAATGCTGCCTCCTGCAGAGAGACAGAGAGTTCGAGATAGATGGCAAGAAATATTACTTTTCATGGGTAAGGATTAAGAGACAGCATGGGGATGGGGGGGGGGGGATGGGGGGGGGGGGGGTGGCAAAATATGTTGTTGTGTTCTTTGTTTATTACATATATTGACGTACAACATTATTGATGTATGGTATAGTTAAAAGAAAAAAAGACTTCTTTTGCATGATCAAACTGTATACATATATATTTATTATGTAGACATGAACATGATGTATGTAAATTGTGAATTAGGCAACAATAAAAAGTAAAATTACACAAAATGCTATTAAATAGGTATTTGCAGCGTCTCCGCTAAGGGGTAATGGCAAAGACTGGCTGATTCGGAATGAAGATAATGCATTCGAGTGGAGAGACATAATTATCCACGAACTGTTGTTTCAGTGAGCTTGAGCTACAAAGATCCAACTAAACGTATTGGTCTATTGCAAAACGGATCTCATCATTGTAGTACACCAACATGCTTAATTTGATTTTATAGCGCTAGTTTACTGAAACAAAAGTTGCTCCACTCGGACACACATTATCATGATAATTATCTAACCAATCTTTGTTCATACTCCATAAAGCTGCGTGTTCAGCGGAGACCCATCTAATACCAATATTGCAGTCTTTGGTTTGATGGGGAATGGAACACACAATCGACCGTACTTGATGAGAGAACGCTTGCTGTTATATCACCGATGTGGTATCAAAATCAAATGACTGAAGTTTCGAAAAGAAAGTCTAAACAATGATGGTCATCAATTCCACCAATATCAACAAAATCAACAATCACCTCTCATCTAATCTGAACTCACTGAACACAAATAAAAACCATATGCTATTGGAAATCCAGGTCCTAGACATGGGTTGGGATACAACCGATTAATATGACCCCAACCCTCTTGTTTGATAACTGGTTCTCCAACCCAAAACATATACAAGCAAACAATAAAAGTCCTACACATATTCTCTATTCTTTTACACCCCATAAAACCACATACTACCACAAAAATTAATGACAACATATATAGCAGGGTCAATTAATGTTCTTAGTTAACTGACTACTAGATAGGAAGGTAAATTATGTTTGATAAAAACCATTACTCATTGGACAAAAATAGAATAACTAATACCTCTAACACACTTAATATTTAAAGAAACAAGATCAGAGTTACGGGATACAAGATATAATGTATCGGTAGGTACAGATTCATTGAATGATACCAAACGAGCGACCCTACATCACATTCGCTTCCCTATCTTTACAGGGGCGGATCCAGCGGGGTGGTGGGGGGGGTCGGGGGGGGGGGGGGGGTGGGAGTTGCACGCGCGCGTCCCCCCTAAAATTGGTAAAAAAATGATTTTTTGGCGTAATTTTTTTAAGTGTGCCCCCCTAACTTGAAATCCTGGATCCGCCCCTGCTTTATATATGATATTGTTAATCTCTTGCCTGTACTATATACATTGAGTAATTACAAACGTAGATATCATCGAGACATATAGAAAATATCACATGGTTACATGTCATTTTCAATATCACACCTTTATCAACCGATCGATCGAGGACTTGTATTGACGTTTCGGGTTGATAAAGGTGTGATATTGAAAAAAGTCATGTCATATACAATTTTATCGTTGTCCTAAAACAGACGAAGATACGTGTCGAGGTCACTGATATCGATATTATCATGGGTAATTGATACTAAGCATATGTGATAAATAAAGTATGGTCGACATGATAATATATGTACTTAATCAAAACAATAGATAATAAAAGTTGATTATAATTAAAGCTTACGTTAGCCGTTCTAATAAAAGTGTACTCTAGTACAAAAGGAGTTCTAAGGTGTAAAACCACCAATTCATTTCTTTAAGTTTTTCTAATAGATTTGTGTTTTTCGCGTCTACCTGACCATTTCGTCTGAAACTTAACCTTTCCAACACCAATTTTTGAAATGTACATGATTCTTCTACGTTCTGTCAAAATAGCATTGAATGTTTAAAATCTTGCAGTGAAATGCCATGCCATGCACTGGGACATCCCCTACTCTAATAATAGCAACGTGATTCCCGACATTTCAGTATTAATAGGCCATGTATCAAGACCTCCGGAAAGGAATAAAATACAACTATATGCAACTAAATTTGGGCTCAAAATATTCCTTATATATTGACCTTCAATAATCATTTTCAAAATACAACCAAGCGAAATGAACTTTTTTCTTTAAAAGGGACTACATTTGTATATGTTCTAAGCTCTGATGGCTGAATTAGTGGTTTGACACCTTCTAATAGAAGTATACTTTAGTACAAGAGGTTTTCTCTTTAGTGCAACAAATGCTCTGATAAATGTGTACTTTAGTGCAAGAGGTGTTCTAATAAAGTGTACTTTTGTTCAAGAGGTGTTGTACTAAAAATGTACTTTAGTACAAGAGGTGTTCTAATAAAAGGGTACTTTAGTACAAGAGATGTTCTAATAAAAGGGTACTTTAGTACAAGAGATGTTCTAATAAAAAGGTACTTTAGTACATGAGGTGTTCTAATAAAAGGGTACTTTAGTACAAGAGGTGTTCTAATAAAGTGTACTTTTGTTCAAGAGGTGTTGTACTAAAAATGTACTTTAGTACAAGAGGTGTTCTAATAAAAGGGTACTTTAGTACAAGAGATGTTCTAATAAAAGGGTACTTTAGTACAAGAGATGTTCTAATAAAAAGGTACTTTAGTACAAGAGGTGTTCTAATATAAAGGTACTTTAGTACAAGAGGTGTTCTAATAAAGTGTACTTTAGTACATGAGGTGTTCTAATAAAAAGGTACTTTAGTGCAAGAGGTGTTCTAATAAAAAGGTACTTTAGTACAAGAGGTGTTCTAATAAAGAGGTACTTTAGTACAAGAGGTGTTCTAATAAAGTGTACTTTAGTACATGAGGTGTTCTAATAAAAAGGTACTTTAGTACAAGAGGTGTTCTAATAAAAAGGTACTTTAGTACAAGAGGTGTTCTAATAAAAAGGTACTTTAGTACAAGAAGTGTTCTAATAAAAAGGTACTTTAGTACAAGAGGTGTTCTAATAAAAATGTACTTTAGTACAAGAGGTGTTCTAATAAAAAGGTACTTTAGTACAAGAGGTGTTCTAATAAAAGTGTACTTTAGTACATGAGGTGTTCTAATAAAAAGGTACTTTAGTACAAGAGGTGTTCTAATAAAAAGGTACTTTAGTACAAGAGGTGTTCTAATAAAAAGGTACTTTAATACAAGAGGTGTTCTAATAAAAAGGTACTTTTGTACAAGAGGTGTTCTAATAAAAAGGTATTTTAGTACAAGAAGTGTTCTAATAAAGTGTACTTTAGTACATCAGGTGTTCTAATAAAAAGGTACTTTAGTACAAGAGGTGTTCTAATAAAAAGGTACTTTAGTACAAGAGGTGTTCTAATATGAAAAGGTACTTTAGTACAAGAGGTGTTCTAATAAAAAGGTACTTTAGTACAAGAGGTGTTCTAATAAAGAGGTATTTTAGTACAAGAGGTGTTCTAATAAAGTGTACTTTAGTACATGAGGTGTTCTAATAAAAAGGGTACTTTATTACAAGAGGTGTTCTAATAAAAAGGTACTTTAGTACAAGAGGTGTTCTAATAAAAGGGTACTTTTGTACAAGAGGTGTTCTAATAAAAAGGTACTTTAGTGCAAGAGGTGTTCTAATAAAGAGGTCCTTTAGTAGAAGAGGTGTTCTAATAAAAAGGTACTTTAGTACAAGAGGTGTTCTAATAAAAATGTACTTTAGTACAAGAGGTGTTCTAATAAAAAGGTACTGTAGTACAAGAGGTGTTCTAATAAAAATGTACTTTAGTACAAGAGGTGTTCTAATAAAAAGGTACTTTAGTACAAGAGGTGTTCTACTAAAAAGGTACTTTAGTACAAGAGGTGTTCTAATAAAAAGGTACTTTAGTACAAGAGGTGTTCTAATATAGAGGTATTTTAGTACAAGAGGTGTTCTAATAAAGTGTACTTTAGTACATGAGGTGTTCTAATAAAAAGGTACTTTAGTACAAGAGGTGTTCTAATAAAAAGGTACTTTAGTACAAGAGGTGTTCTAATAAAAGGGTACTTTTGTACAAGAGGTGTTCTAATAAAAAGGTACTTTAGTACAAGAGGTGTTCTAATAAAAAGGTACTTTAGTACAAGAGGTGTTCTAATAAAGAGGTCCTTTAGTAGAAGAGGTGTTCTAATAAAAAGGTACTTTAGTACAAGAGGTGTTCTAATAAAAATATACTTTAGTACAAGAGGTGTTCTAATAAAAAGGTACTGTAGTACAAGAGGTGTTCTAATAAAAATGTACTTTAGTACAAGAGGTGTTCTAATAAAAAGGTACTTTAGTACAAGAGGTGTTCTACTAAAAAGGTACTTTAGTACAAGAGGCGTTATAATAAAGAGGTACTTTAGTACAAGAGGTGTTCTAATAAAGTGTACTTTAGTACATGAGGTGTTCTAATGAAAAGGTACTTTAGTGCAAGAGATGTTCTAATAAAAAGGTACTTTAGTACAAGAGGTGTTTTAATAAAAGGGTACTTTAGTACAAGAAGTGTTCTAATAAAAAGGTACTTTAGTACAAGAGGTGTTTTAATAAAGAGGTCCTTTAGTACAAGAGGTGTTCTAATAAAAAAGTACTTTAGTACAAGAGGTGTTCTAATAAAAAAGTACTTTAGTACAAGAGGTGTTCTAATAAAAAGGTACTTTAGTACAAGAGGTGTTCTAATAAAAATGTACTTTAGTACAAGAGGTGTTCTAATAAAAAGGTACTTTAGTACAAGAGGTGTTCTAATGAAAGTGTACTTTAGTACATGAGGTGTTCTAATAAAAAGGTACTTTAGTACAAGAGGTGTTCTAATAAAAAGGTACTTTAGTACAAGAGGTGTTCTAATAAAAAGGTACTTTAGTACAAGAGGTGTTCTAATAAAAAAGGTACTTTAGTACAAGAGGTGTTCTAATAAAAAGGTACTTTAGTACAAGAGGTGTTCTAATAAAGAGGTATTTTAGTACAAGAGGTGTTCTAATAAAGTGTACTTTAGTACAAGATGTGTTCTAATAAAAAGGTACTTTTGTACAAGAGGTGTTCTAATAAAAAGGTACTTTAGTACAAGAGGTGTTCTAATAAAGAGATCCTTTAGTAGAAGAGGTGTTCTAATGAAAAGGTACTTTAGTACAAGAGGTGTTCTAATAAAAATGTACTTTAGTACAAGAGGTGTTCTAATAAAAAGGTACTGTAGTACAAGAGGTGTTCTAATAAAAATGTACTTTAGTACAAGAGGTGTTCTACTAAAGAGGTACTTTAGTACAAGAGGTGTTCTAATAAAGAGGTACTTTAGTACAAGAGGTGTTCTAATAAAGTGTACTTTAGTACATGAGGTGTTCTAATAAAAAGGTACTTTAGTACAAGAGGTGTTCTAATAAAAAGGTACTTTAGTACAAGAGGTGTTCTAATAAAAGGGTACTTTAGTACAAGAGGTGTTCTAATAAAAAGGTACTTTAGTACAAGAGGTGTTCTAATAAAAATGTACTTTAGTACAAGAGGTGTTCTAATGAAAAGGTACTGTAGTACAAGAGGTGTTCTAATAAAAATGTACTTTAGTACAAGAGGTGTTCTAATAAAAAGGTACTTTAGTACAAGAGGTGTTCTAATAAAAGGGTACTTTAGTACAAGAGGTGTTCTAATAAAAAGGTCCTTTAGCACAAGAGGTGTTCTAATAAAGAGGTCCTTTAGTACAAGAGGTGTTCTAATAAAAATGTACTTTAGTACAAGAGGTGTTCTAATAAAAAGGTACTTTAGTACAAGAGGTGTTCTAATAAAAGTGTACTTTAGTACAAGAGGTGTTCTAATAAAAAGGTACTTTAGTACAAGAGGTGTTCTAATAAAGTGTACTTTAGTACATGAGGTGTTCTAATAAAAAGGTACTTTAGTACAAGAGGTGTTCTAATTAAAGGTACTTTAGTACACGAGGTGTTCTAATAAAAAGGTACTTTAGTACAAGAGGTGTTCTAATAAAAAGGTACTTTAGTACAAGAGGTGTTCTAATAAAGAGGTCCTTTAGTACAAGAGGTGTTCTAATAAAAGGGTACTTTAGTACAAGAGGTGTTCTAATAAAAAGGTTCTTTAGAAAAATAGGATTTCTAATGAAAGTGTACTGTAGTACCAGAATCGTTCCAATACAAGCGTAATTTAGTGCAATAAGCATTCGCATACAAGTGTACTTTATTGCAAGATGCGCTTTCGAAAAGTATACGTTCACTTTGGACAAAAATAATATTTGTCCATTTGGTTTCAGGAGCTTCTTTAAGAAATATCAAAATTATTAGATTTTTTTTATCCTATGTCTGAACTTGTTATTAACATCTCAGGATGATAGTTATTTTACGATTTCGTATTTATTTTTATACCACCACATTTCGTACTGTACATCATTCCAAAATTTAAAGGTATTAAAACGAATGCCTTGGTTGTATGAGGGGCCAACATGTTATATATTACAAACCCTGCAATCAAAATATTTTAAATATTCTTCACGATGTGATATAGACTCATATTAGCCTCTGATTTATTTTATTTCTATTTTTACTCTATTAAACAGTCTGAAGCCTCAGGACAAATTATTGAATACAAAATTTCAATTGCGGATGTCTTCAGTGTAAGGCTGTAAATCTATTTCCCTTCCTTTGTCTCGTTTTCCATAACATGTAATGCCCTCTATTGCACGGCACCTGGTTAATCCTGTAGGACTATTATGTGATAAAACATCAAATTATCTACTGTTACTGTTTTAGATTTTTAAATATGAATCATATCATACTTGAGTTCACCCCCAGTTTTTAGTGGGGTTCGTGTTACTCGATCTTTAGTTTTATATGTATGTTTTGTAGATCGTTGTTTGTCCTTTTGTACTTTTTCTTATGGCCATTGTGTTGTCTGTTCTTTTTCGATTTACGGATTCTGATTACCTCCCTTTGGTATCTTCAAACTCTTCCATTTCATTTGCAGTAACAATATGTACACATTTTTGCTTACAGATATCTTGAACAATGACTATAGGAGTTAACATATCAGAGGAAGGACTGGAAGCCATAAACTGCACGAACCGTATATCAGAGGAAGGACTGGAAGCCATAAACTGCACGAACCGTGGAGTGTTTATAAATTTTCCGGTAAGTATTGTATGTATTTTTGTACTGATTCAACTGAAGAGATTGACTTTTATTTTTGCTTAAAATGAACGTACAAAATCCCTAAAACTCCGAGCAAAAATAATATTCGAATTTTCGTGTATTGTTTTGTTATTATTATTATTTTTTATGTTTTCCAGACACCTTTTTACGCTTGTCAATTTATTGACTGTGTTTTCATATAAAAAGCTGTATTGGTTATTAATAATACATTACACCAATTGTCGTGGGTTTTTTCTCTGCTGATGGGGTCGTCATGTTTCCTCCACCAATAAACCAACCAATCGTCTGTTGACATTGCCAAACCACGAAATGTAATGCATTGCGAAAAACATATGTATCACTATATGCAGTTAATGCATTCATATCAGGTGAACATCTGACGTTGTGAACCCGAGAGTTTTAGCCCGAGAGAGAAAGACTTCTCGGGTGTTGACAACTTGATGTTCACCTCATATGAAGGCAATATATGTTTTATTATACCGGAACTACTCGAAGATGCTTAAAACTTGTCTGAGTTTTTTTTCGTTGTAGACAACAAAATAATTTCCGGTATAGAAAACAAAATTATGGAACCGAATGAATGAGAGACAAAACTATTTTAAAATTTGATAATTATGGATATTTACTTTTCAGGAAAGACATAATGATATTATTATACTGAGCTAGGCCTAAATGGAAAATACCCAATAAGTAATTTAACGTGCAGGTACGCACCAAATTCAAACAGTTATTTTACACCAAGTGCATATTCCTTAACAGTTATTAGCTCTAAGTGCAGCTGAAATATTGTTAAAACTGACAGTCAACGTATAGCAGAAATATTGTTAATACTGACAGTCAACGTATAACTGAAATATTGTTAAAACTGACAGTCAACGTATAACTGAAATATTGCTAAAGCTGACAGTCAACGTATAACTGAAATATTGCTAAAACTAACGGTCAACGTATAACTGAAATATTGTTAAAGCTAACAGTCAACGTATAACTGAAATATTGTTAAAACTAACGGTCAACGTATAACTGAAATATTGTTAAAGCTAACAGTCAACGTATAACTTAAATATTGTTAAAACTGACAGTCAACGTATAACTTAAATATTGTTAAAACTGACAGTCAACGTATAACTTAAATATTGTTAAAACTGACAGTCAATAGACATCTGAAATACTGTTAGAGATTGACAGTTCTAGATATAACTGAAATGTTTTTAAAACTGTCAGTCAACATATAACAAAAATATTATCAAAGCTGATAGTCAACATATAACTGAAATATTGGTAAAGCTGACAGCTGCAATATATATGTAGCAATCAAGACAACAAGCGAATGCTTTAATAAATGGATTTCTTTCACATGGCTACTTTATTCAAATTGAAATATTGTCTAGCAGTCTTTGATAAGGTTACGTCAGATAAATCCTCGAATCACCTGCTATAATAATGTGTACTGTCACATCCCGTTGATAATAACGTTCTCTATTTAATAGAAATGTTACTGAATTTGTAATCGTTTATTGATATTACATTTGAAACAGATGATTATTTTAACATTGACAATACAAAACAGCAGAGGACGCCGGAAATGTCAATATTCTTATGTTTTTGCTTACATCTAGACTGGTGGTTTTTCTTAACGTTTGCTTTTTTTTACTTCTAGTTTGTTGATTTTTCTTATCGTTTGTTTTTTACTTCTAGATTGTTGATTTTTCTTATCGTTTGTTTTTAACTTCTAGATTGTTAATTTTCCTTATCGTTTGTTTTTTACTTCTAGTTTGTTGATTTTTCTTATCGTTTGTTTTTTACTTCTAGATTGTTGATTTTTCTTATCGTTTGTTTTTAGCTTCTAGATTGTTAATTTTTCTTATCGTTTGTTTTTTTTCTTCTAGTTTTGTTGATTTTTCTTATCGTTTGTTTTTTTTATTTCTAGATTGTTGCTTTTTCTTATCGTTTGTTTTCTACTTCTAGATTGTTGCTTTTTGTTATCGTTTGTTTTTTACTTCTAGTTTGTTGATTTGAATTTTTGTGACTTGAGGAAAACTTTATGTCCGTAAATATGTACATTTTGTGGATCCGTGCAACAATCAGTACAAATATAGTGACATATATTATATTTCTTTCTTTCTTGTATTCAGCTCTAAATACTGTAAAAACAAATGTTTGTAATGCATGAAGCATAAATCAATGAACAAAAACAAATACTAAACAAAGCAACAACAAAACAACAACAAAAACAAAATAAAAACAAAACAAAAGTAAAAAAAAACAAAATGTCTTAAATAAACGCTAGGGAATACCGAAGGAGCATTCAAAAATGGACTATCCACAGAAAGTGGCAACATGGGGTACACAATATGAAGGAAAACAAAACAAACACAAAACACTATATGTGTTGGACATCACTAAACGTAAACAAGCACAAATGAGGTAAATAAGACATGGGCCTTCCTACAGACAACTGGAGGTAAAGACGAACTGAACATCGTTTTAATGCAGAAATCGTAACGGACATCACAACACGGGACTCATCTTACCAATAGGCAAATAAAACTAGTTTAATTCTGTCACTTTTGCCTGTATCAATCAAGGGTGGTGAGCAGTCATATGTATAATATAATTTAAGCATATTTTATTGTCGAAATAATGACAAAACGAACAGACACAAGTTGATTTTTACTTAGTGTGGTTTTCTCCATATAATTACAATATATAATACGATATGTAGTATTACTACATAATTTTGCTACAAATTAAACGTGTGTTAGGGGGTATCGATTTTGCCTGTATTTCTACGAATTTCCGATTTAATTTTGGAAATTGTTCTGACAATGTGGTATCTTTTTTTTTGTTTAAGGAATATTTGAAATTTGTGCACATGTTATACGATATAACCTGGTTTGGGGCAGCTTACGCTTAATAAACCGCTAAGCGGTTTAAGAAAAGGGAAAACTGTTCCAAACCAGGTTATGCAAGTATAACCTGTTCAAAATGTTCAAATATTCCTTATAATGGAAATTTTACAACAAAATTTCATGATTCCTCAATTTTAATTACGATTATTTCATGTGACTATTTGAATATGTTGATGACGTCACAATATCAACCCCGGTTATCAAGCATAACCAAAATGTTCTCCAAGCGGATCAGCCAATCAGATTGCAGTTTTCAAATCAAATTAAATTATTTTTGTTTATCATTTTCTGTCTTAATATAATAACTCAATCCGTCATTTTCAGACTGAATGGGAGATTGCTAAATGGATCAGATGTACAGAATTCGTAATTACTGTGGTATTGAATTTCGTGTTAATAACACTATTACAACGTAAAAGGAAATCGTCCAATTTAGTTTACTTCGTTTTTCATCTAGCAATATCAGGTAAATGCTTACTCTACTTTCTACTATGCTGTAAATAACCGTTAGAGAATATCGAAGCGGCAATAAAAAAATGGACAATCCAGAGAAACTGGCAACAACAGGTCACACAAGATGAATAAAAACAAAACAAAAACACAACACAATATGTGTTGGACACCACTATACGCAAACAAACACAAATAACGCAAAAAGAACAAACAACTAGAAGCAAAGATGAACCGAACATTTGTTTTTGCGCAATTCTTAACGGACATCACAATACGGAATTCAGAACGTAAGGACACATAATAGGACAACACAAAAAACTAAAAAGATTAGCAACACGAACCCTACCAGAAACCGGAGGTGAACTCAGGGGTTCCCGAAAGGTAAGCAGTTCCTACTTCTAATAAAGCACTCTCCGTGTTACTCATATATACAGTGATAAGGGTAATAACAAAATTACCGAACTCCGAACAATCTTACAAAGGGAAAGTCAAAACTCATAATTATATAAACAGACAAAATCAGTCAACAACCGGAAAACTGTGAAAACCGTAATGACCCTGACTTGGTACAGGCATTTCTAAAGAAATGGTGGGTTGAATCAGATTTTAAGGCAAGAAAGAAAACATCTACGTAAGAAGTAAGTTCATTATTATTCGTGGTGGACCAATTTTCGTAGAATTCATGGACCAAATCAAAGCACTAAATTTACAATACAATGAATATGTGTCACTATGTCATACATACATTTTGCATAAATTAATGTATGTCGTAAGTTACACCCTGGAATAAAAGCAAAGGCTGGTTGGCTCACGGAATCAGGATAATGTGCCCACTTGGAGCGACATGTCTACCTGCGGACTGCTGCTTCAGTCAACTAGCGCTATTAGAATCCAACTACGAGTGTTGGTTTAGAACAATGCATACATCATCATTATCTCATCAAAATGTAATTTTCTCTCGCTAATATACAGCTGACAAATATCTAAGTTGGCGTTTAACAACAATCACCCACTTACTCACTGTTTGGTTTTCTTCCATATTTAGCAACCAGCGAACATAAAATGGCCAAATAAAATGCATACGACCGCGATCAATTTGCGTACAAACACAACAATAGTTTGAAGATACCAAAGGGGTAATCAGAATACAATGGCCAAAAGAAAAAGAACAATCAATGATCTACAAAACCCCACTCTAAACTGGGTGTGAATTCAGGTCCTGAAGGGTAAGCAGTTCCTGCTCCGCATGTGGCATCCGTCGTGGATATTGCTATGTATAAATACTGTTATTTTTTTTCCAGATCTGGCTGTTGCTTTATTTCATATTCTTCCATTGTCAATCGGCCATTTTACCAGAAGTTGGTCTTTAGGACTTATTGTATGTAAACTACAATTTTATATTAGTGACGTTGCTCTTTATTCTTCGACCTATCTCATAATGACCATATCAATAGACAGATTGTTATGTATTGTGAATCCCATGGGAATCATGCGTAAAATGAAGACCTTTAGAGTAGGTATGGTTGCTGGACCATGGATCTTGTCACTGATTATTAATGTACCTTTGTTAATCTGGACCACAGTAGTAACAGGATGTGGCTCACAGATATGTACACCAGATCTAAGAGGAGTACGAGAGGTTTGTATTGAACAAAGCTGCAATGCGAATTAGTGGGAACAGCACAACAATATTACAATCAGGAAAAATACCCTTCTAGAATGGGGTTCGTGTTGCTCGATCTTTAGTTTTTGTGCAACGTTTTTTAGATTGTTTGTTCATTTGTTCTTTTTTCTTTGGCTATCGTGTTGTCTGTTCTTTGGCTATTGTGTTGTCTGTTCTTTGACTATTGTGTTGTCTGTTCTTTGGCTATTGTGTTGTCTGTTCTTTGACTATTGTGTTGTCTGTTCTTTGGCTATTGTGTTGTCTGTTCTTTTGCTATTGTGTTGTCTGTTCTTTTGCTATTGTGTTGTCTGTTCTTTGGCTATTGTGTTTTCTGTTCTTTGGCTATTGTGTTTTCTGTTCTTTGGCTATTGTGTTGTCTGTTCTTTGAATATTGTGTTGTCTGTTCTTTGACTATTGTGTGGTCTGTTCTTTGACTATTGTGTTGTCTGTTCTTTGGCTATTGTGTTGTCTGTTCTTTGGCTATTGTGTTGTTTGTCCTTCAATTTACGGATTCTTTTACATCTACCAAGCTCTTCTTTGTTCACTATCTGATTTTTCTTGTATTTGTGATATTTCTCGTAATTTTTCTTTAGTTTTCTGTGAATTGTTTTGTTGCCCATTTCTATCTTTTAACTATTTTTCTTTTGGTCATTTGACTGGTGTTAGGGTTATAGTCTTCAATGCCACTTTCAATAATATTTCAGCTATATCGAGACGGTCATTTTTATTGATGGGAGAAACAGGAGTACCTGGAGAAAACCACCGACCTGCCGCAGATCACTGACACACTTTATGATAATGTTGTTCGATTTTGATGAAATTTTTACCAACAGAAGCGAGAACGTACGTCGTTTTCTGTGAATATTTTAAAATATTTTTTGGGAGCACAGATTTTAAATGTTCATGATTTAAACACAAACTTAAATTATTTGTCTTCAAATGTACTATCATTGTATTTTGTTTTTAGTTTTGTGTTTAAATCGTGAACTCATAAAAATTAAAGATTATAAATTTATGCTAAAATTACAGTGTAAAACTACATTTAACTCTGTTTTCGTTGGTAAAAAAATCATCAAAATCGAACAAGAGTCTACTTTGGAATAATGTTTTTAAAAAATGTGGTTTTACGTGAAATATATAGTAAAAAATCACAGTGACCGAATACTTTTGGCACGTCTCTGTAGCGTGAATAAAAGATTCTTTTACCACCTTCTCATAACGATGAAATAAAACAGACTTATTACACTGGATCAACTTATATTATTAAATGCACTGTATTAACGGAAAAGTGCCTGCTTTTATTACCAGTTAAGGTGTCTACTCTCTGAATATAATTGTAAAACCACCATAATATTTTTCATAATGCAATTAAATAGACTGCTAGACAATCAAGGAATTGCTAACAATATAAAACACTGTGTTTTAATAGTGTAGCTATTACATAGTGGAAATAAAACAATGGGTATAACCTAATAGAAAAGTTTCTTTTGGCAATTTTATTACATAATCTACTAATTTAAATATAGAAAATTTACATCTGTGTTGGACTAAATTATATGATATGACTTAGAGCCTCTATCCTATAATGAATCACTCTAACATTGCTGAATTATGTTATGAGACAAAACAGTAGTTTATTGCTTGTTATCAAATCATTTTTGTTTAATATGCGAGCGGTTGTCTAATTTGCTTTGACTAGTCATACGTTTTTCATCAACAAATATTGTTTTATAAAGTAGTGGATTTTATACATTACGGCGGCTGATTAACTCTTCGGTATCTTTAAACGTTTTTAACGGAACGATCATTTAAGGGGGATCATATTTTTTTTAATTTCTTTTTTTTTTGGATATCTTGACCTAAAAGATGCAAAAAATTAATAATGATATGACCCTTGAGGATTCCAATTAGGTAAAAATTGAAGATAAAATACCGAGTTTTCGTGTAAAAAAACCAATCTGATTTTTGTTTCGTGTGAAAAAAGATTCGTGCCCAGGGGGACATAGCATCAATCTAACAGTGAAGTGACCGATTCCTTAGTGCTCATCATGTATCTATTTTTGTAGTCACGATGAACACAAGTGTACGAAAATATCTCATCAAAAAAATATTGCGCGAGTGACCGAAAATCAAAAATCAGGATTATGAGAAGAAAGCTTAAACACTGATTATCAACAATTTCACCAATATATAGAACACGAATACCCACCTCCCACCTTAATCCATTAACATTTATTTTTTTTAAATACCACGACACATATAGGATGTTGGAAGTCCAGGTTAGTGGCATGCACAGAAATGTGGTGGGCTTAAACCGGTTAATGGGATTCCAACTCTCACCTTCTGACAGTTGGATCTCTAATGACTATATAGATATAAACAAGCAAAAATAAAACCCACACATTTTAGCTTCTCATCAAAAAGACCACATACTATCACAAGCATGAATGACGAGATAAACATGGACAGTACAATACCAAGGACTAGTGGAGTAGGAACTGCTTACCTTTCCGGAGCACCTGAGTTCACCCCCGCTTTTTAGTGGGGTTCGTGTTACTCGATCTTTAGTTTTATATGTATGTTTTGTTGATCGTTGTTTGTCCTTTTGTACTTTTTCTTTTGATCATTGTGTTGTCTGTTCTTCGATATACGATTCTGATTGCCCCTTTGGTATCTTCAAACTCTTCTCAATGAATGCTCTTAGTTAACTAACTACTAACTATTACTATTAGTACAAACTAATCATAATACATGCCTCTTGCTTGCAGATTTAATATCAGTCATGACCTCCCCTTCGAGTCGTGTAATATGTCTTCCACCCTGGCCATTATTTTTGCATATTCAATATTAAGCACTACATTATCAAATAGTTATCATTTGTACCACTACGTGCTAAGATTTCGCAATTATGACCACATTGTACACTTTCGTCACAACAATGACTCGTTGAAATTTCACATATGAAATATCGGATTTATTTCACTACAAGCTTCCGGTTGTCTTTCACCACCATGTATATGTATATAATAAAACACCATGTCTGTGAACATCAACATAAGGTATGAAATACAACACACAAATAAAAATGATTCCATATATTTCAACTGTCATGGCGAGGTGCATTCGATACAAAATAATGTGATAAAGTTTGTCAGTGACTTGGAGCAGGTCTGGTTTCCCCTACAAATAAAACTGACCGTCATGAAATGTATTGGTCCAGTACAATGCGGACGTCATCATCTCATTGAAACGTAGCTTGTTCTCGTATTGGTGTTAAGCAGCAATTAAGGCATAACTGTTAAAACTTTTCTTAGTAAACACAAAAAGGAGAGTCCAACCTGTATTAAGAGGTCACCTTGTGGACAAAGATAGGGTGATCTGTTAAGACATATGACCGCTTAAAACAGGCTCAATTTATATGAATTTTCTATGACAATCCATGAAAATGGTGACATTTTAATAATGACATTTTAATACGGTTGGCTGCTTACTAGAGGTGACTGCATGTGTAGGTATGTCTGTATCAATGACGAACCAGGAAGTAATATTATTGTCTTTTGTTCCAGATTGCTCTACTACTGAATGCAGTTTTCTTAATGTTTATTCCATCGTTTGCCTTAATTATATGTTATAGTGGAATAGTTGCTCATCTTTGTAGACATCATCAAACGTTTGACAAGCTAACCAGAACCAGTGGAGGTAGGTACCGTGTGTATTGAGATGTACTTCCGGTGCACGTGAAGTGGCTATTAGTTATGAACTGACATGGCAATTTCAGAAATGTTGATGACACTAAATGATAAAGCAATAGCCTTAAATCTGAGGAGGACATACAACACAAGAAAAAAAAAAGAAAAAAGGATACATTGACAACAAATTATCTACACAACAATATACAGACAACTAAAATGTCCGAGAGGGTAAGCAGTTCCTGCTCCATTGGGGGCACTCGTCGTTATGCTCTTGTTAAATCCGATCACAAGTCATGAACGATGAAAGGACGGTGTTCCGTTTGTTTTAGTCACAGTACGTCATTTCCTCGTTCATGACTTGTGATATCTATGTTTTATTATAACTCTGTTCTTACTCCTTAATGTTTCAGTAATGTGCATAGCATTAACCGATGACCATCAAGTTGATCTTAGGGGGTCGTCGTGGGTTTGATCGTATGGTAGATGGATTGATAACTACCTATGCAATCATTGCCTATCACCACTAACGTTGTGAGTTCGAATGCCGTTCAGACGAGGTGTACTCGATACAATATTATGTGATGAAGGTTGTCAGTGACGGCAGGTCAGTGGGTTTCTCTGGGTACTCCGGTTTCTTCCACCAATAAAACTGGCCGCCACTATATAGCTGAGATATTGTTGAAAGTGGCGTTAAACACTATAAATCAACAACCAATCAAACTGATTTCATGATGAATAACACGTATACATGGCTATTTCCAAGAAAAAAATAATGATTGGCCCCTCGGACTTCGATTCCATGATTTTTTACTATATATTGATTTCATTTTTTTAGTATTCCAATACATGCTGAAATAGAAATCATATTTTAGGAACATTTAGAAAGTGTGGCAACAACGTTTTGTCTAAAGCTAAAAGAAGAAGTGTAGTGATGACGTTCGTTGTCAGTTTAAGTAAGTTTAGCTAGTACCGATATATCGTGATTGTCCTCTTTTATAGATTTTTTTTAAATACAGTACACACAGGTCGAATTTACCTAATTAAATGAAAACGTAGATATCAAATTTGGTGCGCACGACGCGATTCTGGATTAACATTCATCAGGTACGCTCAAAATCGAAGCATAGGAAAGCCAAATAATTTAAAGTTATTGGAGCAATAAAACCAAAGGACTTAAGCAGAATAGTCAAAATCGACTAAGGTCACCTATGCCTGAAGGGAGGGGGTGAAGAACCATTTTGTTTGTTAATACAATAATGTATTTAGTACATAAGAAGCAAATGTATGCAGTTAATCTCGTCAGTTATGATAAACCTAGGTAAATACCAAATACTGCCGAAAATACGAAGGGGATAATCCAAAACGGTAATTCTGAGCAGAAAAGACAAAGGACAAACATAAAATGGTCGAGAAAACTCTACACAGGAAAGTGAGCACACGAATAGCATTAAAAACCTGTCGGGATGAAATCTGGTGCTTCGTAAGGGTAACTAGTGATTATTGTTGAAAATCTGGTGATAAGTCATGAAATAGGAAAAGGGGATGGGATAATGACCACGTGGTCATCGGTGACACACTTAATCCGTAAAGGTTAACCTGACCAAGTTGGCGACTGTAAAGCATTCGAAGTGATGATCTGTATTGAAGATTTAACAAAGGAAGGCACGGTACAGAAGTTGGGAAGGATATTTAGCAAAAATTGGGAATGAGAACTAGGTGCTCCGGAAGGGTCAATATAACCAACCCTACCGCGAGACCGAAATAAGTCTATCTATACATGAGTGAAATAAATCTGAGATATACAGGATTTCTCAAAAGTCAATGTTTGTGAATTTCTTACAATTTACCATAATTGCTTTTGTCAACACCGGCAACTAACAATATATCATCAATGGTATCGAGGGAAGAATAAAGTCCCACTAATATTACAATTCTTTGTGAACGCCTCTTATATCACATACGGGTAACAATGTTTTTGCCCCTTATATCATATAACAATGTTTAATATACCATTGTGTAATATCATTACCGACCAGAAAAAAGGTCATTAAGGTTTAGTTCATTGAAATTATTATTTTATATATAATTTATTTATTTAGTTCCCATTAGAGGGGAATTTGCGGTGGTTCATACTGACAAAATTTGTGGGCGGAGCTTATCATCAAAAATTCCCGTTGGTATGAACAGCATATTTATGAAACTGTATGTCACGTGACCAATGTAACCTAAAGGTCACATTCCTCAGAAATTTGAATTTTCGAAGTGATTTTTGTAGTTTTTAGACTGATGAAGAATATTATTTTAATAAGACTGAAAGTTTCGTAGGGAGGACCACCATGCCTGTCAAATATTTTGCTCCAAAGGAAATTGTGAAACTATGTATCATTGATTTTTCCTCCTCGAGAAAACCGTGATCAAAATAATGATCAATCTGAATGCTTGCTCCGCCCACAGCTATTTATTCCCACGGTCTCGGTTTAAACTACTATTAAATATGTTTATGCACAAAAGGAAATATGTAATGCCTAGCAGAGGAAGAACGTTAGATTATATAATGTTTAATTAGAAGATTTACAATCTTAAGACAAATAAGTGACATGTAATGGTTTTGAAACATGCAACCAATGTTCGATTTTATGACAAATCAATATATCTTGACATAGGTTATTGTCAAGATGAGATGTTAAGTTCGCATTGTTTGTTTGACTTCTATAATTCTCCAGAAAAATATTCTTAAAAATCCAGTTTCAAATCACCATTTTTTTTCTAGATGTATATTAAGGGAACGACCATTTAACTTGAAGGAGGGGGGGGGGTATGTTTATTATCTAAAAATATATTCTGATTCCCAATGTTACTGAAAAAAATATTCTGATTTTGTTGGAGGAAAAAAAAAATCTGAATCAGAGTTTTTGTCATATAACCTAATGTTAATTTCTGGAAAAAAAATCCGCGCGCGACAAAAAAAATAAATATTCTAACTCTCGCATTGTCCGAAAAAAAAATTCTGAACGAAACAAAAAACCATAACCCACCCCCCCTGCAAGTTAAATGGTCGGTCCCTAATGTATGATTTATACGAACTCTGACAATTAATATTAAAATTGTTGGTCAATTATTAACAAAGTTATCCATTAGGTCTCTATGTTAATTATATTTTCTGAAGTGTAAAAATCTGGATGGAGTGAGTACAAATAAGACTGTACCATGTGACATAGGACATTCAAATATTAAAGGACATCAATAACAATTGACTATCACCTTAATGGTCAGTTAATGAGTAGCCTTTTAATATTTAAATGTCCTATGTCACATGGTACAATGAAATATACATTGAAAGCACATGTCTGTTATTTTGTTTTGATGGTTGGTCTCTTGCACTATTTGTACTCACTCCATGTAGATTTTTACACTTCTGAAGATTTATAGAACTCAAACAGACTATACCATTTGCACATTCTCAACTAGATTGAGGATACCTAAGTGGTAATCAGAAGCTGTAAATCGAAGAAGGACAGACAACACAATGGCCAAAAGAAAGGGCACAACAAGATAAACAAAGTTCCACAAAGCATTACAAGCAAAATTAAAGATTGAGCAACACTAACACCACGTAAAACCGGGGGTGAACTCATGTTCTCCGGAAGGGCTAGCAATTCATGTTCCACGTGTAGCACCCGTCGTGTTACTGTTAAACGACAAGAACATCATGTGATATGGACATCACCCTTATTTACATGTTCTGTAGGAGTTGTTTCCCTTGAAAACGGAGGAAATGACACCCTTTCTTGCAGAGATCAATGAAAATAATATATTTTCCCATAATCTGTAAAAAAAAAAAAAAATGTTATCGTTGTAACTGTGAATTATCCTCTGATTTTTTACAAGGTTTACAAATCATACTCAACTTATCGTCCTTTTTCGTTTTTCATCCTGTGATGACTACCATTTTTCCGTCATAAGAAAAATAACTCTTTCAAAAAAGAATAATAACGTATAATTTTAGAATCAAATCAGGAATATTAAAAAGGTCAATACGATTTAAAAAGAGTTTCCGTACTGTAAGGGGATAAGTATAAAGAATGAAATGTGAACATAATTTATGAACAATGTAGGACATATATTTTTATCCTTCCATTTTCTGGATAATGACGATATCACAAAGACATAGCACCATTGAGGATGAATAATACTTTTAATTTGTACATGCATAAGTTGACTAAGTTCAAAAATGTACTTTTATTATAGCATTCATTGTGTGTTGGATGCCCTTTATTCTGGCTGGACTTCTGAACCTATATGGTAACCTAGGATACGGAGGCTGGTTTGATATTATGATAGCGTTAGCACCTCTGAACAGTATGCTGAATCCAATTATATTTTTTGCATTGAATACCAAAACGCTCGTATCATGACGATGTCACAAAGCCATAGCATCACTGAGGATGAACAACACTATATTTTAATATGTACATGCATAATTTGACCACTTGAAAATAATAACGAATGCGTGAGTGACCGAATTTTGTTAAACCACAAGTGAACATTGCATTAATTAATTGTTGAGGAAACATATCATCGTAATTTAAAGGGAAACATTTTAAATGTTTAGTCAGATGCATATAATTAAATAAATGAACATCTTTGACTTTTAGTTCCTGGTTGGTTCAGTGTAATATGTATTAATAACTTGTTCTACTTTTGTTGGTTTTTTTATATTAGGGACCGACCATTTAACTTGAAGGGGGGGGGGGGGGGGGGGGGGGGGGTTATGGTTTTTTGTTTCGTTCAGAATTTTTTTTTGGACAACACAAGAGTTAGAATATTTATTTCTTCTGTCTTCTAACATTAGGTTATATGACAAAAACTCTGGATCAGATTATTTTTTTTTCCTCCACCACAATCAGAATATTTTTTTCAGCAACATTGGAAATCAGAATATTTTTTTAGAACAAAACCATAACCCCCCCCCCCCCCCCCCCCCTTTCAAGTTAAATGGTCGTCCCCTTAATAATCTTGTCTAAATCGAACACTGGACAAACCTTAATCCTGTCTAAATCGAACCTTTGTTAAATCTGAATCCTGTCTAAGCTGATCATTAGCTAACACTGAATCATGTCTATAACATCAAAGGAGTGGGAAATTTGTCAAGTCCTGGATGCAACGAAATCAACGTGATGAGCCTTTTTAATACTATTCCAAGAACAAAACGTAGCCATGGTCATAAAAAAATTCAACATCCTAATGTTAAAAAGTCCTCTAAACCAAGAACGTTACAAGATACTTTTAATGATTTACTTTCTAATATACAGAAACCTCTTGGAATTCATCATATTCGTACAATCTTATTTTCACTACCTGTAAACTACCTCAAAGATCTTAAGGATTTTGGACTTGACAAAGGAGGCGTAGATCCTTTTTCTCCTAAGTACAGATTGTCTAGTATTATATGTGACGTGGCGTCCTTTCGTCTTTTTAAACCAGTTCGATCTGAACCTCTTCATGATAACAACAGAAAATTCCTCCATATTCCGTTTGCTAACAAAGGAATCGATGCTATTAACATCAGCAACATTCTTAATAGAAAAGAGGTCGTAAAAGAAATTCCACCATATTTCAAAAATCAATCTGTTCCCATTGTCTCCTATAGCTACACTAACAGCATTGGCCGTAAAATTTTCAACTACAAAGAAGCATTGCAAGATATTAACATAGAAGAGTACCTTAAGAACCCTCTGACTTGTGACTGCTCCCACTCTCCTTTTCAATACAACCCATCTGGACATGTAATCACTGGTGATCTGAATATCATTCAACATGAGAGTCTCCGAAAGGTGATTTCTCATGGTCCTAAATTCAGAGAACCTCAACACATCAATTGGAAACATAATTTCAAGATAATTATGGATGCTGTTGAAGATTATGCCAGAAGGTGGATAAAGAGAGAAGTAGACCAAGATCCTGAGTTAGAGTCCTTGTCAGACTGGGTTAGAACAATTAGATCTCTAGTACAAGGTCGGATTCACAAACTCAAAAATTGTGTTAATAGTCGACCTAAGTCTGTATTTAAAGACCAAGAAGCTGTTAAGTGTCTTTCCTCTCTTCATGACAAATATGTTATCGTTCCTGCTGACAAGGCTTCCAACAATATCGTGTTTGTATGTAAATCATATTACTTCGAATGCCTAATCAAGGAATTAGGCATAAATAGCAACACCTCTAGTAATATCACATACAAACCAACTTCGTTCGACAAAGATGAAATCCTAGCTAACCACAGATCATTCATGACCTCTTTAAACATTCCCTCTGGTAAAGAGTCTGAGGATTTACCCTATTTATATTGGATACCTAAACTCCATAAGACACCATACAAAGAAAGGTACATTGCGGGATCATCAACTTGTTCGACGAAAGAATTGTCTATTCACCTGACAAAGATTCTGTCTGCAGTAAAAGAGGGACAACAGAAATATTGTGAAACTGTTTACTCGCGTAGTGGCATAAATCACATGTGGATTTTGAAAAACTCTAAAGATCTTTTGGATAACCTGAAATCAAGATCTTTCTCTCAGGTATCCTCCATCAAAACATTTGATTTTTCAACTCTATATACCACCCTACCGCATGACAAATTAAAAACCCGCTTAAAAGAAACAATTCATAAAGCTTTTAGTCATAGAAACTATGGCTCCAAATTTGTTGTGTTAGGCTACAATTCCACATATTTTTCAAACAAAATTCATAAAGGTAAAACATGCTACTCCGAGGAACAAGTGATCAGTATGCTGGAGTTCCTCATCGATAACATATTTGTCTCCTTTGGAGGGACACTGTTTCAGCAGGTCGTCGGCATACCAATGGGTACGAATTGTGCCCCTCTTCTAGCCGATTAATTTTTATACTCATATGAGTCGGAGTTTCTTCAAAAGCTTGTAAAAGATAAGAAGATTCATGAGGCTAGAGCCTTTAATTTCACATACAGGTATATTGATGACGTTTTATCTATCAATAATTCTAGATTTGCAGAATTTCTTCCATTGATATATCCTCCAGAGCTGGAAGTTAAAGAGACCACCGATACAGCTTCGTCCGCATCATTTTTGGACTTATACCTCGAATTTGACGACGATGGTCAACTCAGTACTAAAATTTATGATAAGCGGGACGACTTCAATTTTAAAATCATAAATTTTCCAAACATGTGCAGCAATATACCAGCTTCTCCTGCATATGGTGTTTACATCTCGCAATTGATTCGCTATGCAAGGGCCAGTAGCAATTATTCTGATTTCCTGAAACGTCATCTTCATCTGAGAAACAGGCTACTGGACCAGGGCTATAAAAAGATTCGCCTTATTCGATCTCTTAAAAAGTTTATATTCCGATACCAATATCTTGTCGAAATATATTCCGTCTCTGCAGAAAAAATTATAAGCGATGCATTTTCATATAGTGAAAATGTATAAAGATAAAGAAGTCACAAATGTCAAGAATTTTTTTGTCAATGTGTGACGTAAAAATATTTTTGACATTTACGTCACCGAATATGGTACTGCTTTGACAACTATTTTACCTATTTTGTTCCTGTATTTAAATACTGTTACAGTGACAGCCGGAACCTTTGAACCGTAATGAGAGCGGGAGGTTTGGCGCCTTAAAATCTGATTCAACCCACCATTTCTTTAGAAATGCCTGTACCAAGTCAGGGTCATTACGGTTTTCACAGTTTTCCGGTTGTTGACTGATTTTGTCTGTTTATATAATTATGAGTTTTGACTTTCCCTTTGTAAGATTGTTCGGAGTTCGGTAATTTTGTTATTACCTTTATCAGACACCGAATAAATTTGGATCCTGTTTAAGCCGACATTGGCTAAACCTGAATCCTGTTTAAGTTCAACACTGAATAGATATAGATCCTGTCTGAACCGAACACTATGATCCTGCTTAAAGCGAAAACTGGATAAATCTGAATTCTGTCTAAGTCTAACACTGGTTTAACCTGAATTCTGTCTAAACATAACAATGAACACTGTCCAAATCGGACATTGAATAAACCTGAACCCTGTCTAAGCGGATCACTGTATAAAAGTAAATCATGTCCAAATTGAACATCAAATTTAGTCGCAAGGTCTGAGATCCAGAACAATAATTAATTCCAAGGATGTCCGCTTTAGACGGACTTTTCTGTAGTTTTATTTTTTTTAATTAGTTTAATTTTTTTTAATTAGTTTTACAGTGTGCCATCTATACAATATCAGTGTTTTCAGTACGGTACTTATGTGGGCACATTCGAAATAAGCCAGTCTCAACCACGGACTGGATTTCCAGCATCACACGCCGTGGTCTTTTTGTGCACATAGATTTGAATTGAGAGATGGCTGTTCGTTTTAATGATGTTGGTGAATTTTTTTACCAATCTGTTTCCATTGCGGTATTTTACCAGAAACATTCTAGTTTTACAGGACGCCATCTACCTATATAGAAGGGCCCGGGTGGCTCAATGAGTTAGGTAGCTGTATTACCTAACAACTCATACAAGCCTATTACCAATACGGCGTAGGTTCGCGCCCGGCTTTGTAAATTACAAAAAGGCTGCATTTGCCTCGCAGCCGCAAGTGATAAAGTTTACCAGTTGCTTAGCCATGGTCGATGGTTCTCTCGCATGACCGCATCATTTCACAAAGAGGTGAGTTTTGGGTCCACAAGTCTAGCTTAATCCCACCACTTTTTATTGAATCCGGGTACCAAACAAGGAAAATGAGCGGTCATGTATTTGTTTGTTAAGGATATCGATTTTATCTCTTTCTGCTATATTTCTATTGAATTTTGGAACTGTTTAGACTGTGGTATTTCTTGTTTTGGATTATATTGCTATTCATGGATTTGTGAAAACTGATGCTACAACAAAACGAGAAAAAATATTTCACTTGTGCTTGACCCACAAAAGCATGATGGGACTATACCCAAGCACATCAATTATTCCTTTTTTAGGGTTGGGTTAAGTTATTGATATTGCTCCCTATATTTAGTAATTTGTCGGCTTTATCGTGACGTAATAAAGAACGAATGCCCAGACAGACATGGTAATTTGACTGGAGAAACACCCGCAAATGCCCCTTAAAAGTTGTCGTGGGTATGGTGGCGGAAACCCACGTTAGTGGAGTTAGGGTTGTGGTCAGAAGTCAACCATCTTTATCAATTATATCCCCGCATCCACCGTTTTGGAGAAAACTTGTGTTATCCGATCATTTCTCATTATCTTAATCCACTCCCCGTTTTGTGATAGGGTCTGTGTTCTTCATTTCTTTTAGTTTTTTTGTGTGTGCAATTATGTGTAATTACGCTTTGAGTTCCGTGTTGTGATGTCCGTTATGATTTCAGCATGAAAAGGATGTTCGGTTCGTCTTTACCTCCAGTTGTTTGAAGGTGATCTCATGTCTTATTTACGTTATTTGTGTTGTGTTTGCTCATAGTAGTGTCCAACACATATTGTGTTGTGTTTTTCTTTGTATTGTGTATCTTATATTGCCAGTTTCTCTGGATTTTCCTTATTTGATTGCCCCTTCGGTATTCTCTAGTGTTTATTTTCAAAATGATATTGTTTTCCAGAATGTTTTTTTGGATTCACATTTTTTACTTGCTTAAACAAATCACATATGTTTTTATTTTGAAAACCAAACGTAATTAGTATTATTAATATATAATTATAACTATCGAGGAACAATGGACTGTGTCGACGAGATCGTATGGTACTTATATCTCTTCAAGGTGTCACTGAGTATATTTCACGACGTACTCGATACAACCGTATGTGTTTACGTTTTACAGTATCACAGACTACCTTGAAATTGCTGAAATATTGTTAAGTAAGTTAGTGAATGATTGTTGTTTAACGCCAAATCAATAATTATTCCAAAATGCTATGGAGAGAATTATCTAAATTTTATGAGATGATGATGGTGATGTCCGTTTTGTACTAGATCAACACTGCATGTTGGAATTGTATTATGCTATCTCACTTAATCAGTCCACGGTAGATATGTCAGTCCACGGTAGTGTAGATATGTCAGTTCACGGTAGATATGTCAGTTCACGGTAGATATGTCAGTCCACGGTAGATATGTCAGTTCACGGTAGACATGTCAGTCCACGGTAGGGTAGATGTCAGTCCTCGATATATATATGTCAGTCCACGGTAGATATGTCAGTCCACGGTAGGTATGTCAGTCCACGGTAGATATGTCAGTCCACGATAGATATGTCAGTCCACGGTAGATATGTCAGTCCACGGTAGATATGTCAGTCCACGGTAGGTATGTCAGTCCACGGTAGATATGTCAGTCCACGTTAGATATGTCAGTCCACGGTAGATATGTCAGTCCACGGTAGAAATGTCAGTCCACGGTAGATATGTCAGTCCTCAGTAGATATGTCAGTCCACGGTAGATATGTCAGTTCACGGTAGATATGTCAGTCCACGGTAGAAATGTCAGTTCACGGTAGATATGTCAGTCCACGGTAGGGTAGATATGTCACTCCACGGTAGATATGTCAGTTCACGGTAGATATGTCAGTCCACGGTAGGTATGTCAGTCCATGGTAGATATGTCAGTCCACGGTAGAAATGTCAGTTCACGGTAGATATGTCAGTCCACGGTAGGGTAGATATGTCAGTCAACGATAGATATGTCAGTTCACGGTAGATATGTCAGTCCACGGTAGGTATGTCAGTCCACGGTAGATATGTCAGTCCACTCGGACACATTATCCTGATTCTCAGCCATACAGTTTTTGATTTCACTACTGAATGCTGCATAATTATATTAGAATTAGCAAACACCAATGTTCCCACCGAGGCTCGAACCCACGATCTACCACACTAGAGGCGAGCCACCTGGGCTCGAACTCACGATCTACCACACTAGAGGCGAGCACGCTAACCAATACACCACTGTTGTGCCTACTCATATTGTTAAAATTTACGTGTTGTACCAATAAACATTATAAGCAATACATTTAGTATTTTATAAAGAATTTAATATCTATCTTGTATATTTTAGAACCTTTTGTATTTGCTTGACATTCCCTCCCACTATGTATGCTGCTTATTATCATTTCATCGAACGATCTTTAGTAATGAAGACCGAGAGTTTAATTTCCGGTTCCGTGAAGACATATCCAATGTTTATTGTTGTATGAAATCGATATTTGTTGAATAGCTATTAACAACGTAATATAAAAAGTAAATAAGAACGGTGTGGCTGAGTATTTTGATTTGATTTGATTTATTGTGTTTAACGCCACTTTCAGCAATATTTCAGCTATATCATGGCGACGAGTTTTAGTGGTGAAAGAAGCTGGAGTACCTGGAGAGAACCATCGACCATGGGCAAACAACTGGTAAACTTTATCACTTGCGGCTGCCAGTCGAGTGCACCCTTTTTGTAATTTACAAAGCCGGGCGTGAACCCACGACGTATTGGTGATAGGTTTGTATGAGTTGTTAGGCAATCCAACTACCTAACTCATTGAGCCACCCGGGCTGAGTAGAGCGAGTCCGAGTCTACCTGTGAGTCAAACAACTTGTTGCTTATTAGAAGTTGCTTCAAGTTGTCCTTTATGTAATACTCTACCTACACGAGACACTCATTTACTTCCCATCCTGGGGTCGGGTCAAGTATTTGGTTGCTCTCCCTCAATTCGCGTACATTCCTCTCGAAATGGTTGTAAATGATAGTGGAGAAAGTATTCCAGGATTCACTCGAGGAGGAATTGTCTTCCAGTCGATATGATTTGATATTGCTCAATACTTGATTTCATATGTATGTATTTATGTATATATCTAAATACAATGCAAAAAGAAACAAAAGTAAGCAAAACAGATTTATTTCCCTTTTCATGGTCTACTCGTATCGTAGACTCGTTATTGATGTGTTATGTCATACCTACCTTAAATCACGAATGTTGTGAACTGTAAAATTATAGTTGATTTGTTATTAATTGTGGATTCTTTCTAGTCATGAATATAACTGTCATTTTGATCGCTTGACGTGAGAGAAATTCAATAAATAAATCTGTATTTGACATGAAGATAAGTTTCCTAAAACATAAATATTCTACCGTTGTCTTCATGAACTGGTTGATCCCCACAAAATATCCATTTCGCAAATGATAAGTTATCTTTTCCCCTTTAGTGTAAACATATTT
The DNA here is from genome assembly GCA_963680875.1 of Bathymodiolus brooksi. Lineage (NCBI taxonomy): Eukaryota > Metazoa > Mollusca > Bivalvia > Mytilida > Modiolidae > Bathymodiolus > Bathymodiolus brooksi. The sequence goes on from OY804589.1 coordinate 70,467,448, forward strand.
TATTAAATAATTCATTAATACAATACAAGCATGAATATGTACAAACTATTCGGATGAATCATTAATAGGATTCGGAAACAAGTTACAAAACTTATATTAATCCGTTTCCTGAAGAGATTAAATTTACAAAGCAGAATACCCGGTATATGCTCAAATGGTAGAAATTATAATGAATTAATATAATAATTAAGACAAATTAAACTTGATATAATAATATATAATAATGGTAGAAATTATAATGAATTAATAACATAATTAAGACAAATTAAACTTGATTTACAGATTAATACATGGGCATTTCCATATTGGCCTGATTATCATCCCGAGACGCAGTCGAGGTCCAATATGGGTCGATGGATGATAACCTGGCCAATATGGAAATGCCCATGTATTAAACTATTTATTACATACTTCCAACATCAAGAAAAGAGACACCCATATTGGCCTGAGACGAAGTCGAGCCCATGGGACTCGATATGGAAATGATCTTGTAGTAATCCAATAACCGGTTATTTTCCCCGGGATGTGCAACTATGGACAGTTTACTTCCGCTCATATTGGTCATACAAAAATGCCTTTATTTGAACTAAGTATGTAATAAATAATAATATACAGTTATATGTGAAATTAAATAATGAAAAGAAATATGATATAAAGAGAAAATAAAGTGAGCACATGCACTGTTTGTGTAATATGTCAAAAGACAAGTCGTGGTTTCAATTGACAACTCTAATGTCTGTTAAATCGTTTCGAGTTGATAATAAAGGATTGCACTGCCAAGAAAATTTCAACGTTTTGTTCGTGACTGAACTCGGGCGATCCAAAATGATAATGATCATATGAAATCAGAGGATCGTCAAAAAAGGGCCCAATAAAAAGTTGTCTGTGTACGTTGTAGAGAGGGCAGTATAACAAATAATGTTCTGTTGTTTCATTAGTACCACATTGACAAAGCGGGGAGTCAACAATATTGTTTGAGTAAAGATGCTGGTTAAAGAGCTGCAATGCATACGATGTCTAGAGTGTATAATTTGACCAAGTCGTTTTCCAATATAATAATAGTACGGTTTTTGTGGGTGATTGGATTTCAGATTAGATTTTAAAGAATTGACCGAAGTGCTAGACTTGATGCGTTCAGGTAAAAGATTCCACGAGCGTATGGTAGCCGATAAGAAATAATTCGTGTATAAACTAGTTCGTGTCCTTATAGGGGGAATAATAGAAGAATTTCTTGTGTTATGACTATGTATACTATTAAGAGAATCTGGAACTAAGCCTGATAAGTACTGAGGCGAAATGTTGTTCTTCATTTTGTAAAAATAAACCAGTCTATGCATTTCCCGACGGTTCTTTAGTTTATCCCACCCTGTTTCTAAACATAGCTTATTTAATGAGACTAACCGAGTGCCCCCAGTTACTATTCTAGCAGCCTCCATTTGTACTTTCTCGATCTTATCAACTAGGTAAGTTATATTATTGTCCCAAATAACGTCAGCATATTCTAATAATGGTCTCATGTAAGTCAGATATATGGTCTCCAATGTTTTTCTGTCAAGAATAAATTTAAATCTCCGTAAAATATTTAATCGTCTGTACGTTTTCTCTGTCATTAAGTCAATATGAGTATGGTGAGTACCGTCCTTCGAAATATTCAGTCAGAGATGTGTGTGATTAGGAACCTCAGCTATAGGAGTGTCATTCATAAAAATGTCAGGATGATGCGGTTCGTTATTTTTTCGTGAAATAGTCATGGTTTCAGTTTTCTGTGGATTGAATGAAACCAACCAGTTCGTTGACCAAGTATGAATTTGATCTAGGTCCCTATTTAGAATGTCTGCCATCGTTTGTGGATTATCTATAATTAAATAAATCTTTTCCCTTTACATATAGCTTTGTTCTCCCTTCTATCACCGAAAAAACTGTTACACACTCTGGATTCCCCCTAACACGCTCCCGTTAAATTTTTTTTAATGGGTCCACGTTGCACATCATTTTAGCTTTCTGTGCTTCTGTGTTTTTTGTTGTTGTTTTTTTTTTTTTTTTTTTTTGATGGGTCCACGATATAAATATTGTTAGCTTTAGCCTCTGTTGTCCCACCACAACCTTTTTTCTATCTTGATTTTATATATTGTTAAATTTGTTTTCGTCCCGAATATAGTTGTAATACTGCTGACTGAACGTTAAGCAATAATGAATGAATCAATCAATCAATTACTCATTAGATTTTGCATCGTATCTATCTAATTCAGTAGGGTTAAGGTTATGTCTTTCACGCCACTTTCAACAATATTTCAGACTAATTCAGTACTGGGAAGATGACTAAACATGTGTTTGCACCATAGCATTTGAGGGCCCGGGTGGCTCAATGAACTCAAAATAGTTGTGGATTACCTAACAACGCATACAAGCCTATGACCAATACGCGTGGGTTCACGCCCGGCTTTGTAAATCACAAAAAGAGTGCACTGGACTCGCAGCCGCAAGTGATAAAGTTTACTAGTTGCTTGCCCATGGTCGGTGATTCTCTCCGGTTACTGCGGATTCTTCCACCACTAAAACTGGTCGCCATGATATAGCTGAAATATTGCTGAAAGTGGCGTTAAACACAATAAATCAAATCAAATCAAATCCATAGCATTTATACTTTCTGACAATGAACATGATAAACATGCTCTAGTCGTGCTCATTTTGGATCCGTTAACAACCATGGCCAGCACAGGCAATTCGTGTTGCTGATTGGTCGATTCATAGAAAAATCTTCTCCTTTAAAACCGCTTGGCCAAATGAACCGAAACTTGATAGGTATCAGCTATGGAAGGCCCTCTATAAAGATTGCTCAATTCGTCCCGATCTGTTAACAAACATGTCCACCACAGGCAATGGTTGTTGCTAATTGATTGATTTCTAAAATATATTCTCAACCTATTGAGCCTCTAGTCTTATATATTATATTGTATTACATGTATATGTATGCTAATGTTCCACCATACCTGTCTGAGTTTTTCAATAAAATCTTTAAGAAATAACTTGTGTTAAGATACTTTGTGTGTGAGATATTATCATGTATGGCTGTTATTTAATTATTAAATTGACAAGTATGTGTGATAAAAGTATCTGTACTTACACAACATACCAGCATGATGTAAAATATGTATTTGAGCTATATTCAATGACATTACAGACATTTTCATATGTTGTACCAGCATCTGGCAATCTACTTTCTAAAGGCTGAGTACATCATCCAAGTGATGAACAGTGCAGTGAAAGATAAATGAGGTGTAGGCAGCTCGTTAGATCTCTCTCCTAGCAAGGCCCCGATTCAATACAAACGCAAACTTCTAAACATTTATTGATAAAGAATAGAGATAAATGTACATCAGAAATTAGGATGCAGGCGCCCTAAAGTACTACTGTTATTCCAACATGTATAAATTTGTAGGCCATTCTGAAGTTATATCCTTAAAACAGAAAAGAAAACAGAAATAAAATTAGATATTAATCTGTTATCAAGAACAAACAAATACAAAACAAAACAAACCAATCGTAAAAAAAAATATCAAAAAGAGAAAAAACCCAACATGAATGCACCTTTTATCAATCTGACTTAGTTCTGTATACATAATTTTCATAAGAGATACAGGTAACTAATTTACCTGGAAATTTTACATACATTTTGTATCTATCATATTAAACAATGAGTGTATCTTGTTTTCAAGGAAAACATTCTGATAGCTACATTGCTAAAAAGAGGTAATAAAAACGTAGATATCAAATTTAATGCACATGAACGTTTCTGGAATAACATTCATCAGGTAGCTCAAGATCAAAAGAATGGAAAGCCATATAATTTGATAGTTTTGGGAACACAAAATCTATGGGTATTGATGTTATCTAAGGTTCCCTGTTTTACAATAGATCTCTTATCCAGGGTTAATAAGAGATTTATTAGAGTCCACATGATCCCATTTCAAAAATACAACTAAATTTATCAATAATAAAATCAACATGTAAGTCAATCAATATCGGCATTTTATGATAGCTTCAACATAATTTATTATAACATTTACATACATGCATTGTACTCATATATTATAACTACTTACTAATCACTGATAGAATTGTCAAGATTTTGGCTTTATCTATTGTATCATTACAATTGGCCGTTAGCAAAATGTTTAGTTCAAATTTTAAAGTCTGTTTCCATATATTACAAAGTACATTCTGATTGATATGAATTTTGTCATATTTAACTTTGTTTCTTGCCTTCCAAATAGACCACTTAGATATAAAAATTAATGTATTTAATAGAAGTTCATGTTTACCCCCCATATTGAATCCAAACATCATATTTTCTCATTTAAATTAACAGTTCCCACATTTAAAGTGTTTATTAAAATTGTGATGTTTGATATGAATCGGTTAGATATAATGCATTTAAAAAACAAATGTTGGAGATCTTCTTGAATGTTCGATTCTTTACAAAGGTGACATCTTCCATTGGATAGGTTCATTTTTCTAAGTCTACTTTCGGTGTAAATAATGCTATGGTTGCATTTCCATTGGAATTCTTTAATTTTATTACTGATGTCCAGTCTTTTAAGATTATTCCAAATTTTTGGCCAGTGAAATTCTTCATTATAAACATTATTCCATTTATCTTGACATTTTTGTATTGATTTTTTATTCAATATTTTTTGTATAATTTTAATCTTCACGTCTTGTGTATTAATAATTTTGCCTCTAATATCTGTAAGTGTTAAATTATTTAACAATTTAATTTTATTTCTACTTTTAGTTTTGTTTTCTATATCATTATTTTCATTTTTTAAGAACTTTAAGTAGTCTTTTGGAATACATTTCTTAATTTTAGAGTATTCTGAGATACAGTTTCTCCTGTCTATCAGCTGAGAATATAATAAATCACAATCGATGAATTGTTTTGAGTTTTCATCCCATATGTCTTGAATAGTTTTTATATTACTTCTTAAAAATGAAGAAAATATTAAAGGTTTATTTTGGAAGGTTATATTACAATTCCCAAATAATCTAACATGCAAGATATCTGTTTTGGTTTCCACCTTTTGTACACATTGTAAAAATTTTGTCCATGCTTGGATTGATTTTTGATAGAACAAGGGATACCTGTTTAAATTTAAGGATGAAACATTTGAGCATTTGCAAATAAAAAAAGTTTCATTAAATTTAAAATCAAGTCTACTTAACCAATATTTTCCAATAGCATTCCAATTTTCAATTGGTTCGCTAATAATGCGATAAATAAATTTTATTCTTCTACTGTCAATGTAGGAATCTAGATTAACCATACTCATGCCACCATTTTCTATATCTAAACAACATACATCTCTTTTAATATGATTAACTTTCCCCTCCCATATAAAGTCCCACATTAATGTTTCAATTTCCTTTTTAAATTTATCAGGAATGCCCTTCATTTCAATTTCAAATCCACAATATAACAAAAGATTTTTCACAATTATAGTTTTACCTTTGTAGGAAAGTTTTCTGCTTTTCCAAACTTGTATACAATTTTTCATTCTATCAATAATGTCCTTCCAAATTTTATCATTGTCAACATTGTAACCATGATGTACCCCCAAAGTGTTTACATTTTCTTTAATCCATGATATATTATTAAATTTTGGTTTTCTATGGCGGGCATTGCCAATAGAAATTGCTTTTGTTTTATTATAATTAATTCTTGATCCGGATGCTTTTTCATATTTTGAAAGTATATCGAAGGATTTCTCAACAGAGCGTTCATCTTTATTGAAAAGTTGTGTGTCATCTGCAAACATACTTATTTTGGCTTCTAATTCCTTCCCACCCGGTTCACCTGGTAATTTAATCCCCTTTATATCATTATTTCCTCTAATTGCACATGCCATGGGTTCGGCTTGCAATATGTAAATTAGCGGTGCGACGGGACACCCCTGTCTACATGAGCGAGATATGGAGAAAAATTTTGAAACAAATCCATTTGTCTTTATGGATGTTGTAGCATTTTTAACTAACATTTGAATCCACCCCCTAAATTGTTCCCCGAAGTTAAATGTTTTTAACACGAAGTCTACCCACCCCCATTCAACTCTATCGAATGCTTTTTGTTGATCTAAGAAAACTATTATGCCTTCTTCATTTTCTTCGTCTGCGTATTGTATGATGTCTTGTATCATTCTGTTTGCTTCACTTATGTTCCGACCCTTTACAAACCCTTTTTGATCCGGATGAATTAGCTTAGTTAAAACATTTTTTTATCGTTCGGCCAAAAGCTTCGAAATTATTTTATAATCACAATTCAGTAAGGTCAATGGTCTCCAGTTTTTTATGTCTTCCCGTTCCCCTCTCTTATGCAATAAAGTCAAGACCCCCTTGTACTGTGATGCGCTTAAAGTATATTCGAATTTGAAATTTTTTTCAATCACTTCAAAGAATTCGTTTTTTATATCTTGCCAAAAAAGTTGATAAAATTCTGAAATAATACCATCTTCTCCTGGGGATTTATTTGGTTTTAATATTTTAATAACTTTACTAATTTCATCTAAGTTAATGTCCTCGTCAAGCGTTTCTTTTTCGTTATTGTCCAATTTATTAACAATATACCTTGTAAGTTCGTGAGCACTATTTTCATCCCACCCTTCTGATTGGAAAAGTTTGGAGTAAAAATCAACCTGCTCATTCATTATCGAGTCAATGTCATACTTGTAATTACCGTCTGTCGTTTTAATCCTATACCATAACTTTTCTTGGCCCCGCTTTTTTTCAAGGTTAAAGAAATATCTCGTTGATTTTTCCCCTTCTTCCGCCCATTTAATACGAGATCTAATTTTCGCTGCTTCTGTTTTTTTATTATAATATTTTTAATTAAGCCCTCTAATTGCTTTATTTGCGCGTTTATTTCATCCGTTTCATTCGCTATTAGTTTTAATTTATCGAGTTTCCTTTCTAATCTATCGATTTCTTTTTTGTTTTGCTTAGCATTTAAGTTTCTACTTATTTCCATTGTTAACAATTTTATTTTGTTTTTCGCAAGATCCCACCATTCCCGTATATCACTGTATTTATTTTTCTCAATTTTCCAGTTATCCCACCAAATTTTAAAAGCATGTCTAAACTGCTCAGATTTTATTGTTTCAAGATTCATTATCCACATACCTGAACCTCTATTAATATCTTCAGTTTTTAATTTTGTTATTATGATATCATGATCACTAAATGGGAAATGATTAATCCGAGTACCAAATACCTTACTGCTTACGGCGTTACTACATAAAATATAATCGATTCTTGATTTCGATTTACCGTGTTTAAAAGTATATCTCTTAGTTTCTGGATTTAACTTTCTCCACACATCAAATAAATCATTTCTATGTAACATGCTTTGGAATTCTCGGACTGATATGTCGTCTAATTGTTGAGGAGGATTGCGATCTAAGTTTTTTTGAATAGCGCAATTAAAATCACCCAAAATTAAACAGTAGTTTTTATCGGAATCGTCCGTATATTTGAACGGTGTATCGTTAATTGCATTAAAAAACGATTTTCTTTCTTTACCATTATTCGGCGCATATATATTTGATATATAAAAAGTTGAGTCGTTTATTTTTAATGTACTACGTAAAATGCGACCAGAATTATCCTGAGAAAAGAATTCTACATTTTCTTTAATTTTTTTGCCCAATAAAATTCCCACACCCCTTGAGTCACTCGTACCACAATTAAAAAAGCTATTGCCACCCCCACAGTTTTTCCATTCATTTTGCCATCGAATCAAATCATCTTTTGTTGAGTGAGTTTCTTGTAAACAAATTACGTCAATTTTTTTGGCTACCAGCCAGTTAAAAACCAAGTCACGTTTCTTTTTGTCTCTTAAACCGTTAACATTCATTGTAGCTAGGGACAAGGTCATTTAGACAATAATATGTAAGTAGTTTGTTTACTCTACCGTGAAAGAGTATGTGTATTGCCCTATTTATAACTTTACTACGGTTTGTTCGATTAGCATTCATCTTCAATATTTTAACTTTATAATGTTTACAAACAGTTGCATTTACAAATAGTGTATACAACATAAATATGAAATAAATATAATGCATAAAATTAATTCTATTTACAACAAATGTTTTAAATACTATATTGGTAACACAAAATTTGTTCTTTACAAAAAATGTGTGGACTTTACATATTTTACAATGCATATAATAAGTTACAATTGTACAATAAATTACACACAAGATCAATGTAATAATGTAACGGTAACAAAAAGACATTATTTTTTTTTATTATTATTTTTTTTTCTTTTAAGCTTCTTGAGAAATAGTTAAAATAAATAACACATATATACACAAGCATAAATTTACTAAACATTGATAAGAGTTTATCTGTTTAGGATGCCAGACATCATTGGCGATCCCGCTTTTGTGTGCTTAGGTTTGGCCTCAGCTGAAGACGGACTTATTGTAATATCACTAAGATTACGTTTTTTGTCGTGTTGTGGTGTTACTGGAAATTCACTTTTCTCCGGTAGCGCCGTCAAGTATTTGGAAAATATCTCGCATAGTTTTTCTTCACCAGCGCTACTGATGTGTACTCCGCTGACGTCGTTAGTATCAAACAAGGGTTTTATTGCACTACCTTGTTTACTAAATTCTTTGTGGATATCAATGAAGTCCAATGTACCATCTCTAATACACATTTTGTTCAAGAAACCGTTAACATGATTTGATGTGTCATTCATCTTAATAAGGTGTTGTCCGCGACCTTTTCTCAGGAGTATACTACACACAGCAATCTGTGACTTCGGGAAAGTTTGTTTTATTTTGGAGATTGCTTGTGTTGCAGTGATATTGATCTGGTCACTGTCATCCTTGTTTCTCCTGACGTCATTTGTTCCAAGACACAAGATCACCTTTCCAATGTGTGTGTTAGGTGTTTTGGTTTTAGAAGTGGACAAGCTTATACATTGTTCGACATTGTCCAGTGTAGCACCGGACACCGATGCATTGATAGTGTTTTGATGGAACTGACCCAGACGTTTAGTATTTGAAGCTCCCAGAATAATGTTGACATTGTTACCACTACTTTTCGTTATGACAGATATTTTCTGGACTGTTTCATTATTGTTTAAGTTATGTCTGTCTACGTGAAAAGTTTCGTTAAGATGTATTTGTGCGTCCTCTTGTGTTGTTGTTGTCCTTCTAAGATTTCCGAGGCATAACTCCCATAATCGCGTCGTGCCTTTTCAGTAATATATTGTTCACAATTATTTCTAGAGTGACCACTTTGCTTGCAGAAAGAACAAACGGGCTCATTGTTACAGTCTCTAGCAATGTGTCCCATTTTATTACAGTTGTAGCAACGTACAACGCGAGCGGGTTTGTCTCTACAAAATTTGTCGTCCTGCAATATTTACACTCTGTGCGATTGTTGTCGGCAAAGATTCTAACTTCAAATCGACCGAAATTGGTTTTATTTGGTAAGGTTTTGTCACACTTCAACATTTGTAAGTATCTTGATCCATTTTCAATGTTTGTACCTTTTATATACCCCCTGCGCACGGAATCGGGGATCACTTGACCATACCGAAGCATTTGGGTAGCTACAAAGCAGTTTTGAACCTCGTATGGCATATCTTTAATGGTGACATTTGTAATAGTTTTCTCAACATCTAAAAATGAGACTGACCTATTTTTGAGAGTTAATCCATTAATAATCAGTTTTGACCAATATATAGTTTTTCTGGTACCTGATTCATGTCGAGCGACGCCGAGAAACTTACAATATAAGCGCGGACGTCTAAAACGCTTAGAACGATGTTCGTTTCTGATCTATTTAGACAATTTGGTATTTTTTTGTTTAACCTTTCCTCCTTTTCCCACCACCCTTTACCCTTCCCCTTTTCCACCCTTAACCCTTCCCACTTATCCACCCTTTACCTTTCCTCCTTTTCCCACCACCCTTTGCCCTTTCCCAACCTTAACTCTTTCCCACCACCCTTTACCCTTTCCCACTCTCAACCCTTCCTCCTTTACCACACTTCCCTTTTTTCCCACCAGCCTTTACCCTTCCCACTATTTCACCCTTAACCTTTACCCTTACCCGTCCCCTATTCCCCCCTTACCCTTCCACCCTTACCCTTACCCTTACCCTTACCCTTCCTCCTTCCTCCTTCCCCCTTTCCCACTACCCTTTCCCACTACCCTTCCTCCTTCCTCCTTCCCCCTTCTCTTTTTTCCCACCACCCTTCCCGATGCACACATAGTGCTATAAAGATCAATGTGCAATGATCCCATAACATCTATAATGTACTGGAATTACTAGCAATAACCAGCCTCGGATAAACCTCATTGGCTATGGTACTGCGGACAAATGAAGAAATATAATACAAAATATTATACAATTCATGACATTTGAAAAGAAGAGGTAAAAGTGGCAAACCATTTTAGCAAAGAAACTATTTTTAAAAGGCCATTAAAACGGAAATGTATTTAATATGTTTAGATTGTCATTATAGATTTTGTTCATATTTCAACTTTTGACAAAGATGTCTTGTAAAAATGCTAAACAATAATTTTCGAAATACTGTTTCTAAATAAGGGCAGTAATTATTTTATTAATAGGTATACATGTATACTGTCTTTACTTTGCTGTAGGGCAATCCGGCATGTATACAGTTAGTTAATTTATACTCACTTGATTATAACATAAATTCAATGCTAATTCTCTTGCAGTATGAAAAGGTAAATATATTGCAAACATTTCTGAAATAAGATAGAAATTATGGATGTTTTGTGTTCAGTTTGTGATTTCATGGATTGCTATACTTTTCTTGAATGGAGCCAAGTGCGAGATTGATACACGCACGTTTATCGTTAATTTGATATTTATTTAGCGGACATTCACGAAAAAAATGGAAAAAGGTACACATTGTTGGTTAAAGACAAATGATACCAAGAGGTAAACTTTAGTGTAAATTAATAATGACGATGTCCAGGCGACCGCTTCACTAAAGTGATGTATACGTGCGTTTCACTAAGAATGTGATGACAAATTACATGGACCTATCATCACATTACGATAGTGTGAAATGTTATAAATTATTATCATTATTTACAATATTTATATAGCGCATTCTCTAATGAAAATTACTCTAAGCGCTTAACATGGTAAAAAAATCGTACAATAAAACTGAACATAGAATACATGTATAACAACAAAATAATTAACTAAAAGAGAAATATTTTGCTTATAGGAATTCGAGAAATTAACAATGATTTACCAATAGATGAGCTTACTTTATTACTTGGCAATGCAATTCTCAACGATGAAAAAAAAATACAATTTTTTTGCAAGTTCTAAAATTCATTCAAGACACAGGTCGTTTCACCATAAATTGACTACTGTTTGATAAGATGTTTTGATGTTTTAATTGTTTACCGTTCGCAACTCACCTTGAACGCTTATTTCTATTTATTTTATTTTTTGTTTTGTTTACAACAGTATGCAATAATGGATAACTCATCTTTAATACAATATTATAATACACAAAGTGAACTAAAAGTACTTACTTTTGGCGAAATAATGCATCATTAATCCAATAACTAACAACACGTGCTACTATCTATGTCCCAGGGTTTTTTTACACTCGGGTCTGTTTGATTGGTTACTTTTAATGGTATTCCATTGTCGCATTCTGCTTTATTGCTACATTTATTGTTTCATGTCTTCATGTTAAAAATTTAGCGAAATTATGTAATAATAATACATATCGTATTGTATACTTTACTATAGAAACTAGATGGAAAATAATAACAGTATTTTCTGTACGTGAATAGAAATAACCCCCTTTTCCCGTTGCAATGTGCACGTAGGAAAAAATATCGCTGTGGGTATCTGCGCGTGGGACGAAATAACCCCTAAAAATTTGGCGCGCTTTTGCACGTCGATAAAATATCTAATTGTTTTGTTCAGTATAATAATACAATTATGTCTTTGATGATAATGTAATATCCAAAATAATTAAATCTCGAAAGGGTTATTATAAATAACACTTTTCTCGATTTAATAATTTTGGATATTACATTATCATGAAAGCCATAATTGTATATTGTATATTGTGTGTATATGGAGAAGAGAATGCTAACTTGTGTCTGATCCTTTTGTCATTATTCAGACAATAAAATATGCTTAAATTAACTAAAAGAGAAATAAAAGAAAAATTAACACACATTACAAAGGAATGATAGATATAAATTTAGAAGTTCTTAAAAAACATGTAAAACTGTCAGCGTAGGAAGTTTACATAAAATCATAATAAGCAATTCTAAAAAGATAAGTTTTAACATATTTCTTAAAAATATCAAGGGACTGTTCATTTCGGGTTTCACTAGGCAGGTTATTCCAAAATGTGGAACCTGTCTTGTCGAATCGTTAATCACCATAAGTTTTTGTCCTTACACGTGGTTGTTGAATCATCATGGCGTTCTCTTACCGTAGCAACCTTTATGGTTGATAAAAACTGACAAGTCCCTAAGATATATCGGAGCTTGGCCATGAAGAGCTTTGAAAGTTTATTATAATAATTTGTATTGGAGACGATACTGCACCGGAAGCCAGTGAAGAGACATGATAACTGATGTTTCTTGCCACGGGTTATCAATCTAGCTGCTGTATTTTGAACACGCTGTAGCTTCGAGATTATGTTGGGTATTTACTCTATACAACAAAGCCCTTGCCCACAGTCCAAACGTGACGATATAAGCGACCAAACTAATGTTTTGCATGCATCTTCTGTGGTGTACGATCGATTACGTCCGATATTGTGAATTTGAAAGTAGCATGACTTTGTAATTGCTTGTTTTTGGTTTGACCCGACCGGGACTCGAACCCACAATATATCGCACTCGATGCGAGCACGTTAACCATTACGCTACCGATGCGGTTCCCAATTTTTATTTTATTTCATTTTTGTTTAATCAAAATTTCGTAGTGTCCTTCAATATATTATTTGAAAATAAAAATTAATCCAAAACAATAAGAGTTACTTGATATCTATATAAGATGATGTTTTCACATAGACATCTTACATGTCTAATAATGGGTGGTAAAGATTCCGGTTTTGTATGATTCCACATCATTTTTATAGAATTCAGATCTTTTGTTTTAAATAAGCACAACATGATGTTAATGGAATAGACTAGGTACATTTTGCAGCTTTTTCCACTTCTGAAAAATTTTCAGGCATTAAAATACATCTTGTGAGCATATAAACAGTAAGGGTTCCTACTTTTGATCAAACACTCTTTGAATATTGCAATAATCCAACTGCATAGCAAATAAAGAAAACATTACAAGTTCTATAAAAAATCATGACTATTCTGTCGAAGGTGACTTTGGCGAATGCCAATTCTGCACAAACCGTTTTGTATTTCTTTCTTTTAATGTTATATAAAGCATCCACATGTAAAATATTTTGACTATGTGCTGTTGTTTTTTTCACAATTTGTATTCATTTAAGACAAATTGGTGTTTTTTCCTTCTTTTTATCAACTTGCAAGTCGAACATACCCTTGACAAGTGTTATAATGAACATACCCTTGACAAGTGCTATAATGAACATACCCTTGACAAGTGCTATAATGAACATACCCTTGACAAGTGCTATAATGAACATACCCTTGACAAGTGCTATAATGAACATACCCTTGACAAGTGTTATAATGAACATACCCTTGACAAGTGCTATAATGAACATACCCTTGACAAGTGTTATAATGAACATACCCTTGACAAGTGCTATAATGAACATACCCTTGACAAGTGTTATAATGAACATACCCTTGACAAGTGTTATAATGAACATACCCTTGACAAGTGTTATAATGAACATACCCTTGACAAGTGCTATAATGAACATACCCTTGACAAGTGTTATAATGAACATACCCTTGACAAGTGTTATAATGAACATACCCTTGACAAGTGTTATAATGAACATACCCTTGACAAGTGTTATAATGAACATACCCTTGACAAGTGTTATAATGAATATACCCTTGACAAGTGCTATAATGAACATACCCTTGACAAGTGTTATAATGAACATACCCTTGACAAGTGCTATAATGAACATACCCCTGACAAGTGTTATAATGAACATACCCTTGACAAGTGCTATAATGAACATACCCTTGACAAGTGTTATAATGAACATACCCTTGACAAGTGTTATAATGAACATACCCTTGACAAGTGCTATAATGAACATACCCTTGACAAGTGTTATAATGAACATACCCTTGACAAGTGCTATAATGAACATACCCTTGACAAGTGTTATAGTGAACATACCCTTGACAAGTGCTATAATGAACATACCCTTGACAAGTGCTATAATGAACATACCCTTGACAAGTGTTATAATGAACATACCCTTGACAAGTGTTATAATGAACATACCCTTGACAAGTGCTATAATGAACATACCCTTGACAAGTGCTATAATGAACATACCCTTGACAAGTGCTATAATGAACATACCCTTGACAAGTGTTATAATGAACATACCCTTGACAAGTGCTATAATGAACATACCCTTGACAAGTGTTATAATGAACATACCCTTGACAAGTGCTATAATGAACATACCCTTGACAAGTGTTATAATGAACATACCCTTGACAAGTGCTATAATGAACATACCCTTGACAAGTGCTATAATGAACATACCCTTGACAAGTGTTATAATGAACATACCCTTGACAAGTGCTATAATGAACATACCCTTGACAAGTGCTATAATGAACCTTAAACAAATTATGAAAAGGAAACATAACTGTGATCATAGTATTGAGCTTTTTTATGCTATTCTTTCAATTTTGTACATTGACAAAACCGGGTCTACTTAAATACAATTTTTGGGACTCAACCGGACAGTAGTGGTTGAAAAAACCGGAACGAATGTACGTAAATAAGCATCGTGTTTTTCACTGTAGTAAGTCTAAAACTATTCATGGTAGCGTGCCAGTGCAAATTATCATCTATCTAAGCATTACAAAGGGTTTGTGTACTTTAATTACACATATAGACTACTTTTTATAGCTTTATTTGATGATTTCAAGCTCATTATTAGCATTTGTCATTGTTTATGTCCATCATTTTATCTATATCTGAGTAATCGATAAGTTAACCACAGAAACATATAGGTAAAAACAAACAAAAATAATCGACCGATAACGACATCTTCTGGATTCAAGATATAATAATACTATATGATCATAATACTTACTTGTTTGTCGTCGCCTGTATGTCAATCATGCCTATGTGAATTGTACCGGAAGCTGACGGAATATTTTAGACCGGAGCTCTTTGACAACAATGGATAACTTGTACTCTAAAAACGACACATGACATAATAGTCTGTAAATTCAATTAGATTTTGTTTCGGTAGCTATCTAAGGCAATATAAAGTACAGGGTTACTTTTAATGAATTTTGAGCCTTCTAACGTCTTGAATACAACTGAGCTATGGATCACATGACATTAAACAAGAATAAACAAATAAGTCTAAATCTGACACGAAAGATAAATTTAAATCAACTGAAAAATTATTAGAATTAAAGAAAGACAAAAATAAACAATATATATCGTTTGACAGAAACTGAATAGGATAAGTTGTACTCTTAAAAACGACAAACGGTATTATGTAATCTGTAATTCAATTATATTTTGCATCTGTAACTGTCTAATTCAATAGAAAATACAGGATTACTTCAGACGAATTTTGAGCATTTTAAAGTCATGAATATAACTGATTCATGGATCACATGACGTGAAACAAGTCTAAATCTGACAGGAAAGATGAATTTAATTCAAATGAAAAATTATTAGAATTAAAGAAACGGAAAAAATAAATCAAATATATTGTTTGACAGAAGCTGAAAAGCGATAGATTGCACTCCAAAAACGACAAAACGGTATTATATAGTCTGTAATTCAATTATATTTTGCATCCGTAACTGTTTGATTCTGTATAAAGTACAGGGTTACTTCAGACGAATTTGAACTCTAGCATTTATATGTTCTAAAGTGAATATAACTGAGATATTGCTCACATGACGTTGAACAAAAATCAATCAATAAGTCTATATATAACTGACATGAAGCTAAAAACAAACAAGATTGTTATTGGCATGTGAGAAATGGAAAAAATAAACAAAGTATATTGTTTGACAATAAGCATTTAACTCTAAAAAAAAAAACGACAAACGACATGAATCAGTCTGTAAATTTAATCAGCTTTTGTATCCGTAGCTGTCTACTTCAACATAAAGTACAGTATTACTTCTAATGAGTTTGAATTCTAGTAGTTATACCATTTGACAGTGAATAACAACAATCAACATTCCTCATTGCTTGTAAATAACCATATGGACCTGCATTCGTCAAGCTCAATTGTTGAGCTAGCGTTAGCGTCATATGGACCTACATTCGTCAAACTTAATTTTGCGAGCTAGCGTTAGCGTCATATGGACCTACACTCGTCAAGCTCAATTTTTCGAGCTATCGTTAGCGTCATATGGACCTGCATTCGTCAAGCTCATTTTTGAAAGAAAATTTTTTCGCATTATTTTGCGCAACACATATTCGTAAAGCGCTTTACAAGATGCCCCATTCCCATCTTCATTTACTCACAGGCTTCTGTTTGTCTCTGTTCAAGCTAAAACAAAGTAGAATTCTCATAAAATATTGTTGAAAGTAGCGTTCAACACCTATTTATTATAATATTGAAACGTCCAATAACAATTTTGAAACCAAAACATCCAATGAAAACAGAGTACTTCAGTAAAAAGAGATATTATTTGTACACAAAACATTAATTCCCACAATGCAATGCAAGGTGTGTCAATTGGTTGACATTTCCTATCTCGTACAGTCGAAACTTGTTTGTCGACCTGGACAGACCAATCATTTTATGTCGAATTAGCCGAGTATTTGAGTTATCGAGGGGGGGGGATAAAAATACGAATACGCCATATATGTAATTAGCAAGAAATATTTGAAGATAACAAGGGGAAAATCCGAAACCGCAATTCAAAGACGGACAGACAATACACTGACTAAAAGATATAGTACAAATAGACGAATATTTCCACTAAACCCGTGAGGTAATTCCATGTGCTCCGTGAGATGATACCATGTGCTCCGTGGGGTGATACCATGTGCTCCGGAAGGGTTAGAATCTGACGTGTAAAGCATGGACGATACTGGCCTAGGGGCTGTCGTGGTCGTGATCGTATGTTATTTGGATTTAAAACTACCTGTGTAATCAGTGCCAATCACCACTGAAGTTGTGAGTTAGAATCCCGGTCATCGCGAGATGTATTCGATACAACATTGTGTGATAAAGTTTGTCAGTTCGTCAGGTCGGTGGTTTTCTCCGAGTACTCCAGTTTCCTCTACCAATAAAACTGACCGCCACGATATCACTGAAATATTGTTGAAAGTGACGTTAAATGCCATAGCCGTAAACAGGTCTTATAATACACAATCACGCAAACTTTTTATTTTACAAGTAGAACATATTTCAGTCATACACATTGTTGTACATTCACCGTTGCATCCACTATAAGCAGTGCCGGATTTAGGACAAATGAGGCCCCTTACTTAGAGGACCCCTAATAATTTGGTGTCTATGCCACTGGTCCACTGTCATGACCGCCTGCTTTGTGGCACACTCCCATAGACTATCAATTCTTTTTTTTAATGTTATATAAAGCATCCACATGTAAAATATTTGACTATGTGCTGTTGTTTTTTTCACAATTTGTATTCATTTAAGACAAATTTGTTTTTTCTTTTTATCAATTTGCAAGTCGAACATACCCTTGACAAGTGCTATAATGAACCTTAAACAAATTATGAAAAGGAAACATAACTGTGATCATAGTATTGAGCTTTTTTATGCTATTATTTCAATTTTGTACATTGACAAAACCGGGTCTACTTAAATACAATTTTTGGAACTCAACCGGACAGTAGTGGTTGAAAAAGCCGGAACGAATGTACGTAAATAAGCATCGTGTTTTTCACTGTAGTAAGTCTAAAGCTATTCATGGTAGCGCGCCAGTGCAAATTATCATCTATCTAAGCATTACAAAGGGTTTGTGTACTTTAATTACACATATAGACTACTTTTTATAGCTGTATTTGATGATTTCAAGCTCATTATTAGCATTTGTCATTGTTTATGCCCATCATTTTATCTATATCTGAGTAATCGATAAGTTAACCACAGAAACATATAGGTGAAAACAAACAAAAATAATCGACCGATAACGACATCTTCTGGATTCAAGATATAATAATACTATATGATCATAATATTTACTTGTTTGTCGTCGCCTGTATGTCAATCATGCCTATGTGAATTGTACCGGAAGCTGACGGAATATTTTAGACCGGAGCTCTTTGACAACAATGGATAACTTGTACTCTAAAAACGACACATGACATAATAGTCTGTAAATTCAATTATATTTTGTTTCGGTAGCTATCTAAGGCAATATAAAGTACAGGATTACTTTTAATGAATTTTGAGCTTTCTAAAGTCTTGAATACAACTGAGCTATAGATCACATGACATTAAACAAGAATAAACAAATAAATCTAAATCTGACACGAAAGATAAATCTAAATCAAATGAAAAATTATTAGAATTAAAGAAAGACAAAAATAAACAATATATATCGTTTGACAGAAACTGAATAGCGATAAGTTGTACTCTTAAAAACGACAAACGGTATTATGTATTCTGTAATTCAATTATATTTTGCATCTGTAACTGTCTAATTCAATAGAAAATACAGGATTATTTAAGACGAATTTTGAGCATTTTAAAGTCATGAATATAACTGATTCATGGATCACATGACGTGAAACAAGTCTAAATCTGACAGGAAAGATGAATTTAATTCAAATGAAAAATTATTAGAATTAAAGAAACGGAAAAAATAAATCAAATATATTGTTTGACAGAAGCTGAAAAGCGATAGATTGCACTCCAAAAACGACAAAACGGTATTATATAGTCTGTAATTCAATTATATTTTGCATCCGTAACTGTTTGATTCTGTATAAAGTACAGGGTTACTTCAGACGAATTTGAACTCTAGCATTTATATGTTCTAAAGTGAATATAACTGAGATATTGCTCACATGACGTTGAACAAAAATCAATCAATAAGTCTATATATAACTGACATGAAGCTAAAAACAAACAAGATTGTTATAGGCATGTAAGAAATGGAAAAAATAAACAAAGTATATTGTTTGACAATAAGCATTTAACTCTAAAAAAAAAAACGACAAACGACATGAATCAGTCTGTAAATTTAATCAGCTTTTGTATCCGTAGCTGTCTACTTCAACATAAAGTACAAGATTACTTCTAATGAGTTTGAATTCTAGTAGTTATACCATTTGACAGTGAATAACAACAATCAACATTCCTCATTGCTTGTAAATAACCATATGGACCTGCATTCGTCAAGCTCAATTGTTGAGCTAGCGTTAGCGTCATATGGACCTACATTCGTCAAACTTAATTTTTCGAGCTAGCGTTAGCGTCATATGGACCTACACTCGTCAAGCTCAATTTTTCGAGCTATCGTTAGCGTCATATGGACCTGCATTCGTCAAGCTCATTTTTGAAAGAAAAATTTTTCGCATTGTTTTGCGCAACACATATTCGTAAAGCGTTTTACAAGATGCCCCATTCCCATTTTCATTTACTCACAGGCTTCTGTTTGTCTCTGTTCAAGCTAAAACAAAGCAGAATTCTCATAAAAATATTGTTGAAAGTAGCGTTCAACACCTATTTATTATAATATTGAAACGTCCAATAAAAATTTTGAAACCAAAACATCCAATGAAAACAGAGTACTTCAGTAAAAAGAGATATTATTTGTACACAAAACATTAATTCCCACAATGCAATGCAAGGTGTGCCAATTGGTTGACATTTCCTATCTCGTACAGTCGAAACTTGTTTGTCGACCTGGACAGACCAATCATTTTATGTCGAATTAGCCGAGTATTTGAGTTATCGAGGGGGGGGGGGGGGATAAAAATACGAATACGCCATATATGTAATTAGCAAGAAATGTTTGAAGATAACAAGGGGAAAATCCGAAACCGCAATTCAAAGACGGACAGACAATACACTGACTAAAAGATATAGTACAAATAGACGAATATTTCCACTAAACCCGTGAGGTAATTCCATGTGCTCCGTGAGGTGATACCATGTGCTCCGTGAGGTGATACCATGTGCTCCGGAAGGGTTAGAATCTGACGTGTAAAGCATGGACGAAACTGGCCTAGGGGCTGTCGTGGTCGTGATCGTATGTTATTTGGATTTAAAACTACCTGTGTAATCAGTGCCAATCACCACTGAAGTTGTGAGTTAGAATCCCGGTCATCGCGAGATGTATTCGATACAACATTGTGTGATAAAGTTTGTCAGTTCGTCAGGTCGGTGGTTTTCTCCGAGTACTCCAGTTTCCTCTACCAATAAAACTGACCGCCACGATATCACTGAAATATTGTTGAAAGTGACGTTAAATGCCATAGCCGTAAACAGGTCTTATAATACACAATCATGCAAACTTTTTATTTTACAAGTAGAACATATTTCAGTCATACACATTGTTGTACATTCACCATTGCATCCACTATAAGCAGTGCCGGATTTAGGACAAATGAGGCCCCTTACTTAGAGGACCCCTAATAATTTGGTTTCTATGCCACTGGTCCACTGTCTTGACCGCCTGCGTTGTGGCACACTCCCATAGACTATCAATTCTATCATTATATATGTCTGGAATCGCTCCGAAACAGAACACCATCAAATTTAAAATTGGACCACATAAGCAAAAACCATCGTAAAAAATATTTTGGCAGGAAGATGGGCCCCCCGGCCAACGGGGCCCTGTGCTTAAGCACACCTAAGCACAATGGTATATCCGGCACTGACTATGAGACTGTCACTGCTACTATGGTGTAACCTTGAAGAAATTATTCGTTTTTCCTTTCTATGACAAGCATGTATAGTCAGGAATTTATGTAGATTTAATTAACACCAACCAAATGATACTGAAACACTGCTTTTCACGAAAATATACTCCAAGCAATAAATCCAATTACTCTTATTTGAGGATTGCAATTTGTGTAATTAAATTAATTATAATGAATATTATTTTCATTCGATTATGCAGCTATGATAATAGGTTATTCATCACCTAATCTTAATTTATTGAGTAATCGACGTTTACTTGACTTGAAACACAAAATTATATACCAAGCAATTATATCTTGATAAGAAAAAAATCGATCCTTGTTTGATTTAAGACGCAAAATTCTATATACAAAATAATACCGTGTTAAGAAAGAAATCAACCATTACTTGACTTGAAACACAAAATGCTATACCAAGTAATACCTTGATAAGAAAGAAATCGACTTTTACTTGACTTGAAACACAAAAATGTCTCCGCAATAATACCGCGATAAGAAAGAAATCAACATTTACTTGACAATAAACAAATAATTCTATACCAAATAATACCGAGATAATATAGAAATGGACGTTTAATTGACATAAAACACTAAACCAGATACCAAATAATACCTTGATAAGAAATATAACATACATTTCTTAGACATATATATCGTGGTCAGAGTGATCTAGTTGTTATAACAGACAATGTGATATATTATGTACTGCGTGCATTGCCTTCTTTTGTTGTAAGGAGATATATGGCAGAACGAATGAATATTTATCAATTCTAAACTGTCAGAAAGTTTATCTACATTTTTTATCATCACATTTTAATACTATGTAATATTTAAATAATGGTTGAAGCCATCAGCTATCTTTTAATATAACAATATAATGCATATGACAACGTCTGTGTCACGTAGATTAGATATATTTTGCATTAAGGTGGCTGTATACTCCGGGTGCGACAGCGATGCGACGAGCATGCAATAAAATTGTTGCGATGGAGAAGCGATACTCTTGCGAAATCATTGCTTTTTTGTCGCGTTGCTACTATCGTTTTTAGTTCGTATTTTTTTATTATTTCAGATGGCAATGGAGGACATTCACCCATTCCCCCCCCCCCCCCCCCCCCCCAGGTTTAATTTAGTTTAAACATATTTTATTTGCATAAAAGTTGCAAATGAGATTGGACACAATTTATGACCACATTAGTGAAGTCCTTTCCCTTTTACAAAGATATAAACAAAAACTAATTGTACATAATGGCGATAATTATACAAATAAATTTTACAACATGATATATTTAGACGTTAATAATAAAGTAAATATAAAGAAAAATAAGGTGAAATAAAATGTTCAAAACATAGGGATAGAAAGAAGGATAGGAAGAAGAAGAAAGGTTTCAAACAAACAAAAACAACAAAAAAACAATATGGACTGGAGTGAGTAAGCTAGTATATTAGTTAAAGCGTTGGGTGCTTCTAATAAAAGAATAAACAGCAGAGAAGATTTCAATGTTTTGGTTAGGAGTCAAATTTTCAATTGTAACTACGTAATTCTTTAATTTATTTAACAAGATTGCCCTATTTTCAATGTAAACGGAACATTCAAGGTGGCGTCGCTGTACCAACGGTGGTTAGGAAGACGTTTGTTTTCCTATAAACGCTTGTAACCAATGTAATCAAATGGCAAGATCATTACCTACATGGTGTCCTTGATCTGAAAACGTTACGTTATATGACGGTAGGCACGGCCTATGGAGAAGACGGAAGTGAATAATAGATTTTAATTTGATATTTCCAATACCTTTTTCCTAGTTTATTTCACAGTGACCGGTAACAATCGTTGGACTCTATGTAAAATTGCACACGTGTTTTTTTTTTTTTACTTCATTTGGGTCTAATGACGTAAAATTGCACACGCGTTTTCAGACTAAAATGAACCCGATTGAAAATTGTACACATTTTTTTTTTCACACTGAATAGGGTCAAACCATGTAAAATTACATTCTCGCTTCTGCTTCGAAAACAATGCAAGAGTTTGAAGATCCCCAAGCGCAACTTGAGGACAGGCAATACAATGTCCAAAAGAAAAAGGACAATCATTGATATACAAAACACTATATCGTGGGTCCGAGCCCCGGTCAGGTCAAACCAAAGACTATCAAATTGATATTTCTTGCTTCTCCGCTAAGCATGCAGCATTAAGGAGAAAGAGCAAAGACTGGTTGGCTTGGAATCATGATAATATGTCCGAGTGGGGCGACATTTCTATCCGCGAACTGTTGTTTCAGTGAGCTAGCACTATAAAAATCCAACACAGCGTGTTAGTCTAGTACAAAGCGGACCTCATCATCATCTCATTGAAAACTAACTTGTTCTCGCCATGATATAGCTGACAAATTGCTGAATTGGCGTTAACCAACAATCACTCATTCACTCACTCGTATAATACGTGTCCGGATTTCAAGAACTTTATGCAAGAAAGTTCACCAGTTTAATTATTGCTTGCATCTGATTCGCGGATTTGTCCCGATAAGATTGATTCCTTAAAAAGTAAACCTTCAAAGAGATAAAGTTGCATTTCGGAGAGTTAGAATTTGTCGCGCAAATCGCGAATTTTTTTTCCAGAATTCAACATTAGGTTATATGACAAAAACTCTGAATCAGATTATTTTTTTTTTTCCTCCACCAAAATCAGAATATTTTTTTCAGCAACATTGGGAATCAGAATATTTTTTTAGAAAAAAAACATACCGGAAGTTAAATGGTCGTTCCCTAATACATGGCCGGTATGAAATGAAACATATAACTGGCGGAACTGTTCTAAAATCCCAATAGAAAAAATTCTGAACGAAACAAAAAACCATAACCCCCCCCCCCCCCCCCCTTCAAGTTATATGGTCGGTCCCTTATACTATTTTAATTTTTGTACTTGTGCATCGTTGAAGTCCCAGTTATCAACCGAAAATATAACATCTCGTTCATTGAGCTCCTTGATTAAGAAAAGATTGAAGATACCAAAAAAGATAATCAAGATAGGTAATTCGAAGGACTGATACCTTGAAATTATACTGTCCATGTTTATGCTGTTATTCATTTCTGTGGTAGTATCGTTTTGAGTGGATACAAATCTGAGCAGGTTTTTTTAAGGTTCGCATATTGCCGTTAATATCCAGTTACCAATACGGGAATTTTTTTTTTTTTTTTTTTTTTTTTTTTCTTAAATAAAAAAAATAAAAGAAAATAAGGGAATGTTGGAATCCCATTAACAGGTTTAACCCCACCACATTTGTATGCCTGTCCAAAGTCAGGACATATATTATTAACGTCATATGTCGTGGTCTTTCTTGTGTTCAGTGAGTACGGTTAAGATGAGAGATGTGTGTTTGTTCTATTTGTTGATATTAGTAGAATTGATGGCCATCACTGTTTAAACTTTCTTTTCATAATCTTATGTTTTCGACAAACCATGAAAGGTTGATAGTTTTGACCTTTAAGATAAAGTGCAAATTCGAAAAAATATACAAAAGATTTAACTAGACAGACAGCACTAAGTGGACATTTAGATAAACGCGGTTGTAGAATATTCTCCATTTTTCGTTTTCATAAAGCGCAGGATTCAGATACAACAATAAGATTACAGAAAGGAGTTTTTTTTTATTTCAATCCTCTTTGCATTCGATGCAAACTTACCGATGAAAGTCGGTTAGTTCCCGTGGATATTTCGGGTGTTCGAGAAGTACAACTGAATACCACAATAGTACTGAAATGTTATTGAATGTTAAAAGTCCCCAACCCATATGACAACCTTTAAATATCATTACATTTCTACACATTTTCATTCTGTACATACTGAAAACTTCCTTTTACACAGATGAAATCGATCTGCAAACTGTAGTCCGTTATACCAACCACTCACTTTTACTAAGCCAATTTAGTCTATACTCTGTAGGACCTTTGGTTTATATACTCCCGAAGACGTTTCGATTATTTGACTTTCCAATGTGTTGACTATGGAAGCTGCCGGTGAAGGTTGTTCCAGAAGTTAGATATCCACGTGGCATATGCAACTACTACGGTCATAATTAGGTTCGATAACTCTGTAATGACTTCTCGACTGGTACCTATGTTTTCTCCGGAAACAGTAGAATAATAAAAGGAGGTAACAAATTTGACAGGCGGCGCTACGATTTTCCTTTATATCGGTATTTTTCTTTATTGAAAAGCTAATAAATACGAGATAAATTAAAATAAAATTGTGTTGCATGAATACACTTCAACATATGAATAAGAAAAATCAAGTTGCTTTACAGAAAGTTGTTTTTCTCTTCTATATTTATATAAACACATTGAAGTCAAAAAATGAAATTGCACTTGAAATTGTTCTTTTAAGCAAAACACTGACTTTCCTAATTCCTATACTGGTTCCGCATGTATAGGACTTCCATTCATAAACAAATAACAGTACAGTTGTATAGTACTAATTGGTATAATTGGTAAATGATATCCCTCTAGCATTTCGCATTCAAACAACATAATATTAAAGGTACAAACATTCTTGTGACACCAATGTAGTAATCTGCGGATACATTTTGGATTCTTTTTTGCCGGAAGAATATTCTGTTTGATTTTTTTTTTAAAGAAAGCCTTAATGATATGACACAGTTTGTTATGAACCATTGCAAAGCTCTATTTCTCATCGATATTCTCTCCAACAGATTGTATGAAAACTTACATAAACCAAAATGGCGATAATGTAAGCAATTTTACTTCCAAGAGCTGCTGGTGTAATGATATCAGCCAAGGTAGTCTAATTGGAATAAACCCACTTCAGAAAGGACATGATAATGTTCCGGTCTTTCTTAAGATATTGTTTAAATGAATCTTGTTATCTCAAAATGAATGCGTATCAAAAGTTTTCAGTGCTAATTCATGTGTGTGTGTGTCTGTGTTTGCTTGTGGTAAGTTAGCTCCCAGACTAGTGAAGCTGAAAGGCGATTGGTTATTGTATATGATATTTGCAAAACAGGTAGGCTCACTTCAGAAAGGACGTGATAATGTTCCGGTCTTTCATAAGATATTGTTTAATCGAATCTTGTTATCTCAAAATGAATGCGTATCAAAAGTTTTCAGTGCTAATTCATGTGTGTGTGCGTGTTTGTTTGTGGTAAGTTAGCTCCCAGACTAGTGAAGCTGAAAAGGCGATTGGTAAATGCATATGATAGTTGCAAAACAGATATGCTCACTCGTTATCATGGCAAACAAAATCCCGTTCTAAGAAACAACCACAAACTTACAAGTGGCAGTATTAAATCCATTGTTCTGAAAAATGAACATCGCTTGGAATCAGTAAATACTGCACAACAATAGAGAAATTAACAGAATAACATACAAATACTAGGTATATCTCGTATTTTATTGCACCTTTCATGTTTCATTTTTTCGGGAAAATATTGTATGCGATATTCTATATCTCGTATTTTATTGCACCTTTCATGTTTCATTTTTTCGGGAAAATATTGTATGCGATATTCTATATCTCGTATTTTATTGCACCTTTCATGTTTCATTTTTTCGGGAAAATATTGTATGCGATATTCTATATCTCGTATTTTATTGCACCTTTCATGTTTCATTTTTTCGGGAAAATATTGTATGCGATATTCTATATCTCGTATTTTATTGCACCTTTCATGTTTCATTATTTCGGGAAAATATTGTATGCGATATTCTATATCTCATATTTTATTGCACCTTTCATGTTTCATTTTTTCGGGAAAATATTGTATGCGATATTCTATATCTCGTATTTTATTGCACCTTTCATGTTTCATTTTTTCGGGAAAATATTGTATGCGATATTCTATATCTCGTATTTTATTGCACCTTTCATGTTTCATTTTTTCGGGAAAATGTTGTATGCGATATTCTATATCTCGTATTTTATTGCACCTTTCATGTTTCATTTTTTCGGGAAAATATTGTATGCGATATTCTATATCTCGTATTTTATTGCACCTTTCATGTTTCATTTTTTCGGGAAAATATTGTATGCGATATTCTATATCTCGTATTTTATTGCACCTTTCATGTTTCATTTTTTCGGGAAAATATTGTATGCGATATTCTATATCTCGTATTTTATTGCACCTTTCATGTTTCATTTTTTCGGGAAAATATTGTATGCGATATTCTATATCTCGTATTTTATTGCACCTTTCATGTTTCATTTTTTCGGGAAAATATTGTATGCGATATTCTACAATAGTGAGTGGATGATTGTTGTTTAACACCATCTCAGCAACTTTTCAGCTATATCATGGCGAGAACAAGTTAATTTTCAATGAGATGATGATAAGGTCCGCTTTGTACTAGACCAACACGCTGAGTTGGATTTTTATAGTGCTAGCTCACTGAAGCAACAGGCCGCGGATAGATATGTCGCCCCACTAGGACACATTATCCTTATTCAGATCCAACCAGTATTTGCCCGTTCTACTTAATACTGTTTGCTTAGCGGAGAAGCAACAAATGCCAATTTTATAGTCTTTGGTTTGACCCGATCGGGTCTCGAACCCAGAAAACATCACACTCGAAGCGAGCACACTAACAAGTATACCACCGATGCGGTTATATACTATAATATTATATATACAACTACCTATGCAATCAGCGGCTATGCATAATATATTTTTATCATTTTAATATGACGTCATTCACTGGCTGTGTAAACAATACCGTAATTTCGTGTTTTTATTATGCAAACATTAAAATAGTACTTTTGTTCCTTCCATATTATCCTTGTCCCGGAAAAATACTAAGATAACCGTCTATCGACTTCGTTTTAGTAAATTGTCGTGTTCAGATAACATTGTTTTCAATGTACATTGCACAGGCACTTGTTTCATTCAAAAAATATATGCCCCCTCCTCTTCCTTACTTCAAGGTAAACATCTGCCCTTTATCCCTTCCCCACTTCGCCTCAATATTTTTCGCTCATTTGTGATCCTTTCGCTGACCCAATTATATCGTTACACTCCCGAGATATTTCTCTTTTCGACTGCCACATTTAAATATAAATACCGGGCCCCCTCAGACGAATTGGACAAGAATATTCAGCGAAAGTCGCATTTTCTATTTTTCAGTCACTGAAACGGATACAACCACTTCCGGTTTGCGCTGGATTTTTCATATGCATTCGGAATTCTCTAGACCGGCCATGTGTAACAATGCCATCATGAGCATCTCCTCTCAAATGTAAAGTAAGCCTTTAAAATACTGATAATTGTTCCAATGCAGATTATAAAAATATGTTCAACTCCAAATTACTGACATTTGATTTTTAAAACACCTTTTTTTTAGTTTCTAAATCAATTTAGATCGGACCGGAAGTGACTGTATCGGTTTCAGTGACTGAAAAATAGAAAATGCGACTTTCGCTGAATATTCTTGTCCAATTCGTCTGAGGGGGGGCCCGGTATTTATATTTAAATATGGCAGCCAAAAAGAGAACTATCTCGGGAGTGTAACGATATAATTGGGTCAGCGAAAGGATCACAAATAAGCGAAAAATATTAAGGCGAAGTGGGGAAGGGGTAAAGGGCAAATGTTTACCTTGAAGTAAGGAAGAGGAGGGGGCATATATTTTTTGAATGAAACAAGTGCCTGTAGTATATTGTCACCTAGTTACTGATATGTATTTTTTGTTTACTTTTTAATTGTTTAAATTGCTAAAATCTATAAAAAAAAATGTCAGCAAATAGGAAAATATCAGTTATTTAATTTCAATTCGGGGTATAAGTCCATATAGCAAGAACGATTGTAAACATGAATGTTATGGGATTTTTTTTTACAATGAGATGTATTTCCAATATTGCCTACAGCTTAAAAAAATATGAGTGATTTGTGTTTGGCTTTTCAATCTTTCGACTTTGAGCGTAACTGATGAAGGCTATTCCAGATATGCCTTGTGCGCACTAAATTTGATATCTACGTTTTTATTTTTTTATTAAAGTCAAAATAATTCATGGAAATTAAAGTGTTGATGATATTTTCAATGTTGCATGTACTTACAAAGATATAGACACAATACATTATAAACGTCAGCCAAACAGGTTAACATATGTAATCTATTAAATTCATTTACACCACAAAATAAATCATTTATGTACTATACAAGCACTTAAATGACAAACAGGAATTTTACAAGCAACATAAAACGTAGATATCCAAATTAGCGCGCACGGCGCGTTTCGTGAATAACCTTCATTAGGTACATTAGGTACGGTCAATATCAAAAGATTGGAAAACCAAATAATTTAAAAACGTTTGGGGGCAATATAATCAAAGGCCCTAAACAGGATAGCCAAATTCGGCGCTAAGGTCACCTATGTCTGGGGGAGGAGAACCTTAGTTTTGATAAAAAAGTACAAATTTAGGAACTGTAAATTTCAATAATGAGTATATCTAATAAACCATGTCAGTACCGAAACACTGACTACTGGGCGGATGCTATCCTCTGGGACTAATATCATTTAATAGTCTTAACTGGCTACCTTCTAACATTAATATTGATGTAAATCTACTGACAAAAGGAAGTGATCTCCTAACATATCAAGAAAATATAACTATGTTTAGACCTGCTTTTAAATATATTAAAGACTCTAAAAGATTTACAATTGTCTAAATGATCTAAAGAACCAAAACACATCTCCAAAAGTATTTATTCTCTTTTCTTTTTTTCTTTTTTTTTTCGTATATTGTCTAAACCTATGTTTTTGTATATAATCATTCTTTTTATATTTAACTCTATGCTATTATATACATATTATATCATTTCATTGCGCATGCTATTCCATATTGTAAATTATTGTACTCGGGAGAAGACTTCATAAGTTGGAAAAAAGTTGTGTCCGATCCCTATTTGTTATATTTAGCAAATAAAAATATGCTTAAGCTAAAAAACTAATAGTCCACTAGCAGAGGTATCGACCTAGTGATAGTAATACAAGCGTAGATATGAAGTGACAGTTCGTAGATATGAGGTGACAGTTCGTAGATATGAGGTGACAGTTCGTAGATATGAGGTGACAGTTCGTAGATATGAAGTGACAGTTCGTAGATATGAAGTGACAGTTCGTAGATATGAGGTGACAGTTCGTAGATATGAGGTGACAGTTCGTAGATATGAAGTGACAGTTCGTAGATATGAGGTGACAGTTCGTAGATATGAGGTGACAGTTCGTAGATATGAAGTGACAGTTCGTAGATATGAAGTGACAGCTCGTAGATATGAAGTGACAGTTCGTAGATATGAGGTGACAGTTCGTAGATATGAGGTGACAGTTCGTAGATATGAGGTGACAGTTCGTAGATATGAAGTGACAGTTCGTAGATATGAAGTGACAGTTCGTAGATATGAAGTGACAGTTCGTAGATATGAGGTGACAGTTCGTAGATATGAGGTGACAGTTCGTAGATATGAAGTGACAGTTCGTAGATATGAGGTGACAGTTCGTAGATATGAGGTGACAGTTCGTAGATATGAGGTGACAGTTCGTAGATATGAAGTGACAGTTCGTAGATATGAAGTGACAGTTCGTAGATATGAGGTGACAGTTCGTAGATATGAAGTGACAGTTCGTAGATATGAGGTGACAGTTCGTAGATATGAAGTGACAGTTCGTAGATATGAAGTGACAGTTCGTAGATATGAAGTGACAGTTCGTAGATATGAGGTGACAGTTCGTAGATATGAGGTGACAGTTCGTAGATATGAAGTGACAGTTCGTAGATATGAAGTGACAGTTCGTAGATATGAAGTGACAGTTCGTAGATATGAGGTGACAGTTCGTAGATATGAAGTGACAGTTCGTAGATATGAAGTGACAGTTCGTAGATATGAGGTGACAGTTCGTAGATATGAGGTGACATTTCGTAGATATGAAGTGACAGTTCGTAGATATGAAGTGAGAGATCGTAGATATGAGGTGACAGTTCGTAGATATGAGGTGACAGTTCGTAGATATGAAGTGACAGTTCGTAGTTTCATGTGTTTTCTCTTGATATTCCAGTTATGTCAACGATAAAAGTTATGTGCATGCTACTGTTAATAACAGAGTTATATAAACGTTAGAGAAAACCGAAGGGGCAATCAAGAATGGACAATCCAAAGATGCCAGCATATTTGACATTACAACACGTAACTAAGAACGTGAAGATATACAATATGACTAAATGAATATTACAAGCCTCACTTTTTATCTTTATTCCAGGTAAACCAAACTTTCGCGGATTTCGTAGATAAGATAAAACCACTCATTATAGCAGGTTAACCCCGAATTTACCTATACACGTACACGAAAATATATTTTTCTTCAAAATACGAAAATGTGTATCCATGACAACCATAATCTAATATGTAAATACTACAATAATAGAGAGTTATTGGAAATCTGAATTTGTACAGTAATAATGAAGTTTATATTCTAATAAAAACGTAGATATCTAATTTAGTGCGTACGACACGTTTCTATAATAACCTTGATCATGTACACTTATGATCAACTAATAACAAATAATGTAAAAGTCTTTGGGAGCAAGTAAATCAAAAAGTGTGAACAGCAGAGCTAAAATTGGCTAGTTACCTATGCCTGGGGAGATTGACCTGATTAGGAGAGCTAACATTGGCTAGTTACCTATGACTGGGGAGATTGACCTGAACATGAGAGCTAAAATTGGCTAGTTACCTATGCCTGGGGAGATTGACCTGAACAGCAGAGCTAAAAATGGCTAGTTACCTATACCTGGGAAGATTGACCTGAACAGGAGAGCTAAAATTGGCTAGTTACCTATACCTGGGGAGATTGACCTGAACAGGAGAGCTAAAATTGGCTAGTTACCTATGCCTGGGGAGATTGACCTGAACAGGAGAGCTAAAATTGGCTAGTTACCTAGGCCTGGGGAGATTGACTTGAACAGGAGAGCTAAAATTGGCTAGTTACCTATACCTGGGGAGATTGACCTGAACAGGAGAGCTAAAATTGGCTAGTTACCTATGCCTGGAGAGGTTGACCTGAACAGGAGAGCTAAAATTGGCTAGTTACCTATGCCTGGGGAGATTGACCTGATTAGGAGAGCTAACATTGGCTAGTTACCTATGACTGGGGAGATTGACCTGAACATGAGAGCTAAAATTGGCTAGTTACCTATGCCTGGGGAGATTGACCTGAACAGCAGAGCTAAAAATGGCTAGTTACCTATACCTGGGAAGATTGACCTGAACAGGAGAGCTAAAATTGGCTAGTTAGCTATACCTGGGGAGATTGACCTGAACAGGAGAGCTAAAATTGGCTAGTTACCTATGCCTGGGGAGATTGACCTGAACAGGAGAGCTAAAATTGGCTAGTTACCTAGGCCTGGGGAGATTGACTTGAACAGGAGAGCTAAAATTGGCTAGTTACCTATACCTGGGGAGATTGACCTGAACAGGAGAGCTAAAATTGGCTAGTTACCTTCGCCTGGGGAGATTGACCTGAACAGGAGAGCTAAAATTGGGTAGTTACCTAGGCCTGGGGAGATTGACCTGAACAGGAGAGCTAAATTTGGCTGATTACCTAGGCCTGGGGAGATTGACCTGAACAGTAGAGCTAAAATTGGCTAGTTACCTAGGTCTGGGGAGATTGACCTGAACAGAAAAGCTAAAATTGGCTAGTTACCTTGGCCTGGGGAGATTGACCTGAACAGGAGAGCTAAAATTGGCTAGTTACCTAGGCCTGGGGAGATTGACCTGAACAGGAGAGCTAAAATTGGCTGATTACCTAGGCCTGGGGAGATTGACCTGAACAGCAGAGCTAAAATTGGCTAGTTACCTAGGCCTGGGGAGATTGACCTGAACAGGAGAGCTAAAATTGGCTAGTTACCTATGCCTGGGGAGATTGACCTGAACAGGAGAGCTAAAATTGGCTAGTTACCTATACCTGGGGAGATTGACCTGAACAGGAGAGCTAAAATTGGCTAGTTACCTTCGCCTGGGGAGATTGACCTGAACAGGAGAGCTAAAATTGGGTAGTTACCTAGGCCTGGGGAGATTGACCTGAACAGGAGAGCTAAATTTGGCTGATTACCTAGGCCTGGGGAGATTGACCTGAACAGCAGAGCTAAAATTGGCTAGTTACCTAGGCCTGGGGAGATTGACCTGAACAGAAGAGCTAAAATTGGCTAGTTACCTTGGCCTGGGGAGATTGACCTGAACAGGAGAGCTAAAATTGGCTAGTTACCTAGGCCTGGGGAGATTGACCTGAACAGCCGAGCTAAAATTGGCTAGTTACCTATACCTGGGGAGATTTTACTTTCTAAAACACGTAATAAGGCAAATAATAATTTAAAAAGACGGAAATTTGTCAATCGAATTTAGCCGTTTTCTTATCATGTTAGGGCAGTGAATCTCAAACTTTCATCTATCAATATGTTATATAGCTTGATTATACAATTTACATTATCAGTAGCAGTAGCAAGTAGGCTTATATCTGGTTTACTTTCGGTCATTTTGTTTGTGGCTCAATCTTTAGCTTTCTCTGTAATGCTTTGTAGATCGTTGTTGGTCCATTTGTCCGTTTTCGGTTGGTCATTGTACTATCTGACCTTCTTCGATTTAAGCTTCTAGTTACTCCTTCGGATACCAAACCTTTCTAACAATATTTCCATAAACATTATCGATAACAAAAGAAGCGAGCAATTTGTATTAAAAGAAAAAAGATGAAAATGAATATCATTGAAGTTTAGATGCTTCAATCATTGTTTCTTACTAATTCTGACAGCTTGCATGCCTTTAAGTAAATTAATATTACTTGAATTATAATTTTGTTTTATTTTCTCAAAAGACCCATGCTATATTCAAATTTAATGAAATATAGATAATAGTGTGTTCCAATGACAAATGTGATTACATTTCAAACATGCATGTTCAGTTAAAGGCATACAAGCAGTCAGCATTGATTTTTTTTTTTTATATTAAAAGTTGCCAATATTCGATGTTTTATACTAATAAAATGTTCTGAACAAGAAGCCAGGTTTAAAAAATATGTAATAATGTCGTAATTAGTGAAAAGAATTCGAATGTCTGTTGATGAAATCGCCATTAACACTTGTACACCTAATTATAAGTCAGCTTCTTTTCCGAAGATTACCGGTGATAACTGCTATGAATAACCAGAAAGCATGCACAGGTAAATATTGGTTAGAATTAATATAATTTAAGAAATATATCTATGAAATTGGATCCCGGGGTAATCAGTTAATATTATATAATGGTATTAAGTAAGAATGACATTAAAATTCGAAAATACGTGAGGAAATCAATAAAAACAAACCCAAACTCTGCAAAGGGAAAATTGTAAACCAATTGTATTGCATATTATTGACAACACTTAAGTTAACTTGATTATATTTTTTTTAGAAAAAAACCCAGACATGAAGTACATTATTTTAGTTTCTAATTTAAAAGAGATATCACCTAGTGTTTTCTCCTAAAAAAAGAATATATAAAAAGACATACGACGCAATTCTGCTGTAAAAATATGATTCGGCCGGGAAAAAAATACTAAATTATGCTTACGTGTTGAAAAATGGAGTAGATTGGTATTACATCTTTTTTTAATTTTTACACAAAGCTGAATCCTCCTTTTTGTGTCATTTTCGTATGGAATACGTCAATGTTTTATTCAATTCCGCGATTCGATTCAGTTTGCCATATGCTTCTTCGTCAACAATCAATTTCGCACATGCGCAAAGTGAATTCACTGTCAGGTCGTATGAAAATGCGCGGGTCAACATTGAATTCTTTACGGGACGTAAGAAAATTAAACAACGACGTATTTCCTTCGTTCTAGGCTATTTATGTATGATATTATGAAAAATTTCAACTGCAATTAGTATAAAACATCGAATATTGGCAACTTTTAATATAAAAAAAATCAATTCTGACAACCTATGTGCCTTTAAGATGAGAGGTGATTAAGCGTTTAGTTGGTATTGGTGGAATTGATGACCATCACTGTTTAAACTTTCATTTCATATATAAAATATCTCCTTTTATAGCAAAATGTCATGTGGCTATCATGATCTCGAATCGGTAAATACGTGAGGTTCATAGGGTCTCGCCACTCCCTTTTTGTGGTCAGTTATGGCCTTAAACGGCCCCAAAGCGCGTCGTCTCTTAATCTTTGAATACCTTGCTACGTCACTTTTGACGTTAATTGTGTGCAAACAGTCAATTATGACGTCATTAACACGACTGTTTCACACCTGTAATTTGTCGCATGCTATAATGAAAACGTAATACTGAAAGCAACTCAGCAATATATTATAATTCTTTATATATCGTCGTGTCAATCTTATAATGATACATGTCGATTTTTGTAGAAATGGAGATATCAGAGGTCAAAGTTTGGGCAGTTGAATAAAAACATTGAGATATAACATTATAACACTTTTCAAATTGTCTTAAACCAGTATATTTCGTTATATGACTTATATAGGGAGATACACCATTGACAATTAAAGTCACTGATACCCATAAGTCATATTGTCAGAAAAATGGACATGTATCATTATAAGATTGACACGACGATATCAATACAATTAGTTCCTAAGAAGAGTTTGAAGGGGTAATCAGAATCCGTAAATCAAAGAAGACCAGACAACATAATGACCCAAAGTAAAAGAACAAAAGTACAAACAACGATCCACAAGGCATACACATAAAGCTAAAGTAACACGAACCCAACTAAAATACGGGGTGAATTATGACGTCAATAACACGACTGTTGCACACCTGTATCTTTTCACAATCCGCTTAGAAAACGTAGTCCTGAAAACCATCCACTTATATGTTTTAATTCTTTATATTTCAATACGATTAGTTCCTAATCTAACCTGCAGTTTTGATTGCTCCTTGGGTATTGTCTAACGTTTATTTACTTCAGATGATATAGACATTATATAACTATATCGGTTATAAATTCACATGGTGCTAATTAAAATTCTGCGCTTGGGTGTGCCTAATTAACTTCCAAACCTTATTGTATCCAATCTAATTAAAATTAGATCTCCGCACTTTCCCCCTATTACCTACTGGTTGTTTTGGGGAGATCTAATTTTAATTAGATTACTGTTGTACATGTTTTAATTATCCGTTCATACATTTTTTTCTTCTCAAATACTTGGCAAATTTATCCTATTAAATATGTACTACTTACTCTATGTCTTATGAAAAGAAAGTTTATGCCTACATATTTTCCGTTTCAAATATATTTTTAATTGGTCTGTGATATTTCAATATGCATGTACTTTGAGTTCAGTGACCTGTATTAAATACAAGCTACTAGTTAATAAGACAAATTAAAAAAAAAAAAAAAACAGGTTCTTGATAACTTAGTTTCTAGACGTTTAGAAATAAAATCTGAATATCAAGTACACGACACGACGCGTTTCTGGAATAAATTTCATCAGGTACGCTCAAAGTCGAAAGATTGGAACGCCAAATAATAAAAAATTTTGGGAGCAATAAAACCAAAGGGCCTAAACAGAATAGTCAAAAACCGGCTAAGGTCATAAGGTCATGAAGGAGGAGAAACTTAGTTTTAATTTGAGTTGTATTTCATTTATATCGTGGCGGTTAGTGTTGTTTTTGGTAATGTCAAATATCATTACTTAATGCAAATAAACAGATAACAGTTCTCGTTTAAGCTTTCAAAGCAAATTCCAAAAAGAAATACTACGAAAATTTGAAGATAATCAAAAGCCGTGAATCGGAGAACAGACCAAGCAATCAAAAGTCGTGAATCGGAGAACAGACCAAGCAATCAAAAGCCATGGATCGGAGAACAGACCAAGCAATCAAAAGCCGTGAATCGGAGAACAGACCAAGCAATCAAAAGCCGTGAATCGGAAAACACACCAAGCAATCAAAAGCCATGAATCGGAGAACAGACCAAGCAATCAAAAGCCGTGAATCGGAAAACACACCAAGCAATCAAAAGCCATGAATCGGAGAACAGACCAAGCAATCAAAAGCCGTGAATCGGAAAACAGACCAAGCAATCAAAAGCCGTGAATCGGAAAACACACCAAGCAATCAAAAGCCATGAATCGGAGAACAGACCAAGCAATCAAAAGCCGTGAATCGGAAAACACACCAAGCAATCAAAAGCCATGAATCGGAGAACAGACCAAGCAATCAAAAGCCGTGAATCGGAAAACAGACCAAGCAATCAAAAGCCGTGAATCGAAGAACAGACCAAGCAATCAAAAGCCGTGAATCGGAGAACAGACCAAGCAATCAAAAGCCGTGAATCGGAAAACACACCAAGCAATCAAAAGCCATGAATCGGAGAACAGACCAAGCAATCAAAAGCCGTGAATCGGAAAACAGACCAAGCAATCAAAAGCCGTGAATCGGAGAACAGACCAAGCAATCAAAAGCCGTGAATCGGAGAACAGACCAAGCAATCAAAAGCCGTGAATCGGAAAACACACCAAGCAATCAAAAGCCATGAATCGGAGAACAGACCAAGCAATCAAAAGCCGTGAATCGGAAAACACACCAAGCAATCAAAAGCCATGAATCGGAGAACAGACCAACCAATCAAAAGCCGTGAATCGGAGAACAGACCAAGCAATCAAAAGCCATGAATCGGAGAACAGACCAAGCAATCAAAAGCCATGAATCGGAGAACAGACCAAGCAATCAAAAGCCATGAATCGGAGAACAGACCAAGCAATCAAAAGCCGTGAATCGGAAAACACACCAAGCAATCAAAAGCCGTGAATCGGAGAACAGACCAAGCAATCAAAAGCCGTGAATCGGAGAACAGACCAAGCAATCAAAAGCCGTGAATCGGAAAACA
Organism: Bathymodiolus brooksi; assembly: GCA_963680875.1. NCBI lineage: Eukaryota > Metazoa > Mollusca > Bivalvia > Mytilida > Modiolidae > Bathymodiolus > Bathymodiolus brooksi. Next base: position 70,505,436 of record OY804589.1, read on the forward strand.
GACCAAGCAATCAAAAGCCGTGAATCGGAGAACAGACCAAGCAATCAAAAGCCGTGAATTGGAGAACAGACCAAGCAATCAAAAGCCATGAATCGGAGAACAGACCAAGCAATCAAAAGCCGTGAATCGGAAAACACACCAAGCAATCAAAAGCCATGAATCGGAGAACAGACCAACCAATCAAAAGCCGTGAATCGGAGAACAGACCAAGCAATCAAAAGCCATGAATCGGAGAACAGACCAAGCAATCAAAAGCCATGAATCGGAGAACAGACCAAGCAATCAAAAGCCATGAATCGGAGAACAGACCAAGCAATCAAAAGCCGTGAATCGGAAAACACACCAAGCAATCAAAAGCCGTGAATCGGAGAACAGACCAAGCAATCAAAAGCCGTGAATCGGAGAACAGACCAAGCAATCAAAAGCCGTGAATCGGAGAACAGACCAAGCAATCAAAAGCCGTGAATCGGAGAACAGACCAAGCAATCAAAAGCCGTGAATCGGAGAACAGACCAAGCAATCAAAAGCCGTGAATCGGAGAACAGACCAAGCAATCAAAAGCCATGAATCGGAGAACAGACCAAGCAATCAAAAGCCGTGAATCGGAGAACAGACCAAGCAATCAAAAGTCGTGAATCGGAGAACAGACCAACCAATCAAAAGCCATGAATCGGAGAACAGACCAAGCAATGACAAGAAGGAATAAAGACAAACAATCTTCTGGAAAACACTAAGCAGAAAACTTGAGCAACACGAACCACACTAAAAACCGGTGGTGAATTCGGATGATTTGGAAGGATAAGCAGTTCCTGCTACACTAGTGGCACCCATCGCGTTACTCTTATGAAAAATCCCGTTATAAGCAATAAAGGGGAGAAATGCGATGCTGTGCTTACGACAAGGGAACCAATTAATTGAACTATTCTACGGAAATTACAGATTCTGGAACCAACGACAGCAAATCATGGTTGACATTGATTAGTTCTTTTTCAGTCAATCAATCGATCACATTTGCAAGATTAAGATCTCGAATTCGAGATGTGGTTTGGACTGGCCGTTTTATAACTTATGAAAAGCTAAAATATTCGCGTTCAATTCGAATTTACATGTGAAGGTTTCTTTATTGGCGGATATCAGATAATAGTCACGTGATAATGTCTTTTGTATTTATTGTATTACTTTACAAAGCAATTGGACACATTCAACAGACGTTTGTTTTGTAGTCGTGATTCTGTCTGTCATTCCTCGTTCATGACATGCCATTGGATTTTGAATATGAGCAACGCAACAGGAGCCACAACTGGTGGCAGAAACTACGACAAACGGGGCATATCCTTGGTCATATGTATCACAGATATTCTTTAGCGTTTAACCAAGTCATGAAGTGGACCGCAAAAGTTTCGAAGTGATTATTTTAATATTAATATAATTTATGTTCTCAAAGACGTTTTATGCACAATGTGAAAAGAAGTGAGTTTCGTCCTCTATTTCATAACAATTCTAAAAGATATATCTTTGAATTCATAATAACTATTGTCAATATGATATGTATATACTTGTTAATGTTTTGTATGAAATGACCTTTAAATTCTGTTTAATACTATATCTATCTATCACCGGAAATTAATATCCGATTCGCTGAATGGGGGTTGATGTACATCATTTGTGGAATAGAATTTATTATGCATTGACTGAATCAATAATCAATAATTCTTTTATTTAATTAGTTTGTTTTCTTTTGCTTGTGGTTCCATAATTAATTTCAGGATATGGAATTCTTAGCTTCCGGCTTGTTGTTTTGTCCACTTCGAAATTATTATTTCCTACAGGAGGCGAGGCAAGAAAATAATCCCTAGCTCTATGTACACCATTGATTTATGTTCATCTCCGTAATACGTTTTTGATATTATTCACATAATTCTGACAACAATGAATCTATATTAAAAAAATAAAAAAATAAAATTATTGGTTAGTGCAGTGTTAGGGTTATTGTGTTTATCGCCACTTTCAACAATATTTCAGTAATATCGTGGCGCTAAGTTTTATTGGCGGAGGAAACCCGAGTACACGAAGAAAACCACCGACCTGCGGAAAGTCACTGAAAAACTTTACCACATAATATTGTATCGAGTGCACCTCACCAAGAGCGGGATTCGAACTCACAACACTAGTGGTGATAGCCACTGATTACATCGGTAGTTGTAAATCCAACTACCATACGATCGCGACCACGACGACCCCTTCGCTTAGTGCAATTTATGTTCATCTCCAAATTTGTTGATAGCAATATGCTTTTTATTCCTGTGAGAATAGATTATAAATACACAAAAAAATACGCCTAATACTTTTTTTGTACATTAATGATATGACGGATCCAGTTGTACCTGCTTACGGGGAGATTGCCCAAATAAGGGACGATCTCGATACAACAAGAACAGAACAACCTAAAAATTTTAAACAAAAGAAAGAAAAAAGTTCAGCAAAACGGACTCGTATAGAAATTGTGAGTGAGACCAAACCCCAATTTGTTTTCAGTAAAACTCTCAAAACAAAACAGCTACATTTTGTATACAGATTTCAATCTCTTACTTTATGTTCGATTTTCACTTTAAACACGTTTTCCCATTCCTCTCTGATATGTATGTAGTGTGGAACTTTAAACAACTAATATATTTTCTGTATATAATATATTGCACCATTTAGTCGGGTGTATTACGTATATGTATATAATATTGACAGTTTATCTGTACCACTGATAAATATTCGAGTTTTTGGTTGACTGAACCAATCATTGCAAGTAGTCAAGCTGAAATAATAATTTCTCAAGTGTTTTGGTCGCCACCATCATCTGGTTAACCGTTACGGAGTATCACAAATGACAACGGATATATTCCGTTTGTCCACATGTGGAACAGGAAGTGCCTACCCTTCCAGAGCACTTCAGTTCACCCCTGGATGGGCATGGCGTTCGTGTTGTTCCATCTTTAGTTTTCTGTGTAATTTTTTGTAGATCGTTTTTTTTTCCTTTTGTCCTGTTTCATTTGGCCATTGTGTTGTCTGATTTACGACTTCTGATTTACGACTTCTGATTTACGGCTTCTGATTTACGACTTCTGATTTACGACTTCTGATTACCCTTTTGGTATCTTCCATCTTTTCTAATGACAGTTTGTTATGTGTCAGATATAATTAATGTTGTATTTCATGTAATATGGAAAACATATTTGCCAAGCAAGTATGTGACTTTCTGAAACATCTATTAGCCTAACTTGGTATGTTACAGCCGCGAGCAGTTTTCGTAATTGTCACTATATATGAACGGTTTCCTTTTCAGCATAGACGTCAATAGCAAAACAAACTGGCATACAAATTTTCATTTTAAATTGATCATGTGTTTTTACGGTCAGGATTACCACTGATATACCGAGTGCGACATTGTACAGTTATCAAATGTAAGAAGAATTTGAACAGACCAAAGGGGTAACCAGAATCCTAAGAAGGACAGAAAACACAATGGCCAAATGAAAAAGGAGAAAATGACAAACATAGATCTACAAAACACTACACAGGAAATTAAAGATCGAGCAACACGAACCCCACTAAAAACAGGGGGTGAATTCAGAATGTGACACATTATTCGGTCTATATCTTAAAATATGTACTCAGTCATATCCAAGTCATTAGACAATCTCGATTTGATGTCGATAACCACGACTTTGACATGTGGTACTATGGAGGGTGGATGTCCTATAGGTTGCATATGACCTCTATGAATTAGTGTTTAAGTTGCCCCTATCGTACGACACAGCATAATTAACGAAGGATATCCGATTATTGTTGACGACATCATGGCTCAGATTAGAAATAAATTGTAATATATACTTATAAACTACATGAAACCATTTTTGGATGCAACTGACATTTAGCTGATCCGACCTAAAAGGACTAGAAAATACTTCCTTAAAGAGCTACCAGCAGCGAATTAAAATTATGAAAAGCCTATACGTTGTTTTCCTACACATCATTATATGGCTGACAGAATAAAATAATAGTTCTTGTTTATTTCTTCTCTTTGACGTGTGGGTTGGTATTTTAATGTGATTTGCTATGGTAAAACAGAGAAGATACTTACCGAAATAAGCGTCTGATGCACCATGAGTAGAGTACCACTGCAGAAGACAATTACAGAAATAAGCGTCTGGTACACCTTGAGTAGATCACCACTGTAGAAGACAATTACAGAAATAAGCGTCTGATGCACCATGAGTAGTAGAGTACCACTGCAGAAGACAATTACAGAAATAAGCGTCTGATGCACCATGAGTAGAGTACCACTGCAGAAGACAATTACAAAAATAAGCGTCTGGTGCACCATGAGTAGAGTACCACTGCAGAAGACAATTACAGAAATAAACGTCTGATGCACCATGATTAGAGTACCACTGCAGAAGACAATTACAGAAATAAGCGTCTGATGCACCATGAGTAGAGTACCACTGCAGAAGACAATTACAGAAATAAGCATCTGATGCACCATGAGTAGAGTACCACTGCAGAAGACAATTACAGAAATAAGCGTCTGGTGCACCATGCGTAGAGTACCACTGCAGAAGACAATTACAGAAATAAGCGTCTGGTACACCTTGAGTAGAGCACCACTGCAGAAGACAATTACAGAAATAAGCGTCTGGTACACCTTGAGTAGAGTACCACTGCAGAAGACAATTACAAAAATAAACGTCTGATGCACCATGAGTAGTAGAGTACCACTGCAGAAGACAATTATAGAAATAGGCGTCTGGTACACCTTGAGTAGAGTACCACTGCAGAAGACAATTACAGAAATAAGCGTCTGGTACACCATGAGTAGAGTACCACTGCAGAAGACAATTACAGAAATAAGCGTCTGATGCACCATGAGTAGTAGAGTACCACTGCAGAAGACAATTACAGAAATAAGCACCTGGTACACCATGAGTAGAGTACCACTGCAGAAGACAATTACAGAAATAAGCGTCTGATGCACCATGAGTAGAGTACAACTGCAGAAGACAATTACAGAAATAAGCGTCTGGTGCACCATGAGTAGAGTACCACTGCAGAAGACAATTACAGAAATAAGCGTCTGGTACACCATGCGTAGAGTACCACTGCAGAAGACAATTACAGAAATAAGCGTCTGGTGCACCATGCGTAGAGTACCACTGCAGAAGACAATTACAGAAATAAGCGTCTGGTACACCTTGAGTAGAGTCCCACTGCAGAAGACAATTACAGAAATAAGCGTCTGGTACACCTTGAGTAGAGTACTACTGCAGAAGACAATTACAGAAATAAGCGTCTGATGCACCATAAGTAGTAGAGTACCACTGCAGAAGACAATTATAGAAATAGGCGTCTGGTACACCTTGAGTAGAGTACCACTGCAGAAGACAATTACAGAAATAAGCGTCTGGTACACCATGAGTAGAGTACCACTGCAGAAGACAATTACAGAAATAAGCGTCTGATGCACCATGAGTAGTAGAGTACCACTGCAGAAGACAATTACAGAAATAAGCGCCTGGTACACCATGAGTAGAGTACCACTGCAGAAGACAATTACAGAAATATGCGTCTGATGCACCATGAGTAGAGTACCACTGCAGAAGACAATTACAGAAATAAGCGTCTGATGCACCATGAGTAGAGTACCACTACAGAAGACAATTACAGAAATATGCGTCTGGTGCACCATGAGTAGAGTACCACTGCAGAAGACAATTACAGAAATAAGCGTCTGATGCACCATGAGTAGCTCACCACTGTAGAGGAGTAGACATGTCACTGCACTAGGGAACACCATTCTAATTCAGAGCCAACAATTCTTTGTTCTTTATAGTCTTTGGCATGATCCGATCTGGTCTCGAATCCACGCTGTACTCGAGGCGAGCACGTTCACCATTACACCACAGATGTGGTTCACTGACTTGGTGTATAAGTTATATTATATATTGAATTAAACAGTTCTTGAATAATGTATTTATCATTTACACTCAGATTCAGCTCACTCAAACATATATATCCTTTGGTGATTAGCTCACTCAAACATATATATCCTTTGGTGATCAGCTCACTCAAACATATATATCCTTTGGTGATCAGCTCACTCAAACATATATATCCTTTGGTGATTAGCTCACTCAAACATATATATCCTTTGGTGATCAGCTCACTCAAACATATATATCCTTTGGTGATCAGCTCACTCAAACATATATATCCTTTGGTGATCAGCTCACTCAAACATATATATCCTTTGGTGATTAGCTCACTCAAACATATATATCCTTTGGTGATCAGCTCACTCAAACATATATATCCTTTGGTGATCAGCTCACTCAAACATTCATATCCTTTGGTGATCAGCTCACTCAAACATATATATCCTTTGGTGATCTTCAGTTATCTCAGTTAGATCATTTGATTTTCTTGTTCCCATACAATTTTCACATATTTGTATTTATCGGTCTTTTGAATTTTAGCAGGGTCCGTCGTGGTCGTAATCGTATTGTAGTTAGATTTACAACTTCCTATGCAATAAGTGCCGATCACCAATAACGTTGTGAGTTAAAATCCCGCGTAGGCGAGGCGTAATCAATGCAACATTATGTGGTAAAGTTTGTCTGTGACTAGCGGCGGGTCTGTGGTTTTCTCCGAGTACTTCGGTTTCCTCACCAGTAAAGCTGACCACCACGATATAACTGAAAGTGTTGAAAGTGCCGCTAAACATCATAGTCCTAACCCTTGAATCTTAGCGCACCTGGCTACAGCTACTACAGAAACGCGTCGTGCGGGATGAATTATATATATGCTTTTCTTGCTATAAGTATTTTTCTGTTCTGATTGTAGATGGCCCGAGTGGTTCAATGAGTTAGGTAGTTGGATTACCTAGCAACTCATGCAAGCCTATCACCAATACTGCGTGGGCTCGCGCCCGACTTTGTAAATTACAAAAAGGGTGCACTCGACTCGAAGCCGCAAGTGATAACGTTTACCAGTTGCTTGTGCATGGTCGGTGGTTCTCTCCAGGTATTCCGGCTTCTTCCACCACTAAAACTGATCGCCATGATATAGCTGAAATATTGCTGAAAGTGGCGTTAACCACCAAAAATCAATCAATCAATTTGTTCTGATTGTAGACATTAAGCATTTTTCTATTTGACCGAAGTTCAATAGGAAAAAATTGTAGAAAGAGGCAAAATCGATACACACATATACAATACCATGCAGCCACTTTTTTGGAACTTCAAAAAAAAGTGGCGGGATTATGCTAGTTTTATAGAACAAAATCTTAATATTTAGCATTTCTAAAATAAATAAATATGGATTCACATTAATAAAAAAAAATAAAAAAAACAATAATCAAATGATAGAGACGCCTTCTCCACAAAATATGCTATAATAATGCAATTATTAATAAAACTAAGGTTCTCCTCCCTCAGGCATAGGTGACCGTAGCCGATTTTGGCTCTCCTGTTTAGGCCCTTTGGTTTATTGCTCCCAGATTTTGGCCATCCTGTTTAGGCCCTTTGGTTTATTGCTCCCCGATTTTGGCCATCCTGTTTAGGCCCTTTGGTTTATTGCTCCCAGATTTTGGCCATCCTGTTTAGGCACCTTTGGTTTATTGCTCCCAGATTTTGTCTATCCTGTTGAGGCCCTTTGGTTTATTGCCCCCCAGATTTTGGCCATCTTGTTGAGGCCCTTTGGTTTATTGCCCCCCAGATGTTGGCCATCCTGTTGAGGCCCTTTGGTTTATTACTCCCAGATTTTGGCCATCCTGTTGAGGCCCTTTGGTTTATTGCTCCCAGATTTTGGCCATCCTGTTGAGGCCCTTTGGTTTATTACTCCCAGATTTTGGCCATCCTGTTGAGGCCCTTTGGTTTATTACTCTCAGATTTTGGCCATCCTGTTGAGGCCCTTTGGTTTATTACTCTCAGATTTTGGCCATCCTGTTGAGGCCCTTTGGTTTATTACTCCCAGATTTTGGCCATCCTGTTTAGGCACCTTTGGCTTTGTTGCTCCCAAACACTTTTAAATTATAAGGTTTTCTAATCTTTCTATTTTCAGCGTACCTGATGATGGTTATTCCAGAAACGCATCGAGCGCTCTAAATTTGATATCTAGATTTTTGATATTATCAGATATATTTACAATAATACAATGAAACTCTTCAGTATTTGTTCTGTGGTTAACAATGAGAAGTAGATTTAATAACTGATTGCAGTAAAATCATATAACTTTATCGTTCATTAGGCTGAACAGTGTTATTAGTAGTGATCTGGTAGGAGTATGACACAGGTGTGAAATAACCTTACGTTATCAGACCAGGATAGTGCTAGAAAAGCAGCTAGTTCTGTGTTGTCATTTTTATCAGTAAATTCATTATAAAGAGGCAGCATATAGATGACATTTTCTCAATTAATTGGATTCGTGTATTTCATTTTGTGATGGTGCTCTATTGGAATGTTTTCAAGTGGTAAGTAATTTCTATGCTTTTCTTAATGATTTTTAGTTTAGTTTAAACATATTTTCTTTGCTTAAATTACTGTGATATCATTTAATTTCGTTCGTGTCAACTTTCGTGGATTGGAAAAAAGTAAAATGTTCGTTGATATCTATTTCGTTAGTGTTAATTTTCGTGGATCTGAATAAAGTGAAACGCTCCTTAATATTCAATCAGGTATGATTTTATTTCAGTTATTTAACTGATTTCAGCTATTTTCCTCTCGATAGAAATTGCCGAAAGATTCTGAACACAGTCAGAACAGGTCAAAAATAGACCATTTGAAAGGTGGTGTAGATAGTTTCGACCATATTTCATTGATTTCCTGTTATTTTATTTTCTAAGCTGAATCAGCCCTGCTTAATTTCGTTATTGTCAATTTGCGTGGGTTGGAATAAAGTAAATTGTTCCTTGATATTTGAATCCGTGGTTTTGATACTTATTCATGAAATATTTTGTTATATATCTTTTTCAATTTGTACTTAATTTCGTGATTTGATCATGCTCACGGAAACCATGAAAACTGGTATTCAACGAATAATAATGAATTCGAATAGGGTTATAATTTGTGCTTTTACGTCCTGGGTTCCGTATTTTGATATCTGTTACGGTTTCGCATTAAAACGATGTTCGGTTCCACTTTACCTCCAATAGTTTGTTAGGGGGAGGGGGGGGGGGGGTGGTTATATTTGCATGCGTATATTGGTGTCCAACACATATTGTGTTGTGTCTTAATGTTTTGTTTTTCTTCGTCCTGTGTACCAAATGTTGCTAGTTTCTCTGGATTGTCCTTTTTTTTTTTATTGTCCCTTCGATATTCTCTAACGTGTATTAGACACATGTCTTCACCTAGGCATATCTTACAATAGTATACAATTGCTTGCTTATACAACACTCAATTTACAATGGAAATGATTTATAGAGGTGCAAAAACCGAAATGAGAATGATAGTGATTAAGCTATTCGTTGATGATGTCAATATATCTAAAAAAAAACAAACAAAAAAACGTGATATCTTATTAACAGCCTGAACCTTTCAGATTCAGTGGTGAATCGGAAAACAACTTTATACAATTACTGCACTTGAACGAGATCAATATGAGGTTTTATGGAACAGAGTACAACAATATTGAACGAGGCGAATGCCGAGTTCAATATTGTTGTACTCTGCTCCATAAAACCTCATATTGATCAAGTTCAAGTGTAGTAATTGTTTTATTACATACGGCTCTATTTTACTCTTAATTTTGAAATTTTATGAAAACTGAAATTTTTGAAACTTTTTGAAAATTTTATCATTTTGAATGTTTTTGAAATAGTATGAAATTTTTGAACGATTTGAAATTTTATGAAAATTTTTAACTTTTAAAAAAAAAATGAAATTTTCAAATTTGTTAAAAAAAATTGAACTTTTCTTTTTTTTAATTTTATGATTTTCAAATTTTTTGAAAATTTTCAAATTTTATGAAATTTTCTAACATATTGATTAGCAAAAAGCAATTTATGTGCAATAAAAAACCATATTGCACTCTCGTGCCACGTAATTTCATTCATTGATTGTGCAATATGATTATTTATTGTACAGAAATTGCTTTTTGCTAATCAATATGTTAGAAAATGGAATGTCACGTGTATTGCTTCTGGCCAATAGAAAAACAGTAAAATAGAGCGTTATGTAATAATATGTCTTATTTACGTTATTTGTGTTTGTTTGCGTTTAGTGGTGTTCAACACATATTGTGTTGTGGTTTTTTTGGGGGGTATTTTGTTTTGTTTTTGTCTTCGTCTTGTGTCTTGTGTGCCCTATGTTGTCAGTTTATCTGGATTGTCCATTCGGTCTTCTCTAACGTTTATTTAAATACTGCTTCTTCGTTCTGTTATTCGTAAAATATATTCCTTACCGCCGGGTAATGATCTTATGTCTAAGGCGCAGCCAATTTAGATCGTTAAATAAATACGTCGTATATATTATAAGAATTTGGACATTCAAGAAAGAAATGATTGTTATGAAAATAATATAAAAAATTGAAATTTGAAAAATCCGCAAAGAATTATGATAAGTGTTCATTGTCTTAAAACAGAAATAAACAAAAAAAACAGATATTAATAAAACGCTGTCTATCCAATTTGATTGATTGATTGATTTTTTTTTCAAGATTGCATAATTTTAATCTTAAATCCTGCAAAATAAATTATGTATTGTGAAATATTATTATTCTAATATTGTAAGATTGCAAGATATTAACATAGAAGAGTACCTTAAGAACCCTCTGACTTGTGATTGCTCCCACTCTCCTTTTCAATACAACCCATCTGGACATGTAATCACTGGTGATCTGAATATCATTCAACATGAGAGTCTCCGAAAGGTGATTTCTCATGGTCCTAAATTCAGAGAACCTCAACACATCAATTGGAAACATAATTTCAAGATAATTATGGATGCTGTTGAAGATTATGCCAGAAGGTGGATAAAGAGAGAAGTAGACCAAGATCCTGAGTTAGAGTCCTTGTCAGACTGGGTTAGAACAATTAGGTCTCTAGTACAAGGTCGGATTCACAAACTCAAAAATTGTGTTAATAGTCGACCTAAGTCTGTATCTAAAGACCAAGAAGCTGTTAAGTGTCTTTCCTCTCTTCATGACAAATATGTTATCGTTCCTGCGGACAATGCTTCCAACAATATCGTGTTTGTATGTAAATCTTATTACTTCGAATGCCTAATCAAGGAATTAGGTATAAATAGCAACACCTCTAGTAATACCACATACAAACCAACTTCGTTCGACAAAGATGAAATCCTAGCTAACCACAGATCATTCATGACCTCTTTAAGCATTCCCTCTGGTAAAAAGTCTGAGGATTTACCCTATTTATATTGGATACCTAAACTCCATAAGACACCATACAAAGAAAGGTACATAGCGGGATCATCAACTTGTTCGACGAAAGAATTGTCTATTCACCTAACAAAGATTCTGTCTGCAGTAAAAGAGGGACAACAGAAATATTGTGAAACTGTTTACTCGCGTAGTGGCATAAATCACATGTGGATTTTGAAAAACTCTAAAGATCTTTTGGATAACCTGAAATCAAGATCTTTCTCTCAGGTATCCTCCATCAAAACCTTTGATTTTTAAACTCTATATACCACCCTACCGCATGACAAATTAAAAACCCGCTTAAAAGAAATAATTCATAAAGCTTTTAGTCATAGACACTATGGCTCAAAATTTGTTGTGTTAGGCTACAATTCCACATATTTTTCAAACAAAATTCATAAAGGTAAAACATGCTACTCCGAGGAACAAGTGATCAGTATGCTGGAGTTCCTCATCGATAACATATTTGTCTCCTTTGGAGGGACACTGTTTCAGCAGGTCGTCGGCATACCAATGGGTACGAATTGTGCCCCTCTTCTAGCCGATTTATTTTTATACTCATATGAGTCGGAGTTTCTTCAAAAGCTTGTAAAAGATAAGAAGATTCATGAGGCTAGAGCCTTTAATTTCACATACAGGTATATTGATGACGTTTTATCTATCAATAATTCTAGATTTGCAGAATTTCTTCCATTGATATATCCTCCAGAGCTGGAAGTTAAAGAGACCACCGATACAGCTTCGTCCGCATCATTTTTGGACTTATACCTCGAATTTGACGACAGTGGTCAACTCAGTACTAAAATTTATGATAAGCGGGACGACTTCAATTTTAAAATCATAAATTTTCCAAATATGTGCAGCAATATACCAGCTTCTCCTGCATATGGTGTTTACATCTCGCAATTGATTCGCTATGCAAGGGGCAGTAGCAATTATTCTGATTTCCTGAAACGTCATCTTCATCTAAGAAACAGGCTACTGGACCAGGGCTATAAAAAGATTCGCCTTATTCGATCTCTTAAAAAGTTTATATTCCGATACCAATATCTTGTCGAAATATATTCCGTCTCTGCAGAAAAAATTATAAGCGATGCATTTTCATATAGTGAAAATGTATAAAGATAAAGAGTCAAATATGTCAAGAATTTTTTTTTTTGTCAATGTGTGACGTAAAAATATTTTTGACATTTACGTCACCGAATATGGTACTGCTTTGACAACTATTTTACCTATTTTGTTCCTGTATTTAAATACTGTTACAGTGACAGCCGGAACCATTGAACCGTAATGAGAGCGGGAGGTTTGGCGCCTTAAAATCTGATTCAACCCACCATTTCTTTAGAAATGCCTGTACCAAGTCAGGGTCATTACGGTTTTCACAGTTTTCCGGTTGTTGACTGATTTTGTCTGTTTATATAATTATGAGCTTTGACTTTCCCTTTGTAAGATTGTTCGGAGTTCGGTAATTTTGTTATTACCTTTAATTATTGTACTGCATCCAATCAAACTTGTTAAATTTCAACAACGATAGAAAACCTATAGTCTTGACATGAGTCTGCATCGCTCACGTAGAGTAAAATATGGAACCTTAAAGACGACTGCCGGCATGTAATACTGAAATCGTACTTGACCTTTGGACTGGAGAGCTACTGGCATCTACTTCCATTCCCTACATTACACAACAAGTGACAAAAATACTCCTTTTTTATAACATGGATTATGGGAGTTAGTTAGCTGAATACCAATTCTAGTATTACAGTGTCCAAATTTTGCAACTGAAAGAAATAAATCTAATTCCAAAATATTTTTTCAACAGGTCAAACACATTAAAACTATCATCATTATTTAACAAAAACAAACCTGAAGTTATTCGCAAATTATGTAAACTTATTGATATAATAAATAAGAAAATTAGTTCTCCTTGAAAAAAAACCCATCAGTATTGGTATCATTTGTATTTTTATGCTTAAACATTCTGTTCATAATTTGTATTCAATGTACACCCATAATTGTGATAAATGATGTAATGATATGTATTTACTTTGCATTAATTTCAAATCTCGCTCATTCTGTAACCTTTGTAACATTGGTCTAGAGAATAAAGTTATTATTATAGTCTGGTATTATTCATTTTTAATGAATAACATGTTGCAACATTGTTTAGTTTTTGCTTTAAAAAAATCTATCGATATTCGATGTCCATGCTGTTCGTGTCTGTCTCAATAAACTTGAAATACAAATACGACAAACACAATAGGTTTGTTACTGCAGATAGTAAAGCAAGGATTATTACCCTTTCAGAGCGCCTGAGTTCACCACGGTTTATAGGCTTGTTACTGCAGATAGTGAAGCAAGGATTGCTACCCTCTCAGAGGGCATGAGTTCACCATGGTTTATAGGCTTGTTACTGGTGATAGTGAAGCAAGGATGTGTTACTCTTTCAGAGCGCATGAGTTCACCACGGTTTAAAGGCTTGTTACTGCAGATAGTGAAGCAATGATTGTTACCCTTTCAGAGCGCCTGAGTTCACCACGGTTTATAGGCTTGTTACTGCAGATAGTTAAGCAAGGATTGTTACTCTTTCAGAGCGCCTGAGTTCACCACGGTTTATAGGCTTGTTACTGCAGATAGTGAAGCAAGGATTGCTACCCTCTCAGAGCGCATGAGTTCACCATGGTTTATAGGCTTGTTACTGGTGATAGTGAAGCAAGGATGTGTTACTCTTTCGGAGCACATGAGTTCACCACGGTCTAAAGGCTTGTTACTGCAGATAGTGAAGCAATGATTGTTACCCTTTCAGAGGGCCTGAGTTCACCACGGTTTATAGCCTTGTTACTGCAGATAGTGAAGCAAGAATTGTTACTCTTTCAGAGCGCCTGTGTTCACCACGGTTTTATAGTCTTGTTGCTGCAGATAGTGAAGCAAGGATTTGTTACCCTTTCAGAGCGCCTGAGTTCACCACGGTTTATAGGCTTGTTACTACAGATAGTGAAGCAAGGATTTCTACCCTCTCAGAGCGCCTGAGTTCACCACGGTTTATAGGCTTGTTACTGCAGATAGTGAAGCAAGAATTATTACTCTTTGAGAGCGCCTGAGTTCACCACGGTTTATGGGCTGGTTACTGCAGATACTAAAGCAAGGATTGTTACCCTTTCAGAGCGCCTGAGTTCTCCACGGTTAATAGGCTTGTTACTGCAGATAGTGAAGCAAGGATTGTTACTCCTTCAGAGCGCCTGAGTTCACCACGGTTTATAGGCTTGCTACTGCAGATAGTGAAGCAAGGCTTGTTACTCTTTCAGAGCGCCTGAGTTCACCACGGTTTATAGGCTTGTTACTGCAGATAGTGAAGCAAGGATTGTTACTCTTTCAGAGCGCCTGAGTTCTCCACGGTTAATAGGCTTGTTACTGCAGATATTGAAGCAAGCATTGTTACTCTTTCAGAGCGCCTGAGTTCTCCACGGTTAATAGGCTTGTTACTGCAGATAGTAAAGCAAGGATTGTTACTCTTTCAGAGCGCCTGAGTTCTCCACGGTTTTATAGTCTTGTTGCTGCAGATAGTGAAGCAAGGATTTGTTACCCTTTCAGAGCGCCTGAGTTCACCACGGTTTATAGGCTTGTTACTGCAGATAGTGAAGCAAGGATTTCTACCCTCTCAGAGCGCCTGAGTTCACCACGGTTTATAGGCTTGTTACTGCAGATAGTGAAGCAAGGATGTGTTACTCTTTCAGAGCGCATGAGTTCACCACGGTTTAAAGGCTTGTTACTGCAGATAGTGAAGCAAGGATTGCTACCCTCTCAGAGCGCCTGAGCTTACCACGGTTTATAGGCTTGTTACTGCAGATAGTGAAACAAGGATTGTTACCCTTTCAGAGCGCCTGAGTTCTACACGGTTTATAGCCTTGTTACTGCAGATAGTGAAGCAAGGATTGCTACCCTCTCAGAGCGCCTGAGCTCACCACGGTTTATAGGCTTGTTACTGCAGATAGTGAAACAAGGATTGTTACCCTTTCAGAGCGCCTGAGTTCTACACGGTTTATAGCCTTGTTACTGCAGATAGTGAAGCAAGGATTGTTACCCTTTCAGAGCGCCTGAGTTCACCACGGTTTATAGGCTTGTTACTGCAAATAGTGAAGCAAGGATTGCTACCCTCTCAGAGCGCCTGAGTTCTCCACGGTTTATAGGCTTGTTACTGCGGATAGTGAAGCAAGGATTGTTACTCTTTCAGAGCGCCTGAGTTCACCACGATTAATAGGCTTGTTACTGCAGATATTGAAGCAAGCATTGTTACTCTTTCAGAGCGCCTGAGTTCACCACGGTTAATAGGCTTGTTACTGCAGATAGTAAAGCAAGGATTGTTACTCTTTCAGAGCGCCTGAGTTCTCCACGGTTTTATAGTCTTGTTGCTGCAGATAGTGAAGCAAGGATTTGTTACCCTTTCAGAGCGCCTGAGTTCACCACGGTTTATAGGCTTGTTACTGCAGATAGTGAAGCAAGGATTTCTACCCTCTCAGAGCGCCTGAGGTTCACCACGGTTTAAAGGCTTGTTACTGCAGATAGTGAAGCAAGGATTGCTACCCTCTCAGAGCGCCTGAGCTTACTACGGTTTATAGGCCTGTTACTGCAGATAGTGAAACAAGGATTGTTACCCTTTCAGAGCGCCTGAGTTCTACACGGTTTATAGCCTTGTTACTGCAGATAGTGAAGCAAGGATTGCTACCCTCTCAGAGCGCCTGAGCTCACCACGGTTTATAAGCTTGTTACTGCAGATAGTGAAACAAGGATTGTTACCCTTTCAGAGCGCCTGAGTTCTACACGGTTTATAGCCTTGTTACTGCAGATAGTGAAGCAAGGATTGCTACCCTTTCAGAGCGCCTGAGTTCACCACGGTTTATAGGCTTGTTACTGCAAATAGTGAAGCAAGGATTGCTACCCTCTCAGAGCGCCTGAGTTCTCCACGGTTTTTAGGCTTGTTACTGCGGATAGTGAAGCAAGGATTGTTACTCTTTCAGAGCGCATGAGTTCACCACGGTTTATAGCCTTGTTACTGCAGATAGTGAAGCAAGGATTGCTACCCTTTCAGAGCGCCTGAGTTCTCCACGGTTAATAGGCTTGTTACTGCAGATAGTGAAGCAAGGATTGTTACCCTTTCAGAGCGCCTGAGTTCACCACGGTTTATAGCCTTGTTACTGCAGATAGTGAAGAAAGGATTGTTACCCTTTCAGAGCGCCTGATTTCACCACGGTTTTATGGTTTGTGTTGCTCCATATTTATGTTTATGTGGAGTGTTTTCTGGTCCATACTTTCTCTTTACATTCTTCTTTTCTTTTGGTCATTGTACTATCTGCTCTTCTTCGTTTTAATGTTTCTGAAATCCATTTTTGGTATCTTCGTTTATTTTGCTGTTGCTACCCCTCAGCACCAAGTTGTTACAATCAATCAATCGATGCCCATCACCACTGATGTTTTGAGTTTTAATCCCGATCATGGCGAGGTGTGCAACATTATGTGATAAAGTTTGTCAGGGTAATCCAGTTCCCTCCACCAATAAAACTGACTGCCACAATACAACTGAAATATTGTTGAAAGTGGCGTTAAACGCCATAAAATCAAATCAAACCGATCGTCACAATCAATAATATCATTGTGCGCTCGACAATAAATGAATGTTCCTTTTTGTAATGTCTTATAAGTGGATAAAAAAAATTCCACACTGTCGGAACAGTTTCAACTCCCAATCACAAAATTGTAGAAACATGCAAAGTTGATACCCCTAGCACACATGTACATAGGAAAAATGTAATATAGAAAATCGCTAAGTTTGTAGATTTATTAGACAAAACCTATATGTAGAGAGGAAGTGCGTGTCAATTAGTACTGTAGGATTTATGTAGAGGAAATTCCTATCTAATAAAATTAGATTGAGGAAATTCTTGCAGCTCATAAATTGTAAAATATGACAAGCTAATCATGTTAAGAACGTCGTGCGCACTAAATTTGATATCTACGTTTTTAATACTATCACAGGGTCAATACCACTGTTGGTGGATTATTAGGCCGCGAGGGTATGGTTCGTGCATTTATCAGTTTCGCGGCACTGACCTAGTTTAGTAGATATAACTATTATTGAAATTTGCAGTTCCTACATAATGTAATTATTACCAAGACAACAATTCTCCTCCTTCAGACATAGTGTCGTCGTCATCTTGATTGACCAGTCTTCATGACCACACAACAATCGTACGCATGTTTCCCCTTTTTTTATTTTTGCTATGATATACAAATAACCAGATATATATTTATTTGTATATCATAGCAAAAAGAAAAGTATAATATATATATATATACGTCTGAAAATTAAACCAAACAGTGTTAGAATTAGATTTTAGAGCTGTCAAATGTTTGTTCTTCCCTCGACGGGATTTGAACCCACACCATTGATACACTGCAGCACCATTCGCTTAGCCTTACGTCCAGCGCCCTAGACCACTCGACTACATCCACTCCCTAAAAAGGGAGCTTCAATAATCGTAGTATTACCTTTTCTCGTAAGGCAAATCTAGGGATACACGTAAGACATGTGTATAAGCGTGTGTAGATGGTACATATATACTTAATATATATATATATATATAAAGTAACTTTGAGATCCAGTGGGACAGATATATTGTATGGTTGTCACTTGCCTCTAGACGTTTGTATAATATACTTTTATTTCCTGTGACTGTATAATGAATTCTTCATTATCCTATACAATATATTAAAAATTGCTGAGTTAGATTGCTGTCAAATTATAATATTAAAGTATATATGTACCATCTACACACGCTTATACACATGTCTTACGTCTATCCCTAGATTTTCCTTACGAGACAAGGTAACACTACGACTATAGAAGCTCTTTTTTTTAAGGGAGTGGATGTAGTCGAGTGGTCTAGGGCACTGGACGTAAGGCTAAGCGAATGATGCTGCAGTGTATCAATGGTGTGGGTTCAAATCCCATCGAGGAAAGAACAAAAATTTGACAGCTCTAAAATTTAATTCTAACACTGTTTGGTTTAATTTTCAGACGTATATAGGATGAAAATATAAAAAAAATACCACACTGTCGGAATAATTCCAACATCCAATAAAAAAAAGCGTAGAAATAGGGGCAAATTCGATATCCTTAGCAAACACACATATACACGACCATCCACTTACCTGGCTTGGCTAAGGCATTTCAAAGGTGGCGGAGTTAAGCTAGTTTTATGGGGCCAAAACCTCCTCTCTGAGTGAAATGATGCGGTCATGCAAAGGTTTTTCAAGTGATAACATATGACATATGTCTTCTTTTTCATATTTGTTTACATTTTCTATAAAACTGAATAATTACAAATAGCTTCATGCCAGTATATTTCTACTAATTACTAGTTCGGTGACACCCTCAATGACTAATAGTATGCCAACAATGTCAAAACTTAGAACCCTTGATCAAAGAATTCTCTTCAATGTAACGGAAACATTTTTTCTGGAATGAATCACCTTCATTAAGTACGCTAATAGACAAAAGATTGCAAATCCATATTATTTTTTCAAGTCAATGGACCGAAACTTGATAACAAAACTCGGTTAAGCTTACCTCTGTCTGAGGGAGATTGACCTAAATTTAATGACTTGAAGTTAACATCACAATAGCCGATTATTTCTTTAAAAGCGATCTTTTTATTAGCACATAATTATGACAGTACACAGATGCTCAATGACGAGTGTGGGTGCTGTTATATTGGATTACACTGTATTTGCAAGTGGAGAATAGCGTCTCCTTAAAAATATTGATGCCAATTAATGTTAAGCTGACACAAACTGGGTGCAAAATACAAATATCAGAACAACACAATTTGAATTTTCTGTAAATACCTTAAATTGAACATTGTAATTACATTTGTTTTTATTATGACATTTGATATAAGATTACGTGCCTCTAAATGAAAAGTCAACTGAATTTCCATTATTCTAATTTCGATTTTCAAGTAGTACAAAAGGATCGACTTGTTATCAAAAGAAAGTTTAAACAACTCCATCAATATCAACAAAACAACAATCACATTAACACACTGAACATAACTAAAAGAACCCACACATTACTTTGGAAAATCCAGTTCCTGGCACATGACAGGCATAAAGTGTGGCGGGCTAAATCGGTTAATGGGCTTCCAGCCCCCCTTTTCATATGAATCTGTTTTACATGTACCGTTCTTGTAATTACATTTTAGGAACTCTATAATAAAAAGCAGGAGCTGCCTACCCTTAGCGAGCACCTGGGCTCATCCCGGATTGTTGATGGGGGTCCGTGTTGCTGATCGTTTTAGATTTCTGTTTTGTGGTGTTTTTTTTGTCTGTCTCTTGTCTACTCAATGTTGCCAATGTTTCTGGATTGTCCATTTTTGATTGTCCCTTCGGTTTTCCCCAACGTTTATCTAATAAATATTTTAAAATAAATTCAAATTTTAGTGTGAACATTATCTTATTTCATAAATAAACTTTTAATAAATATACAATATAAAACTGGCGTAAATTTTTGGGGGGAAAGAAGAAGAGTTTGAAGATACCAAAGGGGTAATCAGAATCCGTTAATCGAACAAGGACAGTCAACACAATGGCCAAAAGAAACAGAACTAAAAGACAAACAACGATTTACAAAACATTATACATAAAACAAAAGATCGAGTAAAAACCAGGGGGTGAACTCAGGTGCTCCGGAAGGGTAGATTTTAATAAAAGCATTTACTGATGCGGAAAACGAACCATTATCTCTGAGAAAATGGTTAAATAACAGTTCGAGGAAATAGTGCAGAAAGTGATGATTATGCATGTTTAATGTCATTTTCATCAATATTTCAGTTTTATTAATCATTTATACCTGTTTTCCTTTGATCTCGCTGTGGAGTATTTTCAGTATCATCGAACTGACTATTATACTAATATTTAGCGGTAAGTGTGCCGTCACTAATTTAGTGTCATTGTTTTATTGTCATTTAATTTGTGATAGTATGTTGTCTTTTTGAATGGAAGCGAATTTGTGCAGGTTTTTTTATCGTTTGTTTATACACGTGTGTGTGTGCCTGTTTCAAGAGAGGACCTGCATTTCCAACGTTGTATGTCGTGGTCTTGTTTGTGTTATGTGAATGAGGGAAATAGATGTTTGTTCTATTTGTTGATATTGATGGAATTGTTGACCATCACTGTTTTAACTTTCCCTTCATAAAGATTCCATGCGAAAATCGTTTTGCCACATTCATAGCTGCCTCCATTCTATACATAAAGACGTAAATATTTAATTTAGCGCCTACGACTTCTTTCTAGGATATACTAATGAAAATGGATAGAACATAGGTTCCCGATCACTTATGTCCCATGGGAACAGTATCAATAGTTTCTTTAATAGATGTATATTGAATAATGAACAGTTTGAATTTATGGTGTCCATTTATTCTTCAATGTGTCAATGCTTATTGATTAATTTGTGTTTAACGCAGACTTTTGTAGTATTTCAGCTATTCAATGTTTATTGTAATGACCGCCTGAGTGGTGTGATGGTCATAGTTTGATAGTTAGCGGGTTCCATTCCATGTCGGTTCAAACAAAAGAATTTAAAATGGATGTTAGAAGTTTCTCTTGCAAGCATTCGGCATTGGCAAAAGTACCAAAGATTGGTTGACTCAAAGGTCATGAAATTGTGTCCGAGTACTAGTGGAACTAAATGTCTTCATGTAGGCAGTTATTTTAGTGAGATAGCTCTATGATATTCCCACTCATACTGTTGGTCTTGTACAAAAAAAACATGATCATCATTTTCGTACTTCTCAGTAAATATCATCACTCACCAATTACTCAATCATGTTAGCTTCGTGTGTGGTGGTTTTTTGTGTTATCTGTCTTGATCGAAGAAGCAGCAGCGTCCTCTAGCAAGCCTATAAATACAACACATTAGCTGTCAGGGTCTGTGGGAATAGAAGTAGTATGTGTTTTACGTTTTTGTTACCTTTTTGTTGTATGTATAGTCGATTTGAAAAGCTCTGTAGAGCTTGTGTTTTATGTATGTTGTGATATGTATCGACTCTAAATAAAACTTTATTTATTTTATTTATTTATTTATATTTACGTCAATACCACCAAAAACGACAAACCACAGGTTTAATATAATACGACATAAGTAGTGAAACTAAAGTATCTCTGTACTGTTTTGTTGTAGGAGTGTGGTATAGCGTTTAATTCAGCCCCATCCAAATCCATTATAGTCATACTGATAGAGAGAACGTTATGATCAATTAGCTAACATATAAATCGAATACATCAATGCAACCGCAGACATATGTAACTAGTGGGGTTTTGATCACCTCGGGACAATGTTTCTCTTAGCTTATTAAATATATTATTGTGTTTTGAAGTAATGTTTTGTCGTGGTGGCTTAGACAAGGATATCTGTAGTTCGGGATATCCTCTGGTGATATCGTTAGTAACAATGCATTTATTTAATTAATTTGATGGTGTCATTCATTAAAAGAAAAATGACATGTGTTGTTGTCTCTATGAGACCAACTTGTTTTTCTTTCAATTTCATTCTTTGTCTTAGAATACTTAACATGTCTGGAAAACAAGAATATGATTTTATGTACGTTTGAAGCTAAATATAGGCACCTTTTGTACTACAGGCAAAACTTGATTAAAAGAAAAACAACAGATGTTGTTGTTTCTATAGCAACGACTTTTTATTCTTTGAATTTCATGATTTGTTCGGAAAACGAGAATAACATATCATATACGTTTGAATCTACATGTAGGCAACTTTTGTATTATAGTTAAAACTGATTAACAGACGAACGACGTGTGTTTTTGTTTCTATGGGAACAACTTATTTTTCTTTGAATTTCATGATTTGCTTTAGAATGTATAACATGTCTGAAAAACAAGAATATCATATTATATATGCTTGAAGCTATATGTAGGCAATTTTGTTTTATATGTGTATTGCAGTCAAACTTGATCAATAGAAAAACGACATGTGCACGTCGTATCAATCTTATAATGATACATGTCCATTGTTTTGACAATATGACTTATGGGTATCAGTGACTTTAATTGTCAATGACGTATCTCCCTACATAAGTTATATAATGAAATAGACTGGTTTAAGACAATTTGAGAAGTGTTATAATGTTATATCTCCAATGGTTGTATTCAACTGCCCAAACTTTGACCTCTGATATCTCCATTTCTACAAAAATGGACATGTATCATTATAAGATTTACATGACGATGTCTATTGATTAACCTGTTAGAAATAGTAAATAAATACCACACAGTCGGAACAGTTGCAAAATTTATGCACTTTTAATGAACAGAAATAAATGTTCACTTTATTTATTAACGACATTTACTGGTTGGTTTTACTTTAGTGTGTAGCACTGAGTTCCGAACATTCAGCCGTTTTGACGAGTGCTGTTTTTTTTTCCCGTGAAGAAGGGAATCGGTATTAGTTTGTAACACTTTGATTTGTAATTCTGACGTGTGCTGTTTTATTGAAGAACTGAATTTGTAATTTCCATCATTGAAGACGGATTTATTTTGGTACTTTCATCAATATTTATGAGGATGAACTAGGAATATTGTTTTGTCATATTTAGACATGTAACCAGTGCCTGTTTTTCTGAGGAAGATGTGAGCTTATTATATACATTTGTTCTAATAGAGATGGATTGTAATTGATATTTTTATCCGATAGGATAAGTGACAGTTTTTTTTGAATTTTAAGACGTTTAAATATTCATCCATTTGAAGAGAGATGTTTTTTCGTTTTCACTTTACACGTCAGTCTCTGAACAATTCATTACATTTTATTAATTCTATGTGTACATATTATTGTTTCGATTATTTTCTTTTTCACACTGTTACATGCGTTATGAAGGCTCCTCACTCCCCTTTTTTTAAAATCATTATCTTACAACTTGGGGGATTACTCAGCTAAATCTCTGGGGGGTCTTCATCTGACCAATGGCCATTCCTTGCATTTTATCACTGGTCAGTCTTATAGAATGGCATTGTATCCCCCAAGTTCTGTTCAACTTAATATTTAATCAATGAAATCTAACATTTCATTACATTACAAATTGATAGTAGAGAACCCGTCGAGTTTCTGTCAACCACTGTTTCACAGGCAGAAATTGTCTTACAACAGCCGTCAGAATACTCGACGGGACAAGAATCTTTTGTTTCAAAATATAGCTGAGATGATTCCCTAAGTCTGCAAAAGTAATTACTACATGTATAACGATCCCAAAGAGATACATAATTTAAACTGTTTGCCGTTATTAGTACTGGCTACCAGAAGAAATAAATTCTCAACGACAAATCATTCATTTATAGGACGTATGAAGACTGGTTATAAACCCAACTTATTTACAATAACTAAGCATATATCTTCAATGTTTTTATTCAACTGCCCAAACTTTGACCTCTGATATCTCCATTTCTACAAAAATGGGCATGTATCATTATAAGATTGACACGACGTTAACTGTTTCACGATTTGCTTAGAATGCATAACATGTCCGGAAAACGAGAATAACATACCATATACGGTTGAAGCCACATGTAGTCAAACCTGCCCACGCGGTCACCTCTATTAAGCAGTCACCTATATAAAAGGTCATATTTTCCTTGTCTTCTCATTTGAATTAAACCTTTCTATAATGTCACATGTCTTATAAAGCCACTATTTCTTAGTCCCAGCGGTGACGTCTTAATGCATTGTTGAATATTATGTTGTTTATTCATGTACTGAGAGGATGGGCATGACGCATCGTGGGAAGCCATTCACGGTAATTTTCTGTTCAAAATAACGGTAACCAGGGGCGGATCCAGGGGGAGGGGGGCCCTAAAATTGGAAAAAATAAGATTTTTTTGCGTAAAATCGTGATTTTTCACACGAATACCCCAAAAAATTTCGCGCCTCCCTCCGCTCGGCGCAATTTTTTTGAGTGCGCCCCCCCTAACTTGAAATCCTGGATCCGCCTCTGGTAACGACAACATTTTATTTTGATTTGACGCTACCGATTGCTAAGAAAGGGTATTGACGCATCACAATAAAATTTCAGGTACATATGACAGTAGCTGAGGTGAAAAGGGAGCATTTGACACTTTACTATTATGGACATCCCCACCGTATACTGGGCAAATAATTTAAGGCTCTTGATTGTGATGGCATCGCATTCTATGGCGTGTGTAAAACAATAAACGTAGCCTACTGATATTGACAATAATGAGTGAAGTTTTAATTCGAATCTGTCTCATTGTAGACATGATAAGCAACATGAGTTAGGCTTATCGTGATTAATAGACCTATTGGGGGAGAGAAGGCGGTTCAAAGCCAGCAGACAGGTATAACATCCGGCCTTCGGTGGATGTCTGTTAACCTTAAGGGAACACAAGCAATTACTGTATTTACAATATATCTACTAGTATGAACCCTGATACACAGAGGAATTGTATGCGGTTGCAGATACAGACTAGTTGTTAATTGTTATCTGTACGACATGTATAACTATATTACAATTCACAACACCCATGGCACAGTCTACTCCTATAGCTTATTACTCAAAAAAAAGAATTAAGTACAAAAAGGTTAGGATTATAGGACAATCGCTCTGATACCAACACTAATGTTGTTTGTGTGTAAAACATCAAACGTAGACTACTGGGATATTGGCAATGATGATTCTAGTTATATTTCGTATACGAAACGAAGGCGTATTCAGCACATAATAACAATGGACATAGCTGTTCCATCATAAATTGTGTGACAGACATCTATTTATTTATGTAAAATGTGATTGACTATCTGATGCGATGTCTACTTCTCTTCCCATGTCGCCATCATTACTATTCATCGGCTCTCGCTTATATTCTATTTTGACAGATAAATAATATTCACATCATCAATCAATGATATTAACTATTGATAAGCTGGACTGGAATCATATGGCTATGAAAAAAACGTATATGTACTGGAACTGGATTATTAATTAAAACATAAATATCTAATTTGTACGTTACAACATTATGTAATAAAGTGCGTCAGTGACATGTGACAGGTCGAAGATTTTCTCCAGGTACTCCGGTTTCCTCCACCAATAAAACTGACCGCAACGATATAGTTGAAATATTGTTGAAAGTGGCGTTAAACGCCATAAGCCAAACCAAACCAACCACCATATAAAGTGTGCACACGACGCGTTCCTGGAATAACGTTCTTAGATTTACGACTTATGATTACCACCTTTGGTATCTTAGATTTACGGCTTATGATTACCACCTTTGGTATCTTAGATTTACGGCTTATGATTACCACCTTTGGTATTTTAGATTTACGGCTTATGATTGCCACCTTTGGTATCTTAGATTTACGGCTTATGACTACCACCTTTGGTATCTTAGATTTACGGCTTATGACTACCACCTTTGGCATCTTAGATTTACGGCTTATGATTACCACCTTTGGTATCTTAGATTTACGGCTTATGACTACCACCTTTGGTATCTTAGATTTACGGCTTATGACTACCACCTTTGGTATCTTAGATTTACGGCTTATGATTACCACCTTTGGTATCTTTGACTTACGGCTTATGATTACCACCTTTGGTATCTTAGATTTACGGCTTATGATTACCACCTTTGGCATCTTAGATTTACGGTTTATGATTACCACCTTTGGTATCTTAGATTTACGGCTTATGATTACCACCTTTGGCATCTTAGATTTACGACTTATGATTACCACCTTTGGTATCTTAGATTTACGGCTTATGACTACCACCTTTGGTATCTTAGATTTACGGCTTATGATTACCACCTTTGGTATTTTAGATTTACGGCTTATGATTACCACTTTGGTATCTTAGATTTACGGCTTATGACTACCACCTTTGGTATCTTTGACTTACGGCTTATGATTACCACCTTTGGTATCTTAGATTTACGGCTTATGACTACCACCTTTGGTATCTTAGATTTACGGCTTATGATTACCACCTTTGGTATCTTAGATTTACGGCTTATGACTACCACCTTTGGTATCTTAGATTTACGGCTTATGACTACCACCTTTGGTATTTTAGATTTACGGCTTATGACTACCACCTTTGGTATCTTAGATTTACGGCTTATGATTACCACCTTTGGTATTTTAGATTTACGGCTTATGATTGCCACCTTTGGTATCTTAGATTTACGGCTTATGACTACCACCTTTGGTATCTTAGATTTACGGCTTATGATTACCACCTTTGGTATCTTAGATTTACGGCTTATGACTACCACCTTTGGTATCTTAGATTTACGGCTTATGATTACCACCTTTGGTATCTTAGATTTACGGCTTATGACTACCACCTTTGGTATCTTAGATTTACGGCTTATGATTACCACCTTTGGTATCTTAGATTTACGGCTTATGATTACCACCTTTGGTATCTTAGATTTACGACTTATGATTACCACCTTTGGTATCTTAGATTTACGACTTATGATTACCACCTTTGGCATCTTAGATTTACGGCTTATGATTACCACCTTTGGTATCTTAGATTTACGGCTTATGATTACAACCTTTGGTATCTTAGATTTACGACTTATGATTACCACCTTTGGTATCTTAGATTTACGGCTTATGATTACCACCTTTGGTATCTTAGATTTACGACTTATGATTATCACCTTTGGTATCTTAGATTTACGACTTATGACTACCACCTTTGGTATCTTAGATTTACGGCTTATGATTACCACCTTTGGTATCTTAGATTTACGGCTTATGATTACCACCTTTGGTATCTTAGATTTACGACTTATGATTACCACCTTTGGTATCTTAGATTTACGACTTATGATTACCACCTTTGGCATCTTAGATTTACGGCTTATGATTACCACCTTTGGTATCTTAGATTTACGGCTTATGATTACCACCTTTGGTATCTTAGATTTACGGCTTATGACTACCACCTTTGGCATCTTCAAACTTTTCTTCATCAGACAATCTTAAATACAAAAGATTTGAAAGACAAATAATGTAAAGATCCTTGAGGCAAGAAACCCAAGGGGAATAAACATGATAGCCTGAATACCACTACAATATAGGTATATAGGTAATCTATTTATATAAAACATGATAAAAAAAAACATAATTGATTAACTGAACATGATGGACTATCCAACATTACAC
This sequence comes from Bathymodiolus brooksi, assembly GCA_963680875.1. Classification (NCBI taxonomy): domain Eukaryota; kingdom Metazoa; phylum Mollusca; class Bivalvia; order Mytilida; family Modiolidae; genus Bathymodiolus; species Bathymodiolus brooksi. Next base: position 70,533,127 of record OY804589.1, read on the forward strand.
TCTTAGACAACTCTAGTAAGAAAGGATATGGATGTAAATAAGGGTAATATTAAAATTACCAAACTCCGAACAATCTTACAAAGGGAAAGTCAAAACTCATAATTATATAAACAGACAAAATCAGTCAACAACCGGAAAACTGTGAAAACCGTAATGACCCTGACTTGGTACAGGCATTTCTAAAGAAATGGTGGGTTGAATCAGATTTTAAGGCGCCAAACCTCCCGCTCTCATTACGGCTCAAATGAAGACTATCCAAAATTACATAGAGATTATTACATGACCTTTATCATATCAGCCCGGGAATCAATCATCCCGAGACCCCCATATCATAAAACAACAACTTTATTATATTGTACCTAAATGTACATTTTACCCATAATGCACTGAACTCCCTTAATTCCTTTCAGACGCACTCATTCTAGATATTACGTTTATTAAGCTTAAATCAATCTAGGAAGAAAAGATATTGATGTAGGTGAACATTAGAGACTATCCAACATTACACTTAAGCAACTCTTGTAAGAAATAAAATACCACGACATAATTATGTCGTTTGAAATAAAGGTCATATATATAATGGAAAGTATATACATAGCTTCTTTATATTCATTTATTTGCTTCCAAAGACTTTAAATTCTAATTTGGCTTCCAATCTTTAGATTATGAACGTCTCTGATGAAGGTCATTGTAGGATGGCGTAATGCGCACTAAATTAGATATCTACGTTTTAGTTAATAAAGTATTATTACAGGGTGATATTATATTACAGGGTGATATTATAGCTATATATTATCAGTGAAAGATCGTTTTAAATTAAAAATGGAAATCAAAGAAATGAAGGAAAAATAATTAGCGCAAGACACGCCCATATAGGGGTTAATGAATACAAATCAAGAAAGAATATAATCTTTTACCAAAGCATAAACAACGTACACCAGTAAACAGATATAGTCGTCTACCCCCTATCATCAGTTCTAATCAGTGCCTATCACCACTAAAGTTGTGAGTTCGAACTCCGTTCACGGCAAGGTGTACTCGATACATTGTGTGATACACTTTGTCAGTGACTTAGGACAGGTCGGTGGTTTTCTCCGGGTAATCCAGTTTCCTTCACCAATAAACTGACCGCCACGATATAACTGAAATGTTGTTGAAAATGGTGTTAAACACCATCAACCCATAAACTTAAACACTGTTTAATAAAGGAACCTAAAACTTCAGTTGATGAGAGGTAATCGGATGTAAACTATATTTTATTTTATTGTCTGAAACGTCATAAGATCTGGATTGTAAGATAAAATAAAAGAAGAGTTTGAAGATACCAAAGGGGTAATAAGAATCCGTAAATCTTAGAAAGACAGACAACACATTGACCAAAAGAAAAAGTACAAAAGGACAAACAACGATCTACAAAACATTACATAAAAAAACGAAAGATCGAGTAATACGAACCCCACTAAAAACTGGTAGTTAACTCTGGTGCTCCGGAAGGGTAAGCAGTTCCTGTTCCACTAGTGGCACCCGTCATGTTAATCTAGTTACAAACCCGGTGATAAGTAAAAAAATTTTGTCTTGAATCATTATTGAGAATAATAATCAGCCCTGATTTCATGATCGCTGAATTGAGTAACACTGTTTGAATTTTTAATAATATTGCTGACTTATTCAGGGTTGCATGCCCTGCCATACAACATGGCGGATTTGACTGAAACGATGTTTACTTTAAATTCACTGTCATCTAAATCACGTGGTGAACATGTTAGTAATGAAAGAGGCGGACATTGCCGGGTACAAAATGCCATTCATAAGTTAACACCTTGTAGATGCTTTCTAAACAAAAAACTTAAAATTTCAAACGTTAAAATACATGTTGCAACAGGAACTGGCCTTTTTTCGAAACTTGGGCTACATTATTTTGTTTCGTTAGAATTCTTATACTCTAGGGAAAATAATATAGCCTCTGTTTCGGATATTGGCAGATGCCAAGACATGTTGTCAACAACATATTGGAAATGAATATCATCATTTATTTATATGTAATAACTTTAATGTTTATGAATTAAGAAAAAGGTATATATCATCAAATTTTCACATAGATTATTATAATAAAAAAAGGTCTATTGTCAAACCGCCATGAACAACTTTTTAGATATATAGATCAATTTTGTGAGAAAGTAAATAACTCCTTTTTATGCATTTGCATTTATTCAAAAATAATATGAGGCAGGTGCAACCTGAAACGCTCCCGAAGAACACTAATTTTTCTTCCTGTTTACAAAATATCAAGCTTAGAAATAACACCACCTAAAACTCCAAACTCCGGACAATTTTCATATCCGCTACCGAACATTGTTTCATTTTTATTTGAAAAAAAATCGACTAGAGTTCCGGTTTAGGTCACGTGATTTTTCTTTTAATTTATTTCCGGTTTGACAGCCATATTGTTGAAGATTTTGAAGTGCCATAGTACCTATTCATACTTCTACCATTAACGCTCCCAAAAAGGGAGTGTACTACATATATAAAGATATTGTAAAAGTGGTCTCGAACGTTGACATATATAGAGATATTGTAAAAGTGGTCTCGAACGTTCACATATATAGAGATATTGTAAAAGTGGTCTCGAACGTTGACATATATAGAGATATTGTAAAAGTGGTCTCGAACGTTGACATATATAGTGATATTGTAAAAGTGGTCTCGAACGTTGACATATATAGAGATATTGTAAAAGTGGTCTCGAACGTTGACATATATAGAGATATTGTATAAGTGGTCTCGAATGTTGACATATATAGAGATATTGTAAATGTGGTCTTGAACATTGACATATATAGAGATATTGTAAAAGTGGTCTCGAACGTTGACATATATAGAGATATTGTAAAAGTGGTCTCGAGCGTTGACATATATAGAGATATTGTAAAAGTGGTCTCGAACGTTGACATATATAGAGATATTGTAAAAGTGGTCTCGAACGTTCACATATATAGAGATATTGTAAAAGTGGTCTCGAACGTTGACATATATAGAGATATTGTAAAAGTGGTCTCGAACGTTGACATATATAGAGATATTGTAAAAGTGGTCTCGAGCGTTGACATATATAGAGATATTGTAAAAGTGGTCTCGAACGTTTACATATATAGAGATATTGTAAAAGTGGTCTCGAACGTTGACATATATAGAGATATTGTAAAAGTGGTCTCGAACGTTGACATATATAGAGATATTGTAAAAGTGGTCTCGAACGTTGACATATATAGAGATATTGTAAAAGTGGTCTCGAACGTTGACATATATAGAGATATTGTAAAAGTGGTCTCGAACGTTGACATATATAGAGATATTGTAAAAGTGGTCTCGAGCGTTGACATATATAGAGATATTGTAAAAGTGGTCTCGAACGTTTACATATATAGAGATATTGTAAAGGTGGTCTCGAACGTTGACATATATAGAGATATTGTAAAAGTGGTCTCGAACGTTGACATATATAGAGATATTGTAAAAGTGGTCTCGAACGTTGACATATATAGTGATATTGTAAAAGTGGTCTCGAGCGTTGACATATATAGAGATATTGTAAAAGTGGTCTCGAACGTTGACATATATAGAGATATTGTAAAAGTGGTCTCGAACATTGACATATATAGAGATATTGTAAAAGTGGTCTCGAACGTTGACATATATAGAGATATTGTAAAAGTGGTCTCGAACGTTGACATATATAGAGATATTGTAAAAGTGGTCTCGAGCGTTGACATATATAGAGATATTGTAAAAGTGGTCTCGAACGTTGACATATATAGAGATATTGTAAAAGTGGTCTCGAACGTTGACATATATAGAGATATTGTAAAAGTGGTCTCGAACGTTGACATATATAGTGATATTGTAAAAGTGGTCTCGAAAGTTGACATATATAGAGATATTGTAAAAGTGGTCTCGAACGTTGACATATATAGAGATATTGTAAAAGTGGTCTCGAACGTTGACATATATAGAGATATTGTAAAAGTGGTCTCGAACGTTGACATATATAGTGATATTGTAAAAGTGGTCTCGAACGTTGACATATATAGAGATATTGTAAAAGTGGTCTCGAACGTTGACATATATAGAGATATTGTAAAAGTGGTCTCGAACGTTGACATATATAGAGATATTGTAAAAGTGGTCTCGAACGTTGACATATATAGAGATATTGTAAAAGTGGTCTCGAACGTTGACGTATATAGAGATATTGTAAAAGTGGTCTCGAACGTTGACATATATAGAGATATTGTAAAAGTGGTCTCGAACGTTGACATATATAGAGATATTGTAAAAGTGGTCTCGAACGTTGACATATATAGAGATATTGTAAAAGTGGTCTCGAACGTTGACATATATAGAGATATTGTAAACGTGGTCTCGAACGCTGATATATATATAGAGATATTGTAAAAGTGGTCTCGAACATTGACATATATAGAGATATTGTAAAAGTGGTCTCGAGCGTTGACATATATAGAGATATTGTAAAAGTGGTCTAGAACGTTGATATATATAGAGATATTGTAAAAGTGGTCTAGAACGTTGATATATATAGAGATATTGTAAAAGTGGTCTAGAACGTTGACATATATAGAGATATTGTAAAAGTGGTCTCGAACGTTGACATATATAGAGATATTGTAAAAGTAGTCTCGAACGTTGATAAGACACTGCAGTTTGCACTAGTTTTATTCAAAAATGTAAATCGTGTGATGGCCTTGTCAATAACCACGCCTGACAATATTACCAGCTATAAATTGATGTGAAATTGCAGTCGCTGGTCCAGGATGCTTCCTAAAAAGAGTACATATTTAGAAAGTTTGGTCTGGGATAATTTTGTATATTTCACTAGATCTGCCACCCAAGTTTCATCCATATTAAAAAGATGCTATTATTACCCTGTCTCGTCCTCTTAACAATGGGTAAGTCATCGTACCGTTTACCACTATGAATAAGATCGCATTGAAATCTATTACATTTGTTTGACATATGCAGTGGCAGGCAGGGACGGATTATCCTATAGGCTAGTATAAGTTGCAGCCTAGCGCCCCTCAAAACTTGAGGCCCCAAAGTTGAGGGGCCCTGCTAAAAGATTTTCAAATATAAAATTGTAAACTATGTAAATGTCGCTAAAATATATAACTAGTAAAAAATATTCAAGAGGGGTGCGGGCGAGTTAGAGGGTGACTTCGTCTGAGGAGGAGCCCCATAATTTCATAATCCGGCCCTGATGCCATGTATAATATCCCGTGGGAGGCGCCCAATGGTTTATTGAATAGGAAAGGTTTACATTAAAATTGTATAGTATGGCCAAGCGTATTCAACTTTAAATTCTTACTGACATTTCCATGAACAGTCGATCATGTCCAGTTCTAGCTGCAAGTTACATTTCGATGTAATGATGATGATGTCGGCTTTGTACTAGACAAACGAGTTGTGTTGGATTTTTTTAATGCTAGCTCACTGAAAAAAGAGTATGCATGTAGCTAGCTGGCGCAAACAACACACCGCAGGTAATATATGTCGCTCTTCGCGGAAACGTCTTTGCTCTTAGTTCATTATGCTGCGTACTTAGCGGAAAAACAGCAAATACGAGTTATTCAAGTCTTTGGTTTGACCCGACCAGGGATCGACCGCACGATTTACCACAATCGATGAAAGCATGTTAATTATATATAACCATTGCATCACCTAGACTGTCTTACACTAATTACCGATCCTGAACAAACAGCAGTCGCCATTCATACGTGCAATGTAATATTGTTTTCACAAAGTTTTATGAAAATATTTTATCAATAATTTTTAGGAAAAAAACCAACAGCAAACGTATGTTGTCAAAAAATTGAAAAGTGACTTATACATGGTCAATTATTTAATATCATCTAATTTTGAAAATATGCCAAAATATAGCAAAATTAAGAATATGTGACTATAATCTCTTAATAGTAAAAGGGATCAATTAAAAATAATCAGAGAAAATAGGCTCTATCCATTCTGTTATACAATTGAAGATGAATATAATTTTCTTCTTTCCTGTGCTAATAATGCTGATCAAAGAAATAATTTAATTCTATTAATATTCGAAGATTTTATCTGTTGACTATAATAACTTAGGTGAAAATTAAAAAAAATAATTTTTGAGTACATCAGCACTCAAAAGAAGTAGAGAAAATATGTTCTTTTAGTAATAAGTCATTAGATGGTTTGGTTTATTGTGTTTAACGCCACTTTCAACAATATTTTAGTTATATCATGGCGGTCACTTTTATTGGTGGAGGAAACCGAAGTACCCGGAGAAAACCACTGACCTGTCACAAGTCACTGACAAACTTTATCACATGTTTGTATCGTGTAAACCTCGCCATGAACGGTGTTCGAACTCACAACTGTAGTGGTGATAGGTAATGATTGCACAGATAGTTATAAATCCAACTACCATACGATCACGACCATGACGGCTTCTATAAGTCATTAGAACTAATAACAGAGGACCTATAATATATGTATTATTTGTACAATATTAATGTGGATTGCTTGAACCGGTGTTTAATTAATAAACAAATTTTAAATTAAGCAACAATCACGCACGTACTCACTCACGCACTAAATTTGAAAGCTTCCATGAATCAAATTGTAAAACGTGGTTCACAGTGACGGCTTTTTTCTGTTATTATTCCCGTCTTTAATGATTATTTTATATTTCTTCTTTTTAATAAACAAAATATTAAATTACAATTTAAGAATATTATTATTGTAATTATGAACAGAAATTCGTAATAAATGGTTCTCTAGATTTATTGAAAAACGCCAAAAGAAAAGACATGATATTGACAACACGCTTGTAGAAATGAGTACAAATAGTGCACTGGGAAAAGATTCCGAATGAAGCATTTATTGGAGATATCAAAAATGTCGGTCAGAAAAAAATGGTAACTGACATTGCAAAATCCTGCCGGAAATCCCCTCAGAAATGATAGGTTGATAATAAAAAGAACAGCTTTTATATCGACAAAATAAGAACTGTGTATGATAAAATCATTGTACTACTTTATTTATCTCCATTTCCATGGTAACAGACAATTTCGCCATTTAATTAGAGAACTACACCTTACTTTTAATATGTGGTTAGTACAGTTTAGTAGTAAACAGTTATTTAATGGGTGTGGATGCAATAGACCAAACTATTTGTCCTGGGGTGCTGGGAATGACCAATTCGGCCAACTATTGGTCACTCCCAGCACCGAAGGACAAATAGTTTGGTCTATTGCATCCACACCCATTAAATAACTTTTTTATTTCCTAATTAAACAGAAACAAGGTATCGGACATGACTTAAATATATTCATGCATATATTGTGGAAATACGGATGAAAATGATTTATTTGTTGAATTAGATAACAATAAACAAGTGGAATACAGAGTAAAAAGTCCTTAATTTTTATATTACATATGTTTTTCAATATTATTATTTACATATTAAAATTTTGAAATCTTATGAAAATTTTGAATTTTTTTCGAAATTTTTTGAAAATTTTGAAATTTTGAAATTTTTTGAAATTTTTTAAGTTTTGAAATTGTTTATCCAATGAAAAAACGGTTCAAAGGTCAGTTCAATAGTCTGTCGTGCAATAGTCTCTTGAAGACTATTGACGCGTCAATAGATCACATGGGAGCAAAAAACGCAAAATTATCCTAAAATATGTAGTTACTTAAAATAAACAAGAAAAAATTTACAATTAGGTAATAAAATGAATTATTAACCTTTGTGAACATTCTGAACACTTCGCCTTCGCTTGTTTAACCGTTTAACTCGGAAAGCCGTGCTATACATATTACATTAACATGCAATTTAACGAAAATTAGATAATTGTGGTATCATTTTTTTTCATATTTTTTTCTTTGATGATAATACATCCCGCTTGGAGTCATGTCACGGAACCTGTCATTCATCTTTGGCAGTTCAATCGTAGGCAAGACCGTTAAAAATCTTGACCAATTGGACAACAGCCCTTGACGTGTATTCGGTTTAAAAAATGTTAGATCATTGCTGATTTATAGGGTGAAAATATAAAATTGACAAGGGCACCCACCCCCCCCTCCCCCCACAAAAACAAAACAAAAAAACGCAACACAAAACAAAAACATAGGATGTTGTTAGATGCTATAGTGTGTCGCCAAAAATAAATTAAAAAGAACAATATACAACAAGCATCGCCATCTAATTTTAATTAGAGTACTAAATATGAAAAATCATAGAACAAGTTAATGCTAAAACATTACTATCAATCTTCTTCTAGTATGGAAACGTAAATAGTGAATGGGTGATTGTTGTTTAACGTCAACTCAACAATTTTCCAGCTATATCATGGCTAAATCAGTTGCATTTCGATGAGATAATGGTATGGTATGATTTGTACTAGACCAACACGCTGAGGTGAATTTGTATAGTGTTAGTTCACCTAAACAACAGTCCGCAGATAAACGTGTCATTCCACCTGAACACATTATTCCGATTCCGGGCGAACCAGGTTTTGTTTTTTCTCGTTAATGCTGTGCGCTACGCGGAGAAACAGCCAATACTAATCTTTAGGTTGATCCGAACAGGGGATCGAACCCATGATCTGCCGCACTCACGGCATGCAAGCTAATCATTACACCACTGTTTCTATGGAAACGTCAGTAAAAGTGAACTTATTGTATGTTGTTGTTTATTTTTGTACCTTTATGAAGTATTTCAAATTTCCGATGTTTTTTTTAATAAAATATAACATTTTAATGAATCTATAGGTGATTAGTACAAGAATAATAAGCAGAATTATGTAATTACGCTACATTGTGTCTAGTGCAAATACAGTCAACGTCAAAATGGGAAGCCAGGCTTTCAATAACCTATAATGAGATATGAATATCAATAATATATCGGGCACAGATTCATTATTATATATCCGAGAAAAATACCAAAATATCATATGTCGGCAACAGAATAATTATAGCTGAATATGGAAATTCTTGTTGTAAATGCCCCTCAACCTGACAAGTTTGACAGAGAAAAACGACAAGCTTTACATCGCCAGTAAATAAAAACCCTGATTAAAACTCACTCTGTATTACTCTCTATTATTATATTACAGAAAAATATGTTTTTTGTTTATTCAGAGAAATGTAGACTGTTTACTATATTTGTTTGTATGTGACAAATCTATAGTTTAGACATAGGAATATTGACATGAGTATACAATAAGAAATGTTGCGCCCGTGTCTAACTAAACCAAAACCCTAGAAAACATTGTAATTGCCCTTTGATTCCCATTGTATAGAGTTTATTTCTGTTCGTAAGATATGAAAATGAAAATGCAAAATACAAACTAAAATTCTACTCCTAAAATAGAAATAAAAAATAAAATAATAAGAAAGAAATAAAAATAAACAAATTTCTACTCCAGATGGACAAAACTACCACCAGTGAGTCGGAACTTGGGTAGGGAATTCCAGAGCGGAAATCATGGATATGACAAACTTTGACCTACATAAACCGGAAGTGAGACCAGATGATTGGAATAGACAGACAGTATAGTGTATTTCGACGTGTCTTATGACCGTATATGGCTTATCACGTGATTTTAACATAAATAACATGGCGGGCACAGCTAGTGGAACAGTACCTGTTTACCCTTCCGGGGTACATGAGTTTACTCTGGATTTTAGTGGGGTTCGTGTTGCTCAATATTTAGACGTCTTGCGTTTTGTGGACCAATGTGTGTCTTACGTCTTTTTCTCTCTTTTAACATTTGTTTTTGTCTATCCTTCGATTTACGGCTTTACCCCTTTAGTATCTTCAAACTTTTCATTCAACAAAGACTGTGTTGTTGACATATAATAACTGCTTTGACATTCAACAACGACTGTGTTGACATTCAATAACTGCTTTGACATTCAACGACGACTGTGTTGACAGTCAATAACTGCTTTGACATTCAACAACGACTTTGTTGACATTCAATAACTGCTTTGGCATTCAACAACGACTGTGTTGACATTCAATAACTGCTTTGACATTCAACAACGAATTTGTTGACATTCAATAACTGCTTTGACATTCAACCACGACTGTGTTGACATTCAATAACTGCTTTGGCATTCAACAACGACTGTGTTGACATTCAATAACTGCTTTGACATTCAACAACGACTTTGTTGACATTCAATAACTGCTTTGACATTCAACAACGACTGTGTTGACATTCAATAACTGCTTTGACATTCAATAACAACTGTGTTGACATTCAATAACTGCTTCGACATTCAACAACGACTGTGTTGACATTCAATAACTACTTTGATATTCAACAACGACTTTGTTGACATTCAATAACTGCTTTGACATTCTACAACGACTTTGTTGACATTCAATAACTGCTTTGACATTCAACAACGACTTTGTTGACATTCAATAACTCCTTTGACATTCAACAACGACTTTGTTGACATTCAACAGCTGCTTTGACATTCAACAACGAATGTATTAACTATGATGATTATGATATTCAATACAAACGGCTTTGACACCTAATAACTGATTTACTATTCATTAGTGACCGCTTTGACATTCATTGAATGTTTAGACATTCAACAACGGTCGGATTGACATTCAACAACAATGCCATTGACATTCAATAATGATATTGATAATCAACAAAACGGACTTGACATCCAACGACTAGTCTGCAGGGAACTTTTGCCCTCCTTAAAGGGAAATAACTCATTTAAAAACGTATGAAAACGTATAATTTGATAATCAAGTCGGAAATGTGCAAATGGTCTATTACGTTACTAAGTATTAAAATGGAGTTGTCTCCCATATCTTATAGAACACTACCTTGTGGTAAATGAACATGAATGTCACTCAAAATGTCCAATGACATGCATAACGAGTTCTAATGCGTTTCAACACCCAATTTGTATCGGCAGTAAATTGCTTGATCTTATTTCAGTTTAAAATTACGCAATTATCTAATATTTGAATTTGTAATGAAGAAAAAAAATAGTTCTCTTTCAAAGAATTGCAGCGAAAATGATAAGAATGTCACATTATCTTCAAGGAAATTTAATTTGCACGACACCTTCTAAAAATTTTAAATATGCAGTGATAATTTATTTACCCCCATTAGAGTAAAATAATGTATCTTCTAAATTTTATAACATGAATACATTCTTTTCATTTTGATCTTTTTATGGTTTATATACCAGAATGTAAGCAACAGCTAAGAACTATGCAATAATGCACGCAGATACGAGATATTGCACACTCTAAGTCCGGCCTGTAGTTTTATTACTCTCAGAGAACCGTGCAAAAATACAACGACCTAGCTGTGATATTACATGGTTTCATATTACAAATCATTTATTCCCCGGCTTTCCGAGTTAAACGGTTAAACTACTTAACTCAGAAAGCCGTGGTATAAATATTATTTGTACGGGGTGGTGTTTTCCGATTTTTTTTTATTTAATTCATTCCCTATCTGTTATAAATTATTGTGTATATTTTTGTTCTAGTTTTTGTGAACTGTTCGTTCTTATTTATATCTTATTTACATAGCGAGTACAGACAGATGACCTTATTTTAAATTAATGCTAATCTACTAATGCAATTAGGCAGAACAGGGTTGCGTTCAATATCGTAGCTGCTAGCCTAGCTGCTAGGTAATCTAGCCATGACGCTATTGAACGATTAGCTACGTAGCAGTGCTAACAAATATGGCGGCAATCATATAGAATAATTTCTTGGAACATTTTAGCTAATCGTATTTGTCTAGTTACCTTAATAAATTATCATCCGTATTAAAAGCGTTGTCACTTCCTGCAATGCCACTATTTTTACCTTACGAAATTAAATTTAGTTTTAGCCGCCATCTTGGATTCAAAAGCTAGCAGACATTTTTTATGCTAGCTAGAGCTATGTAGCGGCTAGGCTAGCTTTCCATTCAATAGGATTTTTCTACGTAGCTCAACCTAGCAGCTACGATGTTGAACGCACCCCAGTGCTAAACGCCTCAATCCGGATACAAAATTACAAAACCAATGGAAATATATATACTGTTGTTGATTTGGTTAGTGAGAATGAATTTCTAAGACCAATATCACATTAATGGCGACCTCCCTACAGTTTATTGTATCATGTATTCACATTTCTATGGAAATATAGTTTCAATATTTCCTATCCAGTATATAAACATATATTGCACATTTCTCCAACAGAAGCGTTGTCGGACGATTAATAGTGACATTGATAGTCAAACTCCGGACAGTTACCAGCTCCGGTCCGCACACTACCTTCCACTAGTTGTATCCAATCGTAACTACTCGGCCATTCTCGCTACCCTGCAAATAACCTCGTATGCATTAGGCGTATAAATCGCACTACTTTTCACATGTCAGTTACATGAAAGTTTGATAAAGTTATATTTTTAACAATTTTCTATATTTCAATTAAAGCTTTAATTAGTTTTGCATGATTAGATTTTATTTAGTATGTATTCCATATTGGATTTTCGTGGACTATATTTTTGTGCGGCTTAACTTAACTTAACTTCCGGCAAACAATTTAAGAAGAATTTCTACTATGTACGTACGAGGTTATTTGCAGGGTAGCGAGAATGGCCGAGTAGTTACGATTGATCCAGCGGATGAACCATGTTCGGTAGCGGATACGAAAACTGTCCGGAGTGTGTACAGTTTATTGTATCATGTATTCACATTTCTATGGAAATATAGTTTCAATATTTCCTATCCAGTATATAAACATATATTGCACATTTCTCCAACAGAAGCGTTGTCGGACGATTAATAGTGACATTGATAGTCAAACTCCGGACAGTTACCAGCTCCGTTCCGCACACTACCTTCCACTAGTTGTACCCAGCGGATGAACCATGTTCGGTAGCGGATACGAAAACTGTCCGGAGTTTGATTGATAGTGTAACGTGACGTATGTGAAAGAACGGTAACAAATAGCGTGACGTCATGCACACAATATAGATGCTCTCAATGTATTGTAATAAATTTGCTAATTGAAATTCAACCCTTGGTTTTTGTTTAAAGTTTGTTTTTATTTAAGTATAAGATAAACGTATTACATACATAGTGTGTTGGTACAAGACTTTGCATAAGGTCTCGCTTGTTGTGACTCGTAGTGATACTGGTTCACACAACAGGCCAGACGATGCAAAGTATTGTACCAACACACTATGTATATAATTGGTATATATCGCGTGTAAAGATCAATGAAAAAATGATAAATCATAGATAGCATAAAATAACAGAGAAATGAAATAAAAATTGAACACACAGGAGTAATACCAGGCCTTATTTTCATAAAACTTTTCAATCATGATTATTGTACCTGTACTCCACAACAGCCAATCGGAACACTGTGTTTAGTGTATATTGTATTCTGATTGGATAATTTTGGAGTATGAATCGAAAACTAATGCTCGAAACTTTTATGACCGTAAGGCCATGTGATTCAATAACGCCAGCACATCCAGATCTATGCATAACGGGATTACAACCACCGGTTAACCAGCAACTTGTTATTGACCTCATATAGATATAAATTTATTAAAATACATTTTCTGTCCAAAAAGGGGGTTGTCATGGTAATGATCGTATGGTACTTGGAATTACATTTACCAATGTAATCAGTGCTTTATCTCCACTGAGGTGGTGATTTTGATTCCCAGGTTCCAGGAATATCCGGGAACTCCAGTTTCCTCACCCGATAAAAATGACTGGGCCACGATACAACTGAAATATTGTTGAAGGTTGCGTTAAGCAACTTACAACCAATAAACGTGAACAGGAAAAGTTGGAAGATACCAAAGGAATAAACAGAAAGCATATATCTATCAAAGAACAACGGGTAACAACAACGACCAAAAGGAAAAGGACAAAGTGACAAACAACGATCTACAAAACATTACAGAGAAAACTAAAGATCGAGTAACATAGACAAGACAAGACAGATACTTTATTAATAAGCCTCAGACAACTAAATGTACAAGAGTGTGTAGACATGAAATATATACATAAAACTGATGGCAAACAGGTTAATTGACACGATGCAGAAATTTTTCTACCCTTCCGGAGCACCTGATTTCACCCCTGTTTTTACTGGGGTTCGTGTTACTAGTACTTTAGTTTTATGTGTAATGTTTTGTAGATCGTTGTTTGTTCTTTTGTCCTTTTTCTTTTGGTCATTGTATTGTCTGTCCTTTTTCTATGTACGGTTCTGATTACCCCTTTGGTATCTTCAAACTCTTCTTACAATTATAGAGTTGCATAGCGTTGATAACAGAGGGGTTAACTGACACAATGATTACAGTGCATATACTACCGTGACAGAGTAGAGTAGACTTTAAACATATATATTAAACTGATGATCGACAGGTAAATTGACACACAATACTTACACTACATATAATAATCGAGTAGACCTTTCACGTGATATAACCGATGATCGACAGTTAAATTGACACATACAGTACATATAATAACAAATCATAACGTGATTTCAATAGGAATGACTTAGAAAACATAAAACAAAGTAAGTACTTTAGATTAACAAAAGTCTACTAATTTGTTTCAGCATGATAGATTGATAGCATACCCTTCATTTTATTTTCACTAGGATTTTTTAAATAATATTGTAGTATATATTTATTTCGAAGATATTTTTTTATTTCTGTGTCATTACAAGTAAATAAATAGCGAAACGGGAACCTCACCAAAAATCGGGGATGAACTCGGGTGCTCCGGAAGGATAAGCAGTTCCTGCTACATATGTGGCACCTGTCGTGTTACTCTAGTTACATACCCAGTGATAAGTCATGAATGAGAATTGGACAGGATTATGATAACGAAAAACGGATATACGCGGTCATTTGTGACACAAGATACTCCGCTACGATCATGGTGGCGACTGTAAAACTTTCGAAGTGATGACTTTAACTTAACCGCTAGCAGGGGCGGACCCAGGATTTCAAGTTAGGGGGGGGGGGGCGAACTTAAAAAAATTGCGCCGAGCTAAGGGAGGCGCGAAAATTTTTGGGGTATTTCGTGTGAAAAATCACGATTTTACGCCAAAAAAATCATATTTTTTCCAATTTTAGGGGGCGCCCTCCTGGATCCGCCCCTGACCATGCACACTTAATGAGATATTTACTGGGTCGATACCTTTGCTGGTTGTCTATTAATCCCCGAGGATATCATTCGCCCAATAGTCGGTGCTTCGACACTGACATGGTTTATGACATATATTTATGCTTGATTGATTGATTTTTGGTGTTTGACGCCACCTTCAGCAATATTTCAGCTATATCATGGCGACCAGTTTTAGTGCTGGAAGAACCCAGAGTATCCGGAGAGAACCACCGACCATGGGCAAACAACTGGTAAACTTTATATCACTTGCGGCTACGAGTCGAGTGCACTCATTTTTAATAAGCAATTTAAATTATTAAAACTAAGTTTTTTTTTGTATAATCTAATAATTAAAATAATTTAATATTT